>CM048592.1:12549439-13799439 GCA_026413675.1 Populus pruinosa | reverse complement strand
CAACTCAATAGTAGATAAGGCTCTAAACAATAAATAGTGTCACCAATGTCTGGGACTCTAAACAATAGCATAAAATTCTAGTCATACATTGAGTAATTTTATTTATGATGTACAACTTATTAAGAAAGGTAATTGGTCGCCCATCTTGGTTAGAAGACTCCTTCAATGCTTGTCTTGGATACATCATAATCTACCTCAAATAATTTTTTAAAATCTAGAAGTGTCAACACAAGAGTTTCATGTTGGGTCTCTCAAAAACAATAAATTAAAAAAAATTAGGAGTTTTAAAAATATTGTTAGATAAATCTAAAGTTGTTTAGGGTTATACAAAAATTACTTGAATATTATTTTTTTTTGCTTTAAATAATTACTTCATAATTAGCTTATCATAAGCCACAAATCGTTCAAATATATGACCTTTAACGATAATATATATGAATTTTTAGTGGAAAACCTCTTATAGCTTTTTAAAAGAGAGAGATTATTATGTATTTAAGTGTTGGCTCTTCTTTTTTTTTTTGTTTTTTTCAGGTGTTTTATAATTATATTTTTTATAATATCTTAGGGATTGATTATTGTTGGATTAATAATTTTTAGGTTATTGTTCTTGGAACCCTCCTAAATATACACATAAAGATTGACCTTGTATTAGTTTTTTCCGTAATAAAATCTCATCTCTTTTTATTGAAAAAATAAATAAATAAATTTTATATTGCTATAATTTCAAAAATTTCCTCAGGATGAAATTATTTATTTTTGAAATTATATAATAATAATAATAATTTTTTTATTAATCAACTTTTTATTAGAGGTTTTTTTCTCATCATGTTTTTTTTAAAAAAATAAGTCAACATTAATATATTAAAATCACCATATGTTAAAGTTAGACATGTGGAGTTTACTTTAGCTAAATGGGGTTCTCGAATTTTTGCATTATTATTCAATTCTCATTCCATCTCATAATTTAAATAAAAACTTTATTTTTAACCTTATAAGTTCACCTTATTCTTTGCGTATCAAAGTGTTTTCAATTCACCTTATTCTTTGCGCATCAAAGTGTTTTCATAAGTGGTTCTTGCGGTAAAAACTTATTTATCATTTAGCTTTAGATTTTCATATTCTTCCAACAATAAAAGTAACCTAGGATAACTGGCATGTTAACTAAAATTAAATTTTCTTTATTCTATTTTTATAAATGGGTCTTTGAACATAATTTTTTTTATTATTTAACATTTAATTATTTAATTTTTCATTTTTTTAATGATAAAAATAATTTTAAAATAGCTTTCATGTTAACTAAGATTAAATTCCTCATATGGAAATTTTAAAGATGCAACCTTATATCAATTTTGTATATTCAAAAAACTTATTAAATTCTAATAGATTAATGACAACGGATCTTGCAAGTATTATAGAATATACTATAACAATTAGGTAAATTACTTCATTAATATACAGTAACATGATTTTTTTTCAATTTTCACCTCAATTTTTTTTTCAATTGCAATCTTCTACGCCCAAATTAATGGCCAATCTCTAAAAATTTATTAAGAAAATAACAATTCAATAAAAAAAATCAAAATATAAAATATAAAGAAATGGCTAATCTCAAATTCACTATAAAAAAATATGTTTTATCCACCTATTTTCTTTTTTCCCTCTTTAGTCCCTATGAGTTTTGCAATTTTACATTTGATTCAAAATTTTATTTTTTTTTATTTCTTAGTCCCTATATTTAAGAAAAGGGAAAAGAATGAATCAAATTATGACATGAAGAAAGAAAATTATCGTTTCATCACAATTTAACAACAAAAATAATTAATGTTAGTGTCAACATGTTTTATTTGATGAAAAAAGTTTGATAATAATAAGATTTTATTTTCTATATATATATATATATATGAAAACATATAATATATTTTGTTTATATATTTTTTTATTAGATTGATTTATTTTTTTGTGATTTTGGGGGTTTTTTGGTTAGTAAGTCGTTTATAGAGATTTTTATAGTGTTTTGGTTTCTGGTAAAAGTAAATCTTTGATTTAAAAAATAGATTTCACGTTGGATTCTACATAGCCTAGGTAAATAATGTGTTTTACATTTTATTTTTTTCTTTTTAAGAGAAGTGACATGTGACCTAAAAAATAATAATAAAATGCCTAGAATAGCTGGCCTAGGTTAGCAGGCCTACACACTTGGCCTTTGCTTCAAAGACTCAAGTGCACCGGCTAACCTTAAGCTCTTTTTTTTTAAATTCTTTAATGTTTTATTTTTATTAATTTTTATTAAATGCTATCTAATTTAGTACATTTAATTAATTTTCAATTGTTTTTTATATTTTATTTTAATTTATTTTTTAGAGGTTATTATAGTTTTAAACAAACATAAAAAATTTAAATAGTATTTAATTTAACTAATTTTTATTTTTATTTTTATATAATTCAATAAAAATTAACTAAAAAAAATTATTTTACCTAATGGACTTCGATCTAAGATTTAATAGAAAATCACAAAACCTGGATTCATTTATGTTTCAATATTTTTTTTTAATATAATTTTAGATTTTAATTTTTAAATTAAGCCATGTTTTTACTAGTAAGATTTGTTAAGTTGTTTAAATTATATCGGGTCAATTTTTATATAATTTAATTTAAAATTTAAATTAAATAAAAAAAATTAGATTAAAATTTTATAAAATTAACTCATTATATTAAATTTAATAACACTTCCAAATAATTTTAATTCTAATTCTAATGATATAAATATTTTTTTATGTTTAATTTTCTTTTCAGATCCACGAAATATCGCACGCCGGTCATCTAGTTTTCTCGACTAGTAGGGAAATGACCAAAAATAAAAAGCAGAGGAGGGGATTGACTTTTTACTAAAAAGAGAGGATCAAAACATAGAAACAAGCCCATTATCGATCAAAAGAAACAAGCCTGTTAGATTTTAAAGATAGGGAGATCCATAATACTCTGATTCATTCAGCCCAAAATCACCACCATTGGAAGAACCAATCACGAAACGTTTCGGACTTCTTGTCTTGTGAAACAAGTCGGGCGAGGCGAGAGAGCTCAACCCATTTATCTGACTCCCTACAAAAGCAAAGCAGCGCAAGGTTTTCTCTCCTAAGAACAAGTAATTGTTAAAGCATTTTAGATCCAATCAAAGATGTTTCTCACGAGGTAATGAATATGGGCTCCGTTACTAGGTCCTTTTTCATTATAGTTTCCTTCTTTCTTTCTTTTTTTGACGATTTGTGATTGTGTTTTTAAATTTTGATAAAGGACTGAGTATGATAGAGGAGTGAACACTTTCTCTCCAGAAGGAAGATTATTTCAGGTTGAATATGCCATTGAAGCCATCAAGGTAACCCTTTAAAACCCTTCCTCAAAACCTCTTTCATGTTTCCATTAAAAAAGTTCTCATTTTTTTTTTTCGAAATTTTGCTCGAAACCCATTACTGAATGTTCGATCTTACGCGCCTTATTTAGCTAGAAAAGGATTATTTTGGGATTTCTCAACTGGGTTTTGGAGAATTAGTCTTGTTAACTGATGCTTGGTAGTTATTCATTGTGATGTTATTTTTAAAACCACAGGATGTAGCAAGTTTTTGGGGCTTTCCTTATATGATAATAATGGAGTGGCCAAGTACTAGAAGCCCGTGAATTTACTGATAGTTGTTCTATTATCAACTGTATTTTTTGTGCATATGGGTGCTAAAAGTCTTAGAAGCAGATGTTGATGACTAGCTATATGTTCTCTAGGAAATCTTGTTTGTGGTTCTCCTTTTGAAACGAATTAGCTTTAGCAATTGCCTTTAAATGCATTAAGTGGTTTAAAGTATAAGTCCACTTGATCTATCTAAATAAGCTAAAAATTTGAATGCTTAATTGTATTCATATGTGTTTATAAGAAATTGGAGAATCTCTCTCTCTCTCTCTCTCTCTCGTTATATGTTAATTTGAATGCATTGATATTTCTGGTTATCAAAGAACCTAAGAGTTTTTTAATTATATGAGCTCTTTAGTGTAGGAATATGAGTGTTTGTGGAATTTCCATGTTGATGCATTATTACCCAATGTCAGGATACATCATTATAGCATATTCACTGAGAACCATAGGAATGTGGAAACTATCAGTTCTCCTTTCCAAGTAATCTGCAAAATTGTAATTTTTTTTGGAAATTGTTCCGTTATCTTATTATTTGTTTTTTTGTCCCAACCTTACTTCACAACAATGCCTTTTTATTTTCCCTCGCCTCCCTTTCAATCTTCTCCCTTTGTGGTCTTAATTAGGTTGAGCTGCTGTTTACATGATTGAAAATGAAGTTGTGTTATTTTAATTACAGCTTGGTTCAACTGCTATTGGTTTAAAGACGAAAGAAGGTGTTGTACTTGCAGTTGAGAAGCGTATCACTTCACCTCTGCTGGTTTGTCTTTTTCTCCTTGCATCCACTTTTTATTTTTATGGTATTACATTTTTTATTCAGCTTTGACTTGATGAACCTAAGAATGGATCACCTTGATAGGCTAGCTTGATGATTTCCTTTGTTTTTTTATGAGGATGTAATATTTTGAATTACCAATAGACATAATTACATATTGGAGCTCCAATGAAATGAGACTAGTGGATCTGGACTTTCTGGTTGATTCAAAGAAGCAGCAGTTCCTTGTATTTGACTTCTGATTTCTGAAGAGCTTTCTAAATTAAAAAATCAATCTCCATCATGATTCATAAGCTCTGGAACGCTTTCCATGTTCCATGATTTATCTGCAGCAATCCACAAATCTGATTGGTATGTCATATTCAGAAAAATTGTCCTACTATTTTTATGTAACAGATCCACCCTGTTTGTGTATGAAGTACACTTTAACTTAGATGTAGAATTTGTTTACTGGTCACATTTGGTAATGTTTGAAATATAAATGATTATAGCTTTGTTTCAGTCATCATTTTGTTTTAATTCGCTTTTCAGGAGCCCAGTAGTGTGGAGAAAGTCATGGAAATTGATGATCATATTGGATGTGCTATGAGTGGATTGATTGCTGATGCTCGTACACTTGTTGAGCATGCACGGGTTGAAACTCAGGTATGGTTGTCAATTGTAATTTTTGCTGCTGTCATGACTTAGGCATGGTGAAATAGCTCCTGCACTGATTTTTTCTTCTTCTTAATTTGTCTTGCAGAACCATAGATTCTCATATGGTGAGCCCATGACAGTTGAGTCGACAACACAAGCACTCTGTGATTTGGCCCTGCGATTTGGTGAAGGTGATGAAGAGTCCATGGTAATAGTTGCTTACCTTTTGATAATTTGCTTATTTTTTTCTGAATTCTTCATTTATGATATTCTTTTTGTGGTCATTTCCTAAGCTACAGAGGTTTTTATTCGTTATGATGTGCCCCTATTGAGTAAAGATGTTAAAATCCCTGTCCTTTTACTGACAAAGATGTTTGAGGATTATTCTTGAATATCAGTTTCCTGTATTTATCTCTTAGATCCAATTTTGATACTCATGATCTCTAGGTATAGCACATCAATACCAGGATATTTTAAATACCAGAAATGTATGATCAGCATTATTTGTTAAGATGCAGCGGTGCATCTATTTATCATCAAGTGGTTTATGGGGAGTAAATAAGAAAACTGAAAAAACAGGTCTTTCCACCTTTATTTACTATTTTTAAGTCTTTGGTGTACTTTAGAAATTTTTTACTTTGTGCCTGATCATGCTTCTGTGTTTGGGAAGATAGGAAAAACTATTTTCTGTACGTGCTGCATTTACTTGTGAATGAATGTTTTTGGAACAATTTTTTCATACCATCATCTAAGGTTGAACCTGGAAATATCAGTGTTATATGCATTTATTCTACACTTGTTATTTATGAAGATCTTTCTCCTTTGCAGTCTCGACCATTTGGGGTGTCTCTTCTCATTGCTGGTCATGATGAGCATGGACCCAGCTTGTAAGTATTGCTCCTGTTTGATTTGCTACAAAATCATTACCTTGCTACATGTTACAATGGCTTTAAATTAGTTTTTCATTTGGTTTCAGATGCTGTCTTATTAACACATAAACAGTTAGTACTTGTCCGGTGGTGGTTTTTTCTCCAAGGCTCCTTTTTTTCTACTTTTATTTAAGATACCCCGCTGGATCTTGCTCTTTGGTCCCAAGTAGTAGGAGCATGTCCAAGCATGAGGCTCCTGTTCTCAAATGTATAGCAAGTTAACCTCCCATAAAATGCCTATAATCTCTTCCTGATTCATTCTCTTTCTCCCTCTGTCTGTGGATGTCATCTCCATTTCATGTAATCGAGCTGATATCTTAGCATGTGTAATTGTCATTCCTCCATGCTTCTTTAGCTGCAAAATGCGTTACATTAACTGTACAGTATATACTGAAAACTTCACGTGCCTTGAGGTCCTGTGGAAACGCTCTTTGTTGTCATTGCTCTTTGGTCTAAAACAAGAAACTTCCATTATGCAGGTATTACACAGATCCATCCGGCACATTTTGGCAGTGCAATGCAAAGGCTATTGGTTCAGGTTCAGAAGGCGCAGACAGCACTCTGCAGGAGCAATATAACAAGGTATTGCTGCTTAGACTCCTATTTGCACCCCCGTCCCTAGAACACTGAAAGACTTGGTAATACAATGCATGGAGTTGGGATGACAAGTTGGTTGATGCTTGTATCTTTTCAGCCTCTGTATCTGAGGTGCCCAAATATTAAATTGCCATCCTTGCTAATGAATCAAGCGCATTAGGCTTCTTGATGTCCTCTATCTTATCTTATACTTTAAGATTAGAAGGTGGAAGAGAGATTGATTTTGGTTATCATGTGCAGGACCTTACTCTTAAAGAAGCTGAGGCAATCGCTCTCTCTATTCTAAAGCAAGTCATGGAAGAAAAGGTGAAAAAGCTTTATTCTGCGTAGTATATAATGTGAAATTTGTTTGTATTTATGAACGCAGGAATCTCTTTGTCCGTTTTCACTTGAAGATCAAATTGTTTAATCAATTGAACTGTTTCATTGTTTGCGTGTTACATTTCGTTACCATTAACTGGTTTCTTATGCTAATGATTTCAGGTGACTCCCAACAACGTCGACATTGCCAAGGTGGCACCCACATACCATTTATACACCCCTGCCGAGGTGGAGGAAGTCATTAGCCGCCTTTGAAAACAATCTTCTGAAATTTCCTTGAAGAATCTTCCCCGTTGTTTCCTTAACTGATTGAACAGGGCACCCTTTTTCTTTTTTTTTCCCCTAAATTGTGTTGTGTTATGGGATTTGGGGACTCAACTTGAGTGAGAGCTAAATGTTTTATTTTGACTGGTAACTGATGTGAGTCCATGCTTTTCTTCTATTTTCAAGTCCCTTACCCCAAAATTGTCATCTTCCCATATTTCCGCATGAAAATGTCTCTCAAAGGACTGCAACCTTCTAATTCCAATCGACAAGCCTCTTCACGGAAAACAACGTCTGCGTGCAGCCAGTTATTTCCAGGCTATGTTCATGGTGGAATTGTAGCCATCCAGCCCCCCAAATATCTTTCGACAAAGCCCAACGCTCCATTTTTCGCTAGCACTCTGTGCTCGCTGATAACCAAAATTTACCATTGGATGAGGTGAGAATAGGACACGACAGAGTCATAAAAGTGGCTTAAAAGATACAAGTCTGCATCACTTTCCCAAATGTTAATAGTCCAAGATACAAGCCTGCATCACTTGCCCAAATTTTAGTAGTCCCTTAAACGGCTATTATCAAACAGGAAGCAAGAGGACACAACGTTTTTTTTTTTTTGGTTTCTTTGTTATGGCTTTTCGTATTCCTACATACCTGATATGAATCAGGCATATACATAATGATAATACATGATTCTAAAATATTTCTTGATGAAAATAATGATTATTCTAGATTCACCAAATATAAACCACGGTAGAATAGTGGTGATTAAGATTATGATAAGTGTTTTTTGTTTAAAAATATATTAAAATAATTTTTTTTTAATTTTTAAAAATTTATTTTTAATATTAGGATATCAAATCAATTTAAAGTTTTTTAAAAAAAATTAAAAACATAAAAACTCAAATGTGGGTTTCTCGTCGAGCCATGCTCTACGTGGATCATCCCAACTATTTAAATAAATACGCACCAACAGCTGCCCATTACACCAGAGTTGCATCCTGTAATTTGTTACTTATAGTTCTTTTGAATTTTATTTTGTTGTTTTTATTTCTACGTTTTGGTCTTATTTGTTAATGCCACTATATTCCATGAAGATTTGGTTTTCAATTATGTTCTTCATTTTACTTGATCATATAAAAAATTATAAATAAATAAAAGGGAACCACTGAGTTGCATGACTTCAATTTTTTAACTGTGCATGTAAAACAATAAATAATGTAAAACTAATAAACACATGCAGCATGCTGGGGTAAATGGCGGTCGCGATGTAATTACTAACAAATATATATGCGCGCACACAGTAAGATAAAACAATTCAAAGCTTGAGACTGCTTAGAAAAGCATTTGAAACTTGTTTTTTAAAGATTTAAAATTTTATTATTATTTTGATTACTGGTATTAAAAATAGTTTTTAAGAAATAAAAAATATATATAATTTTAATGCGCATTCAAATAAAAATAAATAAATAACAATAGCAATCACGATATTAAAAACACTCCTACCACCTTCGAAAGCCAGAAACAAATCCTGGGAGCTGACGACTTCTGAGCAGGGACGGACGCACAAGTAGTCAAAACTCAAAACATAGAACCCAGCACCATTTTTATATAGAACTGTAATGCCACAAACCATGCGGAGGTCCATGGGGACCATCCATAGTTGGGGGCTTCTATTACCTGCAACTTGCAAGGATCCATTATTGAGGGCCAATTGTTCTGAATGAAGATTTCTCAACTTCGTTTTCTAGAAATGTGATCACAAGCTCGGATATATTTCTCGATCACAACGAAGCAAAAGAAACTGTCCATGCCATTTAAAAAAAAAACCTATATATCCTTTCAAAAAGTGTTCAAGGCAAACATGAAACTATTGTGAAACCAGTTCAACCCTGAAAACAGTTCAAGGCAACATCTTATTTTGTAACTTTTCATCCCTCACTCGCGAAACTCCTCCATGAAACTCTTGTGAAACTCTGTGAGACGGGAGACAACAGCTGGAATCTTATCTTCTTGAGGCAGAATGGTGCACCTAAAATGCCAGGTGCCCGGAACCTTTTATGAAAAAACATAAATTCAAAGAATCAGTCATGCAAAAATGTTAAAGGAGAAAAATTAGTTTTGTTCATCTCTTCCAACGAAAAAAGACAACTAACTCACCTGCCCAAAGCCAGAGCCAGGAACAACAACAATTCCTGTGGCATTGAGTAGGCAGCGACAGTAGAAGTTATCAGGAGTTGTTTTTGCAGCTTCTGCAGCTTTAATTGCCTTTTCAGGCAAGCGGATGCGGGGGAAGAGATACATTGCTCCTTCTGCTTTGTTGCATGTTACACCTTCTAGCTTATTGAATGCGTCTTCCAGAGTCTGTTGTTATGTAACAAACAATTATCCAATACTACAAGATCAAAAAAAGTGGGAGAAAAAGAAGAGCAGGTTTAACTACCAAGCAATTATACAAGCTGTGCATCAGAAATGCCCAGAGTATAGCAAGCATACACTACATATATAGTATAAAAAGCAGTATTAGAGAGTCTCTGCTGCACAATTTTTACTCAAACTTAAATTACCATAAGTTTGCAATAACTTCAAAAGATATCCAATAAATTCCAAAAACCAGTTTTTTACTTGTAATTTCATATTTTATCTTGACTATTTTAACTAAATTAAATTGACAACATTGAACCGACCTTTGCACGTCTCTTTAAAGAAGAGAGGATTCCATCTTTCTCTGCAGAGTAAGATTCATATGATTCATCTCCAACCTGCATACATACACTAATGGAGATCAATTAAATTAAGAAATGAGTAGAATCTCACTTGTTCCTTTTCCTCTGTGTTCTCACTAACAATATGACCAAATGCTAAATCAAGTTTGCCAAAGCTTAGGCTGGTCTAATCATAGATCATAAATCCAAATGTCACAGGCATAGGAAAACAAGTCAGTTACTGAAAAATTGACCTTAGGTGGGCTCATGACAAGACTTGCAAGAATTTGACCAGAAATATTGGAGCATAGATTCACAGATGCAAGTTTGTATATTTGCTCCCTTATTTCAGGACCAAACCCAGTGACTTCCATGTAACCTCCTCTCTTTCCACACTCTCCATAGTAACCTGAAACATTACAAAAAAGGCACTTGCTTCACATATTTAATTCAGAAAAAGTGCAGGAACTTTTAATTTAGCTTGAAAATCAATTTTACCTTTAGAGACAGACTGAAAGGATACCACAGATATATCTTTTTCACCATACCCCATAGAGCGAGCAACCTTCTTAAATGAGTGGAACTTCTTTTCAGGAACATAAACATTTTCCTGATAAACCTGTATAACATTCATTGTAAAATTACGTGGGCAATCAATCTAGACAAATGTAGTAAGAATCCAAGAATTTAAGGCTAGTTCAAAACGATTGGGATGCACCTACCTCATCTGCAAGAAGAACAAGACCTTCTTTCTTGCAGAAGTCCACGATCTCTTTCTGATTATTCTCTGCAAGAACCTGAGACATGGACAAAGGAAGTCAAATTATACAAGCAAGCCAGAGAGTTATTGGCTCCATTGTACGAACAATATTTGCAGAGTTTAAAATACTTGCTTGTTTGAAAATCTAATCCAATTTCTGTAAAGCTAATTACTGCTTACCTGCCCTGTTGGGTTGCCTGGATTTATCACAACCAAGGCCCTAGGACTAATTCCCTTGGACTTTGCATCTGCCCATTGCTTCTTCAGCTCAGAAACTTCCAAACCCCATCCAGTTGCTTCATCAAGATAGTAGGGAACCTGAAAGAAGCGTAAAGTACTTCAAACTCAAAAGTCAGCCTGGTAATGTTCAAATTTTCTATTTTATCAAGTTCATTTCAACTCTATGCTACAAGAAGAGTTGACAAAGCAACTAGCAACTTGGTTAATCCTTGCTTGGATCGCTGCCATAAGTCAACTAAAAGGCTAAAACTCAACACAAGGAGAGCAACCAAAAAATTTGACTTTGTTCTGAATAGCATTTTTATATAAAAAAGACAAACCAGAGTACCACCATGGAGGGCAATTGAAGCAGAGTACAAGGGATACTGAGGAATGGGACAAAGTATTCCATCCTTCTCTGATCGTATCAGTAACTGCATCATCATGTGGACCTGGCAATAAAGAAACACAACTAGTTTCATGTGATGTGAGCATAATACATACACGTATCTCTATCTATATGGGATTAAATGTTACCGCTGGGCTTGCACCATCTGTCAAGAAAATATCATTTGGATCAGCAGGAAAGCCATCGCGAGCTTCAATTCCAGCAGCAATTGCATCACGCAGTCCTTTGATTCCCTGATGTGGAGAAGGAAAATTCAATTCATGCTATCTACACCACAAACATTCCATTTGAACGAAACTTTTCAGAGTCTACAAGGTGTAAGCTTTATTGATAACCTGACTGTGACTATAAGCACCAGTGGCACTTCCAGGAATTTGATCAAGAATCTGCCGAGCTCTCTCTATGGCATCAGCACTATAAAAATTCACAGAAATGTATCAGTATCCTAAAATATTTCACCTACTCAATAAAAAAAAGGGAGAGTTCTTGTATAAAATCTGAATGATAAAAAACATAGGCAGACTCAAGAATTCAAGGCTAACTATATTTCCCTAACTGGTTCTTAGTAAAGAGAAAATGGTATGATCTGCTTTCTTCAATTTTGGTGGAAACAAGCATACAGAGAAGTCCAATGATCACATGAAACGTTTAAATACCTGAACAAACCCCGAGTTTCACTTTTGTCCAGAATGGAAGGATGGTCACATAATGCAAGAACCTAAGCAAAAATAATCAGTGGTGAGAAACGCCTCAATTAAATAAAAAGCACAGTCCCTACAATGCACCACTATAAACTTACCTCGCGGAAAAAGGTAAGAGGCTGCTGACCAAGAGACTGAGGATTTCCAATATTGCAGTAAAGTATCTGCCATAAGAGGAATCACAAAACAAAATGGAGTCTTTAGGGAGCATCAATTGAAAGGAAGCATGCATGTAGCATCTCCTTTTTCTTGTTCTTATAGGAGTTGATCAAACTCATTTTATATAATCTCAGTTGAAACAGAGAATGTCAATTCCTAGAAACTTTAAATCCAGCACACAAATCTCCTTTTTGCAAAATCAAGTGAAATTTCCATTGAATCTAGTCGCTAACAAAAAAGTAACACAACACAATGATAGCATCAGGAACAAAATCATCAATCTACCTTACGGCAGCTTAACCTTGCTAGATAAATACCAAGTTTATGATCCCAACAAGAACAAAATGTCAAGGATAAAAGTAACACACCTCGTCAAAGGGACGAGAGCCTGGCTTAGACTTCAACTCTTCCTGTACCGCCTGTATAAGATGATGGAAAATTCATGATCAAATGCATTACATACAGCTCCAATAACACAATCACAAGAAAAACTCAAACTTCAAATAGAAACATCCTGCCCTTTTCAACTTGGAAGTGCATAATACCGCCAGTCATATAAATTACCTGTGCAAGGGTGACAATCTCACCCCGGACAGCATATTGGCATTTCAAAACCTGGTAAAACAAAAAACCATAGTTAATAAACTAGGAACACCAGGGAGGGAGAAAACAAAAAAAAAAATGCAAGAGAGTTTGAGAAAAGTTACCAATAACCAAACACTACAAGCTCAATCACAAAAACTTCACGATAAAATTCAATTTGAACGCAAGGCCAAACAGTCCTTGACTTTAGTAAAAATGATTAATGGTCTTTTAAAAGGTGAATCGCATTTAAGAATTTTAAAATCAATAGTGCGCGGACAGCACAGAAAGAGCTTTTACATGTCCTTGATCAAGTTCAATAGAATATGATATTATCACCAAGCAAAATCAATTCTTTGAAAGAAACAAAGCTATAAAATTTGATAATCACTAGGCCTATGAACATTGCTTACTGGACGTCCAGTTCATGAGCAAAACAAGAAAAGGACACAGACATGTATCCCTAAAAGAGAAGAGCAAAGACAAATCAAGCACCGAACAACCCCATAGCAAGAAAGGGAATCTAAAACAACAAAGAAAAACAGAAAAGACAAAAAATAATATAAACCCAGAGCATAAACCCCGAGAGCAAAAAAAGAAAAAAAGAAGAAGAAGAAGTTGAAAAACTAAGAAAAAATCAACAACGAAAAAGCAATCAAACTGTAAATCAATAATAATAATAAAAAAAAAAGCAGCAGAAGTGATGTTAAAAAGAAAAGAAAAGAGGATAGGCACCTTGGGATTTATGGTATCAAGAGAAACAGGAGCCATAGATGGAGGAGGACGAGGAGAAGAGAGTTTGAAAACAGGCAACGTGAATGAGAAGAGGATAAAGGAAGCAGCACGTTTCGTTGATTTTGACGGGAAGGATTAGCTGATACAATCACGAATCTCCGCGTCCTTTTTATACAAGTGGAGGTTTGTTTTTACATTTAAAAAAATATTTTTTTTTATTTTAAATTATTTTTTATTTTCAAATTTTTTTAATATAATATAAAAAATATTTTTTAAGAATTAAAATATGTTTTTAAATAAAAAAAAATTATAGTTAAACTTTTAAACACCACTAAATATAACAGATGTTATTTGATAAATGGTATAAATAATATCATACCAAAAATTTACTACAAGAAACGCCCCCGAGAGAGACAGCGGGCGTTTTGTGCTTCTGACAAAAAAAAAAAAAGCGGACCCGATTATTTTTATGAAACCGGCCTCGAAAAACTAGGTAGGAAAGGGTTGTGTCTGCGTGCCATTGGTCTGGTTTTTCAGTTTGGTGCCCACGGACTTGTCTGAATCTGGGTGCAAGTGCATCTCCTCTCCTCGGTTCAACTTCAGATTAACAGTGCTTTAAAAATATTTTATAAAAAAAATAAATTTACTTGTTTTTTTTATATTTTTAAATTATTTTAAAACGTTAATTTTTTTAAAATAAAAGAAATTATTTTCATATATTTAATTAAAAAATATTTTAAAAATAATTCCACGTGCTGCTGCACAGGCTCCTCTTCCGTATATGTTCTTGACCTTCGCAATCAACATATTTTAATGCCCGTTACGCACGGCAGGGAAATTAATGTTAAAAAAATAAATTATTTTTTAATAATTGATAGTATAATAAAAAATAAATTAAAAATATTTTTTAATATTTAAATAAGTAATAAAAAATGAATTAAAAAATAATTTATTAATATTTTATTTTTTCAAATTTATTAAAATAATGAGTAACAAATCTTACAAATTAAAAAATTAAATGAAAAAAAATTAAAAAAATATATAATTTAAGAATTTATCTCAAATAAAATAAATAATAATCAAAATAATAGATATCAAATCTAATAAATAAAAAAATTAAAATAATAATAATAATCATTTCATAAATTATTTCAAACAAAATAAATAACAATAAAAAGAATAAGAATCAAATTTGATATATAAAAAGTTTCAATTAAAAAATAATTAGGGGAAAGAAAATAACAGTTATAAAAATATAGATCAAAGTTTAATATAAAAATTAAATTTTAAGAGATAAAATTGAAAAATAAATATTCAAATATATATATATATACAGCAATCAAAAGTTTTTAGAATCAAATTTGATATAATCAGCAAGTAATATGATATTTTTAAAAATTTTACAAATTTCAAAATATATTTTCCATCTAAATTTTTCAAGAAATTTTTTTTCTAAAAATCAAGCTAATTTTTTTTTTAACTGGAAAAAATTTTCCACTGATTAACTTTTTAAATAATAAATAAATACAAAAAACTTTAAAAAGTGATTTTCAAAAAATTATTTTTCGTTAAACAAACACCTTCTTAATTAATTTTTAGTTAGATAAAATTATTTTTTATTGAAAATGTTTTAAAAAAATTAATTTTTTAAAAATTAATATATTTTTGATATTCTAATTTTAAAAATATTTTTTAAAATAAAAAATATATATTTTAAATAAAAAAATATTTTTAAAAATAATTATAATTATATTTTTAAACACGATGTCATAAACGCATATTTTAACTTGACGAACTTTTAATTTTTAAACCAACTAAGATATCCTTTATTATTTTAAAGATCACGAAGACCCTTATAAATACCCTTCACTGCATCACGCATGACGTGGCTTTTATTGGTGGTTTTTCTTTTCTTTAAATTTCAATATCTAAAGCGATTAATTTGATCAGTCAACCCATTAAAATTTTAAGTAAAGTTTTTCTAGTGATATTGTCCTTTGTAGACAATACTTAAATTTAAAATCTTTTTTTAATAAATAAATATTAAACCACCTGAATCAATTACGTTAATTTTTACTGTGGGTTTAAATTGCTTAATTTAAGTTATTATATTTTTTTTTGTCACGATGCTCAAACGAGTTTTGAGAACCAAGGCCCTGCCCTTAACAGCTTAAAAAACAAAAAAAAAAAAAAAAACATAAACATTCGTCTTATTGACTACATGAAGAAGGCATCCTTGCAATATTAAAATTAGGGAGAGGAAAAGGCCATCTTCCCTGGCTGCATGAAGGGGCCATCCTTGCAATATTCAAATTAGGTAGAGTAAAAGGCTATCTTGCCTTTTGATTTCTAGGTTATAAAATTAGATCGAATTCCAATAGATGACATGATTTCCATGGACTTTTCATTGGACTTCCATTAAAAGAGAGAAAAGTCTTCTAAAAGATGAGAAAAGCTGAAAAGGGGACACACACACGTATATACAGCACTAGTGCTTTAATAAATGAATAAAGATAATAAAATCATCCTCTTCTAGAGATATTTTAATTTACCAAGGCTTGACTTGTATTTTGGTTATGATATTATTGTTAGTTTAATATGTTTTATAGTCATTCGGTTAATTATATATTATATTATGATATTTATATAGATATATATTTATTATTAATAAAAAATTAATTTATTTTTAATATTCATATAATATTAAATCAATGAATTTAGAGAAAAAAAAGTTTGTTAAACAAAAATGATTTATAAAAAAAATTATAAAGTTGTTGTAAATATAAAATTCTTATTATATCAAAATATTATTCCTAAAATATTCATGGTAGATATTCTCTTAAATACCAAACATTTATTAGAGTTATAAAAATTAGTAATATTATATTATTTTTTAATATAAAAACTAGTTGTTCTCATAAGTTATGGTATAAAAGATACATGAAACTAATATGTAGGTATTTATCATAAAACATATATATTAAACTAATTTGCATGAGAATTCCATATTGAGAAATCATTTATATTTAAGGAAAGGCTCACATGATAGTTATTTAAGTAATCCTTAGACTTTAAATCATTAAATCATCTTATATAAAGAATGGTATGATTTAATGTTGATATATGTTATCTTAATAAAGGTAATGAAAGGTTATTGGATATAACATGAATTATATAAAAAATACTTGAATAATCAAGAGATTAATCATCATCTTAGATAAATTAATGAAAATATTTCATCTGTCTTCAAATAATATTGAATGAGAAATCTCTGACTAAGATGGAATGAGATCTGAAAAGAGTTTTAAATTTTACTTAAATGATTAATAACTATTAAATAGAGAAAAAACATGATTTACTATGATAAATATACTTTATATTTTAATGTTAAATCAAAACATTATTGATAAAAAAATATTAATTACATTGAAAAATCAGTCATTAAAAGATTAAGTCACCACTAACTTTTCTAATATTTCAGGATCACGTTGCTAAACGGTGAATCTAAACTTTAAATATAAATTAATTAATTGTTTAATTAATAACGAGTTAAATTATTTAATTTATTTAATTTCTATTTAATTAAAATTAAAATTTATATCTAGATTAACATATCGGAAATTTAATAAATCACACACATTTAAGAATCATTAATAAAAATTAAATCCAGATAATTTAATTAAATATGACTTGATTAAGAAATATTTTAGAAATTAAAGACTAAAAATATAATTAATATATGAATTATAAAAATACATGAATTATATTTTTATAAGGATTTAATTAAATTAATTTATAAAATTATTTTAAATTAATATATAAATATTATTTATGAGATAAATTGATATTTTATTAATTTATAGAGTTTTTTAAATTTTTTTATAAATAATAAATTATGACTCTTTATTTCTAAAAAGTTATTTATTAGATAAAAAGACAATCATAAATTAACATACAACTACTCCGACGAGACCACACCTCCCATACACTTTAAAATCATAGGGTTGATTGGAATGTCACAGTGGTTGCCGGCAGCCACTCGCTTCCCTGGATGAAAGAGTCCACTGTGAATTTCCCTGCCTCATCTACTGTGAGAGCTGGCCTGTAACCGGTCCATTTGACCCTTCCATCCACGCTAGCACCAGGCCCAGTATTCTGATACTCTGCATAAAATATAGTAGCAGGTGGATCCACACCACTGACCCATGACATCCAACCTGATGGTCTCAAGAACGGCCCAATATCGGACTGCATAATGACAGTAGTGGAATAATCTTTCCAAGGCCTACCAAGGTAAGTTGGAGCTGTAACATTACCCAACGCAGAAAATTTACAATTCTGAATTGAAGTGCCTGTGTTTTGATTAGGATCCTTCTTTCCCTGAGCCGTGATGGTGTTGAATTGGTTAGGTAACGGTTGCCTGGGCTGGATGTTGCAATTTTGGAACACGACAGCGGCATTGCCGAACATGAAGTCAATGGTGCCGGTAATGTCACAGTCACGGTAGAATTGTCGATTTGAGTGAGCATAGAGTGTGTCCTGAAATCCATCAAATGCACACCGGAAAAGTACTGACATGTCCGAACCGGACCTGAAGGCCACTGCTTGGTGCTTTTCTGGTCCGGCCGTGTTAATGAACTTGACATCTCTGGCAAAGAAGCCCTTGCCCGCAACAGCTGGAGATCACAGCAGTATTAGTCCTCGTTTTATGGATGTGAAAGAAGAGAAAAAAAACCAAATATCTGAAACAACAACAACATCCTTCTGGAGAAGTGCAAGTGCAAGGCAAGCTCCGTTATAAAAATCAGCTTGAATGTGAATCTTTTCTCTTGGGTTTGGAAGGCCCTTTTGGGATGAGAACACGGAGACAGAAATTGGGGAATGCATGTTCCAGTGCAAGTGTTGCAGGCCAACAAAACTACAGTCATGAAGCAGACAACATCTGTCACATGTGCTGTCGTTGAAGCGCATTAATGTCGAAAGCCAAGTCCTAATCTCTATGCATCACTTGCAGGCCCTTCACTTGCGTTGGATTATGAGGAAACATTGGGACCATTAGGGAAGATAATTATAAATTACAAAACAGACAAGCACATGGTAGGTACCCAACCTAGATGCGATTTAACTTCTCTTTATTTTTTTTCTAATGCAGAGATGCAATTTAACTTAATTATGCTCAAAGCAGCATTCATCGAATCATCGGGGCTAGCAGAATTTCAGGTAAGAGTTGCACATCATTTCACATGGGGGAGTGGACATCCAAATCCATGTGTCTTTTCCTAATCCTTCCATCAGAAGATGGCATTCTGCTACTACCCAATTGCTCTTTTCCTTTGCAGAAGGATTCACAAGGCACATGGACATCAAGGTTCAGAAATTTGGGCAATCATGATGCAATGTGACGTAAGAAAGACACATGGAGAAATCAAGAAAGCAATTGTGAACTTTGAATCATGGATGCATAGACCGATATGTTCAAAACAGAAATGCATAGATGGATTTTGAGCTCATAATTAGAGAAAGCAGAGCTTACCGAAACTGGCAGTGGAGAAGGTGGGGGTTCCATCAACAAAATTCAGACTGCCTGAAATAATAGTCTTGTCCTTCCCATCACCATAGATCATTACATTCCACTTGCTTTTATCCAAAATCACATTCTCCAAATATTCACCTTCCTTAACATATATGATGAATCTTGATTTACTTTTTTTAGGAATTTTTCCTACTGCCTCACGTAAGGTCGTGCAGTTCCCGCTATCGTCTTTCGCCACCGTGACATCCGGCTTCGGAGTAGACATCTGAAGTAGTCTTCTATCTCCTAAACCAACCCAATGTGGAAACCCGGAATTATGGGTTCTTTCAAATCCAAGTAACCTTCTATGAATTGGGATGTTGAAATCAGAAAGCAAACCCAAGATTTTTGCCACAATAGCCAAACTATTGCTAACAAACTCGGTAGAGTTCTTCATTTCTGCCTTGACATGATCAACAAGTGTCTGGTTAAAATGCTTTGTAACGTTCAACTCTTGCAACGCATCTAAACATGTTTCTTGGTCAGTAATTGTAGTGCTGATCCAAGTCTTCAAGTCATCCATCTTCGCTGTTGATAAAATCTTTCGACCTTCACCGACAGCCATCGATGATATGGAGTCATTGAGTCTATCTACAGCATCATCAAACACGGTGGCACAGACTTTCAAAGCATCTTGAAGGGTAGCGTCATCAATGCTCTGTATGAGCTTATCTGGGTAGTCTTTGAGCTTGGAGAGCTCATTCATAGCAACATGTAAAGAGAGCTTGAAAAGCACCTCTGGGTCCGTAGTGTTTCCTGTTTCAAGGGCAGATATGCTGGAGAAACATGAGGTTGGGTACCGGGTCACACTACAAACAGCCTTGAGTGAAGCGGCTGGAGTCAACTCGGGAGGAGGGACTGGGTTGGACGAAGAGTTGTTGTTTCGGTTGTGCACAACAACTCCTATAACAGCACCGATGATCACAGCTAAAAGAACAACGAAGGAGACAACGACAATGATCAAACGCTTACGTGTCTTTCGCCGGAAGGCTTGCTGCTCGACCTCGTCTACTTTACCATATCCCTTGAAAGAAGTGATGGAGTCCATAAACTGCTTAGCTTAGCTTAGCGTTTTGTCGGCACAATCAGCGCGAGGGCTTTGAGGGGAAGTTCAAACTTTAACTGGCGTGTGAGCTTCGTTAAATAGGATCTGCGAGGGACTTTCGCTCGGTGCAGATATTGGTGCGTGAGCTTCGTTAATAATGTCAAGATACTATTTATAATTTAAAATTAGTGAAGAAGCAAGCATCATTATTACCATATTTTTAATACAGAGTCTGTAACATTTCATAACAAGAAAAAATAATTTTTTTTAAAAATAATTCGACAACAAAATCCTTAATAAAGGCCAGATCCATTTTCAAGAGATTTGGGTCTCCTCGTGTTATGCAAGCATCAAATTATCATTAACTGATGTTAGGCGGAAGACGATTCGGGGTACACAAACAGCAGTACAGTACGCGGAGCCGAGCTGTGAAAAACAAACCTGCAGGAAGAAATTGCTAGACTGCAGCAGTATTGTACTCGACGGTGATAGAATACAAAAGGAAGGAAAGATTCTTCACGCTTACGCGGTTAATTATGCCATGGAGGCAGGCAACACACTTAACCCACTATATGCAATTATGCATATGTTAGTTGATTTTACTGTAATGCCCATGGGCTAGTTCTTGTTTTCTAGGCCGGATGTTTATGGACTAGGAACCGGTAAAACTTGCTTAGTGTTAACTTAGATTTGTGGCTCACGCTGTCGGCCTAGTAAAAAACATTTTACCATAAAAAGGGAATGTCGAGGAAAAATATTTGAGACCCCAGTTTGATTTAATTAGTAATTGGTATAATGTAATTAAAAAAATATAATAATAAAAAATAAAATAACAAAAAAAATGATAATAAAAAAATTAAAAAAAACTTTACATTAGCCTACCTAGATTATAAAACTACTCGATGTTGAAATATAAAAATAAAAAAAAAACTTAGTTAAACCGAGTTAATTTACAAACTTCACAGTCATAAATATAAAACTATGATCTCATAGAAAAAAATACAAAAAAAAAATTCAAAGATTAATTTTTCATAAATCAAATGAAAATATGATAACTCCATAAAAAATAAAATGAAAAGAAAAAAAATAAAGCTTAATCTTTAGCAAATAAAATGTTGAAGGATAAAAAATAAAAATTTAAAAAAGATAAAAAAAGAACTTGATCCAAGCCCACTCGAACAAAAAGCAAAATCTTTAACCTAGTCATAATACCGAGGCAACAATGTTCGAAAATAAATTTAATAAAATTATAAAATTTAATTATCGAATAACTCAATGTTAAATGATAAAAATAAAAATAAAATACAATGAAAAAAAATATAACTAAACTTAAATTAACCCATAAATCTCACCATCATAAACAAAAGATTGAGTTAACCCAATAGAAAACAAAGGAAAAAAAAAGATATAATGATCAATTTCTAATAAATTAAATGTTTAAGGATGAAATTGAAATAAATCAATTTAAAAAAAATCAATCAACATTAATCTTTGAAACCAGTGACTCTAATCATGAACCTGAGACTAATCCCATAGCAATGAAAAAAAAAAAATTCAGTCAACCTGATTTAACCTACAAGCTTTGCGATCGCTAGAAAATAAAGTAAAAACAAAAGTTAAAAAGAACAATATCAAATAAATTAGACGTTGAAAGATAAAATTAAAATAAATCAAATTTAAAAAGGGATCTAAGAAACAAAATTCAACCCAAATTAACCTTTGAAATTGATGACTTTGGTCATAAATTAAAACCAATTCTATGAAAGGCAAACCATAAAAAATAATAATGTAAAAATATAAAAAAGGTAGAAAAATAGCTTTTAAAAAGTTTGATAAACCAGTCATTTCAGGCAAATTTCATAAATTCGATCTAATATCTAAAACTCGCAACTCATGAAATTCCTGAATTTGGTTAAATTGAGAAACTTAATTCTCGATCAATTTAATTTTTAAGAATGAAACCATAAAAAAAATCAAATTAAAAAACTTGTTAAAGGAAAAAAATATCTATAAAATAATAATGATCAAATTTGATAGAAAAAACACATAGATGATAAAATTGTAAAAGAAAAACACAACAAAAAAAAGATCCCAAACAAAATAAACAGCAATAAAAAAATAAAGATCAATTTTGAAAGATAAAAAAATAAAAAAAAGGATGCAACTGGAAATAATTTGTAATTTTACAGCTTATTAGAAAAAAATTAGTTAAGAGAATAGGAACCAAATCTGAAAAATTAAAAAATAGGATGAAATTAAAAAATATTTATAATTTTACAACTTATTAAAAAAATAATAATAAAAAAGACATAGATCAAATATGAAGGAAAAAGAAATTGAAGAGACCGGTCTGAAATTTTAAAGGGGATGGTGCTAACTTTAAAGAGAAAAAGAAGAAAAAAAAAAATAATTGTAAGTTTCAAACTAGATATATGTTTGGTTCACACACCACACCATCACATAAAAAATGTCGAAACATTTCAAATACTATCATGAAAGGTAGAGTTTAGTGACTAAATATTTGTGAATGCGCTGTTCTAATAATACGGTGAACATTAACATGCATAACACATGTAAATAATGTTTAAGTTTCAAATAAAACACACATATAAAAAAGAAAGCTATTATGAGAGAATTAAATTGATTTTATTTTCAATAACATCAAATATAATTACATTATTTTGAAAAAAAATGAAAACACCCTTAAATAATAGGCATTATATGATAAAAAAGAAACCAATTTTCCCTTAATATCTACTTCAAAGATGTTTTTTCGTTCCATGGATAATTCTTCTGTTACATGGTGCGCAGACCTTCTCTCACCCCTTTAGGTTATTGATGATTATCTTTCTATTACTCGATTGATCCAATCTTGCCATCAATTCTAGGGAGTGGTTCCACTACCGACTTTTCAAGCATTGCAGACAGCCCTTTGGCCCTCCAAGAAACACCAATCCTTTGGATTTTGCTTTCCTAAGCATGCAATTTTTAACTTGAAGATTATATGGATTAGTTTTCGTTGACAAACCTATCGTTTCACCACAAATCCTTCAGGAACACTCACAATGGCATGGATGCAATTTTTTTTTTTATATATATATATTCATTTTATTGATGCGAGTATTCGTTAATTCTTCTTCTTGCCTTGTTTTTTTTTTTAGCATTTGATTGAAAGAGTATTTGTTAATTCTTAATTAGTAATGAGTAAAGCTTATCGTTTCTCAGGTTATGTTTATTCCTGAAAAGTTGTTTTAAAAAAATTATGTTTTAAATTTTTTTATATTTGTTTATTATTAAAAAAATTGATCAATAAAAAATATTTTTCAGTCAATGAAAAATATTTTTCAGTTAACGAAAAATACTTTTCAGTTAAAAAAAAAATTTGGCTTGATTTTCAGGAAAATATTTTCCTTTTTAGTTGTATTTGTTTTCTGAAAAGTGTTTTCCAGAAAATCACTTTTCAAACTTTATTGTATTTGTTTGCTGTTAGGAAAGTTGGTCAACGAAATATACTTTTTAGTCAAAGGAAAATTTGGCTTGGTTTTCAGGAAAATGTTTTTCTGGAAAATTTAGACGGAAAACACTTTTTGGAAGTTGTGAAAAAATTAGAAATATTATTTTTTGTTGATTATATCAAATTTGATTCTCAAACTTTTGATTGCTATATATATTTTGTTTTGAATATTTATTTTTCAATTTTATTTCTTAAAATTTTATTTTTATATTAACTTTGATCCTCATTTTTATAATTGTTATTTGCTTTTCTCCTATTATTTTTTTATTAAAATTTTTTATCTATCAAATTTGATTCTCATTCTTTTGATTGTTACTTATTTTATTTGAAATACTTTATGAAATGTTAATTATTATTATTTTAATTTCTTCATCTTTTTTTTTTAAGATTTGATCTTTATTAGTTTGATTATTATTTATTTTATTTGAGATAATTTATAAAATTATATTTTTTTCAATTTCATTCTTATTCAACCTTTTAATTTGTAAGATTTGTTCCTTATTATTTTAATAAAATTGAGAAAAATAAAATATTAATAAATTATTTTTTAATTTATTTTCCATAACATAACCAAATACTGGAAAATGTTTTCCATTTTATTTTCCATAACACTACCAAACATCAAAAAATAATTCACTTTTCAAGAATTCATTTTCTCCGAAATTTACTTTTCAAAAGGAAACAACTTTCCCACAAATAAATGAAGCCAAACTTAAGTAGGGATCGACTTGTAAAGTTAAGACTAACGTGGAGCAGGTGTTTATTTTTGTGTTTTGAAAATGTTTTAAAAGAATTTAAATGTTTTTAATTGTTTTTGTTTTCAATTAATATTTTTTAATATTTTTAAATCATTTTAATATCCTAATATAAAAAATAATTTTTTAAAAATAAAAAATAATTATTTTAATATATTTTTAAATAAAAAATATTTTTTAAAACAACCAATATTATAATTCCAAAACTCCAAAAGATTTCCATGTGCGTACAAACAGTAACGGGAAAGCGCGCACCACACTGGTCTTTGCCTATGCCTGTATCAATAGATTGACGAGGGAACGAGAGAGCGCAACACACTAATTGTAAAGTCATGTAATTAGGTGGCATAATTAATGGGATTTGAGTGAGAGATGAATTGTAATTGATAGAGGATGAGTTGGTATGAGTGAAGGATGAGTTGTTAGACATATATTCCTCCTAAATTTATGACCATTATACCCTCACTCTTGCCTATAAAAAGGCAAAGAGAGAGGTTGTAATTCCCACATTACTTAGTAACACGACTAAAAGGTTGATGTCTTCTCCCAAGTGCAGGAGTGTTGAAATAATAAATAACCCGGCAAGACCAGGGTCGAACCACAGGGAGGTTAATTGTACAAATTATAGACAATAATTATAAACAACAATAACAACAATAACAACAATAGTAATAGTAATAATAATAATAATAATAATAATAATAATAATAATAATAATAAAGAAAGAGAAGAAGAAGAAGATGATGATGATGAGAACTTACAGATGAAATATTAATGTAAGGATTAAACAATAATAATAACAAATGTCAAGGTTAGAGGTTCCACTAATGGTATATCAAACAAGTATAGTATAAACTCTTATTATTCAATTGGAAACCACACACAAAGGAGGTTCCAATCAGATTATATATTGTTAACATGATTACATTAGTCATCTTATTCAATTAATGCTAATACTTGTAAATCTCGTCAAGCATTCATGATTATAACTTATGTTAACAACAAATCAAGTTCCTTTCATAGCTCAGGTGTCGGTTATACCATACATTATGGGCTATGAAAGTGCCAAGCATTTGTTGTACCAAGTGTTATACAACATACATCAAGATTAGTCATTTAACAAGCAAAGTATTAAAGAGTGAACAAGATAACAAATATAAAACATGTTAGTATCAAACATTAAAGTCCATATTAAGTTTACACTATACTTATTCTTACACCATTAGTGTAAGCTTTTCACCTTGACATAATTAACTTAGCTAGACATAATGAAAAAAAGCAAAATAGATAAACAAAATAAGAACATAAAAGCTAACTAAGTAAAGGAAAGGAAATGAAAGGCATAAACTTGATATTAATGAAAGCAAAGCATAAACATTACAAAGAATACAAAGAGAGAAAGGAAGAGCATGATCTTGATCTGGAAACCAAGATGCCTAAATGCATGGCAAATGCCTCCTTTTATAGGCCAAAATTAGAAACTATTGATTTGATGACTAATTGATAAGTGGGTGGCCAACTTTTGACTTGGTGACAATCCTTATCTTCTCTTGTCTGCGCAAAATGTCATTGATAATGTCAAAATTGGAGCCAGTTGCAAACATGAAAGTTGTAGACAATTGTCTCATATTTCTTGTGTAAAACATTCAGCTCATTTGGACTTCTAGAACTCCAGATATGGCCAAAATACCGAACAGTGCTCGGGCTGGAGGACAGATTCGAGCTTCTTTGTTGTTGCTACAATTTGGACTTGATAATGGCCTTTTTAGATCTTGGGCTCCATATGAAAGTTGTAGGCCTATGTCTTAACTTTCCATCCATATAAATTGGACCTAAATCTGAGATATATAGCTCTAGATATGACCCAATTACCGAACAGTGTTCCGGTTTGGATTGCACCGACATCTCTTTTCTAAGTTTGACCATCTCTTTATCCTTGCAATTTAAGTTCTTAAAGTCATCAATCAATCTTTTCATTTATGTGATAGACCTGCATTTAAAATGAACATTTACCACAAATTAAAGGTATCTTACATTATTAGATATATTATTATAAAACATGCTTTAGTTAAGGAGTTATTGATACTTCAAGTGCAAAATGATGATATAAAACCATGATAAAAATGCACTTTTAAGTACTAGTCACTTAGTAAAATCCTTCTATACTTGTTTGTGGACGTAGCCCCATTTGGGTGAACCACGTAAATTCTTGTGTATTTTATTTCTCATTTTATTCTGTCTCTTATCTTTTATCTTGTCGGGTTTGCATGCCAGAATCCTAACAGTGGTATCAGAGCCTTTTGGTTGGTGTTGTTAACACACAAAGTTATTTGTGTATACGGGTACTATTCACCTATACGATACTATTCATCTATACGATACTGTTCACATACGTTACTGTTGGCGTATATAGAAAGTCAGTGCAGTGATTAAATATAGTCTAGGAAGTTCTGTCTAAAGAGATTGAGTTTTAAGCGGGACCGTTTGTGACCCCTCCAATCTTTCCTAAAAACTTACTTAGTGAAGTATTATTCACACGATACTATTTCTATATACGTTACAGACCTATGAAACAGTGATAGCTGAATAGATCTCGGTGAATACAATGGCAGCAAAGTACGAGATTGAGAGATTTAATGGGAGCAATTTCTCACTGTGGAAAATGAGAATCAAGGCAATCTTAATGAAAGACAATTGCTTGGCAGCAATTGGGGATCGACCCGCGGAGATCACTGATGATGCAAAATGGAATGAGATGTATGACAATGCTATTGGTAACATACATTTAGCATTAGCCGATGAAGTATTATCAAGTATGGCGGAGAAGAAAACAACTAAGGAGATATGAGAGACTCTATCAAAGTTATACGAGTCCAAGTCTTTACACAATAAGATTTTCTTAAAGCGGAGACTTTATACTGATTAGTACTTAAAAGTGCATTTTTATCATGGTTTTATATCATCATTTTGCACTTGAAGTATCAATAACTCCTTAACTAAAATATGTTTTATAATAATGTATCTAATAATATAAGATACCTATAATTTGTGGTAAATGTCTATTTTTAATGCAGGCCTATCAAATAAATGAAAGGATTGATTGATGACTTGAAGAACTTAAATTGCAAGGATAAAGAGATGGTCAAACTTAGAGAAGAGATGTCGGTGCAATCCAAACCGGAACACTGTTCGGTAATTGGGCCATATCTGGAGCTACAGATCTCAGATTTAGGTCCAATTTATATGGATGGAAAGGTAAGACATAGGCCTACAACTTTCATATGGAGCCCAAGATCTAAAAAGGCCATTATCAAGTCCAAATTGTAGCAACAACAAAGAAGCCCGAATCTGTCTTCCAGCCCGAGCACTGTTCGGTATTTTGGCCATATCTGGAGTTCTAGAAGTCCAAATGAGCTGAATTTTTTACACAAGAAAGATGAGACAATTGCCTACAACTTTCATGTTTGCACCTGACTCCAGTTTTGACGTTATCAATGACGTTTTGGGCAGACAAGAGAAGATAAGGATTGTCACCAAGTCAAAAGTTGGCCACCCACTTATCAATTAGTCATCAAATCAATAGTTCCCAATTTTGGCCTATAAAAGGAGGCATTTGCCATGCATTTAGGCATCTTGGTGTTCAGATCAAGATCATGCTCTTCCTTTCTCTCTTTGTATTTTCTTTGTAATATTTATGCTTTGCTTTCATTAATATCAAGTTTATGCCTTTCATGTCCTTTCCTTTACTTAGTTAACTTTTATGTTCTTATTTTGTTTATTTATTTTTCTTTCTTTCATTATGTCTAGCTAAGTTAATTATGTCAAGGTGAAAAGGTTACACTAATGGTGTGAGAATAAGTATAGTGTAAACTTAATATGGACTTTAATGTTTGATACTAACATGTTTTATATTTGTTATCTTGTTCACTCTTTAATACTTTGCTTGTTAAATGACTAATCTTGATTTATGTTGTATAACACTTGGTACAACAAATGCTTGGCACTTTCATAGCCCATAATGTATGGTATAACCGACACCTGAGCTATGAAAGGAACTTGATTTGTTGTTAACATAAGTTATAATCATGAATGCTTGACGAGATTTACAAGTATTAGCATTAATTGAATAAGATGACTAATGTAATCATGTTAACAATATATAATCTGATTGGAACCTCCTTTGTGTGTGGTTTCCAATTGAATAATAAGAGTTTATACTATACTTGTTTGATATACCATTAGTGGAACCTCTAACCTTGACATTTGTTATTATTATTGTTTAATCCTTACATTAATTTTCCATCTCCAAGTTCTCATCATCATCTTCTTCTTCTCTTTCTTTATTATTATTACTACTACTACTACTACTACTACTACTACTACTACTACTATTATTATTATTATTATTATTATTATTATTATTATTATTATTATTATTATTATCATCATCATCATTATTATTGTTGTTGTTGTTATTGTTGTTGTATTATTGTTATTTATAATTTGTACAATTAACCTCCCTGTGGTTCGACCCCGGTCTTGCCGGGTTATTTATTACTTCGACACTCCTGCACTTGGGAGAAGACATCAACCTTTTAGTCGTGTCAATATACCATTAGTGGAACCTCTAACCTTGACATTTATTATTATTATTGTTTAATCCTTACTTTAATATTTCATCTCTAAGTTCTCATCATCATCATCTTCTTCTTCTTCTCTTTCTTTATTATTATTATTATTATTATTATTATTATTATTATTATTATTATTATTATTATTATTATTATTATTATTACTACTACTACTACTATTGTTGTTGTTATTGTTGTTTTATAATTGTTGTTTATAATTTGTACAATTAACCTCCCTGTGGTTCGACCCCGGTCTTGCCGGGTTATTTATTACTTCGACACTTCTGCACTTGGGAGAAGACATCAATCTTTCAGTCGTGTCAAGTTTTTGGCGCCGTTGCCGGGGAGGTAAGTCCTTGTATAAATTATAATATTTATTTTATTTTCTCTTTTCACTTTTCTTATATATAACTTTGTCTCTTTTATTTTGTTTCTCCTTATTTTGTTTTCTTCTTCCTTTTATTTTATTCCTACACGTGCATGAGAGTGTGGTCACGTACATCAAGTGGTAGACTTTGTAGGATATCCTCATCATTTTCAGAAAATATGGCCGAAGAAGATAATCAATCACTTCAAAATGAGAATAATGAGAATAACCGTGCTAGAACACTTAGAGACCACATGAATCCCACAAGAACAAGTGCACCATCATGCATAGTTTTTCCTCCCGATGCATCTCATTTTAATTTTAAACCAGGTATTATTCAACTTTTACCTTCTTTTCATGGTTTAGAATTGGAAAATCCATACTTGCATTTAAGGGAATTTGAAGAGGTCTGCAACACATATAATAATTTAAATTGTAGCATGAACACCATCAGATTAAAGCTTTTCCCTTTTTCATTAAAAGATAAAGCTAAAACATGGCTACAAAATTTGAGACCAGGATCCATTCGTGCTTGGGATGAAATGCAACAACAATTTTTAAAGAAGTTTTTCCCATCTCATAGAACAAACTCTTTCAAAAGACAAATCACCACTTTCACTAAAAAACCAGGAGAAACATTTTATAAATGTTGGGATAGGTATCGAGACTTGCTTAGTACTTGCCCTCATCATGGTTTTGAAACATGGAGATTGGTTTCACATTTCTATGAAGGGTTAACACCTAAAGATAGGCAAATGGTTGAATTGATGTGCAATGAAACTTTTGAAAATAAAGACCCTGATGAAGCAATGGAGTACTTAGACTTATTAGCTGAAAATGCTCAAAATTGGGACACTGCAGGTACATATGAGGCACCGAGTAAAACTCAACCTCATACATCTAGTGGAGGTATGTACAACCTTAGGGAAGATCATGACCTCCAAGCCAAATTTGCATCTTTAGCTAGAAAAGTCGAGGCACTAGAATTGAAAAAGAGTGGTCAATTAAAATCTGTTGAAAACATTGTGTGTCAAATCTGTGAAACAAATGAACACTCAACCAACGATTGTCCAACCTTGCCTTCTTTTAAAGAATGTCTCCATGAACAAGCTCATGCTTTAAACAGTTTCCAAAGGCCTAACCACAACCCATACTCCCAAACATACAACCCTGGTTGGAGGAATCACCCAAATTTTAGTTGGAAGAGTGAGAACAACAATGCACAAACTTCACAACCACCATTTCAAGCACACCATAATTTCCAAAATTCTCATGGATATGCACCTTCTTATGCTCCACCTTCTAGAAGAAATCTTGAGGAAACATTGCATGCATTCATTGAAAAGCAAGAGACAATTAATACTCAACTTGTTCAAAACATGACAGATTTTAAAGATACTCTTGCTAAATTAACATCTGCTCTTAGTTTCCAAGAGAAAGGTAAGTTTCCATCTCAAACACAACAAAATCCCAAAGGGCAATACAATGCAAATGCAAGTAGTTCCGGAAGCCAACATATGGATCAAGTCAAATCAGTCACTACTCTGCGCAGTGGTAAGGTTATTGAAAAACCCTCTCTTGAACCTTATGAGAAAGATGATGAGTCAATCTCTGAGGGTAAGGAAGGGGATGAATCTGAAAATTGCAAAGAAACAACTGATTCACCGCCAGCACTTCCATTTCCTCAAGCCATGACCAAACAAAGGAAAGTTAATCACAATTCTGAAATTTATGAAATTTTCAAACAGGTAAGGATCAATATACCTTTGCTGGATGCAATTAAACAGGTTCCTTCCTATGCTAAATTTTTGAAAGATCTCTGCACTGTGAAGAGGAAACTGAATGTGAAAAAGAAAGCCTTTCTAGCCGAACAAGTAAGTGCTATTCTTCAAAACAATAATGCTTTGAAATATAAAGACCCTGGTTGTCCTACAATTTCTTGCTTTATTGGAGAGCATAAAATTGAAAGAGCCTTACTTGATCTTGGAGCTAGTGTGAATTTACTTCCATATTCAGTTTTTCAGAGTCTCAATCTAGGTGAGTTAAAACCAACTTCTATAACTCTTTTACTTGCCGATAGATCTATAAAAGTGCCTAGAGGAATAATTGAAGATGTGTTAGTACAAGTCGATAAATTCATTTATCCTGTGGATTTTATTGTCTTGGACACACAACCTGTTGAAGTATGTAATTCATTTCCTGTTATTTTAGGACGTCCATTTCTTGCAACTTCTAATGCATTGATTAATTGTAGGAATGGACTGATGAAGCTATCATTTGGAAACATGACATTGGAGATGAATATTTTCAACATTTGCAAGCAACCTAGAGATGATAATGATTTACAGGAAGTGGACTTTACTGAAAAATTAATTCATGATCAATTTCCAACCACTTCCAATGAAATTGAGATTGATGAATCTGATGATTTGGAAATGATTTATTTTCAGGAAGAATCAAAGACAAGTAATTGGAGGCCACAAATTGAGGAATTGCCACCACGACCAATTAAGTCCATACCTTCAAGTGTTCAACCACCAAAACCTGATTTGAAGCCATTGCCATCCAATCTCAAATACTCATTTTTGGGAGAAAATGAAACTTTTCCGGTAATAATCTCTTCCAAACTTAATGCACATCAAGAAGGTAAGTTATTACAAACTCTGAAAATGCACAAAAAAGCATTAGGATGGACCATAGCTGATATAAAAGGAATTAGTCCTTTGATTTGTACACACAGAATTTATTTAGAGGAAAATGCTAAACCCTCTAGAGAAATGCAACGAAGGCTAAATCCTAATATGAAAGAAGTAGTGAAAAATGAAGTCATTAAGCTTCTAGATAATGAAATCATTTATCCTATTTCTGACAGCAAATGGGTAAGTCCTACCCAAGTTGTACCTAAGAAATCTGGAGTCACTGTGATAACAAATGAGAACAATGAGTTAATTCCCACTAGAACTGTTACTGGTTGGCGCATGTGCATTAACTATAGGAAACTTAATTCAATGACTAGAAAAGATCATTTTCCTTTACCTTTCATGGATCAAATCCTAGAAAGAGTTGCAGGTCATGAATTTTATTGTTTCCTAGATGGCTATTCGGGTTACAACCAAATTGAAATTGCATTGGAAGATCAAGAAAAGACTACTTTCACATGTCCATTTGGTACTTTTGCATATCGAAGGATGCCTTTTGGATTATGTAATGCACCAGCCACATTTCAAAGATGAATGCTTAGTATATTTAGCGATATGGTTGAACATTTTCTTGAGATTTTCATGGATGATTTTTCTGTTTTTGGCAATTCATTTGATGATTGTTTGACTAATTTAGGAAAGGTTTTAACCAGGTGTGAAGAGAAGAATCTTGTGCTGAATTGGGAAAAATGCCATTTTATGGTAACAAACGGCATTGTACTTGGTCACATTGTTTCATCAAAAGGAATTGAGGTTGACAAATCTAAAATCGAGTTAATTGCAAACTTGCCAACACCAAAATCTCTTAAAGATGTTAGATCATTCTTGGGACATGCTGGTTTTTATAGAAGGTTCATCAAAGATTTTAGTGTAATATCTAAGCCTTTAAGTAACCTTCTAACAAAGGATACTATTTTTGAATGGACTGAACATTGTGAAGAAGCCTTTGTTAAACTTAAAAATTTGCTTACTTGTGCTCCTATCATTCAACCTCCCGATTGGTCATTACCTTTTGAAATAATGTGTGATGCTAGTGATTATGCCGTAGGTGCTGTTTTGGGACAAAGAAAAGATAAGAAACCTTATGTAATTTACTATGCAAGTAAAACTTTAAATAGTGCTCAAATGAATTATACCACCACTGAAAAAGAATTACTTGCAGTAGTATTTGCATGTGAAAAATTCAGATCTTATCTTGTTGGCTCACCTGTTGTTGTTTTTAGTGATCATGCAGCATTGAAATATCTTCTTTCTAAGAAAGATTCCAAGGCTAGATTGGTGCGGTGGATTTTATTACTTCAAGAATTTGATATCACAATCAAAGATAAGAAAGGCAGCGAAAATGTTGTCGCAGATCACTTGTCAAGATTGACAACAAATTCGAAAACTGACATCACACCAATCGATGACTACTTTCCTGATGAATCTTTACTTTCTGTCTCTACAATGCCTTGGTTTGCTAATATTGTCAATTTTCTTGTTTCAGGACAATTGCCAGCTCATTGGAATACCCAAGATAAAAGAAAGTTTTTGAACGAAGTGAAGAACTTTTATTGGGATGATCCTTATTTATTCAAATATTGTCCTGATCAAATATTTCGAAGATGCATTCCTGACAATGAGGTAAGTAGTGTCATTAAATTTTGTCATTCTGAGGCATGTGGGGGCCATTTCTCATCAAGAAAGACAACTGCAAAAATCTTACAAAGTGGATTTTACTGGCCCACCATGTTCAAAGACTCACATGCATTCTGCAAGTCTTGTGAAAATTGTCAAAAGTTGGGATCTATTTCAAAACGTCACATGATGCCTTTAAACCCTATTATTGTCATTGAGATCTTTGACTGTTGGGGTATAGATTTCATGGGCCCATTCCCTCCATCATTTGGTTTCTTATACATATTAGTCGCAGTAGATTATGTTTCAAAATGGATAGAGGCAATTCCAAGTCGAAACAATGATCACAAAACAGTGATAAAGTTTTTGAAAGAAAATATTTTGAGTCCATTTGGAGTCCCTCGAGCCATAATAAGTGATGGTGGAACACATTTCTGCAACAAGCCATTTGAGTCTTTAATGAAGAAATATGGAATCACACACAAAGTTGCCACCCCTTATCACCCTCAAACAAGTGGACAAGTAGAGCTTGCTAATAGGGAGATCAAACATATTTTGGAGAAAACAGTGAACCCTAATAGGAAAGACTGGTCTTTAAGACTTAATGATGCACTTTGGGCTTATCGAACTGCTTATAAAACATCATTAGGTATGTCACCTTATAGACTAGTCTATGGAAAACCTTGTCACTTGCCTGTGGAACTTGAACATAAAGCTTATTGGGCTATTAAAACTTTCAATTCAAATCTGGATGATGCTAGTCAACTGCGAAAATTACAAATAAATGAGCTTGAGGAAATAAGAAATGATGCATATGAAAATTCAAGAATTCATAAAGCAAGAATAAAAGAATTTCATGACAAGAAAATACAGAGAAAAACCTTCAATGTTGGTCAAAAAGTCTTGCTTTATAATTCTCGACTGCATTTATTTCCTGGAAAATTAAGATCAAGATGGAGCGGTCCTTTTATTGTGAAACATGTGTATCCATATGGGGCCTATGACATCGAGAATCCAAAGAATGACAATGTTTTCAAGGTAAATGGACATCGTCTGAAAGTTTACTTTGACAATTTTTCAGTTGAACATAACTCTATTGAATTGGGTGATCCTGTATATAAAGATTGATTTTATTTTATTTTATTTTATTTTTGTTTCTTATATAAAGATTGATTTTATTTTATTTTATTTTATTTTATTTTTGTTTCTTTTTTAGTGATTTTTGCAAGTTCCTTTCACCCCGGTCAAATGGCGGATAACGGTACTCCGTGACTTAAGTCGGTTCTTTCAGTTTCCCACAATTACTGATATCTGTGTATATATTTGTGCAATTCTTTGAATCTCTCTTCCAATTCTCATTTGAAAATGAACACTAATCTTGAAAAATTGAAAAAGTATTTTCCCGCTCTGCCTCAGAATGCGATTACAAAAATTTACCATGCTAGATGTGCAAGATTGAGATTGTTAATGAATCATGGAATTCCTGAAGATATTCGTTGGTTGATTGAAGCAAAGGTCCGATTATCAGGTGAGTCCTCTAACTTCTTCATTTCACACATGCCTGGAACAGGTAAAAGCACTTTTGCAAAGAAGCGTCGTGCAAAACGACTGGATGTCTGTCATCGATGTGCTAGATGGACTTGTAATACACAATGTCGTTCTTTAGGAATGGTATCTATAAACCGTGAAGATAAAATACAATTCATTAAGGATGGCCTGAGTAAGGAGTCTTTAGATAATCTTCTATTGACTCTTGAGACGCATCCTAGTGGAGATGTGCATCGTGCAATTCATGATTTATGGCCACTATTTCATATAGAACATGATCGACTTAGTCTTGGGAATCTGACTAAAAAAGACCCTGTTTGCCAGTTTTTAAGAAAACTGGATGGGAAGCCTATCCCCGACCCATAGAGGGCGTTTAAGCCGTTCTTGGACGTAAAACCAAGGGAAGATGTGAGCCACAATCACAACTACCTGTACATACACATGTTTTTTTCAAAAGTAAATAAATAAATAAATAAAAAGAGAGAGAGAGTGTGTGAGACTCTAGCTGGCCTACATATAGATGTTATGATTGCCTTTCTACTTTCTCATCTATAAAACCCTATTTTCCTTCCTTTCATTTCTACTCAACCCATACATTCAACAAATACAGAAGTGTGTAGAAATGGCAAGTTCCTCAAGTCATCAAATAAGAAATATTTGTGTTTTCGGTGGATCTAGTCCTGGGAAAGAAAAAGAGTTTTTAGAATCAGCAAATCATCTTGGTCAGGTGCTAGCTGAGAGAAAGATTCATTTAGTGTATGGGGGAGGCAGTCTTGGGTTAATGGGAGGTGTGTCAATAGCTGCATTTTTAGGAGGTAGTCAAGTTTTGGGGGTCGTCCCTGAAGCTTTGGCACAAGGGGACATCATTGGAAAAACAATTGGAGAGGAACTTCAGGTCTCCACAATGTCGGCTCGAATGAATGCAATGTTTAACCATGCTGATGCTTTCATTGCTTTACCAGGTGGTCTAGGCACATTGGAAGAGATCTTTCATATTTCCTCTTGGGCTCAATTGCACATTCACCATAAACCCATAGGTTTGTTAAATGTTAATGGTTATTATGATAAGTTGTTGTCTTTTCTTGATCATGCTGTGGAACAGGAATTTCTAACATCTTCTGCACGACAAATCATAATCTCTGCTTCTACTGCTGAACAATTGATTGACCAACTACAATCTTTCATTCCTGTGATTGATCCTTCCATGAGTCGCATAAATTGGTCATCTACGGGAAGCCGTAAAAAGCTTAGATTGGATTTGAGCCTTCATTTGTGAATTTTTATGTATTTTGGTTTTATTATTGTGTTTTGTTATTTTTTATTTTTGTTTTAGTGTGTTTCAGGTTTTGTCAGTGTTCGTTATTTCAGGTGATATCTTCTATACTCTATCTTTCTACCTTAGAACATTGAGGACAATGTCTCGTTTTGGTTGGGGGGAGAGGGTAGTAGTTGATAAAAAAAAAAATTATTTTTCATTTCATAAAGCATGTGCATAATTGTTGTTACTAGGATGGCAGAGTAAAGGAGTTCTTTTGTTAAAGTGACTCTTGAGACGCATCTTAGTAACCATTCTTAACAAGGTCTATTATAATACTTCCTGAAATATTCAGGTTTACAAACTCTCGTATTGTTACCACTTAATTCTGCTCATATACTTATTTAACATGTATTCTTAAACCTTAATTTACACACACACACTTTAACATATGATTGTGGGTTGCATATTGGATTATTACATTATTTATGTTCTTTTGTTAAAGGTAACAACTAAGGGAAAGGGATTGTATATAATTAAAAAAAAAAAACATGAAAAAAAAAGAGAAAAAAAAATAAAAATAAAAAATGATGATAATAAAAATGTAGATAAGTTTGATTTCGTAGCCTCCCTAACCTAAGAAATTAAGCCCGAAGGGGTGTTTTAACACCTAATACCCTAAAGTCAACTGACTTGGGAGCTATTGGCTCAACGCTTGTTAATTGGGTTGAGGAGAAAAGCTTAAGGCAATCAAACATTGCACTATCTACATATCAGTATCTGCGACCCGAGTTACTAAGCTCGTAGGGGTGTCTTAACACCTAATGCCCTAAGACCAACTGGTCTGGGAGTCATTAGCTGAAAGCTCGTTACATGGGTTAAAGATGCATGATGTTTTTAAATTATATGTATATACATTTAAAAAAAAGAAAGAAAAAAAAAGAAGTAAAAAAAAAAAGACAAAAATAATAATCCCATCCCAAGGAAGTTAACCTTAAACATTAGAAAAAAAAAAATTTTGTTTTCTTCCAAGAAAAGCCCCATAATTATGTGTTGATACATTGAGCACAAAAGAAAGGTTTATTAATATCTTGTTAAATGGTATTGAGCAGATATATAAATTTAATGAGAGTTTGTTTATCTGGATAGATTAATGGAAGTTAAATGATGAATACCTTGCTTTGTGAAATTTGCAAATTGTTTTAACGCTTTAATTACTAGGGACTAGTAATAAGCTGGTTGAGGGGTGTGATTAGTACTTAAAAGTGCATTTTTATCATGGTTTTATATCATCATTTTGCACTTGAAGTATCAATAACTCCTTAACTAAAATATGTTTTATAATAATGTATCTAATAATATAAGATACCTATAATTTGTGGTAAATGTCTCTTTTCAATGCAGGCCTATCACATAAATGAAAGGATTGATTGATGACTTGAAGAACTTAAATTGCATGGATAAAGAGATGGTCAAACTTAGAGAAGAGATGTCGGTGCAATCCAAACCGGAACACTGTTCGGTAATTGGGCCATATCTAGAGCTACAGATCTCAGATTTAGGTCCAATTTATATGGATGGAAAGGTAAGACATAGGCCTACAACTTTCATATGGAGCCCAAGATCTAAAAAGGCCATTATCAAGTCCAAATTGTAGCAACAACAAAGAAGCCCGAATCTGTCTTCCAGCCTGAGCACTGTTCGGTATTTTGGCCATATCTGGAGTTCTAGAAGTCCAAATGAGCTGAATTTTTTACACAAGAAAGCTGAGACAATTTCCTACAACGTTTATGTTTGCACCTGGCTCCAGTTTTGACGTTATCAATGACGTTTTGGGCAGACAAGAGAAGATAAGGATTGTCACCAAGTCAAAAGTTGGCCACCCACTTATCAATTAGTCATCAAATCAATAGTTCCCAATTTTGGCCTATAAAAGGAGGCATTTGCCATGCATTTAGGCATCTTGGTGTTCAGATCAAGATCATGCTCTTCCTTTCTCTCTTTGTATTTTCTTTGTAATATTTATGCTTTGCTTTCATTAATATCAAGTTTATGCCTTTCATGTCCTTTCCTTTACTTAGTTAACTTTTATGTTCTTATTTTGTTTATTTATTTTTCTTTCTTTCATTATGTCTAGCTAAGTTAATTATGTCAAGGTGAAAAGGTTACACTAATGGTGTGAGAATAAGTATAGTGTAAACTTAATATGGACTTTAATGTTTGATACTAACATGTTTTATATTTGTTATCTTGTTCACTCTTTAATACTTTGCTTGTTAAATGACTAATCTTGATTTATGTTGTATAACACTTGGTACAACAAATGCTTGGCACTTTCATAGCCCATAATGTATGGTATAACCGACACCTGAGCTATGAAAGGAACTTGATTTGTTGTTAACATAAGTTATAATCATGAATGCTTGACGAGATTTACAAGTATTAGCATTAATTGAATAAGATGACTAATGTAATCATGTTAACAATATATAATCTGATTGGAACCTCCTTTGTGTGTGGTTTCCAATTGAATAATAAGAGTTTATACTATACTTGTTTGATATACCATTAGTGGAACCTCTAACCTTGACATTTGTTATTATTATTGTTTAATCCTTACTTTAATATTTCATCTCTAAGTTCTCATCATCATCATCTTCTTCTTCTTCTCTTTCTTTATTATTATTATTATTATTATTATTATTATTATTATTATTATTATTACTACTACTACTATTGTTGTTGTTATTGTTGTTTTATAATTGTTGTTTATAATTTGTACAATTAACCTCCCTGTGGTTCGACCCCGGTCTTGCCGGGTTATTTATTACTTCGACACTCCTGCACTTGGGAGAAGACATCAATCTTTCAGTCGTGTCAAGTTTTTGGCGCCGTTGCCGGGGAGGTAAGTCCTTGTATAAATTATAATATTTATTTTATTTTCTCTTTTCACTTTTCTTATATATAACTTTGTCTCTTTTATTTTGTTTCTCCTTATTTTGTTTTCTTCTTCCTTTTATTTTATTCCTACACGTGCATGAGAGTGTGGTCACGTACATCAAGTGGTAGACTTTGTAGGATATCCTCATCATTTTCAGAAAATATGGCCGAAGAAGATAATCAATCACTTCAAAATTAGAATAATGAGAATAACCGTGCTAGAACACTTAGAGACCACATGAATCCCACAAGAACAAGTGCACCATCATGCATAGTTTTTCCTCCCGATGCATCTCATTTTAATTTTAAACCAGGTATTATTCAACTTTTACCTTCTTTTCATGGTTTAGAATTGGAAAATCCATACTTGCATTTAAGGGAATTTGAAGAGGTCTGCAACACATATAATAATTTAAATTGTAGCATGAATACCATCAGATTAAAGCTTTTCCCTTTTTCATTAAAAGATAAAGCTAAAACATGGCTACAAAATTTGAGACCAGGATCCATTCGTGCTTGGGATGAAATGCAACAACAATTTTTAAAGAAGTTTTTCCCATCTCATAGAACAAACTCTTTCAAAAGACAAATCACCACTTTCACTAAAAAACCAGGAGAAACATTTTATAAATGTTGGGATAGGTATCGAGACTTGCTTAGTACTTGCCCTCATCATGGTTTTGAAACATGGAGATTGGTTTCACATTTCTATGAAGGGTTAACACCTAAAGATAGGCAAATGGTTGAATTGATGTGCAATGGAACTTTTGAAAATAAAGACCCTGATGAAGCAATGGAGTACTTAGACTTATTAGCTGAAAATGCTCAAAATTGGGACACTGCAGGTACATATGAGGCACCGAGTAAAACTCAACCTCATACATCTAGTGGAGGTATGTACAACCTTAGGGAAGATCATGACCTCCAAGCCAAATTTGCATCTTTAGCTAGAAAAGTCGAGGCACTAGAATTGAAAAAGAGTGGTCAATTAAAATCTGTTGAAAACATTATGTGTCAAATCTGTGAAACAAATGAACACTCAACCAACGATTGTCCAACCTTGCCTTCTTTTAAAGAATGTCTCCATGAACAAGCTCATGCTTTAAACAGTTTCCAAAGGCCTAACCACAACCCATACTCCCAAACATACAACCCTGGTTGGAGGAATCACCCAAATTTCAGTTGGAAGAGTGAGAACAACAATGCACAAACTTCACAACCACCATTTCAAGCACACCATAATTTCCAAAATTCTCATGGATATGCACCTTCTTATGCTCCACCTTCTAGAAGAAATCTTGAGGAAACATTGCATGCATTCATTGAAAAGCAAGAGACAATTAATACTCAACTTGTTCAAAACATGACAGATTTTAAAGATACTCTTGCTAAATTAACATCTGCTCTTAGTTTCCAAGAGAAAGGTAAGTTTCCATCTCAAACACAACAAAATCCCAAAGGGCAATACAATGCAAATGCAAGTAGTTCCGGAAGCCAACATATGGATCAAGTCAAATCAGTCACTACTCTGCGCAGTGGTAAGGTTATTGAAAAACCCTCTCTTGAACCTTATGAGAAAGATGATGAGTCAATCTCTAAGGGTAAGGAAGGGGATGAATCTGAAAATTGCAAAGAAACAACTGATTCACCGCCAGCACTTCCATTTCCTCAAGCCATGACCAAACAAAGGAAAGTTAATCACAATTCTGAAATTTATGAAATTTTCAAACAGGTAAGGATCAATATACCTTTGCTGGATGCAATTAAACAGGTTCCTTCCTATGCTAAATTTTTGAAAGATCTCTGCACTGTGAAGAGGAAACTGAATGTGAAAAAGAAAGCCTTTCTAGCCGAACAAGTAAGTGTTATTCTTCAAAACAATAATGCTTTGAAATATAAAGACCCTGGTTGTCCTACAATTTCTTGCTTTATTGGAGAGCATAAAATTGAAAGAGCCTTACTTGATCTTGGAGCTAGTGTGAATTTACTTCCATATTCAGTTTTTCAGAGTCTCAATCTAGGTGAGTTAAAACCAACTTCTATAACTCTTTTACTTGCCGATAGATCTATAAAAGTGCCTAGAGGAATAATTGAAGATGTGTTAGTACAAGTCGATAAATTCATTTATCCTGTGGATTTTATTGTCTTGGACACACAACCTGTTGAAGTATGTAATTCATTTCCTGTTATTTTAGGACGTCCATTTCTTGCAACTTCTAATGCATTGATTAATTGTAGGAATGGACTGATGAAGCTATCATTTGGAAACATGACATTGGAGATGAATATTTTCAACATTTGCAAGCAACCTAGAGATGATAATGATTTACAGGAAGTGGACTTTACTGAAAAATTAATTCATGATCAATTTCCAACCACTTCCAATGAAATTGAGATTGATGAATCTGATGATTTGGAAATGATTTATTTTCAGGAAGAATCAAAGACAAGTAATTGGAGGCCACAAATTGAGGAATTGCCACCACGACCAATTAAGTCCATACCTTCAAGTGTTCAACCACCAAAACCTGATTTGAAGCCATTGCCATCCAATCTCAAATACTCATTTTTGGGAGAAAATGAAACTTTTCCGGTAATAATCTCTTCCAAACTTAATGCACATCAAGAAGGTAAGTTATTACAAACTCTGAAAATGCACAAAAAAGCATTAGGATGGACCATAGCTGATATAAAAGGAATTAGTCCTTTGATTTGTACACACAGAATTTATTTAGAGGAAAATGCTAAACCCTCTAGAGAAATGCAACGAAGACTAAATCCTAATATGAAAGAAGTAGTGAAAAATGAAGTCATTAAGTTTCTAGATAATGAAATCATTTATCCTATTTCTGACAGCAAATGGGTAAGTCCTACCCAAGTTGTACCTAAGAAATCTGGAGTCACTGTGATAACAAATGAGAACAATGAGTTAATTCCCACTAGAACTGTTACTGGTTGGCGCATGTGCATTAACTATAGGAAACTTAATTCAATGACTAGAAAAGATCATTTTCCTTTACCTTTCATGGATCAAATCCTAGAAAGAGTTGCAGGTCATGAATTTTATTGTTTCCTAGATGGCTATTCGGGTTACAACCAAATTGAAATTGCATTGGAAGATCAAGAAAAGACTACTTTCACATGTCCATTTGGTACTTTTGCATATCGAAGGATGCCTTTTGGATTATGTAATGCACCAGCCACATTTCAAAGATGCATGCTTAGTATATTTAGCGATATGGTTGAACATTTTCTTGAGATTTTCATGGATGATTTTTCTGTTTTTGGCAATTCATTTGATGATTGTTTGACTAATTTAGGAAAGGTTTTAACCAGGTGTGAAGAGAAGAATCTTGTGCTGAATTGGGAAAAATGCCATTTTATGGTAACAAACGGCATTGTACTTGGTCACATTGTTTCATCAAAAGGAATTGAGGTTGACAAATCTAAAATCGAGTTAATTGCAAACTTGCCAACACCAAAATCTCTTAAAGATGTTAGATCATTCTTGGGACATGCTGGTTTTTATAGAAGGTTCATCAAAGATTTTAGTGTAATATCTAAGCCTTTAAGTAACCTTCTAACAAAGGATACTATTTTTGAATGGACTGAACATTGTGAAGAAGCCTTTGTTAAACTTAAAAATTTGCTTACTTGTGCTCCTATCATTCAACCTCCCGATTGGTCATTACCTTTTGAAATAATGTGTGATGCTAGTGATTATGCCGTAGGTGCTGTTTTGGGACAAAGAAAAGATAAGAAACCTTATGTAATTTACTATGCAAGTAAAACTTTAAATAGTGCTCAAATGAATTATACCACCACTGAAAAAGAATTACTTGCAGTAGTATTTGCATGTGAAAAATTCAGATCTTATCTTGTTGGCTCACCTGTTGTTGTTTTTAGTGATCATGCAGCATTGAAATATCTTCTTTCTAAGAAAGATTCCAAGGCTAGATTGGTGCGGTGGATTTTATTACTTCAAGAATTTGATATCACAATCAAAGATAAGAAAGGCAGCGAAAATGTTGTCGCAGATCACTTGTCAAGATTGACAACAAATTCGAAAACTGACATCACACCAATCGATGACTACTTTCCTGATGAATCTTTACTTTCTGTCTCTACAATGCCTTGGTTTGCTAATATTGTCAATTTTCTTGTTTCAGGACAATTGCCAGCTCATTGGAATACCCAAGATAAAAGAAAGTTTTTGAACGAAGTGAAGAACTTTTATTGGGATGATCCTTATTTATTCAAATATTGTCCTGATCAAATATTTCGAAGATGCATTCCTGACAATGAGGTAAGTAGTGTCATTAAATTTTGTCATTCTGAGGCATGTGGGGGCCATTTCTCATCAAGAAAGACAACTGCAAAAATCTTACAAAGTGGATTTTACTGGCCCACCATGTTCAAAGACTCACATGCATTCTGCAAGTCTTGTGAAAATTGTCAAAAGTTGGGATCTATTTCAAAACGTCACATGATGCCTTTAAACCCTATTATTGTCATTGAGATCTTTGACTGTTGGGGTATAGATTTCATGGGCCCATTCCCTCCATCATTTGGTTTCTTATACATATTAGTCGCAGTAGATTATGTTTCAAAATGGATAGAGGCAATTCCAAGTCGAAACAATGATCACAAAACAGTGATAAAGTTTTTGAAAGAAAATATTTTGAGTCCATTTGGAGTCCCTCGAGCCATAATAAGTGATGGTGGAACACATTTCTGCAACAAGCCATTTGAGTCTTTAATGAAGAAATATGGAATCACACACAAAGTTGCCACCCCTTATCACCCTCAAACAAGTGGACAAGTAGAGCTTGCTAATAGGGAGATCAAACATATTTTGGAGAAAACAGTGAACCCTAATAGGAAAGACTGGTCTTTAAGACTTAATGATGCACTTTGGGCTTATCGAACTGCTTATAAAACATCATTAGGTATGTCACCTTATAGACTAGTCTATGGAAAACCTTGTCACTTGCCTGTGGAACTTGAACATAAAGCTTATTGGGCTATTAAAACTTTCAATTCAAATCTGGATGATGCTAGTCAACTGCGAAAATTACAAATAAATGAGCTTGAGGAAATAAGAAATGATGCATATGAAAATTCAAGAATTCATAAAGCAAGAATAAAAGAATTTCATGACAAGAAAATACAGAGAAAAACCTTCAATGTTGGTCAAAAAGTCTTGCTTTATAATTCTCGACTGCATTTATTTCCTGGAAAATTAAGATCAAGATGGAGCGGTCCTTTTGTTGTGAAACATGTGTATCCATATGGGGCCTATGACATCGAGAATCCAAAGAATGACAATGTTTTCAAGGTAAATGGACATCGTCTGAAAGTTTACTTTGACAATTTTTCAGTTGAACATAACTCTATTGAATTGGGTGATCCTGTATATAAAGATTGATTTTATTTTATTTTATTTTATTTTTGTTTCTTATATAAAGATTGATTTTATTTTATTTTATTTTATTTTATTTTTGTTTCTTTTTTAGTGATTTTTGCAAGTTCCTTTCACCCCGGTTAAATGGCGGATAACGGTACTCCGTGACTTAAGTCGGTTCTTTCAGTTTCCCACAATTACTGATATCTGTGTATATATTTGTGCAATTCTTTGAATCTCTCTTCCAATTCTCATTTGAAAATGGACACTAATCTTGAAAAATTGAAAAAGTATTTTCCCGCTCTGCCTCAGAATGCGATTACAAAAATTTACCATGCTAGATGTGCAAGATTGAGATTGTTAATGAATCATGGAATTCCTGAAGATATTCGTTGGTTGATTGAAGCAAAGGTCCGATTATCAGGTGAGTCCTCTAACTTCTTCATTTCACACATGCCTGGAACAGGTAAAAGCACTTTTGCAAAGAAGCGTCGTGCAAAACGACTGGATGTCTGTCATCGATGTGCTAGATGGACTTGTAATACACAATGTCGTTCTTTAGGAATGGTATCTATAAACCGTGAAGATAAAATACAATTCATTAAGGATGGCCTGAGTAAGGAGTCTTTAGATAATCTTCTATTGACTCTTGAGACGCATCCTAGTGGAGATGTGCATCGTGCAATTCATGATTTATGGCCACTATTTCATATAGAACATGATCGACTTAGTCTTGGGAATCTGACTAAAAAAGACCCTGTTTGCCAGTTTTTAAGAAAACTGGATGGGAAGCCTATCCCCGACCCATAGAGGGCGTTTAAGCCGTTCTTGGACGTAAAACCAAGGGAAGATGTGAGCCACAATCACAACTACCTGTACATACACATGTTTTTTTCAAAAGTAAATAAATAAATAAATAAAAAGAGAGAGAGTGTGTGTGAGACTCTAGCTGGCCTACATATAGATGTTATGATTGCCTTTCTACTTTCTCATCTATAAAACCCTATTTTCCTTCCTTTCATTTCTACTCAACCCATACATTCAACAAATACAGAAGTGTGTAGAAATGGCAAGTTCCTCAAGTCATCAAATAAGAAATATTTGTGTTTTCGGTGGATCTAGTCCTGGGAAAGAAAAAGAGTTTTTAGAATCAGCAAATCATCTTGGTCAGGTGCTAGCTGAGAGAAAGATTCATTTAGTGTATGGGGGAGGTAGTCTTGGGTTAATGGGAGGTGTGTCAATAGCTGCATTTTTAGGAGGTAGTCAAGTTTTGGGGGTCGTCCCTGAAGCTTTGGCACAAGGGGACATCATTGGAAAAACAATTGGAGAGGAACTTCAGGTCTCCACAATGTCGGCTCGAATGAATGCAATGTTTAACCATGCTGATGCTTTCATTGCTTTACCAGGTGGTCTAGGCACATTGGAAGAGATCTTTCATATTTCCTCTTGGGCTCAATTGCACATTCACCATAAACCCATAGGTTTGTTAAATGTTAATGGTTATTATGATAAGTTGTTGTCTTTTCTTGATCATGCTGTGGAACAGGAATTTCTAACATCTTCTGCACGACAAATCATAATCTCTGCTTCTACTGCTGAACAATTGATTGACCAACTACAATCTTTCATTCCTGTGATTGATCCTTCCATGAGTCGCATAAATTGGTCATCTACGGGAAGCCGTAAAAAGCTTAGATTGGATTTGAGCCTTCATTTGTGAATTTTTATGTATTTTGGTTTTATTATTGTGTTTTGTTATTTTTTATTTTTGTTTTAGTGTGTTTCAGGTTTTGTCAGTGTTCGTTATTTCAGGTGATATCTTCTATACTCTATCTTTCTACCTTAGAACATTGAGGACAATGTCTCGTTTTGGTTGGGGGGAGAGGGTAGTAGTTGATAAAAAAAAAATTATTTTTCATTTCATAAAGCATGTGCATAATTGTTGTTACTAGGATGGCAGAGTAAAGGAGTTCTTTTGTTAAAGTGACTCTTGAGACGCATCTTAGTAACCATTCTTAACAAGGTCTATTATAATACTTCCTGAAATATTCAGGTTTACAAACTCTCGTATTGTTACCACTTAATTCTGCTCATATACTTATTTAACATGTATTCTTAAACCTTAATTTACACACACACACTTTAACATATGATTGTGGGTTGCATATTGGATTATTACATTATTTATGTTCTTTTGTTAAAGGTAACAACTAAGGGAAAAGGATTGTATATAATTAAAAAAAAAAAACATGAAAAAAAAAGAGAAAAAAAAATAAAAATAAAAAATGATGATAATAAAAATGTAGATAAGTTTGATTTCGTAGCCTCCCTAACCTAAGCAATTAAGCCCGAAGGGGTGTTTTAACACCTAATACCCTAAAGTCAACTGACTTGGGAGCTATTGGCCAAACGCTTGTTACATGGGTTGAGGAGAAAAGCTTAAGGCAATCAAACATTGCACTATCTACATATCAGTATCTGCGACCCGAGTTACTAAGCTCGTAGGGGTGTCTTAACACCTAATGCCCTAAGACCAACTGGTCTGGGAGTCATTAGCTGAAAGCTCGTTACATGGGTTAAAGATGCATGATGTTTTTAAATTATATGTATATACATTTAAAAAAAAGAAAGAAAAAAAAAGAAGTAAAAAAAAAAAAGACAAAAATAATAATCCCATCCCAAGGAAGTTAACCTTAAACATTAGAAAAAAAAAAATTTTTGTTTTCTTCCAAGAAAAGCCCCATAATTATGTGTTGATACATTGAGCACAAAAGAAAGGTTTATTAATATCTTGTTAAGTGGTATTGAGCAGATATATAAATTTAATGAGAGTTTGTTTATCTAGATAGATTAATGGAAGTTAAATGATGAATACCTTGCTTTGTGAAATTTGCAAATTGTTTTAACGCTTTAATTACTAGGGACTAGTAATAAGCTGGTTGAGGGGTGTGATTAGTACTTAAAAGTGCATTTTTATCATGGTTTTATATCATCATTTTGCACTTGAAGTATCAATAACTCCTTAACTAAAATATGTTTTATAATAATGTATCTAATAATATAAGATACCTATAATTTGTGGTAAATGTCTATTTTCAATGCAGGCCTATCACATAAATGAAAGGATTGATTGATGACTTGAAGAACTTAAATTGCATGGATAAAGAGATGGTCAAACTTAGAGAAGAGATGTCGGTGCAATCCAAACCGGAATACTGTTTGGTAATTGGGCCATATCTGGAGCTACAGATCTCAGATTTAGGTCCAATTTATATGGATGGAAAGGTAAGACATAGGCCTACAACTTTCATATGGAGCCCAAGATCTAAAAAGGCCATTATCAAGTCCAAATTGTAGCAACAACAAAGAAGCCCGAATCTGTCTTCCAGCCCGAGCACTGTTCGGTATTTTGGCCATATCTGGAGTTCTAGAAGTCCAAATGAGCTGAATTTTTTACACAAGAAAGCTGAGACAATTTTCTACAACTTTCATGTTTGCACCTGGCTCCAGTTTTGACGTTATCAATGACGTTTTGGGCAGACAAGAGAAGATAAGGATTGTCACCAAGTCAAAAGTTGGCCACCCACTTATCAATTAGTCATCAAATCAATAGTTCCCAATTTTGGCCTATAAAAGGAGGCATTTGCCATGCATTTAGGCATCTTGGTGTTCAGATCAAGATCATGCTCTTCCTTTCTCTCTTTGTATTTTCTTTGTAATATTTATGCTTTGCTTTCATTAATATCAAGTTTATGCCTTTCATGTCCTTTCCTTTACTTAGTTAACTTTTATGTTCTTATTTTGTTTATTTATTTTTCTTTCTTTCATTATGTCTAGCTAAGTTAATTATGTCAAGGTGAAAAGGTTACACTAATGGTGTGAGAATAAGTATAGTGTAAACTTAATATGGACTTTAATGTTTGATACTAACATGTTTTATATTTGTTATCTTGTTCACTCTTTAATACTTTGCTTGTTAAATGACTAATCTTGATTTATGTTGTATAACACTTGGTACAACAAATGCTTGGCACTTTCATAGCTCATAATGTATGGTATAACCGACACCTGAGCTATGAAAGGAACTTGATTTGTTGTTAACATAAGTTATAATCATGAATGCTTGACGAGATTTACAAGTATTAGCATTAATTGAATAAGATGACTAATGTAATCATGTTAACAATATATAATCTGATTGGAACCTCCTTTGTGTGTGGTTTCCAATTGAATAATAAGAGTTTATACTATACTTGTTTGATATACCATTAGTGGAACCTCTAACCTTGACATTTGTTATTATTATTGTTTAATCCTTACTTTAATATTTCATCTCTAAGTTCTCATCATCATCATCTTCTTCTTCTTCTCTTTCTTTATTATTATTATTATTATTATTATTATTATTATTATTATTATTACTACTACTACTATTGTTGTTGTTATTGTTGTTTTATAATTGTTGTTTATAATTTGTACAATTAACCTCCCTGTGGTTCGACCCCGGTCTTGCCGGGTTATTTATTACTTCGACACTCCTGCACTTGGGAGAAGACATCAACCTTTTAGTCGTGTCAAGTTTTTGATATGAAACTTAAATTGCATGGATAAAGAGATGGTCAAACTTAGAGAAGAGATGTCGGTGCAATCCAAACTGGAATACTGTTCGGTAATTGGGCCATATCTGGAGCTACAGATCTCAGATTTAGGTCCAATTTATATGGATGGAAAGGTAAGACATAGGCCTACAACTTTCATATGGAGCCTAAGATCTAAAAAGGCCATTATCAAGTCCAAATTGTAGCAACAACAAAGAAGCCCGAATCTGTCTTCCAGCCCGAGCACTGTTCGGTATTTTGGCCATATCTGGAGTTCTAGAAGTCCAAATGAGCTGAATATTTTACACAAGAAAGCTGAGACAATTGCCTACAACTTTCATGTTTGCACCTGGCTCCAGTTTTGACGTTATCAATGACTTTTTGGGCAGACAAGAGAAGATAAGGATTGTCACCAAGTCAAAAGTTGGCCACCCACTTATCAATTAGTCATCAAATCAATAGTTCCCAATTTTGGCCTATAAAAGGAGGCATTTGCCATGCATTTAGGCATCTTGGTGTTCAGATCAAGATCATGCTCTTCCTTTCTCTCTTTGTATTTTTTGTAATTTTTATGCTTTGCTTTCATTAATATCAAGTTTATGCTTTTCATTTTCTTTCCTTTACTTAGTTAGCTTTTATGTTCTTATTTTGTTTATTTATTTTTCTTTCTTTCATTATGTCTAGCTAAGTTAATTATGTCAAGGTGAAAAGGTTACACTAATGGTGTAAGAATAAGTATAATGTAAACTTAATATGGACTTTAATGTTTGATACTAACATGTTTTATATTTGTTATCTTGTTCACTCTTTAATACTTTGCTTGTTAAATGACTAATCTTGATTTATGTTGTATAACACTTGGTACAACAAATGCTTGGCACTTTCATAGCCCATAATGTATGGTATAACCGACACCTGAGCTATGAAAGGAACTTGATTTGTTGTTAACATAAGTTATAATCATGAATGCTTGACGAGATTTACAAGTATTAGCATTAATTGAATAAGATGACTAATGTAATCATGTTAACAATATATAATCTGATTGGAACCTCCTTTGTGTGTGGTTTCCAATTCAATAATAAGAGTTTATACTATACTTGTTTGATATACCATTAGTGGAACCTCTAACCTTGACATTTGTTATTATTATTGTTTAATCCTTACATTAATTTTCCATCTCCAAGTTATCATCATCTTCTTCTTCTTCTCTTTCTTTATTATTATTATTATTATTATTACTACTACTATTACTACTACTACTACTAGTATTATTATTATTATTATTATTATTATTATTATTATTATTACTATTATTATTGTTAGTATTATTATTGTTATTGTTGTTATTGTTGTTGTATTATTGTTATTTATAATTTGTACAATTAACCTCCCTGTGGTTCGACCCCGGTCTTACCGGGTTATTTATTACTTCGACACTCCTGCACTTGGGAGAAGACATCAATCTTTCAGTCGTGTCAAGTTTTTGGCGCCGTTGCCGGGGATCGAACCCGGGTCACCCGCGTGACAGGCGGGAATACTCACCACTATACCATAAATTATACTCACCACTATATTATTAGATACATTATTATAAAACATATTTTAGTTAAGGAGTTATTGATACTTCAAGTGCAAAATGATGATATAAAACCATGATAAAAATGCACTTTTAAGTACTAATCAGCAGTTCACAACGGCATACACTCCACAGCAAAATGGAGTGGCAGAGCGGATGAACAGAACTTTATTAGAAAGAACAAGAGCAATGTTGAAGGTTGCAGGTCTAGGAAAATCATTCTGGGCAGAAGCAGTCAATACTGCCTATTATGTGATAAATCGATCTCCATCAACTACAATTGAGCTGAAGACACCGATGGAGATGTGGACCGGAAAACCAGCTGATTATTCTCGATTGCATATATTTGGAAGTCTTGTGTACGTGATGTACAATACACAAGAAGTTAGCAAGCTAGATTCAAAATCCAGAAAATATGTATTCTTGGGATATGCTGATGGAGTGAAGAGGTATCGCTTGTGGGATCCCACTACCCACAAGGTAGTTATCAGCAGAGATATCATATTTGCAGAAGGTAAAATGCAAATGGAAGAGCATAATAGCATTATAAAGGAGACTACAACAGTTCATGTGGAAAATACTCAAAATCATGCTTCTTCTGAAGCTGTACCAGAGCATGAAGTGCAAGAACAAAAAGAGTCTGAAACTCTTGAAGTTCAGCAATCGACTCGTGAAAGAAGACCACCGGCTTGACACTCAGAATATATTACTGAAAGTAACATTGCATACTGTCTTCTAATAGAGGATGGAAAGCCATCAACTTTCCATGAGGCTATTAAAAGCACAGATGTATCTATGTGGATGACAACAATGCAAGAGGAGATTGAAGCTCTGCACAAGAATAATACTTGGGATCTTGTTCCGCTACCACAAGGAAGAAAGGCCATTGACAACAAATGGGTTTACAAGATAAATGTGATGGCAATGATCAAGTGGAATGGTATCGTGCAAGATTAGTGGTGAAAGGATATGCTCAGAAAGAAGGAATAGACTTCAATGAGATATTTTCTCCAGTGGTACGACTTATGACAATCAGAGTAGTCTTAGCAATGTGTGCTATATTTGATCTTCACTTGGAGCAGTTAGACATGAAAACTGCATTTCTTCATAGAGAACTTGAAGAAGAAATTTATATGCTCCAACCAGAGGGTTTTGCTGAAATAGGCAAGGAGAACTTGGTTTGCAGGTTAAACAAATCTCTATACGGTCTCAAGCAGGCGCCGAGGTGTTGGTACAAGAGATTTGATTCCTTTATAATTAGCCTTGGGTACAATAGACTCAGTTCAGATCATTGTACGTATTACAAGAGGTTTGAAGAAGATTTCATCATTTTGTTGTTGTACATGGATGACATGTTGGTGATAGACCCTAACAAAGATCAAGTCTAAGAATTGAAGGCACAGTTGGCTAGGGAGTTTGATATGAAGGACTTGGGACCAGCAAACAAGATTTTAGGGATACAAATTTACCGAGACAGAAATAAGAGGAAGATTTGGCTTTCTCAGAAGAATTATTTGAAGAAAATCTTGCGACGCTTCAATATGCAAGATTGCAAGCCAATTTCCACCCCACTTCCTATTAATTTCAAATTATTCTCAAATATGTCTCCTAGCAATGAAGCAGAGAGGATGAAGATGTCTAGAGTACCGTATGCATCAACAGTGGGAAGTTTAATGTTTGCCATGATATGTACAAGACCAGACATTGCATAAACAGTGGGAGCAACTAGTCGATACATGGCAAATCCTGGTAGAGAGTGTTGGAATACTATTAAGAGGATCTTGAGATACATCAAGGATACCTCAGATGTTGCATTATGTTATGGAGGATCAGAATTTACGATCAAAGGTTATGTTGACTCAGATTTTGCTGGTGACCTTGAGAAAAGAAAATCCACTACAGGCTATGTGTTCATAATTGTAAGAGGAGTTGTGAGCTGAGTTTCTAAACTTCAGACTGTTGTAGCTTTGTTCACAATAGAAGCTGAGTACATGGCAGCTACACAAGCTTGTAAAGAAGCAATATGGATGAAGAAACTTATGGAGGAGCTCGGGCACAAACAAGAGAATATTCTTTTGTATTGTGATAGTCAAAGTGCCTTGCATATTGCAAGGAATCCAACATTTCATTCAAGAACAAAACACATAGATGTTCAGTATCACTTTGTTCGTGAAGTGGTGTAAGATGGAAATGTGGATTTTCAGAAGATTCACGCAAAGAAAAACCCAGCAGATGCTTTGACCAAACCGGTCAACACTGATAAGTATATATGGTGCAGATCCTCTTATGGCCTAATAGAAATGTAAACAATATGAAGATGACAAATATAGAAAGGATAGAAGAAGAATCACAGATAATCAAGTGTGAAGACTTGATTAAATCATTAAAGTCTTCAAATGGGAGAATGTAAAGTCATGTAATTATGTGGCATAATTAATGGGATTTGAGTGGGAGATGAGTTGTAATTGGTGGAGGATGAGTTGGTGTGAGTGGAGGATGAGTTGTTAGGCATATATTCCTCCTAAATTTATGACCATTATACCCTCACTCTTGCCTATAAATAGGCAATGCATTCAACCCTTTATGCACACCAAAATAGAGAGAAGAAGAAGAGAGTGCAGAGAGAGTAATCCCACAAAATTGTGAGGTATTTGTGATAGAGTAAGTGAGGTGTTTTCTCCTAATAATAGAGAGATTCTTAGTTGTTCTCCTATTATTCGAGAGAGGTTGTAATTCCCACATTACTTAGTAAAATCCTTCTATACTTGTCTGTGGACGTAGCCCAATTAGGTGAACCATGTAAATTCTTGTGTGTTTCATTTCTCATTTTATCCTGTCTCTTATCTTTTATCTTGTCGGGTTTGCATGCCAGAATCCTAACACTAACTAGTCTTTTGCCCTTTGCTCCTAATGAGCAAAATCGGCATACTGTTTCTATCACTATTACAACAACAATTCCACGATTTGATGGAAAAACTTTGTATTTTACATCAATTTACTTTTAAATGGGATGGCTACTTGACACGACTAAAAGGTTGATGTCTTCTCCCAAGTGCAGGAGTGTCGAAGTAATAAATAACCCGGCAAGACCGGGGTCGAACCACAGGGAGGTTATTTGTACAAATTATAAATAACAATAATAAAACAACAATAACAACAACAACAATAGTAGTAGTAGTAGTAGTAGTAGTAATAATAATAATAATAATAATAATAATAATAATAATAATAATAATAATAATAGTAGTAGTAGTAGTAGTAGTAGTAGTAGTAATAATAGTAGTAGTAGTAATAATAATAATAATAATAATAATAAAGAAAGAGAAGAAGAAGATGATGATGAGAACTTGGAGATGGAAAATTAATGTAAGGATTAAACAATAATAATAACAAATGTCAAGGTTAGAGGTTCCACTAATGGTATATCAAACAAGTATAGTATAAACTCTTATTATTGAATTGGAAACCACACACAAAGGAGGTTCCAATCAGATTATATATTGTTAACATGATTACATTAGTCATCTTATTCAATTAATGCTAATACTTGTAAATCTCGTCAAGCATTCATGATTATAACTTATGTTAACAACAAATCAAGTTCCTTTCATAGCTCAGGTGTCGGTTATACCATACATTATGGGCCATGAAAGTGCCAAGCATTTGTTGTACCAAGTGTTATACAACATAAATCAAGATTAGTCATTTAACAAGAAAAGTATTAAAGAGTAAATAAGATTACAAATATAAAACATGTTAGTATCAAACATTAAAGTCCATATTAAGTTTACATTATACTTATTCTTACACCATTAGTGTAACCTTTTCACCTTGACATAATTAACTTAGCTAGACATAATGAAAGAAAGCAAAATAGATAAACAAAATAAAAACATAAAAGTTAACTAAGTAAAGGAAAGGAAATGAAAGGCATAGACTTAATATTAATGAAAGCAAAGCATAAACATTACAAAAAATACAAAGAGAGAAAGGAAGAGCATGATCTTGATCTGAACACCAAGATGCCTAAATTCATGGCAAATGCCTCCTTTTATAGGCCAAAATTTGGAACTATTGATTTGATGACTAATTGATAAGTGGGTGGCCAACTTTTGACTTGGTGACAATCCTTATCTTCTCTTGTCTGCCCAAAACGTCATTGATAACGTCAAAACTGGAGCCAGGTGCAAACATGAAAGTTGTAGGCAATTGTCTCAGCTTTCTTGTGTAAAACATTCAGCTCATTTGGACTTCTAGAACTCCAGATATGGCCAAAATACCAAACAGTGCTCGGGCTGGAAGACAGATTCGGGCTTCTTTGTTGTTGCTACAATTTGGACTTGATAATGGCCTCTTTAGATCTTGGGCTCCATATGAAAGTTGTAGGTCTATGTCTTACCTTTCCATCCATATAAATTGGACCTAAATCTGAGATCTGTAGCTCCAGATATGGCCCAATTACCGAACAGTGTTCCGGTTTGGATTGCACCGACATCTCTTCTCTAAGTTTGACCATCTCTTTATCCATGCAATTTAAGTTCTTCAAGTCATCAATCAATCCTTTCATTTATGTGATAGACCTGCATTAAAAATAGACATTTACCACAAATTATAGGTATCTTATATTATTAGATACATTATTATAAAACATATTTTAGTTAAGGAGTTATTGATACTTCAAGTGCAAAATGATGATATAAAACCATGATAAAAATGCACTTTTAAGTACTAATCACTACTTCTTCCTTTTCTTTCTTTGCTATATAGAAATATGACATAATTAAAGGGATAATGCTCTTATTTTAGATTACTTTTTTTTTAATGTTAACTAAATCTAACCTTAATCACTAAGCACAAATGTTGCGTTTCTTATTATTTATTTATTTACAGAAATCACCACCATTTCCTAACATGCTTTTTTTTTTGAGAATTTATAAACAATGTAAATACACACACACACGCGCGCGCGCAGACACACACACACATTATTTATACATGCACGCACACATATATACACGTGTCCATTTGAGACAAGACAATTATTATTTTTTTCCTTGTAATTAAGATAGTTCATATGTATATATATATATATATATATATATATATATATATATATATATTTGTTTTTTTTTAATTACCAAGATGGTTTATATGTATATTAATCACACACCTAGTAGAGCGATACAATCGGACATGAATAAATAAATAACAAGATTAGAGCAGGAGACCTGAGGTTGGATCTTCGACGCCTGAATTAATCCTTTGAGATAACGAGACTAGTTATTGTTTTCAGTTTCGATCTTCCTGGAGAGTATTTAACTATGATTGTGCTTGGTAATTATTGATCCGATTAATAATTTTAATATTTAATAAGTGATGCATGTGGAAGCTAAAAATAACACCAAATAAAGAAATAACACAAAAATTTTAATAAGTGAAAATAACTACTTAAATTAAAATTTCTAGATTTTATTTTGTATAAAATAGCAATCCTTATGAAGTCTTTTATTTTGTATAAAACCTTAAATAGATTAGAAATCCTATCTTAATTAAAATAATATAAAAATATGAAATTATAAAGCAAAAAAAGCATGAGATCCTTAATTAATAAGTAAAATCATAAAAATTGTTAAAATCAGGATTTTAAGGTGAGATTTTTAAATTATAAAGATTCAACGACTAAAATAGCAATTATATAACTGCTTTAAGAAAAAAATAAATGAAAACTTCTATAAAAATTATAAAATGTTTGAGTGTCATCACTAACAGTAAAGAGTGGTTTTGACACCTAAGACTTGGACATCTAAATTTACAAGTCTGAAGATGCTAGGAAGTAAGAAAATGGTCAAAGGTATGCCCCATATTGATCATCTAGATGAAGTCTTCGAGAGTTGCATCCTCAACAAACATCACAGATCCAATTTTACCAAAAAGGTCAACTGAAAAGCAAACAAGTCACTGGAGTTAGTGCATACAGATGTGTGTGGTCCTATAAAGCCCATGTCGACGGGATAAAATAGGTACTTATTTTCATTGATGATTTTAGCAGAAAGATATATACATACTTTTTAAAGAGAAAGTCAGAAGTGTTCAATTGTTTTAAAGATTTTAAAGCAATTGTTGAGAACTTTGAGATTTGATCAAAGTGGAGAATATACAACAAATGACTTTGAAGCCTTTTGTACACAACAAGTCATCAGACATTAAACAACACCAGTTTATACACCACAGCTGAATGGTGTAGCTGAGAGAAAGAATCAAATGATTCTTGACATGGCAAAAAGTCTACTCAAAGCAAAGAAGCTACCTAAACAATACTCGGCTAAAGCTGTATCATGTGCAGTGTATGTATTGAATCGTTGCCCAACCAAAATTTTGCAAGTTGTCACTCCACAAGAAGCATGAAGTGGTCATAAATCAAGTGTTACTCATATTTTAATGTTTGGTTGTATGGCATATGCAAAGATTCCAGATGTAAAAAGGACCAAACTAGATGATAAAAGCGAGAAATGCATCTTTGTCAGATGCGGTGATAGAAGGATAGGATATAAGCTGTATAATCTTATCACAAAAAAGGTAATTATGAGTAGAGATGTTATCTTTAAAGAATATAAAACTTGGCAATGAAATAATGATCAAGAAGCAGTTAAATGGATCAACACTAATGTGATCCTTGAAGACGAAGAAGTACCAACAGTACTTGCTAAAGGTTCGATATTACCAGCAGATGAGCCATAAAGTCCGGTAGAAAAATTCTCTATATTCAACAAAAGAAACACACCAAAATCATCATCAACACCATTATCAACATCCTCATCAGAAGGATCAAGAAGGATGAGAAATCTAGCATAGTTGTATGATGCCACTCAAATCATGAAAGATACAACTTTATTTTGTTTCTTTGTAGATAGTAACCCACTTAGCTTTAATGAAGCTATCACAAAAGAAAAGTGGATAGAAGCAATAGATTAAGAAATACATGTCATTGAGAAGAATAATACCTGAAAGCTGACTTATCTACTAGAAAATAAGAAAGCAATAGATTTCAAATGGATCTATAAGACAAAGAAGAATGCAAAAGGAGAAATGCAAAGATACAAATCAAGATTAGTGGCAAAAGGCTACAAATAAAGAGAAGGCATTGACTATGGAGAAGTATTTGCTCCAGTAACCCGACTAAAGACAATCAGACTGATAATCTCACTAGCTGTACAACATAGATGGAAGATCTATCAACTCGATGTGAAGTCAGCATTTCTGAATGGCTTTCTAGAAAAAGAGATCTATCTCGAACAACCACTTGGATACATTGAAGCTGAAAATGAAGGCAAAGTATACAAGTTAAAGAAAACCCTCTACTGTTTGAAGCAAGCTCCATGTGCTTGGAATACCAGAATTGACAGGAATTTTCAAGATAATGGATTTGAAAAATATCCATATGAACACGCAATTTATGTGAAGAAAGAAGCAAATAACAACATATTATTTGTGTGCCTATATGTTGATGACTTGATATTCACCAGCAACAAACCTACCACGTTTGAAGCCTTTAAGAAAACCATGGTATAGAAATTTGAGATGACATGCATTAATTTGATGGCATATTTTCTTGGCTTAGAAGTGGTGCAGAAAGAAGAAGGGATTTTTATATCCCAAAGTAGTTATGCAAAAAATATTCTTTAAAGGTTCAAGATGGAGTGGAGAATGGAGAAGAGTAAAGTTGAAAATATTGATCCAACTTACTTCAAAAGCTTAGTAAGAAGCTTAAGGTACTTGACATGCACCAGACCAAGTATACTCTATGAAGTCGGACTTATCAGCAGATATATGGAGACACTAGACCAGTCTCACTTGAATGCAGTCAAGAGAATTCTTCACTACATCAAAGGCACAATAAATGAAGGTATGTTTTATACCTCAAGTACAACTTTTAATCTTACTGGCTACTTGGATAGTGATTGGGGTAGAGATCTGGATGAAAGGAAAAGCACAACAGGATTTGTCTTTTTCATGGGAGATACATCTTTCATATGGTCATCCAAGAAGCAATCAATAGTAACACTATCAAGTTATGAAGCTGAGTATGTTCCTGCCAACTTAGTTGTATGCCATTTAATATGGTTAAGGAATATGCTGAAGCATTTTGGATTTTCTTAAGAAAATCCTACAGAGATGTATATTGATAATCGATCAGTGATTGCATTGGCAAAGAACCCGATGTATCATGAAAAAAGTAAACATATTGATACACGTCATCACTTTATCCAATAGCATGTAAAGAACAAAGAAGTCAAACTGATATCCTGCAAAACAAATGATCAAGTTGCAGATATCCTTACAAAGCCATCGAAAAGAGAAATCTTTATCATATTGAAGTTCAGGCTTGGCATGACATCTCTTGATTGAGTTTAAAGGGGAGATTTGTTGTATTAAACTCAATCTAGAAGGTCAAGGAAGGCAACCACCAGCTGTCACCACTCAGCCATCAGCCGCCAGCTATATGCCGCTAGTTGCCTTTACACTTGAAGGTTGAATTTTCTTATTTTGACTTCGTGTATAAATAGACAGTTAAGTTTATGCTATTATGTGTGGAGAGAATGGAGAGAAACACTAAAGAGAAAGAGAGGATGTGTATTATAAACTGGACCATATATATATAGACAAAGAAAGCAATTAATATTAAAACTTGGGATTTAATATTAATGTATATACTGGTCTCTCTTGTGGCTTGTCAATCTAGTGTTTTGTGTTAATTTCTTGTTTGTAATCAGAAAACTCAAGTGGGGTCCTCCCTTTATGATTGGAAGTTTTATATTAAGTAAGTTATTCTGATTCCTCTATCTTCTTCTGCTTTTTTGTTCCTTTTCTTTTTCACTTTTTGTATTTACAACGTTAATTTGAAATTACAAGACTTTATTAGTTATGTGATAATTTTTATGGTTATAATTTAAAAAAATTATTTTATAAAAAATATTTTTAGTTGAGATTGATTTGATATTTAAGTATGTTTGATTAAAACTGTAGTTGAAATTGAGGTTGAATAAAAAGTAGTTTAATATATTTGGTTAATAATATTTTTCAATTAAGATTATAAAATAATTTTAAAAAATATATATTAATATTGATGGTTTTTAATTTAAATATTATAGATTTAACTATTGTTATTACATCATGAAATAAAAAATACTTTATATAAAATATTTTTTTATCATTTCATTAAATACATCCAACATCAGGCAAAATATAATCAGAAAAAAAAATTCCATCACGTATGAAAACATCGAACAAGAACTATAATTTTTTTGGTTTTTTAAGAGTGCAACAACCTTAGGTAAAATATAATCAAGAACAAAATTAAGATTGTGACACGATCAAAGAGTTGATGTCTTATCCCAAGTGCAGGAGTGTCAAAGTAAAATAACCCGGCAAGACCGGGGTCGAACCACAGAGAGGTGAATTATATAAATTACAAATAAAGAAAAAGAGTTGAAGAGAATAATAACAGAAAAGGAGTTGAAGAGAATTTTGGGATGTGATATTGATGTAAGGATTAAACAATAATAAAACATATGTCAAGGTTATAGGATTTACTAATAGTATTTCAAATAAATATAATATAAACTCTTTTTATTACTCAACTAGAAACCACACACAAAGGAGGTTCTAATCGGATGATTTCTCGTTATTAGCTCATTATAAATTACTAACATGATCATATTAATTATCTTATATAAGTAATACCATACTTATAAATATCATCAAGCATTCATGTTGCTAGTTTATGTTAACAACAAATCAAGTTTCTATCATAATAACGATTTCGGCCGAAAACTATGAAAGATCAAGCATTTGATGTACCAAATATTATACAACACAAATCTAAATTAAACATTTAATAAGCAAGGTATTAAGAATTAGTAAGATAAAAGGATAAAACATGTTAATAACAATCTTTCTTAGATATAAACATTTAAAGCTCATGTTGAGTTTATATTATACCTATTCTAACACCATTAGAAAAACCTTTTCACCTTGACATAATTAACTTAGCTAAACATTAAGAAGGAGAAAAACACAAATAAACAATATAAGAATATAAACATAATATAAGCTAACTAAGTATAGGAAAGGAAATGAAAGAGCATAAACAAGAGATTACTATAGCATAAAAGAAAACTTGAACATTACAAAGATGTAGAGAGAAAGCAAGAAGATAACTTTGATCTGAAAATTAATATGACTAAATACATGGACAATGCCTCCTTTTATAGGCTAAGTTTCAGAACTATTGATTGATTGAAGAATTGGTGGGCATCCATTGATTTGGTGGCTGGTTTTTGACATTAATGGCTGCTGGTTTTTTGATATTGTGGGCTGATTTTTGATATTGTTGGCTGGCCAAAACGTCATTGCTCACATCAGAATTATAGCCAACTGAATTGTGGAAGCTGTGGGCAATTGTCTCAGCTTTCCATAAAAAAAAACCAGAGCTCATTTGGACTTCTAGAACTCAAGATATGAGCCAAAAACCGAATAGTGCTTGAGCTGCAGGACAGCTTCCGACGTCTTCGTTGTTGCTAAGATTTGGGCTTGAAAACTGCAGAACTGAGTCTTTGACTTCATATGAAAGTTGTAGGTCTATGTCTTACCTTTCCATCGATATAAAATGGACCTAAATCTGATATCTACAGCTCCAGATATGATCAAATTACTGAACGGTGTTCGAGTTTGGAATGCACCAGCAACACTTTGCTAAGTTTGGCCTTCTTTTTATCCTTTCAATTTCAATCCTTAAACTCATCAATCAATCCTTTTATTTATGTGATATACCTGCATTTAGGATGAACATTTACCATGAATTAAAGGTATATTATATTTTTAGACTTGCTAATATAAAGCATGCTTTTGTTAGGGAATTTAATGATACTTTAGGTGCAATATGATGACATAAATCCTTAATGAGAATGCACTTTTAAGTACTAATCACACCCCCCAACCAGCTTATTACTAGTCCCTAGTAATCAAAGCATTAAAATAGAAAAATAATTTGCAAATACCACAAAGCAAGGCATTCATCATTTAACTTCTATTAATCTATCCAGATAAACAAACTCTCATTAAATTTATATATCTGCTTAATAACTCTTAAACAAGATATTAGTAAACCTTCTTTCGGTGCTCAATAAATCAAAACATAGCTATGGAGCTTTTCATGGAAGAAAAAAAAATTTTTGTTCTAATGTTTAAAGTTAACTTCCTTGGGTTGGGATTGTTATCTTTTTTTTTTTCTCTTTTTTTTTTTTTTAAAAAAAAGCAAGAATTTATAGCACAATGTATCTTGAACCCATGTAACGAGCTTTCGGCTAATGACTCCCAGACCAGTTGGTCTTAGGGCATCAGGTGTTGAGACACCCCTACGAGCTTAGTAACTCGGGTTGCAAATACTGATATGTAGATAGTGCAGTGTTTGATTCCCTTAAGCTTTCTCCTCAACCCATATAACAAGCACTGGGCCAATAACTCCCAAGTCAGTTGACTTTAGGGTACTAGGTGTTCAAACACCCCTTCGGGCTTATTTGCTTAAGTCAAGGAGGCTACGAAACCAAACTTATCTACTTTGTTTTTATTTTCTTTTTTTTATTGTTTTTTTTTTGGTTTTTTTTTTTTGCATATTATATATTATCCCTTTCCCTTAGTTGTTACCTTTAACAAAAGAATACAAATAATGTTATAATCCAATATGCAACCCACAATCATATGTTCGAGTGTGTGTGTGAAAATGAAGGTTTAAAAATACTTGTTAGATGGGCATATAAACAGAATCTATAGATAGCAATCCAAGAGTTTGTAAACCTGAATATTTCAAGAAGTATTATAATAGACCTTGTTAAGAATGTTTACTAAGATGCGTCTCAAGAGTCACTAAAGTTCCTCCATTACTCTGCCATCCTAGTAACAATAGTTTTGCAAATGGTTTAAATAATAGAATTTTTTTTTTTTTTTAATATCAACTACTACCCTCTCCCCCCAACCAAAACAAGACATTGTCCTCAATGTTCTAAGCAAAAAGATAGAGTGTAGAAGATATCACCTGAAACAGCGACTATTGACAAACCTGAAACATACTAAAACAAATATAAGAAACAACAAAACACAAATATTATGCTATTAATAAAACCAAAAGACACAATTTTTCACAAACTAAGGCTCAAATCCAATTTAAGCTTTTTATGGCGTTTCGTGGTTGACCAATTGAGTTGACTCATGGAGGGATCAATTACAGGGATGAAAGATTGTAGTCGGTCAATCAATTGTTCAGCAGTAGCAGCAGAGATTATGATTTGTCGTGCCGAAGATGTTAGAAATTCCTGTTCCACAGCTTGATCAAGAAAAGACAACAAATTATTATAAAAACCATTAACATTTAACAAACCTATAGGTTTATGGTGAATGTGCAGTTGGGCCCAAGAGGAAATATGAAAGATCTCTTCCAATGTACCCAGACCACCTGGTAAGGCAATGAAGGCATCGGCATGGTTAAACATTGTATTCATTCTATCAGACATTGTAGAGACCTGTAATTCCTCTCCAATTGTTTTTCCAATGATGTCCCCTTCGGCTAAAGCTTTGGGGACAACCCCCAAAACATGACTGCCTCCTACAAATGCAGCTATTGAAACACCCCCCATTAACCCAAGACTGCCTCCCCCATACACTAAATGAATCTTTCTCTCAGCTAGTATCCGACCAAGATGATTTGCTGATTCTAAAAACTCTTTTTCTTTCCCAGGACTAGATCCACCAAAAACACAAATAGTTTGTATTTTAGAAACAGAAGAACTCGCCATTTCTACACACTTATATATATGCTGAATGAATGGGTTGAGTAGAAATGATGGGAAGGAAGAGAAGATTTTATAGATGAACAATTGAAAATGCAAAGCATACCACCTATATGTAGGCTAGCTGAAGTCTTACTCTCTCTCTCTTTCTTATTTATTTATTTAGTTATTGGTATTATTTTATTATTATATATATATATATATTAAAAAAAAAAAAATGTATGTACAAGCAGTTGTGATTGTGGCTCACAGCTTTCCCTTGGTTTTACGTCCAAGAACGGCTTAAACGCCCTCTATGGGTCGGGGATAGGCTTCCCATCCAGTTTTCTTAAAAACTGGCAAACAGGGTCTTTTTCAGTCAGATTCCCAAGACTAAGTCGATCATGTTCTTTATGAAAATGAGGCCATAAATCATGAATTGCACGATGCACATCTCCACTAGGATGCGTCTCAAGAGTCAATAGAAGATTATCTAAAGACTCCTTACTCAGGCCATCCTTAATGAATTGTATTTTATCTTCACGGTTTATAGATACCATTCCTAAAGAACGACATTTTGTATTACAAGTCCATCTGGCACATCGGTGACAGACTTTTAGTCGTTTTGCACGACGTTTCTTTGCAAAAGTGCTTTTACCTGTCCCAGGCATGTATGAAATAAAAGAGTTGGAAGACTCACCTGATAATCGGATCTTTGCTTCAATTATCCAGCGAATATCTTCAGGAATTCCATGGTTCATTAACAACCTCAATCTTTCACACCTAGCACGGTAAATTTTTGTAATCGCATTCTGAGGCAGAGCAGGAAAATACTTTTTCATTTTTTCAAGAGCGGTGTCCATTTTTGTTTTATTTTTAAAGAGAAGTGGAGAAGAGATGTAAAGAAAAGAGAAGGAACAAGGAATTGAACAAATATATACAGAGATATCAATTATCATGGGAAACTGAAAGAACCGACTTAAGAGTCACGGAGTACCGTTATCCGCCATTTGACCGGGGTTGGAGAAAGACTAGCAAAACAAAAGTCACACCAAAAAGAAACACAAAAAAAATATGAGAAAAACAAAATAATCAACTTTCATATACAGGATCATTCAAACCAATGGATTCATTTTCACTAGGAAAATTATCAAAGTAAGCTTTCAAACGATGTCCATTGACCTTGAAAACATTACCATTCTTTGGATTCTCAATATCAAAGGCCCCATAAGGATATACATGTTTCACAACAAATGGACCGCTCCATCTTGATCTTAACTTTCCAGGAAATAAATGGAGTCGAGAATTATAAAGCAAAACTTTTTGACCAACATCAAATGTTTTTCTCAAGATTCTTTTATCATGAAAGTCTTTGATTCTTGCTTTATGAATTTTTGAATTCTCATATGCATCATTTCTTATTTCTTCAAGCTCATTTATTTGTAACTTACGCAACTGACTCGCATCATCCAGGTTTGAATTGAAAGCTTTAATAGCCCAATAAGCTTTGTATTCAAGTTCCACAGGCAAATGACAAGGTTTTCCATAAACCAACCTATAAGGTGACATACCTAATGATGTTTTAAAAGCAGTTCGATAGGCCCAAAGTGCATCATTAAGTCTTAAAGACCAGTCCTTTCGATTAGGGTTCACTGTTTTTTCCAAGATTTGTTTGATCTCCCTATTAGCAAGTTCTACTTGTCCATTTGTCTGGGGGTGATAAGGGGTGGCAACTTTGTGTGTGATTCCATATTTTTTCATTAAAGACTCAAATGGCTTGTTACAGAAATGTGTTCCACCATCACTTATCATGGCCCGAGGGATTCCAAATCGACTCAAAATGTTTTCTTTCAAAAACTTAATGACTGTTTTATGATCGTTGTTACGACTTGGAATTGCTTCTATCCATTTTGAAACATAGTCTACTGCGACTAATATGTACACAAAACCAAATGATGGAGGAAATGGACCCATAAAATCTATACCCCAACAGTCAAAGATTTCAATGACAAGAATAGTGCTTAAAGGCATCATGTGACGTTTTGAAAGAGATCCTAACTTTTGACAATTTTCACAAGATTTGCAGAATGCATGCGTGTCCTTGAACATGGTGGGCCAATAAAATCCACATTGTAAGATTTTTGCGGCTGTCTTTTTTGACGAAAAATGACCCCCACATGCCTCAGAATGACAAAATTTAATGACATTACTTACCTCATTGTCGGGAACGCATCTTCGAAATATTTGATCAGGACAATATTTGAATAAATAAGGGTCATCCCAATAAAAGTTCTTCACTTCGTTCAAGAACTTTCTTTTGTCTTGAGTGCCCCAATGCGCTGGCAAATGTCCTGAAACAAGAAAATTAACAATATTAGCAAACCAAGGCATTGTAGTGACAGAAAGTAAAGATTCATCAGGAAAGTAGTCATCGATTGGCGTGATGTCAGATTTCGAATCAGTTGCCAATCTTGACAAATGATCTGCGACAACATTTTCGGTGCCTTTCTTATCCTTGATTGTGATATCGAATTCTTGAAGTAACAAAATCCACCGTACCAATCTAGCTTTAGAATCCTTCTTAGAAAGAAGATATTTCAACGCTGCATGATCGCTAAAAACAATAACAGGTGAGCCAACAAGATAAGATCTGAATTTTTCACACGCAAATACTACAGCAAGTAATTCTTTTTCAGTGGTTGTGTAATTTATTTGAGCACTATTTAAAGTTTTACTTGCATAGTAAATGACATAGGGTTTCTTATCTTTTCTTTGTCCTAAAACAGCACCCACGGCATAATCACTAGCATCACACATTATTTCAAAAGGTAATGACCAATCAGGAGGTTGAATAACAGGAGCAGATGTAAGCAGGTTTTTAAGTTTAACAAAGGCTTCTTCACAATATTCAGTCCATTCAAAAACATTATCCTTTGTTAGAAGGTTACACAATGGCTTAGATATTATACTAAAATCTTTGATAAACCTTCTATAAAAACCAGCATGTCCTAAAAATGATCTAACATTTTTAACAGATTTTGGTGTTGGCAAGTTGGCAATTAACTCAATTTTAGATTTATCAACCTCAATTCCTATTGATGAAACAATGTGACCAAGTACAATGCCGTTTGTTACCATAAAATGACATTTTTCCCAATTCAACACAAGATTCTTCTCTTCACACCTGTTCAAAACCTTTTCCAAATTAGTTAAACAATTATCAAATGAATCACCAAAGACAGAAAAATCATCCATAAATATCTCAAGAAAGCGTTCAACCATATCACTGAATATGCTAAGCATGCATCTTTGAAACGTGGCTGGTGCATTACATAATCCAAAAGGCATCCTTCGATATGCAAATGTACCAAATGGACATGTGAAAGTAGTTTTCTCTTGATCTTCAAATGCAATTTCAATTTGGTTGTAACCTGAATAACCATCTAGGAAACAATAAAATTCATGACCTGCAACTCTTTCTAGAATTTGATCCATGAAAGGTAAAGGGAAGTGATCTTTTCTAGTCATTGAATTAAGTTTCCTATAGTCAATGCACATACGCCAACCAGTAATAGTCCTCGTTGGAATTAACTCATTTTTCTCATTTGTTATCACAGTAACTCCAGACTTTTTAGGTACAACTTGGGTAGGACTTACCCATTTGCTGTCAGAAATAGGATAAATGATTCCATTATCTAGAAGTTTAATGACTTCATTTCTCACTACTTCTTTCATATTAGGATTAAGCCTTCGTTGCATTTCTCTAGAGGGTTTAGCATTTTCCTCCAAATAAATCTTGTGTGTGCAAATCAAAGGACTAATTCCTTTTATGTCAGCTATGGTCCATCCTAATGCATTTTTGTGCATTTTAAGAGTTTGTAATAACTTACCTTCTTGATGAACATTAAGTTTGGAAGAAATTATTACCGGAAAAGTTTCATTTTCTCCCAAAAATGAGTATTTGAGATTACATGGTAATGGCTTCAAATCGGGTTTTGGTGGTTGAACACTTGAAGGTATGGACCCAATTGATCGTGGTGGCAATTCCTCAATTTTTGGTCTCCAAATATTTGTCTTTGATTCTTCCTGAAAACAAACCATTTGCAAATCTTCAGATTCATTAAACTCAATTTCATTGGAAAAATTTTCAAATTGATCATAAATTATTTTTTCAATAAAATCGACTTCCTGTAAATCATTATCATCTCTAGGTTGCTTGCAAATATTAAAAACATTCATTTTTAATGTCATGTTTCCAAAAGATAACTTCATCACTCCATTCCTACAATTAATCAATGCATTAGAAGTTGCAAGAAATGGACGTCCTAAAATAACAGGAATTGAATTGCATGCTTCAACAGGTTGTGTATCCAAGACAATAAAATCCACAGGAAAGATGAATTTATCAACTTGTACTAACACATCTTCAACTATTCCTCTAGGCATTTTTATAGATCTATCAGCAAGTAAAAGAGTAACAGAAGTAGGTTTTAACTCACCGAGATTTAGACTTTGAAAAACCGAATATGGAAGTAAATTCACACTAGCTCCAAGATCAAGTAAAGCTCTGTCAATTTTATGTTCTCCAATAAAGCAAGAAATTGTAGGACAACCAGGGTCTTTATATTTCAAAGCATTATTGTTCTGAAGAATGGCACTTACTTGTTCGGCTAAGAAGGCTTTCTTTTTCACATTCAATTTTCTCTTTACAGTGCATAGATCTTTCAAAAATTTAGCATAAGATGGTACCTGTTTAATAGCATCTAGCAAAGGTATATTAATCCTTACCTGTTTGAAAGTTTCAAAGATTTCAGAATTGTGATTGACTTTTCTTTGTTTGGTCATGGCATGAGGAAATGGAAGTGCTGGTGGGGAATCAGTTTCTTCCTTGCAATGATCAGGTTCAACCATTTCCTTACCCTTGGAGACTAACTCATCTTCTTTCTCACAAGGTTCAAGAATAGGTTTTTTAATAACCTTACCACTGCGGAGAGTAGTGACTGATTTGACTTGATCCAGATGTTGGCTTCCAGAACTGCTTGTACTTGAATTGTATTGCCCTTTGGGATTTTGCTGGGGTTGAGATGGAAACTTACCTTTCTCCTGAAAACTGAGAGCAGATGTGAACTTTGCAAGAGTATCTTTCAAATCAGCCATGGTTTGAGCATTTTGAGTGTTGATTGTCTCTTGCTTTTCAATGAATGCATGTAATGTTTCCTCAAGATTTCTTTTAGGAGGGGGAATATAAGGAGGTGCATATCCATGAGAATTTTGAAAATTATGTTGTGTTTGAAATGGTGGCTGTGAAGTTTGTGCATTATTATTACCACTCTTCCAACTGAAATTTGGGTGATTTCTCCAACCAGGGTTGTACGTTTGTGAGTACGGGTTATGACTTGGTCTTTGAAAATTATTTAAAGCATTGGCTTGTTCATGGAGACATTCCTTAAAAGAAGGCAACGTGGGACAATCATTGGTTGAGTGTTCATTGGTTTCACAAATTTGACACACAATTTCTTGAACAGATTTTAATTGACCACTCTTTTTTAATTCTAGTGCCTCAACTTTTCTAGCTAAAGATGCAAATTTGGCTTGGAGGTCATGATCTTCCCTAAGGCTATACATGCCTCCATTAGATGTATGAGGTTGAGTTTTACCTGGTGCCTCACAAGTACCTGTGGTGTCCCAATTTTGAGCATTTTCAGCTAGCAACTCTAGGTACTCCATTGCTTCATCAGGGTCTTTATTTTCAAAAGTTCCATTGCACATCAATTCTACCATTTGTCTATCTTTAGGTGTTAACCCTTCATAAAATTGTGAAACCAATCTCCATGTTTCAAAACCATGATGAGGACAGGTATTAAGCAAGTCTTTATATCTATCCCAACATTTATAAAATGTTTCTCCTGGTTTTTGAGTAAAAGTGGTGATTTGTCTTTTGAAAGAGTTTGTTCTATGAGAAGGGAAAAATTTCTTTAAAAACTGTTGTTGCATTTCATCCCAAGCATGAATGGATCCTGACCTAATATTTTGTAGCCATGTTTTAGCTTTATCTTTTAACGAAAAAGGAAAAAGCTTTAATCTGATGGTATTCATGCTACAATTTAAGTCATTATAAGTGTTACAAACTTCTTCAAACTCTCTTAAGTGCAAGTATGGATTTTCTAATTCTAAGCCATGAAAAGTGGGTAGAAGTTGAATAATACCTGGCTTAAAATTAAAATGAGATGCATCAGGAGGAAAAACAATACATGATGGTGCACTTGTTCTTGTTGGATTCATATGATCTCTAAGTGTTCTAACACGATTATTCTCATTATTCTCATTATGAATTGATTGGTTATCTTCTTCGGCCATGTTTTCTAAAGAAAATGATGATTTTCTAGAAAGTCTACCACTTAATGTACGTGTCCAAACTCTCATGCAAATACAAAAGAAAAGAAAAGAAAAGAAAAAGAAAAAGAAAAGGAAACAACAATTAGAAAAACAAATAAAAGTGAAAATAAAATAAAATAAAATAAAATATTTAATTTATACAATAACTTACCTCCCCGGCAACGGCGCCAAAAACTTGACACGATCAAAGAGTTGATGTCTTATCCCAAGTGCAGGAGTGTCAAAGTAAAATAACCCGGCAAGACCGGGGTCGAACCACAGAGAGGTGAATTATATAAATTACAAATAAAGAAAAAGAGTTGAAGAGAATAATAACAGAAAAAGAGTTGAAGAGAATTTTGGGATGTGATATTGATGTAAGGATTAAACAATAATAAAACATATGTCAAGGTTATAGGATTTACTAATAGTATTTCAAATAAATATAATATAAACTCTTTTTATTACTCAACTAGAAACCACACACAAAGGAGGTTCTAATCGGATGATTTCTCGTTATTAGCTCATTATAAATTACTAACATGATCATATTAATTATCTTATATAAGTAATACCATACTTATAAATATCATCAAGCATTCATGTTGCTAGTTTATGTTAACAACAAATCAAGTTTCTATCATAATAACGATTTCGGCCGAAAACTATGAAAGATCAAGCATTTGATGTACCAAATATTATACAACACAAATCTAAATTAAACATTTAATAAGCAAGGTATTAAGAATTAGTAAGATAAAAGGATAAAACATGTTAATAACAATCTTTCTTAGATATAAACATTTAAAGCTCATGTTGAGTTTATATTATACCTATTCTAACACCATTAGAAAAACCTTTTCACCTTGACATAATTAACTTAGCTAAACATTAAGAAGGAGAAAAACACAAATAAACAATATAAGAATATAAACATAATATAAGCTAACTAAGTATAGGAAAGGAAATGAAAGAGCATAAACAAGAGATTACTATAGCATAAAAGAAAACTTGAACATTACAAAGATGTAGAGAGAAAGCAAGAAGATAACTTTGATCTGAAAATTAATATGACTAAATACATGGACAATGCCTCCTTTTATAGGCTAAGTTTCAGAACTATTGATTGATTGAAGAATTGGTGGGCATCCATTGATTTGGTGGCTGGTTTTTGACATTAATGGCTGCTGGTTTTTTGATATTGTGGGCTGATTTTTGATATTGTTGGCTGGCCAAAACGTCATTGCTCACATCAGAATTATAGCCAACTGAATTGTGGAAGCTGTGGGCAATTGTCTCAGCTTTCCATAAAAAAAAACCAGAGCTCATTTGGACTTCTAGAACTCAAGATATGAGCCAAAAACCGAATAGTGCTTGAGCTGCAGGACAGCTTCCGACGTCTTCGTTGTTGCTAAGATTTGGGCTTGAAAACTGCAGAACTGAGTCTTTGACTTCATATGAAAGTTGTAGGTCTATGTCTTACCTTTCCATCGATATAAAATGGACCTAAATCTGATATCTACAGCTCCAGATATGATCAAATTACTGAACGGTGTTCGAGTTTGGAATGCACCAGCAACACTTTGCTAAGTTTGGCCTTCTTTTTATCCTTTCAATTTCAATCCTTAAACTCATCAATCAATCCTTTTATTTATGTGATATACCTGCATTTAGGATGAACATTTACCATGAATTAAAGGTATATTATATTTTTAGACTTGCTAATATAAAGCATGCTTTTGTTAGGGAATTTAATGATACTTTAGGTGCAATATGATGACATAAATCCTTAATGAGAATGCACTTTTAAGTACTAATCAGATTGTGATCAAATTTTACAAATGCTACATCATCAAGCGATCTCTGTCTAATTTATATAGTGTCATTGAATAATGTTTAACACTAGTTTTTTAAATAAAATAAAATAAAAAATAAAAAATAATTTTTTTATTTTACTGGGTCAAACCCAGTTTAATGCATTTTTAGCTTTGGACTGGACTTGGTTCGACCGAAATAGTGGAGCATGGCCATATTGTTCATGTGATTCCTCCATACAAGAAGCAGTAAAGAGCTACTTTCTTGTGCTTTTGGTAAACCTATGGCACTACCACAGTTTATGGTGGGTTTTACCAAAATAAAATTGCATTTTTTGCTTAACCAAACAACAATATGTGTGGTTGCTGGTAAACCTCATCCGCAGCCACAATACCAAATGGCTATTTAATATTTTTTATTCCTATATATTTTGAAGGGAAGAAAATAATTTATAAAGTGAAAGGAATAATATAAGTTGTCGAGACTACTTTTGTCAAATCTATCTGAGGTAATAAATATAGCTAAAGTTAAGCTGAGTTCGCATTCTTCCCTATAAAATTTTCTAGAAATTACTCATAAACTTGACATTCCTATATTTTATAAGGAAAAAAAAAACAATTTATAAAGTAAAAGGAACAGTATAAAACTGGACCATATTAGGATTTAGTGTTAACATATATGGTGGTCTCCATTTCGGCTTGTTGGGCTTCAATTTATTCGTTAGTCTTTAGTGAAGTTGAGCTAATTATTTTTGCACATTAAGACTCGATGGTGGTGTGCTTTACCAATTTATAATCCTAGTAAATGTATCCTTGGAGTATTTATTTAGTGAGTATTTGTGATGCAAGTGAAAGTTTAAGACAATAAAAAAAATAAAGAACACAAGAATTTTAATGAGCAAAAGGGGTTGTCAATGTGAACCTCAAGTTCGCGGGTTTTATTTTATCTAGAATAACAATGATAAAGTCTTCTCTTTAAAAGGTTTACAAAGTCTTAAATAGGCTAGAAATCCTACCTCAACTTGAAAAAAAAAAATAAGAATTCAAGATTACAAAGGAAGGAATCATGAAATAAAAACCAAACAAGGAAAATTACAAAACTTTCCAAAACCGAGCTGTCAGGGTGAGATTTTCAAAATATAAAGACTCGATGATCTAAGTAGCAATTCCATGCTAGTCTAAGAAAAAGTACCTTCGGAAACTCCTATAAAGATTTTAGCGTGATTTAATGATCAAATAAAAAAATTATGGCCTTTTTAAGCCATTACTTTGTCTAATGCGACCAAACCTCCTCTTGGACCTAGACTTGTCTCACTGGTTTATTAACGCATCTGCTAAGCCATCCACATAATCTGTTTAGGCAGATCCTTATCTAATTATGACAAACTCATACCTAAGTACTCAAAATCACTCGTTATCACTAGCCCAACCACATAATTCTCCTAGGTTTAGAGAGAACTCAATCTCGAGTTCTATTCCTCGTCTAAAAAGGAAGTCAAATGCTGGACATTAAAGACATCAAAAGTTTTTAGATGATAAGGAAGACAAATCTTATAGGCATTATCATTTATCTTCTGTAACACCTCACAAGGACCTATCTTCCATTCCTTCAGCTTGTTATACCCACTCATTATAAACCTATCACATGTAAGGACTGCCTACAACAAATCACCGACTTCAAATACTATTTTTTTTTATGATGAGTATCAGTCAAGGTCTTATACGTGGCATTGTTACTTGCTTATAAATCTCATGCAAGTAGTATGTCATGTTAGTACTTTGGATGCTCAAGCGTTCGATGTGATGAATTAACTCCAGTTCTCCAGAAGGATTCTGTCCATAAACAATCTCAAAGGGGCTCAATTGGGTGGTTCAATTTTGAGATCTATTATAAACAAACTCCGCCTATAAAAATGTCATATCTCATTGTTTTGGCTTATCTCCAACCAGGCTTCATAGTAAGTTGTCAAGACTATAATTAACCACCTTTGTATGCCCATATGTCTTAGAGTGATAAGCACTACTAAAGTTCAACTGAGTTTCCATTCTTCCCCATAAACTCTTCCAAAAATTACTCATGAACTAGACATTCCTATCCAAAGTGATAGACCTAAGAATGTTATACAAATGAACCACCTTATTGAAGTAAAATTAGGATACCCGAGATGCATCCATTATCTTTCAACACGCAATAAAATGAGTCATGTTTGAGAACTTGTCCACTATAACAAAAATAAAATCTCTAGCTTGTTGTGTATGGGGTAAGTCCAATATAAAATTCATGATCATGTCTAGCCATAAAGCATCAAGAAGTGATAAAGGGGTATACAACCCAGCATTTGATAAAGCTCTCTTATACCTTTAATAAACAGTGCATCTCCTGACAAAGTTAGAAACCTATCTTGGTAACTTAGGTCGATAATAATTTATGGACACTAAAGCCAGTGTTTTATCCCATCTAAAATGCCTCTTATAATACAATTCACAAATGATATGCTCTTACAAAGAGCAAACTAGAACATAAAGTTACAAATCATAAAAAAGATAACCATTTAAAAGCATGTAGTCATCTCATTTACCTCCCTCTGATAACTCAATATAACTCTGACTAAACAAGGCATCACTTGAATATAGCTCATAGGAAGTATCAAAGCCTAGCATATGGGTGTGTATTGTACTGAGTAAAGTTATATGTCGATTGAGAGCATCAACCAAGTTATTTAAACTGTCTGATTAATGTCCCAATTAAAAAGTGAACTCTTACAAAAATGATACTTATTTTGCATGTCGGCGACTTAACTTATGCTATCAATTTATGTACTTTAAAGCCTCATGGTTAGTGATTAAAATAAATCATTTTGCACAAGGTAATGCCTTAAATGCTTTAAAGCCTGAACAATAGCATAAAACTCCAAATCATAGATGGAATAGTTCTTCTTTGAGCTGGACATTTTCTCACTAAAAAAGGTGTTTGACATCTATCCTGGTTAAAAACTCCCCCACTACTTGCTTATAAAGCACTACAATTTACTTCAAATAGTTTCTCAATATCTAGTGATGTCAAAACTGGAGCTTCGATCATATTCTACTTCACTAACTGAAAACTAGTTTCTGCCTTATTCGTTCATTGAAAGGTATGTCTCTTTAGGCATTTTGTAATTGGTATAATAAGGGAACTAGAGTTTCTGATGAATCTTCAATAAAAAGATGCAAAGCCATAAAAACTTCACGCATTATGGATGCTCTTTATTGTCAGCCACTCAATAATACAAAGATTTTACTTTGATCAACCTGAACACCATCAATAGATACAACGAAACCCAAAAAAGCAACAGTATTAGTGAATAACTTCCATTTATTTCAGTTGAAATACAATTGTTCATTCCTCAAAGTATCGAAACAACTTATAGTTGTTACAAATGAGACTCTAGAGTGAGACTATAAATAAGAATGTCATCGAAATAAATAATGACAAATCTACTTATGAATGACTTCAATACCTAATGCATGAGCCTCATGAATGTGATAGGAGCATTTGGCAATCTAAATGGTATGATGATCCACTTATATAACCCATGGTGAGTTTTGAAGGTGATATTCCATTCATCCCTTAGTCTAATTCTAATCTGATGATACTCACTCTTAAGATTAATCTTGTGAAATACCATAGACCATACCAATTGATCTAATATGTCATCTAGATATAGTATGAGGTATGTAATTGTGATATGATTTATGGCTTGATTATCCATATATACACATCATGACCTATCTTTTTTTTAGAAACAAAAGGGCTGGCATTACATAAAGACTCATACTTTATTGGATATATCTTTTTTCTTACAACTCCAAAACTTGCCTTTGCAACTATTTGGCTTTTTTAAGGCTAAGTCTTTAAGTTACCTTTTTTAACAAGCTGGAACCTAACTTAAAGTCAATCTAGTGTTGTATCTCTTAAATCTAAAAAAAAATTTACCAACATTTCCCATGTCTTTTCAGGATTGTCATCCTCTTCTTCCTCAACCATTAGGGTTGTACTATTAGGCATTAGAGCAAACACCAATCAGTCACTCTTTATTTCCTTTATAAATTATGATAAGGACAGCATATTCTTCCTTCTATCAATCTTCTCCCTTCTAGGTGCCAAAACTATACTTTTACCTTTAATACTAAAGGTATAAGTGTTTTTCCTACTATCATGAACCATACTCCTATCAAACTTCCATGGCCTTCCTAGCAAGATATGACAGGAATCCATCGAGACCATATTACACTGAGCATTATCAAAGAATTTTTAACCCATAGAGAAAGAAACAAGGCAATGTTTATCCATAATTACATCGGTATCTTTATTCAATCATGTCAGCTTGTAGGTTTTGGGATGATTTTTAGTTCCTAGATGAAGTTTCCTTGTTGAAACCACATCCTCGTATCTCCTACAATCTATAATCAAATTATAGATTTTATCTTTGATGCTGCATGTATAGTGGAAGATAGTTCTACACCATTAATCTTCATTAGAACCACCCTTGGATGCTAATAAGCTCTTTCTGATCACAAGGGTTATATCATTATCTCCATATGAAACATCAACATCGATATTAGAATCATCCTCATTCTTAGTAAAATCTAATGTATCTTCCTCTACTAGTAAATTCTTTTCCATACGACTTTCTAGTTTGCTTCGCTAATTCAATATCCTAACTCAACACATCCAAAGCAACATAGTCTAAAAATAGAATATTGACTTGTTGGTAAAAATCATCAGTGTAGTCATTGACAGATTTACCTTCTTTTTTCAGTATGTGGAACCTTTAATATAAAGTCTGTGAGTAGCCAAGAAGAAGAAAGTGTTATTTTATCTTCTTATTCTTCATCTTGTCTCATTCATTGATTCTAGGTTTTTTTCTCTCTCTTGTCTTCTCCAACTACTCTCACCAAACAAATGTCGTGCCATTTCATTTGATCGCAACCAACTTCACCTGTATTTATTCAATCACATTCTTGTATTAAAAAAATCTATTCAATCTCATTCAACTAGTTTATGAATTCTTCTTCTTCCAAAGTCCCTGAAAAGTTAGGAATTTTGATACAAAATCCAAAGTCCTTATATTTGTTTTATTCTTACTCAAAAGGTGGTTTCCTTTGAATTTATCTCAGATTTTTTGTTATGGCCAGGGACCCATGATCTCCTAATCACGATCACTTTGTACCTGGTCTCGTAAACCCCTCTCTTCTAGCCTACATGATAATTTTATGATTCATCTTTGCATGTCTTTGATGATAAGCTTTTAGACATTCTTGTAATATCTCACATTAACGGGTGAGGATTGGGGGAGGGCCTTATATGAGCATGCTCACCTTGACTAATAAGACGTGTTTTAGAGCCATGCGTAGCTATTAAGAACAAATATGTGAGGCCCGTGGGCCAAAGTGGAGAATATATTACTAGTAAGGTGGGGTGTTACATTTGGTATCAGAGCCCCACTCACTAGTTGTCTGATGGTGTCGATAGAGTCGTCGGACTCCTTAAGAGGGCGAATTATAATATCCCACATCAGTGGGGGAGGACTTAGAAGAGGGCCTTATATGAGCATGCTCACCTTAACTAAAAGACGTGTTTTAGAGTCATGCGTGGCTGCCAAGAATAAATTCATGAGACTCATGGTCCAAAGCGGATAATATCTTGCTAGTGGGGTGGGGTGTTGCCATTCCACTCTTGAAAGAGGGCTCCTCCTCATCTCTTTCATGGCCACACCCTACTCCATGATCTCTTCCTACCATAGTTTGTTAGCGTGCAAAGCAGTAAACAAATCTCTTCCACGAGATTGCAACACATGACTCGTAATAAACCTGGGATCATTTGGCTCTAATACCAACTAATACAAGTATAAGTTGAAAAATAGTAAAAACAAAGAAAGAACATGGGAATTTTAATGAGAAAAAGGGGCTGTCAATATAAACCCCAACTTCACAAGTTCTATTTTCTCTACAATAACAATGATAAAGTCTCCTCCTTAAGAGGTTTACAAAGCTTTAAATAGGACAGAAGTCCTACCTCAACTAGGAAACAAAAATAAGAATACGAGAATACAAAGGAAAGAAGCATAAATCCAAGAATAGCATGAAATCTAAAAATAATTAGAAAAATCATAAAAACTACCAAAACCAAGGTCTAAGAAAATACCCTTCGGAAACTACTGTAAAAATTTGAGCGCAATCCAACGATTGAATAAAAAATTATGACTCTTTTGAGCCGTTACTCTCATTTAACAAGACTAAACCTCCTTTTAGGCTATACAAGTTTTATTGGTCTCTGAATATATTCATCTAGTTGTGATAGATCCACATTTAATTACTTAGAATCACCTATTATCACGAACTTAACCACATCAAATTCTCATCATTCCATATTAATATGTATGTTTTTCTTTTCTCTTATTACTTTTCCTTCTTTCTTCTTCAATAGCTATATATATATATATATATATATATATATCACTCTCCCAATTTTTTCAAGAGTGTTTTAATTTATCCTTCAATTATAATACAATACAAAACAAAACATGCTTAAAAAACAAAATGTTATTTCAGAAATAAACAATCTGCCAAGTAAGTTATTTGTAAGTGTTTTGTGTTAATTTTTTGGTTGTAATAAAAAAACTCTAGTTGCGTCCTCCCTTTGTGATGGGAAGGTCTATACGAGGGAATTACTTGAACTCACACTTAGGCTTAAATATAAACATGAAAAACACGTACACATACTTTAACTTACATACTTAGACTAATGAATTTTGATCTTTGAGTATCAACACCTGAAGCTTCTACTTTTTATTCCTAATCATTCACATATAAGAACACTTCACATCTCTCTCTCTTTCTATAATATTTTATTCTTCAATTATTATACAAAACATTCTTCAAAAACAAGATTTACTCCCTTAACCATTATTTTGAAATAAACAATAAATGATTTGTCAGAGTTTTTTCCTGTCAATTTCCCTCCAGCAGATCATTCCGATTCCCCTCTATCTTCTTCTGCTATTTCTTTTTTCTTTTTCACCTTTTGTATTTACAACGTTAATTTGACACTACTTAATTCACTGGGTTCGTCCTTTAATTGATTCCTTACTTGATTCTTGCGTAATGTTAATTAGCACGTTAATCACGACAATTGGGTGCAACTCCCCTCTCGACTTGTAAATATTTTGATCAAAACATGGGTGACTTCACAAAGATTGACTATACTTCTCTTCAGTTAACAGTAAAATTACGAATAAAGCTCATGGAATCCATATTATTAGTCTGATTTGCAATCGTTAAAACTTCATACAAATTAGTGAATGCTTAGAAACTTTATAAAATTGGTGGCTTTTTTATTTAAATTTAAATTATTAATTTCAAAACCAAGGATTTAGATTTCACTGAAAATATATCATGTTAGCACTAACTGAAAATAAGCCAAATTCAAGGAGTAAATGTGAAGTTCTTGTGATTTGAAATTAAATACATGTCATTTAAAAAAAAAAAACTGTTTTGTTTCCCCTGTTGTTTTAATTAAAAAAATAAATTTATTACAAGATCTAATATTACCAAAAAATATTTTTATTAATGGTGAAAATACACTCCCGGTGATCCCTTTTTGGTGTATTTTAATTCTTTTTTATAAAATCTTATTTGCACGCTTTAATTTTGGCCTTCATAGATGACTTTAAACACCTTATTATTTCTATTCACAGAGAATATTATTTTAAACCAGCTTAATTAATCATGATGTGAAAAGATTTTTTTTAATGTGATTGAAAATTATATCTTTGTAGGGGAAAAAAATTATAAAGTGAAAGGAACAATATAGGACTCTGATGACATCATGGGCGTGATGTAGAGCTATGGCGACAAATTAAGTCCCACTAGGCAGGAACATCTACCAGAGAACTGTTACTTTGTAATAAATTAATAATGTTGGGTCTCCTCCTCCTTCTCTCCTTCTTCTCCTTCTTCACGCTTTATTGTTCCCTTTTCCTTTAAACGTTCATTCATTATATCACTACTGATAAAAAGAACTGGAGATGCTAAAGAGGGAAAATGCATCGAAATGGAGTGCAGAAGAGGGAACGAAGAACGGAATATAACAAGAATATAATTCAAATCTCTTCTTCATTGCCAGGCGTTAGATGTTCTTTCTGGCAAAATATTATGGATAGCCACTAACTAAATCATTTGGCAAAACAAGAAACACAATCTAGCTAGACAAATAAAGATAAGAAATGGAAAAGAAAAAAGAAAAAAAAGAGAGAGGGAAGGATCTTTTAACAGAATCACACAGAAAGCATTGTTTTTTAAGCTTGTTTCACGAGTCCCTGGACAATATCTTTGATTACTGCAGTACCCACACAAGTGCACACATATGATACGATATTCTCATAAATAAATATTCCTCTAATTGTTTCTTATCGAGGTAGAATTTATAAGTGTTCTGTGATAATTCGATTAGCTTTCTAAGTAAATACAAGGTTCAAGATAAATAAAATGGTTATTTAGCGTTCTAACTAGTTTGATTCTTCACGCTAACGAAGCAAAAAAAAGAGCAAAGAAATAGATGATACAGTTCTTTTAACATGAAGAAAAATTATAATGGGAAATTAAAGGTTGATACATATATTTAATAAAATAGCTAATAGCTATTTTAAATTGAAAAATAATAAAAATAAAATTTGATAACCAAATTAGTTTTCTTATAATTAGAATAACCGGCACCTAATAGCTAAAAACAATAAAGGATTTAAATATACATTTCACATAAAATTAAAAGATATCATTTATTCGTGTTTTTTATTTCAATCCTTTATCTTTCAATTCAATTATTTCTTAAAAAAAATATGTAATTACATGCTAATTTGGGTTGATAAGAACTTAATTGTGAAAAAACAAAAAATTAAAAATTAAATGAAATAAAAAAAAACTATTGTTCCAATTCAAATAATATACATGAGAGACGATAAAAAGTGATTTTAAAATAATAAAAATATTATATCATTTATCTTTTTTTATAATAATAATATAATGTTCAATCTTATAAAAAATCAACAAAATAAAAGTTTTTTTAAAAGTTTTCAAAAAAATTACAAATCTGATATCATGATCTTTATGCAAAATATACGAGTTAAAAACTTTATATCTCGTTAATATAAATAACTATTTTTAATCACTCTCTATTTTTTCAATAGTATTTTATTCTTCAATTATCATACAATATAATATAAAACAAAACATGCTTTAAAAACAAAAAATTTACATCCTTAATCATTATTTTTGATTGCCCAGAAATTAATTATTTGTAAGTGCTTTGTGTTAATTTCTTGTTTGTAACCAAGTTGGATCTTACCTTTGTGTTAAAAGATGGTTTTATAGGAGGGTATTACTTGAACTCTCGTATGGCTCTACATGAGAACTTGACTTATAAATTTTAAAAAATATTTTTTTTTTAAAATTAAACTAATAAATTTTCAGTTTATCTTTATCTTTTTCTTATTATATTATGAATAGTTTTCTAGACGTAATTCACAGATAAATAACTACTCTAAAAACTCAAACTTGAGGTGATCGTATACTTTATTTTTTAGTAAGTCATTTTGATTCCTCTATTTTTTTCTGCTTTTTTTTTATTATCCAAGATATAATTTATATTATTTTCGTACACATCTCTTTAAGTGAAAAATTTTTGAACTTAAAATTTATATAAGTCCACATTACCTTATGCTTAATTTTTATCAAATAAATAAGGATAATGAAATTTGAACTCATGATCGCTTGGTTATTAAGGTTTTAATACCATGTTAAAAAATCATTTCAACATAATAACTTAAAATATTAAATAAAATCTTAAAATATAATTTATATTATTTTTTAATAAATTTAAACTTCACCTTTTCTTCTCTTTTCAATTCTGATGTTATATACTACTTTACTTGATTCTTATGCAATGTTAGTACAGGAGTTTTAGACATGCACGTTAATCACGACAATGGGGTGCAACATCTCACTCGACTTGAAAATTATATCTTTGAAGGAGAAAAAAAATAAAAAACAATTTATAAAGTGAAAGCAACAATATTGTAAGACTCTGATGGCATCATTGGCGTGATGGAGACCTATGGCAATAAAGTCCCAAAAGGCAGGAACATCTACCAGAGAAATATTATCTTGTAATAAACTAATAATGTTGGGTCTCCTTCTTCTTCTCGCTTTATTCTTCCTTTTCCTTTAAACGTTCATTCATCATATCACTACTGATAAAAAGAACTGGAAATGCTAAAGAGGTAAAAATGCATAGACATGGAGTGCAGAAGAGGGAACGAAGAACGGAATATAACACGAATATAATTAGAATCTCGTCTTCATTGCCAGGCATTAGATGTTCTTGCTGGCAAGATATTATGGATAACCACTAAATCATTTGGCAAAATAAGAAACATAAACTAGCTAGACAAATAAAGATAAGAAATGGATTAAAAAAAGGAGGGAAGGATCTTTTAATAGAATCACACAGAAAACATTGTTTTTTAAGCTTGTTTCATGAGCCCCTGAAACAATATCTTTGATACGATAGGTATTTTCTGTGTAACATCTCAAGAGTGAGGCGCACCATCACAAGTGCACACATGTAAAATGATAGTCTCATAAATAATTCCTGTAATTGTTCATCATTGAAGTAGAATTTACAAGTATTTGATGACTTAAATTAAGTTTTTAAATAAATACAAGGACTAAAATTAGGAGGAGATTTAGTGTTTTAACTAGTTTGATTCTTGACGGTACTTAGCCGGATGGAGCAATTTTTTTCTAAATACAAAAGAAATATTTGGGTGATGATATTGTTCTTTTACAGTCAAGAAGAATTGTAAATACAAACTGAAAAGTTAATATATGCATATCAATAAATATATCAATAAATGATAAGATGTTATTTTTTTTATCAGATGTTCGCTTGTACACCCTATTACCAGTTCTTGATATTTCATGGCTAGACATGAACACATGAATAAAAATTTTATATTGAATTTACTCTATGCATAACAAGTTATAGATTCTATTTTTATTATAATTGATAATTTCTCAAAAACAATCAAATTTATATCCTGTTGAAAGAATATAAATGCATTACAAGTAACCTAACTTTATTTCAATAAAATGATTTGTTTGCATGGTATTTTTACATCCATCACTTTACTTTAAATAAAGATGTCAAGTTCATAAATAATTTCTAAAAAAATTATTTAAAAAAAAACTTAGCTTAACTTTAACATTACTCATCATCCTTAAACAGATAGATAAACACACTCTAAACAATTTATATTGTCCCTTTCACCTTATAAATTGTTTTTTTTTCCCTTAAAAAATATAGAGGAATCGGAAATATTAAGCAGTTTCAAATTAGCGTTGTAAATACAAAAGGTGAAAATGATTTTAAAAAAAAAAAGCAGAAGAAGATGGAGGAACCGGAATGACTTCCCTAATATAAACCTTCCAATCACAAAGGGAGGACCCCACTTGAGTTTTCTGATTACATACAAGAAACTAACACCAAACACTAGATCGACAAGCCACAAAGGAGACCAGCTTGTCCATTAACACTAAATCCCAAGTCTTAATATTAATTGCTTTCTTTGTCTCTATATATATGGTCCCGTTTTGTGCATGCTCCATCAAACACACCATCACTGCAAGTCTATAGACTCCATACCTGCCCTTCATTTCTTTCCCTTTTTTTCTACGCAGTCGAATCAAAATGATCCAAGAGGATCAGGGAAGCTTGACCGAAATATCAGATTGTAGCAAGCACATTTCCTTCTCCCAAAAAAACAAAAGCCTCTCTTTAGCTCTCTTTGTTTCTCTCTTGCTTGTCGCCACTATAGCTGCCGTTGTCACTCCCGTAAATTCACAGAACTACAACAAAAATGATGCTGCTCATTCCATTATAAAGATGTCATGCAGCTCCACAAGATACCCAGAATTGTGCTACTCTGCGATTGCCAATGGCCCTGGAGCTGCCGCCAGTTTGGCAGCTATCAACGACGAAAACGATGTTCTTACAGAATCCATAAGAGCCGCTGAACAAGCTATTGACACCAATACCGCTGATATAGAGACTTACAAAACCACCAATAAGATGAAACTCACCAATCAGCAAAATGATGCTCTCGATGCTTCCGTGGACAACAATGAATTGTCTCAAAGTGATTTACAAAATGCTGAAAACAGCCTCCTTTACTATACTAACGAGATTCCTCTTAGCGATCAAGATGCTGAGCCGGACATCAACACCCCACTGAGTTCTTGCATAACCTACCAAGACACGATCATGGATGGTTTCTCTCATACCGCCGCAGACAAGCAGGTGCGTAAAGATATTTCGGATGGAGTAGATAATGTCAGAAAAATGTGCATGAATATTCTGGCAATGAGCATGAACATGACAGCTACTCGCATTGCCAATAAGCTTAAAACCACAAAGAGGAATCTCAAGGAGGAAAACGGTAGAAATGAAAGTGGGTGGCCAAAGTGGTTGTCAGTAGCCAACAGGAGGTTGTTGCAGTCATCATCACTGACACCAGATGTGGTGGTGGCTGCTGATGGCAGTGGGAATTATAGTACAGTATCAGCTGCAGTTGCTGCTGCCCCAACGAGAAGCAGTAAGAGGTACATTATCAGAATCAAGGCAGGTGTTTACAGCGAAACTGTGCAAGTACCAATCACTAAGACTAACTTAATGTTTCTTGGAGATGGAAGAAGGAAAACGATCATTACAGCAAGTAGGAGTGTGGTGGATGGCATCACAGCCTTCCGTTCTGCCACAGTTGGTATTTTTCGTTTTTCGATCCCTTCATTTTGCACATTGTTCCTTTTCTTTTTAAGAAAAATCGATACAAATAGAATAATTCTAGAGATATTTAAGCTCTTATACTAACAATTCTCATGAACAACGCAGCCGTAATGGGTGAAGGATTCCTAGCCAGGGACATCTCCTTCCAAAACACAGCCGGCCCGTCCGGCCGCCAAGCAGTGGCATTGCGTGTTAGTTCTGACCGCGCGGCATTCTACAAATGTAACGTGCTTGGATACCAAGACACCCTCCATGTCCACGCAAATCGTCAGTTCTTCATAAATTGTTTGATAGCAGGCACGATCGATTTCATCTTCGGCAATTCCGCAGCTGTTTTCCAAGACTGTGATATCCATGCTCGTCGTCCCAATCCAGGCCAGACAATCACAATAACAGCCCAAGGGAGGAGCGATCCTAATCAAAACACTGGCATTGTAATTCAGAAAAGCAGGATTCACGCCACTTCTGATCTACTCTCAGTCAGGAGCAATTTCTCTGCGTATCTCGGTAGACCCTGGAAGGAGTATTCAAGGACGGTTGTCATGCAATCATCCATAAGTGACGTGATAAACCGGGCTGGATGGCTCGAGTGGAGGGGAAAATATGCACTGAACACATTGTATTACGGAGAGTATAATAACAGCGGGGCTGGTGCTGCAACCTCTGAAAGGGTCAACTGGAAAGGATACAAGGTGATTACTGCTGCAACTGAAGCTAAAAGCTTTACTCCTCGCAATTTCATTGCTGGTAGTACTTGGTTGAAATCCACTACCTTCCCATTCTCTTTGGATCTCTAAACGTGTCTTTTTATGACGCTACCATCTTAACTACCTCCGCTGCGTACTTGGAGTGTTGATTGTTTGTCTTTTATCACCTGCTTGTCTTAGTTTTTCATTCCCTTGTCTAAGAGTTTCGCTTCATGTTTGTGGTGTTCGTCACGTTCTCCTCCGTTTGTGGAGCTTGTCTTTTTGGTCCTAGCTTGGACTCTTAATTATGAATAATAATAGTGTGTGAAATCATTGAAGTTTACTTTGTTGATGCTGCTTGAATTTATAAGCATGCAGCTTTGCTATTATCACTGCTTAGTTGGGTTGATATCCATTCTTCCTCTTTAAGAGATGAAAACATGCCCATCCTGCTAGAGACGTGTTCACTTTCTGTGGAACCCGCCTGCTTACGATAAAAATTAAGGATAAGGATTCTCCACGTAGAGACAAGAACAGAGATGATGGTTACCAATTCTGCGTTTTTTCACGATTTTCATGCCGTGAAGAATCTTACACAAAGCCCAGCAATGATTTTCAACCACATCACTAATTGAGCTTAGCCCGTAAAACAATGATTCTGAAAATATGGTTATAATTATTTTTAAAATATTAAAATAATATTTTTAAAAAAATTATTTTAAAAATTAAAGTATTAAAATAATCTAAAAACATTAAAAATATTAATTTAAAACAAAAATAAATAAATCTTTTTTTAAACACAAAAACAAATAAGTATTTAGAAAAATACAGTGCGCTTTCCCATTACCGTTTCTATGTACTTGGAAATCTTTTATTTATGCTTGAAAGCAGTTACTTTTTAAAATTAATTTATTTAAAAATATATTAAAATAATAATTTTTTATTTAACATTACCGCACAATCACAAGTGCAGACATTTGATATGATATTCTCGTAAATAAATATTTCTCTAATTATTCCTTATCGAGCTAGAATTTATAAGTATTCTATGATTTCGATTAAGTTTTTAAATAAATACTAGGTCCAACATAAAAAGGTTATTTTGTGTTTTAACTAGTTTCATTCTTCATGATTATAAAGCAAAAAAAAATGCAAAGAAATAAATGGGTGATGATGCAATTCTTTTACCCTGAAGAAAAACTATAATGTAACACATGCATCTAGTATATATACTAGAAATGATAACAGGTCCGTTTATTCTAACCAAAATTTAAGTTAAAGAATTGAAATAAAAATATATATTAAAATATATAATGTCATATTATGTCAAGCTCTTCAAATTTTCTTATTTAGTTATACAATAATAAAATCATTTTTTGTTAGAAAAGGTAATTTAAACTCCATTGAAAAACAAATTCTCATATAATCCCTTCTTTTTCTAATTAATAGATTTTCTCAACAAAAAAAACATAATTTTTTGCTCATGGATTCTTAATTTAATAATTAAAAAAAAATGAGTGAATAAATATATTTTATTATCATCCAATATTAATAAGCAAATTATTATTAAAATTTCATATATCTTTATAATACATAATTATCTAAAAAAAACATACTATCATCTAAAACAATTATATAATCTTCTCGAGAACAACTTTGGCTTTATTGTTCTAGGGAGTACATTTTTCTAGTAGAAGAGAGCAGTGATTAAAATAAAAAATTTTAAAAAAATTTAAGTTAATTGAAATAAATAGAAAACATGTATTTGTTAAAAATAAATTCAATTTTTTTATTAATATATCTTTTGATTATCTTAATAAAAGTAAATTCTATGACTGGAATCACTATTTAGAAGAAAAGGAAATTTGATGATTGTCAACACAAGTTAATAAAATATACATTTAAATAATGATTTCATATTTAGTATATGTTTGGGGAAAAAAGTGATAAATTCATGTGTTTTCGATTTTTAGAATAAAGAATTTGAATTTAAAAAACTATTCATGAGCAATTTATTATTATTATTAATGTATTTGCATATTAGGTATATAATAATTAAAATAAAAATTGTAAATTTTTAATTTAAACTTATAATATTATTTAAAAACCATATCAAAATTTTAAGATGAATTATCATTTTAAGAAAAAAAAATGTGGGGTCCTGTCCAAGACCCAGGTCCAATCACAGAAAAGTCAAGCACAAGTGGGCTTGGTGTCAAGGCTAGTGTGACTGGCCATGTTTATATTTTTAAAAGGACAGACAACTAAAAGAAAGAGGCCATGTCCAAGCCCCTAGTCCAATCAGAAATAAGTCAAGCACACGTGGGCTTGTTGTCAAGGCTCGTGTGACGGGGCATGTTTATATTTTTAAAGGGCAAACCTGTACCTTATTTAAAAAAAAAAAAAAAACCCTCAATCTATCTTCTAGTTTTCTGATTTCTGGCCACAACAGGACGTCAAAAGGTAAGGCCGTTGAGTTTGGAACCAAGAAGAGCTATTTTAATTTATTTTTTAACTGAAAAAAATAAAAACCACCATATAAATCTCAACAAACCAATTTATAACTTTAAATTATCCAAAACTAGGGTAGGTAATATAAAAAAAAAAAAACCGAATAATCTTTTCAAATCTCGAACTACTTAGGCTAACAAAATAAAAATCAAACTCCTCTCATATCATTAAAATAAACATGTTGGCACCAATATCATCACTAGAATTCTTTTTCAATTAACTAGAAAAACTAAAAAAATAAACTTTAAAACCAAAATAAGAAATGTAAAATATGTGGGCTTCACCACGCATATTCAATGCATTTTACATTGCGGCCCTCTTTTAATTTTGTTTTTATAAAAGGATTAAACAAAGACACTGAGGACAAAACAAGACGGATAAAAAAAAAAAACTATGAAGCATCATGTCAGATCCTCAGGTTTTTTAGTGTACAGTAGTAACTATGTTATCTTCCATTGTGCGATCACATGTTTCAGTAGGGTTTTTAAGGGAGAGAATAAAATCAACTGTGAAATGCACACCGTATGGTAAATTAAATAAACACAGACATTGTTGTCTTACATTAGAGAATTCTATACGCAAAATATTAACAGAGGTCCATGTTGTTTGTCACTGTAAATAAACAAAGATTCAAATTGCCAAGGCATGCAAACAACTGATGTAAGAATTCCAAGCTATAATGAATGTGAGTAAATGGAAAGAAGGATAAGCATAAGCTATGAGCGGATGCCATGGGAAACAACAATTAAGGAGCAGTCTACTAAAAAGAAGTACAGTTTTTGATGATGCAGCAAGTATAGTGAAAAAGGGCAAGGAGGATGCAGCAGCAAGTTCATATTTTCACAGCAAATTACAAGGCTGAGATAGATTGGGGGGACGACATGAAAGCAGCGTTAACGTAATTGACTTTACTTTAGGCAAGGAGAGAACCTAAAATCACGTCCTGGCAATTAGCAGCAGCACCAACCTAGAAAAAAGGATAAAAAAAGAACAAGCTGAAATTGGTACCAAGGCTAAGAAAAAGGGGTCAGAGAAAATGGATAAGAGGTTGAAGGCGATCAAATCCTGCGAAGGAAAAGGCAAAAGAGCTGATAACCATTCAAGTAAAATATGAACAAAACATATAAAATTGATGCAAAGAGACATGAGCAACTGATAGAGAAATAGAAAGGAAAATGAAATAAAAATTAAAAAAAAATAATTGGAAAAACATATAGTTAAACAGAGCCTTATTGGCTGTGTCACCATGCCAAGATGGATGCACAAAATTAGACGTTTTAGGATTCAAAATGCCTCTTGCTTTTTTTGTGTTAGCAGGAGGCATTTTACTCCAGTGTCCATGTCTTTCTACTCCAGTGTTGCATTCATTCTGGGACAGCCAACCATTAACCTCGTGATCATGTGATCATGAGCATTAGCTTAGAAGTCTTCTACTGACCTGAGACAATGACAAAGTTGTGAAGTCCTGTGAATCTTAAAGAATCGACTTAACATGCATATCTGCTGAATCACCATCGAAAAGCAGCCAAAACCAACCATTAGTTTTTATAAGCTAAAAAGCCAACAAATCCATAAATGCCATGCAGTTTGTCAACTGAAAACGTAGCAAATGCACCAACGAAACGATCAGCAGGCAGCAGCAACCCAAAACTACATAGCTCAAGAGAGGCAATAACCCATGCACAAACAAACAGATAGATCCTACTTACCCTATGACGACCTAGATGCTACAGATGAGGCCAACATATCAACCTAGCATGCCATCCACTAACAGTAGCAATTGAAGATGGATGCCAAGGATAGTCCCTGCCAAAAAAAGTTTAAAGATGAAGCCTCAACAAAAACCAGTTACAACAGACATAGCCAACGCACTGAAAAATGGAAGAAACGTATTTTGAGGGTGGGGGGGATTCAATCCAAAAGCAGGGCGTTGGTAGGACAAATCGTGAGCTAGGAAAGAACAAAAAAAAGAGCACAAAGAGAAATAAATCAAGCACCCAACAACAAAACACAGCCTTCTTCGCTAAAGGAAAAGGCGAAAAAATAGAAAAGCCCGTAGACCATCCCACAAACCAACAACATCCGAAACCCAATGAATTTATAGCTCAACAAACACCACCAACCCAATCACCCACGCCACAAACATCTCAATCACAAACAGAAGCAACTGACATGAAATTGCCTGGAAAAGAGCAAAAGGAAACAGGCAGTCAGAGACCAGCTAAATGAGCAAAGAGAAGGGGACTTACATGGCGGAGCCCAACTACAGAGAAGAGAGAGCAGCAACCGAACGATCCAAAAAATTGGTCACCAATGAAGCAATCGACAAGTCTCCCCGAAGAAATCCCATTACACCAATGAACAGAAGCATACAAAGCACAATACAAGTAGACTGTGCATTTAATGCACAATCATTCCATATCCATTGAACAATAAAAGACAATGCCCGCTTGACCCAGCCAATCAGCTAAGTTCCGCGCTAAGAGACAGCAATAAACGGCCAAGCAGCCCCCCAGCAAGGCTCACCCAAGCTGTCACAGCCAAGACCCAAGACCTGTCTTCGATAAATTAAAAAAAAAATGAATCAGGCGCAGCCAGCATGAGCCAACAAAAGTGAGAAATCTTGTGAGAAATCGCAGGCAAACAACGATATGCACTGCATAAATCAACAGTGCATCACCTCAGAAGTCACAGTGTATGTCCGAGTTCTTTTAATTTTTTTATAATAATTATAATTATAGTTCATAATAATCGTATCTTCTTCGATGTTTCATTCACTAGCCTTCTTGCTTAAAGGACCAGCTAAGTTTCTTTCTGACCTTACATAAATTATAAAAATGATTCAATTCTCAATTAGATGTTTGCAAGTATCATGTCTCCAGAAAAATATGTTGAACTCTACTATTACATAATTTTTTTTTTTTTTAATTTATGTGGGGTGTTTGGGCCAGTTTGTGCGCACCACAACTAATCTTCACGGCCCATGGAATACCCTGCAAACCTAGTAAGCATGTAAAGCATCACGGGGGTGACAGGCATGCACGCCAAAACTCGAATCCAAGTGCAGTGGAAAAAGACAAGTCCCTTCCACCACCAAACCAAGCCTTAGTTTGCCTACTATTATATAATTGATCCATGATTGACTCACAATCACAACACATAATCATATATTTTCTTAATCATATAAAATAATCAATGATTCTCGAGAGAGATTGTTTAATAGGTTATGGAATCTCGACTATCAATCTATGTGAGGCCGACATTTCTCATGATCACTAGTTTGATTTCGTAGGCGTAGAAAACACAACATGTGAAAACACGTGCTCACTGGCCACACAAGACACCCGATCAACACTGCTACAAGTACATGCAACATGGTTGCGCCATGAAGAGAATACATCTAGTTTACAAACCAAGAGAGAATGGGAAGGAGGTAGATCCCAACCAGCTACTGCCAGCAATGAAATTTCCAGGGGTGAACTCTTGAACCTCAGTTGCACTTGTAATCACTCTGTATCCTTCCCATGTGACCCTACTGGAGGTCCCGGCACCAGCCCCAGAATTCTGATACTCTGCATAAAACAATGTGCTCAGTGCAAAGCTGCCACTCCACTCGTGCCACCCGGCTGGTTGTATCACATCAGTTATGGATGATTGCATGATGACAGTCCTTGAATACTCCTTCCAGGGCCTCCCAAGATACGTTGGGAAACTGCTCTGAACAGGTAGCAAGTCAGAAGTGGCACCGATCCTACTCTTTTGAATCACAATGCCAGTGTTCTGATTAGGGTCAGTCCTGCCTTGGGCTGTTACCATGTTTTTTTGGCCTGAATCGGGGCGTCGAGCATGGATGTCACAGTCTTGGAAAACAGCAGCAGCATTGCCAAAAATGAAATCAACGGTGCCTGCTATCAAGCAATTTATGAAAAACTGACGGTTTGAGTGGACATAGAGGGTGTCTTGGTAGGCTAGCATGTCACATTCGTAAAATGCTGAGAGGTCAGACCCGACCCTCAGCGCCACGGCCTGGTGCTTAGAGGGACCAGCTGCGTTTTGGAAAGTTACGCCTCTGGCGAGGAATCCTTGACCCACCGCAGCTGCAATGTTAAGGAAATCTTGGCAAATCAATATCCCAGCTACATGTTCCACGTCTAAACAGCATGTAAATATCAAAAGAGATAAAAAGACAAGATCAAGCACACTCCAGCTCGCCGGCATATCCGAGTAAACGTCCATGTGCTTCTAATAATACATGATCAATGGATTCAGCTGTCTCATTTAGGAACAATTGAAAGAAGCCATTAACTCTTTTCCTCGTTAAGCAAATTAAACAGTTAAAGTAGTTAATGTTTTAACTGCTTAACTACTAATCTTTATTACCAAACTTTCAACAAGGTCCTAACCTAAAATCCGCTACGTTTTCAACTAAATAAATTAATAACTACTAAATAAAATAAAGACAGATACCAGTCCACTTGTTATATTAGCTGGGGCACAAGACTAATTATGGGGTATTCAATTTCAAACCTCATCATCTAACAAGACCCCCTTTAATTGATGTCCAGCGCTATTGGTATATCAACTCTTTTGGCATTACATATCTAGTAGAATGAATGGGGAAAGAAGGCATCCAAATCTAATTATTTTTGTCAAAAAATAATATCCATACCCGGCAAGAATCAATGTCTTTTTTTATTTGAAATTGTATTAAAATAATATATTTTTTATTTTTAGATTTATTTTTTACATCAACACATTAAAATAATCTTAAAATATAAAAACATAATATAAAGTTAAAAAAATATTTTTGTACCATAAAAACAAAACAAAACGGTTCCAATAAAAGCATGAAATTAAGCGTGGAATGAGTTTCTACAAAAGATTTTTTTGAAAATAAAAAATGCAAGTAAAAATATATTGTTTTTAGATTCAAAAAATACTCTTAAATTTTTATTTATTTATTTTTATTTTTTTATTTTAAATTAATTTTTTTATGTTTTCAGATTTTTTTAATGAATTAATATTAAAAGTATTTTTTTAAAATCATTATTTAAATATATTTTCAAATAAACAATTGAAATGATGAAACCCTATACTCCGTCTTAAGACTGCAAACTTTAAACAGACACCAAATGACATGCTAGAAGAGCTCTAGAAATTCATTTTCAAATTGAATGAAATTAGGTGGTCGAAGCATAATCATCTCTTTCTCCAGCAGAAATTCACAGTTCTAATTGTCAAGAAGAATGACCAAAATTCACGTGTTATGCGACATTAGATGTATACACACAGAGCAAGCAAGGAGATGACTTGTGACCTGAGACAATTGCCAGTTAGCCATCCTCTAACTCCACAGCTCATAAACATCCAAAATGTGTCGGATAAGAGTTAATTAATCATTTCCAGCGAGTCGTAATTGAAGGAAACAAGCGACAGCGTAGGGAAGGAAGCATCGAAGAAGCCTCCCGCAAGCATATAATGGCAAGAAAAAAAAAGACAATGAGCTAGCTTCCTTGCTCCTAGAAAATATATTCTTTCGGGTCACGGGAATAGATCCTCCCTATCATATCATATCCCCATCGGTGCATAAAGATCATTTCAGGGGTCACCCTCAAGATTCGAGCTACAATGATAATGTTCCGAGCAAAAAGATTTTCTATAATGTTAAGGTTATCTCTTCTTGGTTTTTTTTTTTTAGACAGGTAAAACAAAATTCCAAGTTATCCCATATATATAGACATTGTTTAAGAATCTATGAGAATTTTTAAAAAAAATTTTAAAATTTTTAAAATTTACTTTCAACAAAAACAAATAAAACTGATTAAAAAAATTTATAAAAAAATACATTAAGATCTTTTGAAAAGATGGTTGGACCACAGGACTAATGAATGGATAGCTCTCCAGCTGTTTTCATGACGGGGGAAAGGACAGAAAAGCACATGCAGGGTTTGAAACGCCAGCCATTTGGAGCGGCTTCCCTAAGTGGCCTGCATGATTTTCAAAAAGCATAGAAAAGGATTGATTTGTGTGACTTGTCTCGTCGGTCGGAGCATTTGCCGAAGAAATCTATTGAAATGGTTGTTTTTCACGAGGGGAGCGCTCAGGAAATAATAGTTAAGCTGAGATTTCATTCAATTGATTTGACATGAGGAGAAGATGTGGCCAAGTCCTCTCTTCTCTTGTACGTCACGTGATGGTTGAAATTGTAATTTTCTTTTTTGTAGCTTTTAAAAAATAGCACAGCTGGAAGTCTTTACCTGCAAGGTTTTTAAAATAACGTAGTTCTTATCTACGATTTTTATCTAGATAGTATATTTTTAACCTATGGTTTTTTTAAATACCGCAAATGTCAACTGTAGCTTTCTGGATGGCTGTGCATTTTTTCACATGTTTTCCCTGTTTATACTATTTTCTCAAGATTTTCATGCACCTGTCTTAATTTGAAAAAATCACATTTAAGTGACATCATATCGTGTTTGTTTTACACTGTATTTTAAAAATATATTTTTTTAAATTAATTTATTTTTAATATTTTTAAATTCTTTTATATATTTATCTTAAAAATAATTTTTATAAAATAAAAAAAATATTATTAATATATTTTTTATATAAAAATATTTTAAAATATAACTACAAGCACCGGACCTTCAACGAACTCGTCATCGCCGAAAGCACTCCCTCAATTATGCCAAAAAATTCATGGTCAACAATCATCAGAATTTAGAATTACGAAGACATGACACCGAGGCGAGCGTGATTGCAGAACACTTTTTGTCATTTTTATCGAGAGTTTTTTATTTTAAAATAATTTTATTTTTATTTTTAAAAATTTATTTTTAATATAAAACATTAAAAAAATCACTTAAAAAAATCAATTCAAAGCAAAAACATTTCAAAATTTAATGAAAAACTTGCTCAACACATCCCCAAACAGCCATATGGCACTATTTAGTTTATAGCATGTTATACGGATTTATTTATTTATTTATTTAAAAAAAAAAAAAAGAGGAAAAGGAAAGGAAAGAAAAGCCATGCCATTATTTGCAAAGGCGCGTTCTTTCCCTAACTTTAGCAACAACGGAACCCACCTTCAACTAAATGTCAATAATTATTCTGACAAGTTGTATGGAAAAATGATGCAGAGGAAGGGACTCGTTACTGTCGTAATTGTAAACAGAGAAATAGAACAGGATGCTAAAGGAAAGGGTCAAGATGGACTTACCAACCGTGGCAGACTTGAAGGTTGTGCTGCCATCAACCACATTCCTACTTGCTGTAATGATGGTTGTGTTTCTTCCTTCTCCCAAGAACATTATGTTATGCTTATTCTTTGGTACTTCCACATTTTCCCTGTAAACTCCGGCCTTGATTTGAATTATGTACCTCGTGCTGCTTTTGTTTGGTGCAGCAGCGACTGCTTCTGATACTGTCTCATAATCCCCACTTCCGTCAGCCGCCACCACCACATTTGGAGTCACGGATGATGACTGCAGCAGCCTCCTGTCTGCTACCGACATCCACTCCGGCCACACTCTTTCATTACCTTCCTTTTCCTCCTTGAGCTTCCTGTTTGTTTTCTGGAGCTCGTTGGCAATGTCAGTGTCTGTCATGTTCTTGATCATTGCCAGTGCATTACTGCACATTTTCTCAACGTGAGTTTGACCCTTCAATAAAGCTTCGCGCACCTTTTTATCTGCTCCATCGTGAGAGAAACCATCCAAGCATGTTTCTTGGTTGGTTATGGCAGAGCTTAACAGGGTTATGAGGTTATCAGCTTGTTCTTTGAGCGATTTCTTGTTGGGGTACCCAATGATATCCACCTGAGCCTCGTGCAACTCATCTAGAGTCTCGTCTATAGTCTCCAAACAATCATGGAGAGCAGTCTTTTCTCTTTTGGTGAGCTTGGTTTTGGCTATGAGCTTCTCTACAGTGAAAAAATTTTGTTGAACAGTTTTGGTGGTGAGGTTTATGGAAAGTTCGATAACATCTCTTAGGCTAGCTAAATTGCTAGTGACTCCAGGGACAGTGGCAATAGCTGAGTAGCACAATTCAGGATAAAGAGTGGAGCTGCATGCGGATTTGAGGATGGCATGAGCGCCTTCATTCTTGCCGTTCTTGTGTGAATTTACACCGGTGACAACGGCAGCTATTGTGGCAACTAGAAAAAAAGCGGCAAAACTGGCTAATAATAGTCTCTTGTTTTTCTTTAAGATGGAAATGTGATTGCCAGAATCTGATATTCCAGTCAAGCCATGCTTGTCTTGGGCCATTTTGGAGAAGAAAAGGAATAAGAGAGATGGTTCTGAACCTCTGGGAGGCTGTGTGGGCACCATTTTATAGTGGAACAAAGCATGTGATGGGGAGGGGGGTGTAAACTTGTGAGAGAGATGGTTAGTGGAGAGAAGTGGTGGCTTTGTTGGTTGACAAGGACAGCTATGAGAATTATTTGAGTTTTGTTTTTCTATTAATTTTGACTTCGAGAGTTGTGTTTATTTTTTAAAATTTATTTTAAATATAAAAACAATGAAAAACATTTAAAAATTAATTTAAAATAACAAAAAAATTAATACGGCAGCACCTTGTAACCTGAATGGAATGGAATTATAAGGCCCGCTTGAGCTGGGATCATCTCCTTTTCTGTTTTTTATTTTCTCATCTTTTAATTTTTCATAATTCAGACATTATTTGAAAGTATTGTTTCTTCTCTCTCCTTTTTTATTTTTTATTTTTTATTCTTTATTTTTTTATATCCTATAAACTCTAGATTTTAGACCCTCTGGCCATTTGCACGTTACAACTTGGAGCAATACGCTTTCAGATTATTCCCTAAACAGGGATTGTGGGATCAGGAATGTATATCGTTTTTTAATTGGTAATTAGCGCTGCCCTTCCAATTTAATTAGGGCTTCATTAACTACAACTCAGTCCCCGATCTATCTACTCATAGCATATCAATCCTTATCTTCAAGATCCTGTTAATCTCTTCCTATAACTTTTTGTTTTAGTTAAGAGATTACTTATTTTAAATAGATTTAATTCCATTCCATATTTTCCAGCCATTTTTTTAATTTAATGTGATAGAAATTCACACGGGGATGAATGGTAAAACAGGGAAAGTTTAGGAAGAAATTAGTAAGGTTTTTAAAGGTTAGGGACTGGTTTGTTGTTATTACAACTTTGTTTTCCTGATTACTTCATTTGGCAAGTTGATTTATATTACTCCTGCTATAATCGAATTTGTTGGACGGAAGAGGAGGATTTATGTTTGAGAGACAAAATTAATTCGAAAAGGGACTTGACCGTCAAAAAAAAAACTATATTATATAAACAATGCTGACGCTTTGAATTTTAATTTTGAGGCAGAGACAGAAAAACAGCTCTCGCGTGGCAACCTGTACGTGCACGTGTAAATATAATATCGTAGGGCTTTTTTGTTTTGTTTTTTAACGGCAATAATCTGAAGAGGAGGATATCTCGGTCCGGTGGCCATCAGTCCCCTCCCGCACTTTTTTTACTTTTTCCCTTTGAATAATTGTTTGATGCAGATGGAGCGTCGCAACGTTCATATATTTGGCAATTGTTATTTATAAAAGGACCTGTTGGCAAATAATAATAATAATAATAATAACCAGAGGGTACATGGTACAATTGGGGTCCTTTCTTCTTTGGAACTTTACTAATTTTTTAATTTTTCTTGTCATGTTGCTATGTTGAGGGTCCAGACATATTTTTACAACCTTGTAAAATGTACAAGGATACTGGAAAATTAAAAGTTTGATGTGTACAAGAATACAAAAATTGAGGGTTGTTGGGAGCAAGGGAAGACATGAAAACCAGAATTAAAAAGAAAAGATGAGGAAAAAAATAAAGTCAATAATTACTAAATTACTTGTAATTCCGTGACATGTGCTGTTTGAGAATATAAATGCTATCATCATGAAATAAAAAAATCAAAAAAATTAATTTTCACATTTATAATCCATAACACGCATTGCTTAAAAATAACGTGGTGGCTCATTTGCTAGTGCATTTTATGAACGCACCCATAATTTTTTATTTTTTTTTATTAATTAAAATACCAAATCATCCCTATAAATCATATAAGTATTGTAAAAAAAAAAAAAACCATCAAGAAATCATGAATATGCCCTTAAAGCAAGTCCTGATATTGTTTTACTCAAAGGGCATCAAGGTAGTGACACCATTCATTCATGGTTAAAGGGAATTCGGATAAAGTTCTGGATCTATATTTATTTATTTTTTAAGGATAATCAAGCGATTACATTGTGCAAAAAATTATGAAAAACCTAAGGTATTTTAACATCACATACTTTTAAGTATGATACTCATCTTTCTAATTGTCCTGTGCGTAAAAATCAAGGGTATTTTTTATTATTTTTCATTGTAATCATAAGAACCGTCATAGCTTTACATTAAATAATTTTATTAATAAATGCACCGCACACCATTTTTATTTATACTTTTATGTGATCACATCACTTTTTAATTTATTTACATAAAATTTATTTATATATATTCACCAAACAATACTATAACCTATTTAATAAATAGAAAGAATAAATAACTCGACGGGGAGTCGTGACCAGTCGTGATGTCATCAAGAAAATATGCTTCGACCTGGAGATGCTAATTGAGAGCAATTGCGGGTGGCAGTGATGGGCGGGACACAGGTTAGCGTCGCATCATCCATGGTCAATCGATGCTCTAACCTCTGCTTTACAAAATTAAAGAACAAAGTGGTTGATATATATATATATATATATATATATATAAAAGCAAGCAAAAGAAAGAACACGGATCATTTGTCTCTCATGAAACTGATCTGAAGTCACTTTCGTCTCCTTGTTAGGCCCCCTGTTGTCCCTCCTCGTTCGGAAGGGGTAGATCTTCCAGTCGCAATTTGATTGGCTCTTTTGTGATTTTTACTAGATTGCTGTCCACAATTAGACGAAAGTCCCCTTGCTTTACAGTTGAGCACCGTTCATGATTGTCCGTATACAAATTTAAAATGTCTGTTAATCAGGCCGTAAATAATCCAGTAGTGTCAAGTGTCGGTGGGGCTATTAAATATTTTATTTGTGCTTCAATAATTAATAAAATGGGGAGTTCCAAGTATTTGTATAATAATATTCTACGTGCCTCGTTTCCAAGTATATATATAATTAAATGGGGAGTTCGATGGAGGTGTTTCCCTCGTGGACATGTCCAGATAAAAATAAAAAAAAAACAGAGATTGAAGCATATGAATTTTGTTTGGTTTTTTAAAAAGTTATTAGAGTATGTTTCGGTTAAAATAAGCTTTTTGAGATTTTTTATATGTTTTTAAATAAAAAAATTTAAATTTAAATTTTTAAAATTTAAATCCCGAATCTTGATTTTCTAATAATCAGAGGTGTACGAAAAACAAATCAAACTCGTTATTTGCCATTGTCATTTGCCTTTAAAATAAATAAATAAATCAAGTGTAGCCTTCTTTATTCAGCGGTTTCTAACGTGGTTTTTAAAGGAATTTCGGGCTCATCTCCTTTTATTTAATTATTTTAATTTTTTTAATAAATTTATTAAGATAATGTATATTCAATTATTTGGTTATAGTTTTTATGGATGATATTAACATTTTTTTAATGAATAATTATATATGAATCTATAGTGTACTTCTTTTTCTAATATTCATTGGCAATAATCTATGTATTGTTATTTATTATCTTTGATTTATTAAAAAAATAATTATTACTTTATTTTTTACATGGTCATTTAAAATATATAGTGGCATGATTTGTTTTTATTTTTTTATTAAAACTATGATGAATTTTAATTTTAAAAACACTGATCTTGATTAAAAAAATGTTTTATTCTAAAATAAGCATAAATAAAAAAGTATTTTTTAATAAAAATATATTCTTGACTCGTGAACATAAATGATTGAAGTTGTTACCAATATTTATTCTAATAATAATACATTTCATTCTTACAGAAAGATTTCAAACAGGCCGGCGATAACCGGCAGTAAAAAACTACTCTTAACGGGGCATGATTCTACATGTATTCGGGCGTGGAGGGAGGACCCACAAGGATCCAATCATTTCTTGAAAAATGTCGTTACATAAAATAAAGAGTATGATTGAAATAATTGATGTAGCTGTTGTTTTTTAAAAAAAAAATATTTTTTTTATTAATCTTTAAAATCAATATATTAAAATGATCTTAAAACATATAAAAATAATAAGCAGAATCTAATTTTTGAAAAAAAAAATCTTAAAAATCACAATGTCAATCAAGACAGAAGATAAAAGATTGTCAAGTGTGGAAGGCTCTCAAGAATAAGCAGCTCCCATTTATCCCACCAAACATTTTGATGATGAGAACACCATGTGTGTTTTTATATTTTAAAAAGGTTTAATTTTTTTATTTTAAATTAATATTTTTATATTATTTTAATATATTAATATCAAAAATAATATTTTATATATAAAATAATATTTTAATAAAAAATAAAAAACAACTCTCATTCAGCCTTTATTAACCGATCCTCATCACATGGTAGCCTTCTGCCACCAATTTCGCCTACTGTTTCCTTTTGTTTTTGATAGAGGGCTCCATCAATTGTAATCTTCTCTCTCTCTCTCTCCGCCGATAATATCACGCTCCTCTTAAGATTAAATGCAATATTTATTTTTATATTTTAAAAATATTTTTTAAGAATTTTGAAAAAAATTAAAAAATAATATTTTTAAATCATTTTAACATATTGTTATTAAAAATAATTTTTAAAAAAACATTATTTTAATATATTTATAAATAAAAAATATTTTAAAAAATAATCACAATCATATTAAAATATATCATTTTTTTAGATTAATATGAATATTCGAGTCAATTTATATGTATTATAACTAATTTTATGAATTCTAAAATTAATAAATATATAAATTTTCAATGATTATTATATATATAAATCTCCAATAACTATTATATGAATACTGAGTAATTAAAAATTTAAATTTAAAATTATAAAAGAAATAAATTTTTTAATCCCAATTTCTTATTACAATGAAGCAAACATATCGTTGAATGCATTAAATTTGCATGAAACTAGGCGGTTGCTTGTTGAAAATATAATTATCCACCTTAAATCACGTTCATTTCGACTCCCACCAGCAAACACGGCATCGTCACATGGACGAAAGTCACGTAACAACAATTATTCGTCTTCGAAATGCAAACTTGACAGGCCATGGTTCGTTCTTAACAGGTGGATGCTACCAATTCGGCCACCCCATTGACATCACGAGTGACAGACGCCTTTTATCCTGCATGTTTACACTTGGTTCGGCTTGACTGGCACGTTGCTCATGACAACGGCTGGTGTTCCGTTGATCTGTGCTCCACAACCGTCGGATCATTTTCTTAGGTCCACGCGCACACAAAAGAATATGTAGGGACCGTCGATGCGTTTTTGTATCATTAAAACTATGTAATATTGCACTAAAAATTTGACTTGTTGGTATAATAAAACAAATTCAGGATTATATACACAGATAAATATTCAAAAGACCTTAATACTAACTAAAAATCAAGTTAAAAATAATAAATAAATACAAATTAAGATTCCATGCTGCAAGGAGCTCTTTAATTTTTTTATAAGAAAATTATATATTTCCGACATGTATTGCTCCCTCAGTAAAACTAAAAGCAATTAAATCATATATAAAAAAAGAAAAGATTTGAGATGAGAAGAGACAAATTATGTCCTTAATTGAAACCTTTTTATCTTATTAATGTGCTCCTTTTCTATATTTTTTTATCAGAATAATTGTTTTTCATACAACCACTTATCAAAACTATAAGATTAAATTTTAATATTTTGACATTGACAAAGAAAATAATAATATATTTTTTTCGCACTATAATGAGGAGTTTATGGAATCTGTCTCTTCTATTAATTATATAATAATAATATATTTATAAAAAATACAACGAATAAAATAATAATGAAAAATACATTTCTTTCACAAAGTTTTTTTCTTTGTTTAATTTTTATTTTCTTAATTAAAAAAATATTTTCTTATAACAAATATAGTTTCGTTGAATAAAAAACTCAAAGCAATTTCAAGAGAATACTAGTAACAAATCTAATAAATTGAACATCGTTTCTATATAACATTCATGACCAAAAAACATTTTTAAAAAAATATACGTAACAATTTGGAATATAATAATTAAATAAATGGTTGCTAACATTAAAAAAATGCTAGAATTATATTTAAAAATAAATATTAAATCAAATAAAGTCTAATGAAATAATATCTTACATATATATTTATTTATTTTGTTATAATTATATTTAATTAAAATCTAAGAATTTTTTTAAAAAAAAATTACAAAGAGTGGTCCAATAAAAATGCTTGTTGGTATTATAAAGGATTTTAAAATGCTTCTTTTTATATATATATATATATATATATATATATATATATTAATGTGGGTGTTTGGATCAGCTTGTATATATCATGATTAATTTTATAAAATTTGAAATTAATAACTATTTAAACTTTTAATAATTATTATATAAATAATTAAGAACTTAAATATAAAATTATATAAAAAAAATTCTTTAATCTCAATTTTTTACTAATTGATCATCATCAAGATAGTTGTTCCTCATTTTATTCACGGCTCTTGTTGACGTTAACATTCAAGAAGACCCAGCCCCGTGTTGCTTGTTTGATGCAGAAGCTCCAGGCATCCAATTAGGACCGTAGACACCAACTTTTATTGTTTTCTCGAAGAATTGTATGAGCTTTGATTTTTTCTGTTCAAGGAGACTACCTTTTTTTAAAAAATAAATTAGTTTTCATTTAATTTTTGTTAATTACTACTAAATTATGGTTAAATTCCACACCTCACGATACACACACATACACACGCAAATTAAACTAGTTGGCCCACCACCATGCTTTCATAGACCTCACGATACACACACATACACGCGCAAATTAAACTAGTTGGCCCACCACCATACTTTCATAGTTCTAGCATTCTGTTCCTTGACTTTTGTTTTTTTTTTTTTTTTGAGTATCACCTATACCTTAGCAAAGGCAAGCAATGATTTAGTTGGAACGACAAATAACATGGAGGACATTCCTAATCATCGATGACTTTTTGGTCATGTTTAATGATGAGATTAATTGTTAATTGAAAGGCATTATCCATCATTGTTGCAGTAGAATTTTGTCAAATCAGTTTGTTATTACAAGTAATTATTCTCATTTTTGCTATTGTTGGTTATTGGATTATGCTGTTCATAAAATTTAAAATTACATCGATTATATTTATTATTGAATAAACATACTAGTTATGAACAGTATTTATAAATTCTAAATAAAACATTAAATTTTAATTATTTTTAATTTTTTATTCAAAGAATGAATATTAATACAACTATCGTGGGAATATAAGCTAGAATCCTTAAATTTTAATAATTTTACATATGAAATGCTACTTAATAAGAAACATTAATTTACCAAAAAGAATATACAACACATTAAAAGCAATGCAGGTTGTTTGGATGTTATTTCTAAATTCATTTCATTATTTGAGCAAATTCAACTTAGAGAAGTTGAGTGTGAAGAAGTAGATTACATAATTGAAGACCTTATTTATATAACTACAATATAAAATAATTCTAAAATTTATTATTTTTAATATTGTATTTTTTTATTTTAGTATTTTATAAAAATAATTGGTTATTTATTTTGAATTACATATATGTTATGTAATTGATGTTTTAATTACATTATATACATATATAGTATAATATCTGCAACTAGAAACAATAGGAGTGATATTGTGTCTATTCTTACTCTCATGGAGTAAGATCATAAGCAATCTCAATCCCAATCCCAAAGAAGCATTCGTAAATCAATTCTTCATCGTCAATTTGAAATTAAGGGAGAAATGTTCATGACTGCTCTAAAAAATGATGAAGAGCTTAAAACATTTAGGTATGCTCTATCTGGTCCTAAAATAAGAAAATGGATTAAAACTATGAAAGAGTAAATAGAGTCGATGAAAACTAATCAAGTCTGAGATTTAGTTAATTATTTAATTACTCGTGATTTTAGATCATGGACTCATCTGTATTTAACAAATTTATTTTTTATTTAATTATATGATAATATAGATGCTCACTAAATTGAGTACAAACCAAATATTAAAATATTTTTTTAAGTCCATGATAATCTCATGTAATCATATAAAGCAAATCAAAACAACTTATGTAGAGTAATTTAAAATCAATTAAATATTGAAAAATAAAATTACAAATAAATAAACAAATTTAAACCTAATATTGAAGGATGAATTTGAAAAAATAAAAATAAAAAGCCTAAATTTGTGATCCTATTTAGCCTAGCACACATGCGCATGAAATTGCAAAGAACAAAATAAAAACACTTAATGTTAAAAAAAAATTAAAAAATAATAATAAAAAAGCTAAATTTATGAGTCTACTTGCCCAATATGTATAGGCCTAACAATCTCGCGCAGTTACGCCTTTTTTTAAAAAAAAACAAATGTAAACGACTTGTCATTTGCATGGGAAAATTAAAGGGGGTAAGCATGAGAATTCATTTCCCTACCCATTTTGAATAATAAAAAAAACATCAAATAAACACAATAAAAACCGTCACAAATCCTTTACCAGCCCCAAAATTACTTAAAAAATTAAAATAATTTAAACAGAACCTGATATATATATTTTTAGGCATGTTTACAGGGAAAAACACCACAATCGAAATATCTTATCAAATGAAACTTGTTAATAATAAAAATAAATATTTTTATTGTTGGATTTTGGGAAAATAATAATCTTATCTCTTTATCACCATAATTCAATAATTTTCTCTTTCATTTCTTAGACTTATTGACTAAAAAATAAACAAAATAATTTTCTGGACTCAAACTAAATTTGCAAAAACTATAAGGACTGTGAAAGAAGAAGAAAAGACAAGTAGATAGAATAATTAGAACTTTTTTCACACAAATTTAAGATTGATTATTAGATTTTTCCTTCTTTCTTTGTTTCTCTGTTGAACTTTGTCTTATTTTGAACAAATTATCATAAAAAGATACGAATGAAAAAGAAAAGGTCACAGGTGAAATTATTTTTAAAAAACATTTAAAATTATTATGAACTGTTGTAGCTAAGTCCTTTTAGTGTATTTTTATGATCATTGTCGCATGTCGGAAAACCCGCGGGGTATCGGCTGGCGATCTTTCTCTCTGTTATGTTTGATTTGATCTTGTTGGATTCATTAGGAGTCGCCACCTAATATTTAATTGAAGGTTACTAGGAAACCCGATTGTAGTGGTCTTGTCAGAGATTCGTGGGTAAGAGACCGGTTGTGGTTATGGAAGGTATTAACACCCCTAACGCACCCTACCTGAGGTAAGCTGCTTCATGGACTTGATGTGTTAAAGAAGTTTTAAATTTTTTATTTTTTCATCGGATTTTAGAAATACAACTTCCATACAAGTTTGTACTTCTACACCGTAATCCAATCAAAATATTAAATTCTTCTTTATTTTCTGCAATTTTATCATAAATAAAAAGAAACATTCATAAGACAAATACAAACACACACATGTGTTTTTTATTTTCTTTTTTCTTTTCTTTTCTTTTTTTACATCCATATTACAAATTATAAAAATCCAAAACTAAATAAAAATTACATTAAATAATTTAAAATTTACAAAATAGTCCCTAAAACTCTAGAAATTTGCATTGAAGTCCCTTATAGGGCACTGTGAACAAAAATGGATCGTGAACGTCTCCTTCTTCCCTGTCTTCCTTCGCTAGCGGTGAGGGTCATTGTCACTTGCAACAAGGGAAACAACGCACAACAACAATTGATTTTAGTTAATTTTTTAGATCTGTTTTCTTCTGCTCTCCGTCCTTATTTGCTTCACTTTCTCCTTTCTCCAGTTTATTCTTGGGTCTTCATCTTCTTCTCCTCTGCTTCGGGTGGCTGGCGGTAAGGGGTGACGACTGGGAAAGGGGTGTCATTGCTGGAGGAAGGAAGCGGGCCGGTTTGTAATCTGTGGGCGCCGCTGTGTCAAGCCGCTACTGGAGGCTCCGATTCGGTTTGGGTGAGTTGGCGAAGAGGGAGATTGGGTTTGTGCCTGGCAAGTTCATTGTGGCTGGGTTAGCAGAAGGAGAGAAAGAAAACCAAGAGCTGCTAGGAGAAGATGACCGGGGGAAGGCCGGTTCTGCAAGGGCTGAGGCTTAGCCCTTGGCTGGCGAGAAGAAGAAAAAATCTAATGAAAGGAGGGGAAGGTGAAGATTTGTCAAGAGGGAGAGAAGGAAGATGGGTGGTTGCTCTAGTTTGTTGCAGTGGGAGGGGTTTTGCTTTGTTGGCTGGAAAAGAAGAAGAAAATGGGGGCTCCTGCACAGAGGCTGGCCTTGGCTGGGAAAAGGAAGAAGAATTGAAAATGAGAAAGGGGGCTAGCAGCTCTGGATGAAGGAGGAAAAATTTAGGTTTAGGGTTTTGCTTCTTTTTTTTGGTCAAAATTGTCCCCCTATTTTTTATGTTAAGGGCTGCTATTTATAGGCAAAATGTTGCCTAGTTTTCAAAATTGGTCCCTCAACTTTTAAAATTTTAATTTTTCTTATTTTTTTGTATTTTTAAAAACAAGCAATATTAACATCAGCTCAATGAGAAAAATTAATGATTTTAAAAATAATACGCTAAAATTTGAATGTGTTTCAAATATCTTTGAAAATTTAAATTTTTTAAGATGATGTTGAATGTTAAAAATAAAGCAAATATATTTAAAAATGTATTTTTTGGATTTTCGTTGTTTTTTCTCTTTTTTTTAAATTTTTCTAAAAATTTATCAAAACATGGATAAAAAATTAAGGAATAACCTAAAATTGGGTTATGACAATCATTGCGAGAAATTGTTTTTTGTTTGATTTCATATCATCATGAAAATATTATCTTTTATTATAAAAAAGAGATTTTAAAATGGTATCCTAAATTTTGACTAATTTTCCATTTTAGTTCTAAATATTTGGAATTATATTAGTTTTATGCTAAAATTTAAGTTTCATCTCAGAAAAGATATACTAAAAGTATTTATCGAATAATAATGTTTAGTTTTCTTTTTCTTCATATGCACTAAAATATTATCCTATATTGATTTCTAAAATTTTAGTTGCATCAATATTTATCTCCAATTCACGTATGTTTACAAATAATTACATTTCCATTCTAAAAATAAATAATTAAAAGTGGATGATAAAACCCAAAAGTGCACATATCGATAAAAAAAACAGAGAGAGAGAGTCAAAACGCAGGCCTTAATGGGCCTAAGAACCCGTGATCGTTAACGAGCTTAAGAACAAAAATAGAGGCCTGGAAAACGTATAATTTTACGGGCCGAAAGCCTCAACTGCTATAAGCTCTGTTGCCACTCCAGTTAGGGTTTAAGATAGGTTTTGATATTGCTCAGTTGATTGCTCTTCTTCATTACTGTGAGTTTATTCTGGTTTATCTTATAGAGGGTAAGCTTTGCTGCCAGGGTGCGTATGGTTTCTGTTGGTTTAAAAGCTTTAATTACCAAGAAAAGCCAAGAGTTGTAATTTGGTGGAAGGTAACTCGATGGGCAGGGACTATAAATCATACAACCAGGGTAGAAACAGAAAGAGTGTGGGCAGGAAGGCCAAGAAAGTTTGTTTTTGTTTTGATGCTGGTAATTTCAACATAAGTGTATCTGGCCGGGTGAATGATGGAGCTGCAAAACCCAAAAAGTAGTCAAAGAATCAAAATGCTCCATCAGAGCCACAATCATCCATTGTATCTGATAACTGTGGGTGTTAATAACTCAATTATAAATTATAAATCTAAATTTATTTTGGGGCAAAGTTTTTCTCACCTTACGAATGCTCGACAAATCTCTCTCAGCACACCCTTTAAATTTTTGCACTACTTATGGGAAGTAATCTACTTCAAGTTAGGTTGTTATATTATGGGAATTAGTTCTTTCATTATTTCAAGTTTGTCATATGCATTGATAGCCTTGTAGAATTTTGCCATGTTTACCTAAACATTATACTTTCTTTCAACAACTAATATTCGTGGTGCAAGATATTGTGGCAAGGTAATGGTATCTTTGAGTTCTGATGGGCTGCTTTCCTCATCTTGACACTAGATGGAGTTTATCTGGGAGGAACTTGGTCCAAAATTCAGGGATATTCTTGAAATGGGGAAGTCCGCAGTTATTGCCTATCTTATTGCTGCAAGTCAATGGCTTCATACACGTGAACATGAGGTTTATTACGCAGACACCATTTCTTGTTTGACATTTCTGTTAAAATTCTAAATAATTTAAGGAAATAAATGTTAAAGATATTTTGTCAAGTTGTTGAAATGCAATTTAAGTAGATTCTCACACTTCCATGTATATATATTTGAAGAAAGTGATTTTGTTAAGTTTTTTGTATACAAGTACATTTTGCCATTCAAACCATGGTAGCCATTCATTCTAAAAAGAGTGTATAGCGTAGTTAATTTAGTTGCAAAATTTTTCATGTACTGGAGTGAAGCTGTAAGTTTTATTGTTTTAGTGCTTTCTTTTCTTGCGCTTAGATTCAAAGTTTATTCAGTCTTTAGAGTGTTTTGTTTTAGGCTCGATTGCAGACCCTTTAAAAGTATAGATGGCATTATCATGTACTTTATTTACATTTGAGAAATTGATTAGTTTACATTTGACAGCAAAACTTAATTGTCTCTGCCAATGTTAGCAAAAAATTGTAAATGCATTAGTAGCTGCAGTTACATTTGGCATTTGGCTATTGACATAAACACAAGTCTACATAAAAAGGGTAATAAGAATGAATAGTACACCAACAAAAAAAAAGAGAGAGGAACCACACTCAAGGGTGCAGATGTTTTGAATCTTCTGGTTTGTGATTCCTTCGGCGGCCTAGTGGATGCTTACACCTGGGACGAAAAACAGGGTACCTAAATTAATTACAGGAAACCTGCAAATGGTGGATAAGGTCTTGAAACTGTTTGCTCTATCAAGTCACTTGTTCTGTATGGGATTTGAAGTGCTTGGAGGTATTCTTCTGAAGCTTGAGCCAACTTTCTTAAACGGGTTCTTCTTATCTACTTGCGAATCCCTGAAAGTTTGTGAAGTTGAAGTCTTGTTTGACACCGAAGTAGAAGATGGTGGTGCCAGCGGACGACCCTCTGCTTGTGCTTTGTTTAACCAGGCAGATAAAATTAATGAAAGTAGAAGAGCAAGAGCAGCTAGTGCTATAGAGTATGCCTTCATTGTGCTTGTGGTGCTTTTTGTGCTGACTCAAGGTTGTGCTACAGCTACCTGGTGAGTGAACTGAAAATGGTTTCTGATATGATAGAAGAGCTCAATCATGTCAAAGTTGGTACAAGTAGAAGTGATTTATACCTAGCTTGACGGTTTTTTTTTGTTTTTTTTTTCCATCTAGCAAGTTACTAGTAAAAATCTAAATTGGGATCTGATAGCAGGGGTATCATGTGCTTTACTTTTGACTGCTACATGTTTAGTGACTCTGACTCGATTTTCATTGATTTTGTGGAGTATTTATCAGAGGGTCATGTGATCTCATCACGTGATCTCAGTAGGATTAGTATTATATACAATGTGATCAGGGCATCAGGCAGTGCTTGAGTTCAGCTTCCAAGGACAGTGACAATGGCACAGTGTTGGATCTATAAATTTGACAAACATGATTGGCAACAGCTGTTCCTGGCAGATAGTTGTGCTGCAAATGTTTCATTGTTGTATATGGCGACGTGGTCTTCAAATGCAAAAGTTTCTTCAGTGGTGATGCTTCGGCCAGCCATGCCCAGAAACTGATTTGTATCTTCCAACGCAACTTTAAAATTAAACATGATGCAGAGAATTTTATATTTGTAAATGAAGTTGTTTCGTTTTGTACCATTTTTAATTTCTTTTTTCTTAATTGCGCTGCTTAAGAAAAAATTAAATATGTCCTGTCCTTATAAAATATATACCTTGACATATTTGAATATTTTTCCTCTGCTTTTTTATTGAAAATAAATCTTTGCCTCCCAGTGATCCTCCATTAGCACCTCTATAAGAGACCAATGATAGGTTTCCGACTGGAGTCGAAGGCTTCATGAAGGAGGTCTTCCAAGTATCCTTCACGCATGTAAATTTAAGATTGGATAAAAAAATTAATATAAAAATAAATGTGCGGATATTATCAATGTATTTTTTTGTATTAAAAAAATTAATTATGAATAAAAAATATAATATTTATTTAATAAAATAAATTGAGAATTATTTATACTAATAAAAAAACAATTGCCGAGTATGGTCTCCATTTATTTTTTAACATAATAGAAAAACATGCAACTATTGCAGATGAGTTTTATTGTATTATATTTTTTTTTCATTTAAAAATGTAATAATGTTTACATTTAATGAAATAAATATAAAAAGATATTAACCTATAAACTTGAAGTTTATACTCATTAAATATTAAAATATAAAGCTAATATTTTCCATAAAAGCAATTGATAGATAATTATGGAGAACACTTAACTCGATATTCTTTCTTGCATATGCTTATTTTCATTATTGTATAATAAAATAAAAAATAATTTAAAAAATAAAGTTATTAAACCCTTTTAAATTCATAATTAGAATTATATGTTTGGCAAATAAATCTAAATTAAAATAAGTTAATCTAAAATATTATTATATTATTATATTGATATTAAATAAATAATGGTAAAATGTCATCATCTTGAATCCCTTTTTAAATCAAATCAGAATTTTGTTAGGTTAGCTGAGTTATGTTAGATCATTTTTAATTGACCATAAAATTAATTCTAATTTGGTTTAATGTACACTCAAGAAGAAAAGGACTCATTAATTAAATTAAATATATTAAAAATATTATTTTATTCATTATTGAAATACATTTGGGATTTATTTTATCAAATGTTGTTTAGTGTTTACTTTGTTTTTGAATAAGGTTATTGCATTTTTTTTAATATAAGCAATTGCTTTTTTTATACAATCATCTATTTGTGTTTTTGTTTTTTTTTCTCAAAATTTTTTTCATCATTTTCTTGCACATATCAATTTTAATTTTTATTTAATTAAATAAAATATATTGTCTAAAAATAAAGTTATTAGACAATTGAATCTATATCGGTGCTAAACTTAAATCAATTTTAAATATTATCAATTTAATATTTTTAAAAATAAAAAAATATTATTTTTATATTTTTCAGAGTAAAGCCAGGCTTTCAATGAATTGACTTAGTGATATTTGGACATGATCAATCAATCCAGGTCATATAAGGTCACCGTTTAATTTGGGAAAAAAAATGTATTTTAATATTAAGTTATGAAATTTAAAATTTAAATAAAAACCATGTTTATCATATAAACTATATATGTTTGGTAACTAAAATATTTTTAATTAAAAATATATTATTGTTTTATTTTGATATTAATACATCAAAATTATTTAAAAAATATTAACAAAATAATAATTTGAAAGCAAATCAAACCTTGAAAACAATCACTCCCTAAAAGTTTATAAATTCTTATAAGAGTGCACGAGCATTTATAATGCAAGTCATGACTATCATATACGAATATATAAACAAAATATCAAAATTTCATTGAAAAGAATACATCAAATAAAGACCAATACTCGAACTCCAAAACCAATTATAATTATTAAAAAAAAACTCAAAGGCATTAGTAAAACCTGTGATCCGGTACACATTTTACTATTTATTAAAACAGTAAAATGATATTTTTACTATTGTAAACAAAATTAACAAGGCTTGCAATTGGGGTAAAAGTACTTTTTAAATGGGTTCCATTGAGCATTACAAGATTAATTAGAAATAAATTGTTCCCCACGTCACAGTTCAATGACTTTGATGCCTTTCAATGATTTTGGTCAACCTTTTTTTTTATCTTTCTAAGATTATTTCTATAGTAAAATTACATTAATACTCTTAAAAAAATAATTATATTAAACTTTCAAAGCTTTTTTATCTTTTTATTTTTTAAAAATAGTTAAATAATACAATTGTGCTAAAAAAAATAAGCATAATTTCAAGGATATTTAGTATTTTTCTAGTTTTTTTTATATGTTGTTTTTCAGTTCTTTATTAGTTGTTTTTTCAAATTTATTATTTATTATTGTACTTTTTAAGCTTTGTCATTTTTTTTTTAAGTTTATCTTAATTTTATATTTCAAGTACTGGTATGGTTAAATTAATTTTTGTTAATTTAGATTTTTTATTTTTTCATAAAAATTAATATTTATTTTTTTAATTTTTTTAATTAATATTAAATTATTAATCATTAATCATTTTTATTTATTTTTATTTTTTTCTGCTAGATTATTCTAAATACAAATTAGTCAAGTTAAGTTGGTTTAATTTGAGTATTTTTTTATTTTTTTAAAAAATTATTTTTTATTTTAATTTCATATCATGCATGGCAAGCTGTCTAGTTATCTTATGTTGATTAAATATTTTTTTAATATTATTTTTTAATATTATTTTTTAATTTAATATTAAATTATTAAGGTTTAAGATTTATGATATTTTTTTATTTTTTCTATGAAATAATTCTGAACTCATATTTCAAATTATATACTATTCAAGTTATCTCTGTTAAGTTGTGTCGCTATTGCCTGAGCATTTATTTTACAATAGAAAAAATTTAACCGAAGTTGTTGCATGGCATGGGTTCTCTATCTAAGTATATTACATAAGCTGAACCAACCAAACGAATAATGTAAATTCTGGCTAAATATGAAAATATAATTACACGTTTATACTTAAAAGAGAGAGAATGATATTGAAAAGCTTAAAATCTCAATATCATCTAGATACAATTCACAGAATTAGTATCAAATCTGATGAGAGCCATTATTAAACCACGATAACAAAAAAATAAAAATAAAAATAAAAATAAAAGCCCTCGAATTAAAAAAAAAAAAAAACCTTCTCGGATAAGATACCACGTACCGCTGCCTCGGGACTCTTAAAAAACAATTAATCCAAAAGTCGACCGACAATCACGAATATTTCTTGGTGAGTGGCGCAAGCACCGTGTAAGCCTATAACTCTTCCACACGCACGCACATGTCGGTATAATCACATGGAATCAAGTTTATCAAAAGTTCTATACTCTATCAATCATAACAAGCCACGTCATCAAACAATTCAAGTCCCCGAAACTTAACAAGTACCTGTTTTAAAAATATAATTGAAAAAAAAATAAAAATTTGGAGGTTCAATATTATGAATTTGTATACAAAAAGAAGAAGAAATAAACCCATGGTAAGGTTGCATCAAATCCCCATCTTAGTTTTATGAAGAAAAAGCTCATGTTTTAGTTATTCCTTTTTATTTCAATTAAAAAAAACTCATCCTCGTGGTCTGTATAAGCAAAACTTAGCAAAATGACTTGATAGGTTTATGCAATTTCAATTGATATACATAATTTTGTTTTTGAGATTTTAGCCACTTTTTTATTTTTTCATAAAAAAGCAATGGAGTACCTTACTCAACTTGAATTTTAAATTAAACTAATTAACTTTTTATATGATATGTTTAATCTGTAGATCTAAATATGATTTAATTAATCTTGTCAAATCCCAGTTGAGTTTAAACAAATAAATTAAAGATTATTTTTTATTATTTTTTAAATATTGAAATAATTATATTTTAGATCAACCTAAATCAATTCAAGTGAAATTCCTAAATATTTAATTATTTTATGAATTTGGTTGAGTTTAATAATTTTATTTTTTAAAATATAATTTTTTTTAATAATACATTATTAAAAAAATATGCATAAAAAAGCCATCTAATGAAAATAAAAAGATGCATAAAAACTGTTAGCTAAAATTATAAAAAAATGTTATAATTTTATTTAAAAAATAAAAATTAAATGATATTTAATAAAATAATATCTAAAATATATACTAAAAAAAAGATAACACGTCTAGACTCGACCAATCAATTCTTCCAGCAGTTCAAAAAAGATTAGACACGTGGATCTATAAAATTATATTTACATCTGATCATATTTTTTTTTAAATGTGCATATAACATGTTAACCATCTATGTTTTGTTTTTTTTTTTTTAAAGTATACAACATGTATTTCACTTGTTATATTTTTAGCCATCTTGAGTTGCTAAAAAGTTTGGTCTTGATTTTGGGAAAAAAAATTTGGGTTTCAGTATTTTTTAACTTAAAAATATATAAAATAATATTTTATAAACTTTAATAAATTCATATATAATCTCAAAATAACATTTAATTGATAAAAAAAACCATCTCGAGTTAAAAAAAGAAGAAGCTACAGTCTACTTTTTATATAGTAAGATTAGGGATAAAAAACTTGTAAATGAATATTTTTTCTTAAAATAAATCTTTTAATATAAAGAATAATTTTTTTAGTTGTTGAAAAGTTGACAGCTAATAACTTTATTTCTCCTCATAATTTTCTTGTAATCCTCTCTCCTCATAAAATTGAGAGGCTAAAATACAGAACAAATAAAAAGAGGACCGAAACATCAAAATCTAAAAAAACAAGGATGATGAATGAAAAACAAAAAATCATTGAGGACTAAAATTTATAATTTGTGCCTCGTGAACAATGAAAAGCTACTTTTTTTGTTTTAATATCAAATTTAATTTTTATTTTAATTTGTTCTAAGCAAAAAAATTAAATTAAATTTTATTAAATAAATAAATAATTTAATTTCAAGATATTTTTTTATATATCATGAAAATCCTATAACCAAAATAAATTATTAATTTAATTTCTAATCAATCCAATATAAAAAAATAATTTAATAATTCCTGGTCAACACAATACAAAAGAAATAATTTAACCAGTAGAGTAGAAAATGCTTCAAGACTGAAATAAAAAAAGCGCACTGTTCCAATTCTGGGAATAAAGTGCTTCTTCATCTCTTCGTAATTGTAACGTAAAGTAATTATAATATAATTTGTAACGTAGCATAATTGTAACTGTAACATGGTAGCGTTTGATAACATCTTACAGTGTTTTATATATATATATATATATATTTAAATTATTTATAAATAAAATATGAATTTTATAAAATAAAAAATATTTTTAACCACTTCCATAAATTCAACATCAACAAATTGAGAGTCCTTTTGTGACCGACAACGGTCCAATCATTTTCTCAGCTTCCGTCCGTCCGTCCATGATCCATCCATCCAACCCTTACAAAATTATTTAAAAATGAAGTAAAAAAAAAACCATAAAAGGTCGTACGTACGATCTTAAACTCTCTCCCTCTCCCCTGCCGTTACATGAGTTGTTTTTTTTTTTTTTGTCTTCCGCTTCAACTGTTCGTTTGAGCTTTAGATTCTGGCATCTGATTCTTATTTTGGATTGAATTGTTATCTGATCTGATCTGATCTGATCTAATCTAAATAAACTAAGGTAACGATCTCTAATTCCTCTTCCTCTTCTTCTTACTATTTGTTTTTTAATCTATCTGATAGATTTCATCTAGGTTTAACTTCGATTCATTCCTTATTCTTTTCTTTTAATCGGTTTTCTTGCTTCTTTTTTTTGTTATAATAATAATAATGATAATCTAAGTTTGACTGACCTAATTAGTGGTTGATGGTGATGATGATTTTAGTTCGTATTATAATAAATTTCTGTTTCTTTTCATCATCCCAAGGAAATAAAAGGAGGAGGTACCTGATTCATGGCTGAGAAATCGTGTGTCAAGCGACTCCAGAAGGAATATAGAGCTCTCTGTAAAGTATGTTTTTATGATGTTATGTAGTCCATTTTGTGTTATTTTCATTGTGAATTGATGGGGGAAGAGTAGAGATTGGGACTGTCAATTTTACCCATCAGGGCTTTCATTTCAGTTTCCCAAACGTACACCATCCTTTTCGATACACTGTGATCTCTTATGATAGATGGATGATTATGTTTTATTTTCATCGGCTGCTTTACTTCACTTTGTAGCTTATTTTCGATTTTTGATCACATGGTTGGTTGCGTATCTACTGCTTGATTGTTATTTCATTTACCTGATGTTTTGTTGATAGTCTGGATATTTGAATGTCTTTGTAGTACCAAATACCAACCATTTACTGCTGGATGAAACTTCATTTCATTTTTCTTCTCATCATTAGACACTGATTTTTTGTTGTTGTTTTATAATAATGAATTTTCAGGAACCAGTCTCTCATGTTGTTGCCCGTCCTTCTCCAAGTGACATTCTTGAATGGCGTAAGTTCTTGTTTATTTTTTCTTGCTTCTCTGAAATTTTCATATATATATCTGAACTTTTTACATCATCTACTTGTGGACATGAGTGGTGACCTAGAGTTATTGCAATCCAAATAATTCAGGGTAAAAGAATTACAATATCTAATAATCTGTCTAGACTTGCTTCAAATGTCACTGGAGATTTGGCAGAAGAATCATGACATACAAGATATTGTAGGCAACCGCTGAAACACTGAATTCTGTGTCTTTGGACTCATTCAAACTCCAAACCTTGTGTGGAAAAGTTGATGCAAAACACTTGTGACTGCTTCCTGGTTTGTTACTGGTTTGCTTGATTCGTTCATAATTATGGAGTTGTTGCTCCTCCATTAAATACATGAAGGAGATGCTAATGGTTCCAGAAACGTTACTTTTCATCCTTAAGAATGAATACATGCAGATTTTACAGCCTTGGCTGATGATGCCGTGAGATGTCATTGGAAGAAATAGAAATATAAAGGAAACAATAGGTTTGGCAGTGAATAATTTGTGTATATATACACATGCAATAGGATACAGGTTACAAAACAATAGGATAGCTATCTAAGCTAGGCTAAGTACTTCTTACAACCAAGAGTACTTATCTCAGATCTACAACTGTATCTGATACAACCAAATATATAAGGGAAGGCATCTGATATTATCTCGAACAGTCATTTCTCCTAGTGTTAAGTATAGTTTGGTATTAGGAAGAATGCCATAATGAAGTAGCACAATTGTTATTTGGAATGGGGATGAGTTGAAGACAGAGCTTAGGAAAGTGAAGAGATTACTTGGGAAAATTTTAGCCTTCTTAACAGTTGATTGTGAGGTATGGTTCTTTCATCCATAGCACATAGTGATTCCATTTTCAACCTATTCTGAGTTGTTTTGCCTTTTGTTTTTGTTTTTATTTTGCTCTGTTGCTTTTTGTGTTTTGTTTCTTCTTCTTCTTATTCTTTTTTTGTTCTCTGTTGCTGTTTGTGGTCTTAATTCACTGAGGTGTTTTTTGATATTGATGTTATGTAACTTTGATGTTTCAGATTATGTGTTGGAGGGAAGTGAAGGAACACCTTTTGCAGGTTTGATAGCCATGTTGTTGATTCAATACATGATACAGAAAATAGTGTGGTTATCTTGCTCAGTGTTTTGTTATTCTAATTGGAAATTCTGACTTCCTTGTGATAAGGTGGATATTATTATGGAAAAATCAAGTTTCCTCCAGAGTATCCCTATAAACCTCCTGGAATCATGTAATCTTCTTTATTGCTGCTAAAGTTTTTCCTGAATATCATTTTCCCCGTGTCTTTCTTTCAATATTTTAGTTCAGGCTTGCTTCTAACTTTTGTGGCTTTTATCTCTGTAGCATGATCACTCCCAATGGGCGATTCATGACTCAAAAGAAAATATGCTTATCTATGAGTGATTGTAAGTTCTTTACCCTGCTATGCTTACAACATTTTACTTTTGGCCATCTTTTGTATTTGGTTTTGTTTACCCTGATCTTATTGCTTTCCAGTTCATCCGGAGAGTTGGAACCCCATGTGGTCTGTATCAAGGTAAAACAGATTAAGTCTTAAAGTGTAATTTTTCAATTAATTTTCTAACTCTCTGGATTATTAGTTCTAAATAATAAAGAGATAGTTATTATAGATCCTTGGTCTAACATTCTTCCAATTTCATTGCTGCAGTATACTTACAGGGCTTCTTTCTTTCATGGTAAGTTAATTGTGGCTCTCAATTTTCTCAATGCTTTCAATGTAGTAATTTGTTAAGGCTGGTTCTTGCTTCAGAATCTGTTTTGTTGTTATTGATTATCAGACTAGCATAATTTACTTGTAGCTAAAAGTTTCCATTTTTATTCTTTGGCCTATTCCCTTCAACTTGTGTGGGATGGGTTTTGGGTGTTTAGCTGGCATTATCTTGTTGTTACTGTAATTTTGGTCTGGTTCATGACAAAAGGTGGTTAAACTATGTATTAATTCCTTGGGAACCCATATCTGGAGGCATTTTTAAGTTTATTTTACTTTCCCTAGACTATTTTCTCAAACAAGGTTGCATCTTTGGTATGTAGACGGACAACAGTCCTACCACAGGAAGTGTGAACACTACTGCTGCTGATAAGCGACGCCTAGCAAAGGATTCTCTTGCTTTCAATTGTAAGAAGTAAGTACAGTGCTCCGCTTTTCTTGTCTGTCTGAGGATCCATTTGGACCAGTTCCCCAATCACCATGCATTTCTTTTTTCCCTTTAATTCACACTTGGGTTATATATTGAGGTGGATTTGATTTATGATTTTGTGGAATGATGCAAGAGGATTTAGGCTTTGTTCTTGTTGTTGCCTTTTATGCATGCCTATCTTTAGGTTTGCATTGTTGTTGCCTTTCATGCATGCCTATCTTTGGGTTTGCATTATTAACATAACACTAAAAGAGATGAGTTTTTATCCCATGCACCACCTCACAAATCACTATTTATTGCAGTAGTTTTTTTTTTAATCTATTTTTTTATTTAATTTTATCCTTTAATATTTGGTTACTAGAGATTTGAGTTTCATGATTTGTTTCAATTTTCTTTTTATAGGTTTATCCTAATTTCATGACTCAAGTCAAGGGTTTGACAAGTTAACCTGATTGACTCAAGTTTTTTTTTTAATTGATTTTTTTTCAATATCATCTTTCAACATTTTATTGATTGAGAACTATGTTTCATAATTTATTTTAGTTTTTTTTTTGTGAGGTTATCTCAGTCTCATGACTTGAGCCATGAGATTAGTGGGTTAACCTGAGTTTACTCAAGTAATTTTTTTTGTCCTTTTTAAAATTGATTTTTTTTTTAATTTTATCATTCAAAGTTGAATTGATTGAGAATTGTGCTATATAATTTGTTCTATAGGGTTTCCTCATCCTTATTTAATAAGTTAATCTAGTTTGATTTGAGTTGTTTTTCTAAGTTTTTTTTAATTTTTTTTAAATTTTATCATTTAACATTGGATTAATTGTGAATTAAACATTATAATTTGTTTTGATTTACTCTGTTGGAGTTATCATGATCAAGAGTTTGGATTTGGCAAGTTAACCGTGATGATTCAGATTGATACAATATGTTGTCTCGATATTGTTTTTTTTTTGAAAAAGATGTTTTGAAGTTTCTGGAGTCAAACTAAGTTTTTATTGGTCAATCAAGTTGTCTTCGAACCTATCAAATTGATTGGGTCATATCGGGTCAATCCCTAAATAATTAAATTTTTTTTTGCTGGAGAAAAAAGTTAGCAACAGCCTCAATAATTTTTATGTTAAAAAAAAAATGATCTGACTTACAATTTAGCGCAGGCCAATGATCTAGTTTAAGTGATTGTCAAAATGTGCTCCTTGTTTAATCACTATTATCCTTACCTGTTCCCATAAAGGCATTGGATTCGATGTTTATGTAGTTATGATTATGTTACTTTTCTTATGTGTTCTTTAGCTTGCTCAAAGCTAAAATTTACTAATGTTTGTGTTCAAGAATTAATCAATTAGTTTAAATTCTAATCGGAGCTGATGTGCTCCTTCTTGACAGTGCTGCATTCAGGAAATTGTTTCCCGAGTATGTAGAGAAGCATGACCAGGAGCTGCACTCTGAGCAGCATGTTTCATCACAGGCACCACAAGAAGATAGATCCAGAGCCAAATTGGAAAAGCAAGGTGATTCTTCTGTGGAAGATGCGAAAAGAGTAGATGCCCCGAAGGATGAGAGAAGAAACAGGAAGCAGCCATTTCCAACCTGGATGATGTTGTTGCTGGTTTCGATCTTCGGTGTTGTGATGGCACTGCCTCTGCTTCAACTTTGAAATCTAGTCTGGACAACAGAAATGTTAGAAGGCTCAGTGGAAATACAGGCATTTTCTAGACTACTCTTCAAATGCTCCTCCTTTAGGTTTGATGTCGTGTATCTACCAGAAAATTGTACAGGGGTCGATGCCGATGAGGCCCCCTTGGGTCTCTTGATTGTTGCTAATATTACTGTCGGCAGGTTGTTCTAATGCTTGAAGTTTGCGTACTTCTGATGCTATCGTAATGCCAATTTTGTTGGGGGGTTGTGTTTGGTACTTCAGCTTGGTGTTCTTTGTTTTCTTCTTGTTTCGAAGTTCTGTTCAAGGTCACTGCTAAAACATTATCATTGCCATACCACGTCCTGTTGCCTAGTCAAAAGAAAAACGATCCCTTGTCTGTGCACTTGATTATTTATAGTTTGCTTAATGATATTGATTTGGCCAGCACTGTTACCTTACCATACGGTTCATTTTGTTCGTAGCATGTGATGCTCTAATACTCTTAGCCCCCTGATTCTTACGGTGTATACGGGAAGAAAGCACACACCCAGATACAAAATGCTGTAAATAATCTGAGCTGATGATATGGGTCTTCCATCATAAGATCAGTCGGTAGTGGCCATGTCTTTTCGGGACAGGGCTTCTGAGATAACTACCCTGAATGATGCAACCATCCTGAAACAAGAATGGTTTGTTTTCCATCACGGGGACATCATTTTTGGAGGCTAGATTTACTTGGCTCAAAGAAACCTGCCTTTTTAAATGGCACGCGTTCCATTTCTGCTATGTAGAAAAGGAGAAGAAAGGTCAGCAAGCATGAGCTTGTGCTGTAGACTATTTACAGTCCCCAGCCACACCTCAGTTTTTGGCTGTTTGTCGTTGACCTCCAGAACCCTAAATTATGACAGCCCAAATAACTCCGTGACATGCGGCAGACATGAAGCGGGTAACCTTGTGCGTCCCCTCAACTAGATAAAAAGGGCCCTTTTCTCCATCTTTTTCAGGCATAATAATTGCTTGTTATCATCGCCATCACCATTATTTAACGTGTAGTGAGCCTGCATCTCAAATCAATTTGCCTAATTAATTTGCACTAGTGCTTAATGCCTAGGTTGGCTGGCTTCTCTGCTGTTTCCACGCTCGTCCTTGCCATCATTGCCAGCTCCTCCAAGTCCATATTCAAGGCTATAAGGGGGTGTTTGGTACGCAAAAGTGTAATAGCTGTTGCAAGCTAACAGGCATTAGGTTCCACCCTTTCTTAACGAGTACGTTTAACTTGAAAGGAAAGTAATAATCGGAATGATTCCATATTATTTACCTTCTTTTTCTTAAAAGATTTGTTAGCGGGCCAGATTTTCTGCTGATTTCAGAGTGCTATTTTGGTTATGTATTTTGTCCAATTCTCTAACCATTTTACCCACCTGTCCTTTCCTGACCGAATTCTACAAGCAAGAGGATGGATTGCCATGTCAGTTTTCAACTACCAAAAAGCTCTTGTTTCCTCGGCCTCTAACCACAACTACTTAATATGAAGTACCATATTTTGAGTTTTTTTGTTTTTTTATGTGTTTGAAAGTGTGATAATAGTTGTTTTTAATGTATTTTTATTTAAAAATATATTAAAATAATATTTTTAATTTTTAAAAATGATTTTTAATATGATATGAAAATATTTAAAAAATTAATTTAAAGTAAAAAAAATTAAAAAATTAAAAAAAAAAATCAACAGCTTGTTTTCCTCAAGGAGAGGACACATCTCAATTTTTTGACATGGCATCTTCTTTATATCGCATCTATTTCTCTGTGCTTCTTCTTCTCTTTACAAAAGAAATTAACTCAAGGTAGACAGACAACTGTGAACTTCACTTCTTCTCTGTCTCTTAGTAATATCACTAACTGCTTATGCTTCAATATATATATTTATTCCACTACCCTCCTTTACAAAATACATGTAATGGCTCGCCTCTTTTGCCGGACGTTCCTTTTTGTGATTCCTTTTGATTGTATTCGTTTTATTTGATCTTGAAAGCTTTCGTTTATGGTATTGACTCGAAAGATTTCCAGGCAACCATGAATAAAGCTCCAACGTACCAACATTACGAGGCAAGCGATTATGGTGCCTACGAATTTGATCCTGAAGTTGATTTTACACAGGTAAGCAAGCCTGTCTGAGCTTTTAGCCACTTCTCCTTTTTATGTGCTCCATGTTTTATTTGTTTATTTTCAATTTATCACCTTAGTTTCTTAACTTAAAATAGAAACTTGATTTCAATCAGAAAAGATATTTCAGATTTAGCAAGAGAGACAATACCCGTGTTTGTCTCCTAATCTCTAGTTTTCTGTACACCATGTTTTGTGATGTGATATTGGATAAAGGCAAAGGGTCTCCGGGCTACAGCCCTTGATTGATCCACAAAACTGAACTTCTCATTAGCTGAACAACTGTTTTAAGAATCTCTATGTAGCTGTTTAGCATTGAGGAGACAGGAGAAACTTTCTTAAGAGTGTCTTTTAGTTTTTACTATAACGTTACAAGTTTACAACCACGATCAGTTCTTGGAAGAAGCTAGACAGCATGCAAGAGAAATGAATCTACAGTCCCCGTTACAGCATCCAGAATCTGGGAAAGGAAGATTGCAAGAAGAGAAAAAGAGCAGGAGGTCCTGGAAACGCACTCTCATCAAATGGTGGAAAGCTGAGAAAAAGACCAAGCCTACCGTGGAACCGACAAATAGCTCTCACATTTCAAATCCAAGAAAGGGTCATGTTTCTGGTCCTATATATGGGAGTGGCAGAGGAGTCGATGCAAGGCATCGGCGACAAACATCTGGGCCACTGACTAATCTTTTCAACCATTCAAAGAGGGTGGAGAATGAGACACCTTATATGTGTCTCGACCAGCTTAATAATCCTCATGGTGTCAAGGCATATGGACCTGTTTACTTGGTAACATAGTGTTTCAGCGACAAAAGCTTTGCGTCGGAACTTCTTCATTTTCTGTAGTAAAGCATCTCTCGGTTGAAGGATTGTGGCAACAAAATGTACCAGATCATTCAAACAAGCAGAACCAACTAATATCTGGAATCCAAATATCAACTTTAATGTGCAGGGTCGATTATCTATAGTAGAAAGAGCCCGCAAGCAGGACATGTCAGTTTTATTCTATTATCTGTCTCTTTCTTTCCTTTTGTTTGTTTGTTTTTTGAGTCAGAACGCGTGACTCAGATAAAAGATTAAGTTTTGAAGTAAAAAACTATTCCAAGTAGCCAAATTCATATATTAGCACATGTTATCCAAATTGCAATACATTTGATGCGTATGGGAAAATTAAAAAGATGAAGGATTTGGGGGCACTTGATCTCCATGTTTCAGGAATTTCTATCCATATTTTGTCCTAGATTGCATGTGGAAGCAGAAGGGTATTGATTTTTAAAGGACCCAGGCAACTCCCACTTCACCCTTCGAACTTTCTCCCAGCTCCGAAGTGTAAACATGAAGGAATATCCACTACTTGAGATACAGAGAGAGACGAGACTGACCCAAAGGAAAAAACTGCAAAAATAAAGCAAAAGATGGCATTGAAAATGGACAAAACGTCTGCTGCTGCAGGGTCACGAAGAGATTAAGGGCCGATTTATGTGGTCAAGAGTGATGGTGCTGCCCACATGGCCAAAAGCTTTGGTTTTGGACCATTGAAGAGCAATCAACTAGGGTAAAGGAAGCTTTCACAATCCACAATGAAGATGGACCCCAGCTATCTGCGGTTGGTACTAAGGTTTAGATCAATTCAACTATTCTTAGTTGTTAACAGAAAAAACAAGATCATCTGACAAAGAGAAGTTTTAGGAATCTCAAAACTTGGGATTGATAAATGTCCTGTTACCTTCAGCCGCAGCATTTTATTGAAAATAAATTTTTTTTTTCAAAGTTAAAGTGAATTATAGAGAAAATAAATTCTAGAAAAATAAATTTAAAAAAAAATTAATTTATAAAAAGTAAAGTATTTTTTGATATTTGATAATATTATAAAAAATAAACTGAAAAATATATTTTATTTTTCTCAAGTTTATTAAAATAATAAGAAATAAATCTTATAAATTAAAAAGTTGAATAATAATGAAATTGAAAAAAAGATTTCATAAATTATTTCAAATAAAATAAATAATAATCAAAATAATAAAGATCAAATCTAAAAAAAAATGAAGAAATTAAAATAATAATAATTAACATTTCATAAAATATTTCAAATAAAATAAATAACAATAAAAAAAATGAGTATCAAATTTGATAGAAAATTTTTTTAATAAAAAAATAATAGGAGAAAAGCAAGTAACAATTATAAAAATGAGGACCAAAATTAATACAAAAATTAAATTTTAAGAAATTAAATTGAAAAATAAATATTCAAAACAAAATATATATGACAATTAAAAGTTTGAAGATCAAATTTAATATAACCAACAAATAATAACATTTCTAAATTTTTCACAATTTTTAAAAAGTATTTTCCTTCTAATTTTTGAGGAAAACACTTTCCTGAAAATCAAGCCAAATTTTCCTTTGACTAGAAAGTATTTTCTGTTTACTAACTTTCCTAACAGTAAATAAACACAAGAAAATTTAGAAAGTGTTTTTTCGAAAATCACTTTCTGAAAAACAAACACAGCTAAAAAGAAAAACATTTTACTAAAAACTAAAGCAATTTTTTTTACTAAAAAATATTTTCGTTGACCAGAAAGTTTTTCCATTGACCAGAAAATATTTTTTGTTGACTGGAAAGTGTTTTTTTGTTGACCGTAAAGTGTTTTTTATTGACCAACTTTTCTAATGACAAACAAATATAGAAAAATTTAAAAAGTAATTTCTCAAAAATTATTTTTCAAAAAAACAAACATTACCTTCTTTTTTTAATTGCTCATGCCTTGCTATTATGTTCAGAAACTGGGTTTTGGGTATGAGCCGTCAACTATCGATCGGCTCGTAACCAAAAACTTGATGCCTCGAGAATGACACTGCTTTGGTTAAAGGAGATTGGTAGTATCTTGCAACTGGTTCTTCAAAAAGGTCGCCAAAGGATAAGCTGCTGATGGATTCAGCATCTCTATGAAATTTCCCCTTCATCAACACAAAATTTGGCCAAATTACGGAACATATTAATGCATGTGTTCAACTATAAGATGAGTTTTGAAAGGGAGTTTCAACATCTCTGGATAAAATGAACCTTGTCTCAGCCACACTCGATGCAACCAATTTTGTGTCAATATATATTAAGAATTTCATACAGATTCTGAAACACAATCAATCCGTGCCATGTGAATCGTAAAGCTTTAAGAGGAACAACATTGAAAAGAAAATCCACAGAATACATCTTCTGTAGAAAATAAAGGAGGATGCATTGGTCTATCTACTTGAAAAGAGGAGCCTTGTAGTCTACGGCGCTTCTCATACAATATATTCATTCCAAACAAATGTTGTGAAACTCTTACAATACCAGAGTTACCACAACATTGAAAAGAAAATCCACAGAATACATCTTCTGTAGAAAATAAAGGAGGATGCATTGGTCTATCTACTTGAAAAGAGGAGCCTTGTAGTCTACGGCGCTTCTCATACAATATATTCATTCCAAACAAATGTTGTGAAACTCTTACAATACCAGAGTTACCACAACATTGAAAAGAAAATCCACAGAATACATCTTCTGTAGAAAATAAAGGAGGATGCATTGGTCTATCTACTTGAAAAGAGGAGCCTTGTAGTCTACGGCTCTTCTCATACAATATATTCATTCCAAACAAATGTTGTGAAACTCTGTTACAATACCAGAGTTACCACAAAGGACCTGTACAACAGGCTAATTACACTTAGCCATTTCAGTATATCAAGAATCATATGACACTTAGCTAATCAATCAAAGAAGTTTTCCTTTACCACCAATTCTCAAAGTTGGTAGAACCAAATCTGATAATTTTCTATCAAGCGAACGATGCCGAGATAATGCAATATCTTCAGGCATCTACAGAAACTTTCGGGACCAGAATTAAATTATTCACAATGACTAGACATCAACAGAACCATTAGAACAATTAGGAGGTAACCTTTTCTCCCTGCTCAAAAGTCTTTTCAATGACCTCAACCGCGTAGGCAACTTTGATTCCTGATCCTCGGCAAGATTATCGGTAATTTGCACAGGAACATCAATAACAAGCATCTCATCATGCCTAGCACCAGCTGAAGATGACGGCCCGGAAGAAGCTGAAGAAGAAGGTCCTTCTTCCAAGGAACCGCCCCCAGTGCTTACAGGACTCTGATCCCCCCAAAACAACACGTTTGTTGGAAAATCTGGAGATTCTATTGAATACCCAGAAATCGAAATTTCCTCGGGAGACTGAATATTCACCTCCAGGTCATTGTTGTTATTGGCACCACTAGCGCATTGAGCTTGTGGTGCTACCGAGCTTCTACATAGAGGACAAGTAGAATAAGACTGGAACCACATGTCAATACAATCAAGATGGAACCCATGGTTGCATTTAGGCAACAACCTGACCTTTTCTCCTTCTACAGCATCAGATAAGCAAACAGCACATTCCAGTCCACCTGGGAAATCTTTGGGCTGGAAAATCACTAGTGGTAGGGATCTCAGTATAGAGAGCTCTAGCCCTCTTCTCACTGGGTCTTGACCAGGGTTAAAGACATAGCGGCGGCGTTGGCGGCGGCGAGATTGTTGAGGGTGAGTGGGTTCTTCAATGCGCCACCAAAACCATTTTGCATAAAGATGTAGAAAGATAACAAAAACCACCACCAAGAATAGAATTACAATTGCAACAACCATAACCTTGCCGGTTATTTCCATTGCTGCTGAGTCATCTAATCGCCCCATTGCTGATCACAGAGTATAACACCAAAGACTCAAACTGTATGAATGAAAATGAGCAGATGAGCAAAACACAGATGAGAATTACAAGAGGAAGTGTGAAAGATTGTATCAAACTTGAAATGGGGTTTCTTTTTTAGTGGTTTGTTTTGAAACCCACAAACCAAAGTTGGAGAAAAGGGAAAAAAAAGAAAAAGGAACAGTTTTTAGCCTCAAGGGCTGTGAATGAAAGTTGGGTATAAAAGAAATACTCCCTACAGGAAGAGAAAGCGAAATAGGAGAAATGTGTGTTTGATTGGAATGGTGAATCAGAATTCAAAGACTGCTGGCTTGGACTTTTGGGATAGGGAAGGGAAAGAGGAAGAGGAAAAGGAGAACAAGTATACAATGTTTGGGTCTAAGCAGATTTTAATTTAAGCAAACAAAGACAGAGTAGACCAGAGTCCTTGACTCTGGTACTGTTGGTGGTGGCGGGGTGCTTGCTCTCTTTGTCCTCTCTCGTGTTCTTTTCTTCCGTCCTTCACTATGCTCGTGTTGCGCTTCTCTTCTCCTTTAGGCTGTCCTTGGGAACAGGAAACCGTATTTCTAAAAAAAAATAAAATTTATTTTTTTATTTTTTAATATATTAATATTAAAAATAAATTTTAAAAAATATTAATTTAATATATTAAAAAAAAAACACTTTAAAACGTAATATTAAATGTAATTCAAAACATGTCATTAATAGTTACCACTACTTTGGACTTTTGCTTTATCTAAACAAATTATCATTCAACCACAGAAGTCCCACCAAGCTGATGTCTAAAGTAATCATATCTTAATTTGAAATTTGAAATTATTCAATTATTTAGAATATTTAATTATTATTAACTACTTTGCTGGCCAGCTTCTTATTTTTTTCCTAAAAGGGCATTGCTATCATTTGACAAGGCTAATTCTTTTGATACACACCAATGATTCCTTCTGCATACAACATTTATTTTGAACTAATAAGTTTAGATGTGTGAATCAAGACTTCGAGAGCGTTTGGCAATGTGAGTTGCCTGTATTTTTTAAAAATTTAAATTTTTTATTTTTATTTATTTATTAAATTAATATTTTAGATTATTTTGATATGGTAATTTTAAAAAAATATTTTTAAAATAAAAAAATATTTTAATCTATTTATATATGAAATTCAACTCTAACTGACACTGTTAAATAAACCCAAATAAAAAAAATCTTAATAAATATAATCAAAAAATTAATTTAATATAAAAACTTAGATCCTAAAATATAATTTATATTATTATCTAATATACCTCTTCAAGTAAATTTTTTTTGAGTTTGAAACTTATATATATTCATATTATTTCATACTAAAATAAAATAAAAAGTGAATGTTCATAAAAAATAGGGTCAAATTGCTTATTTTTTATTAAACAAATAAAAATGTTAAGATTTGAATTAGAGTTAAAAAAACTAATTTAATTAAGAAACTTAAACGATTGAATAATTTTTTTAAAATAATTTATATTTGCATCTAGACAGTGTATATTATTCTCGTGTGTGTCTATATATATGCACCTAAACAGTGTATATGTTATAAGGAATCGAAGATTGATGCTGTGCAAATGAGAGTGGAGAGAGAAAGGGGTAAATTACAAATTGAGAGGGTTATTATTCGGATCGCTGGACTTTCTAGGAAATGCCCTCGGAGCTTCCATTTTACCCAGAATTTATCCGTAATATATATATATATATATATGCACCTAAACAGTGCGTATGTTTCGTTAACGTTTATGGCAATATAATTTGCCGTAAAAAGTGTGCTTTTTCAATGCCATTTCCATTTCTTGGACTCTTCAAGCATCACATGCTTTTTCAAAGATACAATTAACATCAACTGTCTAATGATAATTAACAGGTAAAAATTTAAAATTAATTTTTTTTTTATAATCTCAAATTTAAATTATTGGTCACTAATATAATAACTACTTGAGTCTTATATGGATATTAATTTTAAAATTTTAAAAATTAGTTGTGATGTGTGTAAACTAATTCAAATAATTATATTAATAAAAAAAAAAAACAAGAACCATCCGCCTCAAATCAGGTCATGCAGCTGCCTTCCTAGAGACATGAGCTCCTTGATCTTGTTTTAATTTCATTTTATTTCATTTTAAATATTCAATATTCAGTATATTTCATTTCAGTTAAAAAAACACAACAAGCTAGGAATCTAAACTTGTTCAAGAAATCCCGTTCAGATTTTGGTATGACAGTTCTTGTCCTGATCTAGTAAAATAATGTTGTTTTTCTTTGTTTTTGTGTAAAAAAAATTTCATGTGATTTGGTTGGTTTATTGAATATTAAATTTTATAATTCATTGTTATTTATTTTTAATATAATTATTTTTGTTTTATAACCCATATTATAGATTTGATAATTGATTTAAGTTTTTTTAATTTTATTATTTTACATCTTCAATATTTAGTTGATTATAAATTAAATTTTGTTAGTTATTTCAATTTATTTTTTTATAAAATTATTTCAATCTCGTAATTTAAATTTCAAGTTTCATGAATAAACTTCAGTTGATTTTGTTTATTTTATCATATCTTTTTTAAAAAAATATTTTTTTTAATTTTATTATTTAATAATAAATTTATTGGAAAGCGAACTTCATAATTTATTTTATTTGATATTATCATAATCTCATGACATGAATTATAAATTTAAAAAGTTAATCCAAATCGACTCGAGTTAAATCAATATGATATCATCTTAATATTTTTTTAAAAAAATTATCTTAATTTGTTTTGAATCAGATAATGTTTTTAAGTTGTTTAAGAATCCATCAAGTTAATGAAATCATACCAATTTAAGTTTTATTTTTTTGCTCATACTTGAATTTAAATGGTATAATTTTAAGTTAATTATTGAATTTAAATTTAAATTATATATATATATATATATATATATATATATATATATGATCCCGATGATTCAGCTCGCCAAAATATACTGTTCACCAGGCCAATCATGTGCTTCAACCATGTGAAACTTTTGGACCAGTCAACGTGGCCCCCTTTTCTTTTTATTTTTAGTTTTAGTTTTTGATCAGTATAATTAGTGACGAGTACAATTTCACGGTAACGGCATCAGTCTCCTGCACCTTTCTACTCTCTACTGTACTTTGAGCGAACCTCAAAGCATCATATCGTTGTTGTTTACAGTTTTTATTTTTTTCAAAAGCCATTAAGAAATATTTGCTGAGATTCTGAAAACCACAAAAATAAAAATAAAAATAAAAAGCTTGTGGATTTTTGAATATTATATAAGATGGAATCATATTAACAACACACATTATTAAATATTTTAAAATTTTCTTCCAAGACAGAAATTCCCCCATTTCTCCCCAGTGCACTGATGCCCAATAAAAATATAGAAGGCATTGATCCATTGCAAGATTAAAGGAGTTTCTTTAGCAAAAAATGTTTTTTAAACTAGAATTAATATTTATATTGGAATGAGAATGATAAAAAATTATTAATTTTTGCCAACAAATAATTATTATGTTTTGCCTAACTTAAATAAAAATAAATTTAATGAATAAAATAATTATAACAATGATTAAATTTATAAAATATAGATTATGTTTTGCCTAACTAGAACATGTTAGTTAACAATTCCCCCCCTTCTTTTGCTTCCATGGAAATAATTATTATTGGTTTATTCCCATTTCCATACACACAAAAATAATATTTACTTAACTGTTCGTATCTCATGGTATTATTGTGTTCTTTAATTTTTTTGAAGTTAAAAATTGCCTCAATAAAATAATCAATTATCAAAATACTATTATTTTTTATTTATCATAACACAGTGTTGGTCAACAATACTAAGCAAATCCTTTTTTATATCCAAAACTTGACTTGATACATCCCTCCATCCTTTGACTATGTTCATTGTTTTTCCTTTTTTAAATAAATAATATTTTAACCGCAGAACCAACACCTAATAAATTGAATTTACTTCCAATCAAATATTATGTACTCCTCATTTTGAGTCTTCCAACAAAGCTTATTATTATTATTATTTTATCCAAAAAGCATGAGCTAAAAAGCCCATAAATGTGAACTGGATCAGACCATATCATATGTACTAGGGTTTAAGATTTGATTATTTTCAGATTGATCCAATGGCCATGGGCTTCTAGCTTAGCTTCTGCAACTAATAGACAGACGCTTCTCTTTCTGTGGCTCTCTCTCTCTCTCTCACCCCTCCACTTCTTTCAAGATTCTGCATCTTACCCTCCTCCTCCCTCCCTTCCTTTCAAAATAAAAAACGCACCCTTTTTCACCCTCTCTGGTATTTTTCCATCTTATAAGAGAAGATAGAAAATTGTCTTCCTCTCAGTAATTTCACGTAGTATTGGGTGACCATTTGAGCTACTTGGCTTTGGGTTTAGCTGAATGACCTCTCATCAATGCCTTTATTAGGTTCTTCCCCCCCCCTCTCTCTTGCTTTCTTGTTTTTCTTACTAAGTTTGTGTGCTTTTGCTTTAGAACTATGACAATTTACCATTTTTTTCTGTTTTTAGATAGCTTCCCGGTTTTTTTTTTTTTTTTCCAGCAAGATATTCACCCATTGTATTATCATCACTCCTAACTCTATACCTGCATCATTCACTGTTGTGATTCAGGTTTTTTCTGTTAGTAAAGAGGTTTGCTACGTACTGTATGATATTCTTCTTCCTTTTCTTTCTCGTGCTTTTCCCTTATTATCTCTCACCAATGACTGCCATTTTTTTGTGTATTGTTATGGTACAAAAGATTGTTGTTAGCCTGCAATTTTTTTTCTTTTATTTAGACTTTCTAGTTGGGTATGTGGGTTTTCACTGTCTATATGCGGTGGACTTGTAGGAGTAGTATTCTTTACCACTGAGTTTGTTAACGTTTGGTTTTGGTGGGCAGATATTGCTACTGCTCAGGCTTCCTTACCAAATCCTTTGGGTCCACCAAGGGCTCAATCCCATGTACACTGCAAAGTTTTTTCAAGTCCATTTACCTTCGGTGATGACAAGAGGCTGTTATCGTTAGGGAAATGTATTGAATTCCGTAGAAAGATACATGGTTTTGAGAGGAGTAAACTTTGGATAAAGGCTATTGCTACCTTTGAAACCCAGTCTTTGGTTCACAAGGGAGATGGAAACAGAAAAACAAGTCCTGGAAATGAACAGCGTGGTGCCAATTCAGATACCTTGACAGCGCAGGTTGAGTCATCATGCGAAGACTCGATGACATTAGATGACAGAGAAAAATTGAGACGGAAAAGGATTTCTAAAGCAAATAAAGGGAACAAGCCATGGAACAAAGGCAGGAAACATAGCCCTGGTAAGCAATAACTAATTACTTGTTAATCGCAAGGAAAGATAAACAGTTTTCTTAATTTGTTGGCCTGTAATTTAGCAATGTTAATTTAAGATTTTAATACATCTGCAGAAACCCTTCAGAAGATTAGAGAAAGAACAAGGCTTGCAATGCAGGATCCTAAGGTGATGTCATGTAAGAATAATTTGTATGTTCCCTTGGCAAGATCTTATAAGTTTACAATCTACTCCATAATAGAAATCAGTTTTCAGATGAAAAAATTAATATAAGCTTAAGCAAAGGAATGATGGAGTTTTCTAGGACATTCAATCCTGTTGTCTCGGTTATTTCTTTAAGAGTTCAGTCCAGACTGTAGGCCTTTGTTGCCAGCTGAAACTCTTCCCAAAACCGGTAAACATCCCAACGCAGTGCTTATTCTCCCATAGCTGGCTGGTTCTTCCTTACTGTAAATTGTTCAGTTAAACTGGTCTATGATAGTATTGCGAATTAATTTTGGCCAGTCAAGAGGATTTATTGTAATGAACAATGATTGACACTGACCTTGGCACCTGACTTGTCTTGCATAGTTTTAGGAAAAACTAAAGTTAGCAACTGATTGAAACATCTGACCTTTAATTGATCGGGCATTTGTTTAGCTGTTCTTTTGAGTTAATGCTTAGTTTCAACTGCCTTATGGTTCATCCAAGATGAACTTTTCCTTTTCCTAACATTCATATGCTTAATGATCTCCATTGTCCATCTCACCTTCGTGGACAGTTTTATTCTTACATGATTATTTAAGCTAATTTATTGGAAAGATATAAGGTATGCATGATATGGCTTAATAGATTTTGCTTATGATGACTCTATGAATACAATCGACACATTAAATTTTGTTATTCACTCTAAAATCTTACTGTGCAGATCAAGATGAAGCTAGCCAACCTTGGACATGCTCAGAGGTGGATAGTGCTCTTTTTACCTCGTTGCTAAAATTTTGATTTAAAATGCCATTTCCACTGCTAATGCTAATAGAGCTTTTGTCATCTACACTATCTTAATTTGCCTTCTAAATTGTTTTTTACCCGAGTAGAAGATTCTGATTGGAAGTTATAGCTTGAAAACTGTCCACCTGTTGTTATCTTACAGCAAAGAGACAAGGGTGAAAATTGGGCATGGAGTTAGATTAGGGTGGCAAAAACGCCGTGAGAAGCAGATGATGCAGGAAGGTTGTTATTTTGAATGGCAGAACTTAATCGCAGAAGCTTCAAGAAGAGGCTATACTGGTGAGGGAGAGCTGCAGTGGGATTCCTACAATATCTTAAGGCAACAACTTGAGTTTGAATGGGTGGAGAGTGTTGAAAAAAGGAAAACAACGCCTAGGCCAAAAGGTAGCAAGAGAGCACCGAAATCCCTTGAACAAAGAAGAAAAATATCAGAAGCCATTGCTGCAAAATGGGCTGATCCTGTGAGTTTGTATTGGCATTTTTTATGCTATATGTTCCCTCCAATGAATATTGATTCTGAATTCTGATATTGGACCATGATATTAGTGGTAAATTGGAGGGTTGCAACAACCCAAAACAGAATTGAGGCTTGAAACAAAAATTGATCTTGGAATAAGAATTTAGGGTGTTGCTTGGCCAACATATATGTCATATTTTATGACCTAAATGTCTAGTTATAAAAATATTTTTTCATCAGATATATATGGTACAGAAGTGATACACCTGTAAAAGAATTAGTTGATCTGGACATATGCATATTTTGATATTTTTTTTTGTCTAGATACACTTTCATTGTTTTCTCTCAACCTATGTAGTATTAGTCAGTGTTTGGCCAGCTCCATGTTCTTTTGCTGATTGCATTTGCATACAATCTACTCATCCCTCATAGTTAAGTTTAAATGTGATTCTTGATGGTATGAATTTCAACTAATTCAAGTTTGCAGCTGTGAACTCGCACATATTTTATCCCCCATTACAATCAATCAAGTTTCCTTTTTCCCACCAGGAATACCGCGAGAGAGTCTTCTCTGGCATTTCTAAATATCATGGCACACCAGTTGGAGCTGGAAGAAAGCCAAGGCGGAGGCCAAGTGGTGCTAGACAGGACTTCGCAAGGAGAACTAATGATACAGAAAAGGGGGATACCAGAAGCTCAATACAGCAGTTGAGGCGAAGAAGTAAGACACCGTCATACAAAGATCCTTTGGCACCCTCGAAGTTGGAGATGATAAAGAACATCAGGGCGGGAAGAACAGCCACAGAAACCAAGAAAAATGAAGCCATTGAACGAGCAAGGTTAGCTTGCTTATATTGGACATGACATACCTAGTACATGACTAAAGTTAATAGAAACTAAAGTTGAATTTACTAACATGCACTATGAATTCATTACACATCCATTAATTAATAATTTTCAACCCTGCGGTGTCTGGTACTATTCCATCCAATTAGTTGAGTTCACTTGGTTCTTGGTCCTTACTGGAAATTGTTGCTGAAAAGGAAAATGGTAGCGGTGTTGAAGCTAGAAGAACCCATTGTGTTCTTCTGAGTTTCATGGCTCTTTCTTCTGGTTGCAATTTGAACTTTCCACCAAAATGTTCTACTGCTCACTCTGTAGAAAAACTATACTAATCTTGTGAGATATCCTGCAGGTTGTTAATTGCAGAAGCTGAGAAGGCCGCTAACACTCTTGAAGCAGCTGCAGTGAGGAGCCCCATCGCTCGTGCCTCCCTAATTGAAGCCAGAAAGCTCATTGCTGAAGCAATTCAATCAATTGAATCTGTGGATACAGGGTATAGCATAACCAGTGATAGCATATCTAATGAGATTGACAGGCACCCTGACCCATCCCTTGCACCAACCAAACAGGTTAGTGAGGTTGAGAAGGAAATAAATGCAGGTAACAGAGGCTTGGGTCAAGTAGCGTTGAGACAAGTAAATGGGACCAAGATCCTGGAAACACGTAAAGATGAAGACCTTAATTTCTGTAATTTAGCCTTCAATGATACACTGAATGGTGAGAAGGAACTTCACCACTTAGGCACTGGTGCATATGGTTTGCCTTCACTGAGCATGGCGAGTCCTGGAGACCATTCGAGTTCAGGAAAGCAACCTGGCCAAGTGGAACCAAACGGGAGTCTGAAGTCTGAAAAGATTAATCTACCAAATGGATCCAGAGTTCAGTATGTGAAAGAAGAGACACCTTCCAAACCGGACACTACTAAAAAATGGGTTCGTGGAAGGCTCGTTGAAGGGACAGGAGGAGGCTGAGACAGGTCATAGAATATCTGATATATGATGCATTCATGTTGCATTTCATCTTCGCAGTTGTTAACCGGGGGTCACAAGTTAATGAGTTTTATCTCCCGTAATATTTTGTTTATAGCGAGTAATATTTAGAGATCAAAACAATTTTTTGATTTACACTGCGTACTTGAAGTATCCCTAGCCACTCTTATCTGTTGTTCCATATAAAATTAATGGGTAGATCTTGTTTTCATATTAATATATATGCAGAGGCAGACCAAGTTTATTCAACTATTCGTCATGCCTCCTGTTGTTTTTTCTCGTGAGGCTCTCTTGAATTGTCCGAGCTACTAAAGTTACAAAGAAGCTAAAACACGAACCATGCGCTCCTAGTCGTGTATGAAGTTCAAAGAGAAACGCACGTCATTAGATAGTAGAGTAAGGTTTATCAGAACCGCTGAGTTGGGAGTCCACAACTTTCTCCACCTTTCCCTTTTCTTTTCCTTTTCCTTTTTCCCTTTATCAATCACTTTCTCCGCTTCTTCCCTCTGTAAAAATCAAGAACCAACCGGCGACTCTCAAATTAATCAAGATTAGCTGTTTCTTGGTTGGTTAAAAATCAAGAGATATATGTTCAGGGCAAGCGATGAGTGGTGCTCACGTTGATGGTTCCAGTTGCAGGTAGCTTAGTTCCATGGACAGCAGCTCTGTTGGGTGCTTTTGCTGTCATTAGTCTCCTACTCATCATGCTTTTAGCTGCAGACTCCATTAGCAATCTTTCGAGTCACCCACCACCACCGACCGGGCATATCAACTGTGATCTGTGGATGTCCAGGGTGCGTTTGTTTAGCTTTAGTTTTTGAGTTTGGGGTGTAAAAAACGCATCTAGGTATTTGATAATATACCAAACTGTGCTTTATAGTATGGGATTCACTAAAAAAATTAGTTTAAAATGTAATTTTTGTAAAGTACTTTTATATTTTTTAAACGAGTTAAATAAAATTTTGTTTGTTTTTATATTTTAAAAATATTTTTTTAAATTTAAAAAAACTATTTAATTCATATTTATTTTTTCATATCATTTTGATACATTGATATTAAAAATAATTTTTAAAAAATAAAAATTATTTTAATATATTTTTAAGTAAAAATCATTTTCAAAAAGTAACCACAACCAAATATTATATATATATATATATATATATATATATATATATATATATATATTTTGTTGCACATAAATATTAATTATAATTTTTACATCTAAATCCAACCAACTACATCTAATTATATTTTTTTAAAATTTATTTTTTTTAAATTACAACTACACAAACTACTTAAAAAACAAATACGCTATAACACATATAAGATTTTTTATAATTTATTTTTCTAGTCCAATTAGTATAAAAAATTCATCTCATCCAAAAAATTTAACTATTAAATAAGATCTTGATATAAAATTTATATTATTTTTTAATATATTCTTTTAGGTAAATATTATTTGAATTTAAAATTTATACATGTCTATATTATTTTATATTTAATTTTTATTAAATAAATAAAAATAATAAAATTTAAATTTATAATCACTTAATTATTAAAACTTTAACACTATATAAACAACCATTCAATCCAAAACCTAAATTTATTAAATAAAATTTTAATATATAATTTATATTTGATCAATAAAAAAATAATGATATGAATTTTTTATTTAAATATATTTCATCATTTGAGATTATTAAATATTAAGATGGTCAGTATCAATTAACATTCAATTTTTTTTTGTGGTGTTTGAGTGTCTGATATTTTATTTTATATATTAAATGATTAAGTTTTTTATTTAAATGCATTTTATTAAATGTTGACATGGTATTTTTTCATAACATATAAGAAAAAAATAAAATATATAAAAATTGGTGTTTTACTTACTAATTTCACAAATAGTTTGAAGTAAAATATAAAATAAAAGATGGAAAAGTTGTTTGGTTGATCCGAAAAATAAGTGAGGAAGCAATGCCATGACTACCAATGAAACTAATTCTTTCAAGTCATGCGATGCTCTAATCACGTGTTCATGTAATTCACATGTAAATAATAGAAATTTAAAAAATAAAAATATAATATTAAAATTATTTTAAATTTAAATACCAATATTATTGGAATCTTAACTATATTATTTAAATCTAAAACTCCCATTCAATAAATAACAATTCATTAACAACAAGAATATAATAAAATTATAATAACAATTATTTTTTTAATAAATCAATACAATTTGTTATATAATCAAAATAGAAAATTATTCTCAAACATACATTTAATTCATGGAAATTTAAAAATATTACACTCTTTTTCAAAAGAGTATTTACATTGTCAAATATCTAAAACTTAATTTGTTTTTGAAGTGTTATTATATTTTTGAGATTTGTTTTTAAATTAATATTTTTAAATTATTTTAATATGATATAAAAAATAAATTTTAAAAAATAAGAAATTATTTTAATATATTTAAAAATAAAAAAATATTTAAAAAACCAAATAATAATTAATATCCATTGACAGGAATAATGGATACTCCCCAGTAATAATGTTACGGGGATGGATCTCATAGGTCAAGGGAATCACTGGGGCATGTAAATAGCCTTTTAAAAGATGTTTGTAGTTATATTTTAAAATGTTTTTTATTTAAAAATATATTAAAATAATATTTTTTATTTTTTTAAAATTATTTTTAATATCAATTTATTAAAATTAAAAAAATTATAAAAAATAAAAATAATCTATTTAAAAATATAGTTGTGAGTATTTTTAAAATATTTTTTATTTTATAAAAAATATTTTTAATATTAGCATATTAAAATTATCTAAAATTATTAATTTAAAAAATAAATAAATAAAAATTTAATTTTTTTAAAAAATATTTTTTAAGAGCAATAACAAACATAATCTTGAAGAAAAGGTGGCCAACTTTGTAGGTAAAAAATAAAAGAAAGAAAAAAACTGGATTTACAAACAAGCAAAAAGCTGAGCCCGCTTGGCAGGCGAATTACTGAGTCAGAGTCCAACATGACTCGGCCTCACCCTCCTTTTTGCACGGCAAACCAAAACCTGTTTTGATATTGAAAGAGAGCCTGCCGCTTTCATCTCTCTTTCAGTTAATACCCTCTTTACCCAACTCCCATAAGTGCATCAACTCACTTTGGAAGATGCACATTTACAGTACTCTTTTCTTGGCTTCTTGATTTAGATTAGATTTATTCTTTCTTCCTTGTAGTATCAGAACAGAAGTGGTTCTTCACTGAAAAGGAGGGCAATAATAATAAATAAAAAACTAGTCTTTTTGTTGTAGAATCATGAGAGCAAGATTAGTGGTGTTTCCTGTTAAAGGAAGAAACTGGTGCTTTAGCAGATCAATAGACCCTTCCCTTAAAGAGGCAGCCGCTTCCCATACTCCTTCCACTCTCAAACACCTTTGGAAAAAGATCTCTTCTTCTTCCAACTCCAGTGCCAAAAATGTGGAACTTGTTATAGATTATGCTTCCAATAAGGTCTTGCCATTTCTTTCTCTATCCATTGTTTGTTAATTTTGTTGACATAAATTGATAAAAGCGTGGTCTTTTTTTTTGGAAAAAAAATAGATGAATAAAGTATGGACGGGTCTGGAGAAGGCTCCTGAGGGAACTTTCAAGAATAAGCTTCATGGGTATCTCTTCTTTTTTACCATTTTTTTCTTATGATGCCTCAACAAGTGGACTCACTAGTTACAAGTTGCTGGTATCGTATGAGAGGCTATTTTCTTCTTCTTCTTCTTCTTCATTTTTCGTTCGTTTATTGAAGATATTTGATGGTTCAGGTTGGGATTGAAGCTTTTGTCAAGGGTTAAGCCGTCTGAGATTTTTTTAAAATCTATATCCAAGGAGGTCTCTAGTGTTGAAATTACCTACCCTTCCAGGTTATCTTCTATTTCTTACCCTCTTTTATCTGCTTTTGGTTGAATAAACGTTGATTAGGTTTGTACATCTTATATTTGATACTTTGAAGAGCAATGTGAAAGTACAACAAGATTTAGATCCTGCATTCTTAATGAAGTTAACCCTTTTTAAAAACCTTGTTACGAATTTTTTTACTACATTGCAGTTTAAATGCACGCCTTGTGCGTCGAAGGTTGCGACACATTGCCATGAGGTAATTGATTTCCCCTATGTTTTTTCATTTATCAAGCAGTTAAATGTATTTCTTTGTTTTTCTTATCTATTGATTTCTCTTTTGTTGTAAATGTTGAGATTTGCCTTTTAAAAAGATGGTATAAATGCAGTATAATCATTCCAAGAATATTGCTGTTATTTGGTACTCTATTTTTTGGAAGTGAACAAGAATTGTTTAAAGGGAATTAAATATGCTTGGCTAGAAATTAGAACGTCTCTTATGGATGATCCAAAACTGTAAGAGGCTCAAATACAAGCCTCATTTTCCACCTCATTTTCTATTTGTTTCTGACATATTACTGTTTCAGTTCTATGACATGGCTCTAAGTTAATGAAAATAGCTAAAAGGAGTGTTCAGTGTCTAACCCTTTTTCTGGAGAGATGTAAGAAGGCTCTACTTGCCTAATGTGCAAGGCCATTGAGAATTGGAAATTCTTAGGTGCTAAGCTTTTTGTATGACTTACGTCTAGCCCTATGCCAGGGAGATGTAAGAAGGCTCCACTTGCGTAATGTGCAAGGCCATTGAGAATTGACAATTCTTAGGCGATAAGCTTTTTGTATGACATCAAGCTCCTTAAAGAAAATTGTTTCCTCATAATCCTATCTTTCTTAGTTGAAAAATCATCCAACTCTCAATTTTCTTTTTATCTTTGTTTAAAGCTTAAGTAGCATGTACTTATTTTCCTTGGACATGTTTTTTTGGTTTTGTGAATTTTTTTTATGGTTGCCACTGTCTTCCTGAAGTGAGTGCTGTCTGATTATCAGGGGGGTTGCAATCCACAAGAAATATTTCTATGGTTCAGTTATGCTGCTTTCATTGTCAAGTGCATTAGCTGTACGTATGCATTCGTTTAAGAATGTCGATTTTGTTGTGATTTCTTGCATTATTGGTTCTGAAATTTGTCCTTTCATGCTTCAGGAATTACAAGAAGATGCATTATCATGTTTCCTATTACTCTTCTAAATTTTTTGTGTTGCATCCTTGTTCTCTTTCTTACTTAGGTCTTGCCTCTACCCAACATCCCATTCTTTTGGTTCTTATTCCACAGTTATTCCAACTGGCGAGCTCTTAAGGTGTGTTATTTATCTTTAGCATGATTCTAGAAGTTGGAAATGAAGTTGGGATTGCTTTGCATTTGTGTAAGAAGCAGGTTATGCTATTCTATGAGAGATTACTTTTGATAAAGTTCAGTATTATGTTTCCTAAAAACATCTTAGATGCTTCCTTTTGTTTATCATAATATGTCACTTTCTTATGCATCTATTCACAGTTTTGTTTTTCAAACTTCTCAAATTTTGCATTTTGATACCATAGGGAAGTGAGAAGCTTCTTCAGCTAGTGTCAGATTGCTCATGTGCTGAAAATTCAGCTGCTCCAAATGCCAAGGGAAGCGAGCCTGAGAGTGAGGAACCCAAGCATAAATCCCACAGTTCATAAGATTCTCTATGGGTACGTTTTCTCATGAATATCTGAAAGTTTTAGTGATCTGTCAGTCACTTATAGGATTAGAAATTTCATTGGAATGATTGGCCTTGAACATTTTGCTAAATTAACTAAGTTAAGGAGAATTCTTTTGTAAATTCCAAATGAGCATATGTAAGTAAGTTCCATGGTCATGGTCGTGAAGTGGTTTTACTCGTGGTGGAATACGTCTAGGAATGCCTTATATATATATATATATATATATATATATATATATGACATGATTACGTGAGAAAGCTTACACTTGAGATATTTGTATTTGTTACATGCTAAAAAAACTCATTATACTGGCATTATTTCCCATATGCACCTTGGGATGCTAGATTTGAGAAACGATTGTTAAATTTGTAGTTTCTGTATATATCCTTGAATGTTTATCTATTTTTCCACATCGATGTCTAGTGTCCTTAAGATCCACGCAGGGATAAGCATTCAATTGCATTTTTGGCCGCAACAGCAGTCTTTCTATCAATTTAGTAAAGCTTTCTATTGGTTTTATGAAATTGCAAACAGGTGCTGCAACCATCAAAGGAGCTCCAGGAACTTCTTAATAAGCATGCAGATGAAAATGGCCTCAATGACTCTGCAATTTCAGATATTTGCAAGACCTTTAGTTTGAATGCCAATGATGTTTCGAAGTTTAGACATTCAATCTAGATAAATATTTGCGGTGTATACCTGTCATTTGTCATGTAACATAATTCGGCGCGATTGCTGATCAATATAAGTAGATCATTCTAATTTTGCCATGTCATGTAACTCTGGCATACGCGGTCATTTAGGAGAGAGAAAATTGAATACAGGAAAGTAAAAGATTTTGGCTCTGACATGGCATGGCTACAAGTTACATGATTTGTTCAACAATGCGGATAATTATCTCAAGCACTTTAACAGTTCTACTGTGTTTTTTTAATCTATTATGCATTCTCTTGGTTTGTGCCCAGAAGGCCATAACTGCTCAATGATAATGTTTGGTTACTTGCTGGGGGTATTTTTGCTCATTGACCATTTGAAAAAAATATTGGTCAAATAATATGAACATAATTTTATTTTTTTGTGAAATAACATAATTTAGTACATATTATGACCGGAAAACACACTATATTATGTTAATGGAAAATGTGGCATTTCAAAGAAATTATTAAATGTGCAGGCAAGAGATAAAAAAGAGAATGAAACTATAATTATAACATTACTAATAACAATTCAATTGAAAGATTTTCACGAAACATCAAGGTGATCAATTAGACTAGATTTTCTAATGCAAGCAATTACAATACAGGTAAAAACAAAGAAAGATATCTTGTAAGTATATTAAAGTTTTAATCATAAAATCACTAATACTATCATACAAATCTTGACAAAATAAATCCGACAACATTTAAAAAGATCATTAAAAATAATCAAGTTGTGTTACATTTTTTTTAAAAAAACAAGTTATTTATTGCTTGTGGCTCACTCCAATTATAGTTAATAACCTTACCTTGTAAATCTTTGTGATAGTATTAATGATATTATAATCGGAACTTTAGTGTGATTTCAAGAGCCTTTTTTTTCTTTTATCTTTCTCATCTCTTCTCATTGTAATTGCATACTTTTGTTAGAATGAAAAATGTAATATACTTTGTTCATTATATGATTTTTATTGGTGTCACTTGATTTCTCTAGTATTTTTTTTTCATCTCTTATCTCTTCTTATTGTAACTTTTGCTAGCCCATTTAACAATTGTTTTTTAAAATACCATGTTTTTCATTAATGACATCTTAAAATGTCATGTTTTCCAATCACAACATGAATTAAACTATATTATTTATCCTTTTTTTCAAATGTATTGTTTTACTTTTTTTAAAAAAAATTCACTTTTTATGTAGATACTAAGATAAAACAGCTGCACAGTCAATATATCAATTAGCATTTAGTTTCATCTCAAAAGATACAAAACAAGCTTATCATTATATGGGAAAGAGTGATGTTGCGTTGAATTTTAAGAGCTTACCTATGTTAATTAATCCTCATGTGATTGTGTTCAAAAGAAATAATGTTGCCATTGATTTTCATACAAATCCAAAGCGAAGATAAGCTGGAAACTATGTGATGATTATCGTATAAGAAGAGTGCACAAGTCTTAATAGCTAAATTCTAGCCATTTTACAATATACTAATAGTATGGCTCAACTAGTACATACATGATTACTATAAGAAAATCTAACCATTTTATATTGCTAGTTTGTAGCTTAAGAACATATATGATCAAACACAAATTTGTCTGTCTAATAAAAATTATTATTATTATTCAAGCACTTTAAATGAAATTTATTTCAAGAATCTCTTCTCTGAATTACACTCCCAATCTAAAATTAGCTACTTATTATTTCTAATGAAAATTGATTTTAAAATCAAGTTTTGAATTCAGCAGCATAAATTAAATAGAAAAAAAATTAATATTAATAAATTAAACTAAATGAAAAAAATTAATTAAAAATAAAAAAAAATAAAAAAAATTGAGTTAATCTATCAAATCAAGTTAACTCGTCAAACTCGAGATCCATTTCATGAAAATCTAATAACTAAATAAAAAATTTTAACATTAACAAACTAAATTTAAAAAAAAATTATTAAAAAATAAAAACACAAAAAAAGCAAAAAAAACCCTAAAGGCATAAAAAATTAAAAAAAAGACAATTATATTATTATAATTATAATATATAAGTACTCGTGTGGGAAAAATTATAATGTTTTTTCTATATATTCTAGAATTATTAATAATATTATGAAGTTGTTAATTTATCTTGTAATTTATTTATCTATTCTGCCTTGTAAAATTTTGTCTGTAAGTGTTTACATTTCCATGTGTTTTCGTCATAATCAATTAACATCCTTTTAGTGCTTGTTTTTGATCCTATATAAGGATAACAATTTCACTGGAATTGCCTAGTCCCTGGTGTCATTATCTGGGTCAAATTTTTATCCAATTTGACTAATATGCTGGTAAAATATGACTAGTTTTTTCAAAGTTTTTTTTTTAAAAAAAAACAATTTGTAAATTTATATTTTAATGCAATGCACGGAATCTTGTTAAGAACTTTTATGATTTTATAAGCCATGGATGAAGATACAATTTGCTTTTTAATCTTAAATCTTATTTTGTAAAATTGATTGAATTAAAAAAAAAAAAAGAACTCAGTTTGGATCAGGCACGCCATTGGGTAAAGAAAGTCTTCCATCTTACATGGGTTAAACACTCCATTTTTTCTTTAACATCTACATGAACCTCTCTCCATCCATTTTTAAATTAAATTGAAACCCTTTTCAATTGAGAAACAATATCATGAAACACTTACTGTGGAATTATGAAATTTTATGAAACTTTTAAAGCAAATGTTTTATTTGTTTGATTATGATAGACATGAATGGTGATAAAAAGAATTATGATTCTCATTTATTTTAATTTTCACTTGAATATAAAAAAGAGTAGGAATGACATTTTGATTTTAATTTCAACTAAGTTATATTCAATTTTCCATGTAAATTCTATTTTCTCATTTAAGGCTTAAGCTACTCACTTGGTTCATTGGTCCCTCTTTGTTTATTAAACTAGTCAATATACCGTAGAATTCCAAGTTAATTTTTAATACAAGAAAAAGGGATACTGATATACAATAACCTTATAACAATTTATTACCGTTTAAAAATAGTTAAACTAATCAATTAAAAAAAATTAAGAAATATAGTATTAATTAAAAATCAAATTAAATAAAAAATTAAGAGTTCCTGTACATAGAAAGCCAAGCTTGCACTGGGGTTTTTTATTATTTTATTTTTAAAGATAATATGTCATCTATTATTACCTTTTCCAGTCACCTTCAATAATTAAAAAATCAAGATTTAAGTTCAAAAAATTATAAGCCAGATTTATTTTCTAGCATATTTAAAAGGAGAAGGTCATCTTTATTGAACTCATCTCTCTATAATGAATTTATTAACACTAAAATTAATATTTTTTTTGTTGAAATATGGTTGACCAAACCTGCTTTTTTCTTTATTTTTCAATGATTTTCTCTTTTTTTTAATAATATTTAGGAATTAAAATAAAAAAATATAGAATTGAATAGTAAAATTTCAAAATAATAGATACCAAACATGGAAAAAGGAATTCAAGGAACTAAAGTAAAGTTCTATGCTCCTCTTGAACAAATCAAATTACATAATGCTTTGTTATTTTAAGTGGATTTTTATTCTTGTTATTATATATATAAAACCTAAATTTCTAGTTTGTAAAATCAACCAACATTCAAGTGTTTCATTGAAACCTTGCACGTACAACATCATGAAAATCAAAATAAATCTTAAAACATAAAAGAATAACAAAATAACTTATAAAAACTAAATTTAATAAAATAATTAATGATCAAACCATAAAAAATTAAGAATCGGTGGGCTAAGAAGTTGTTTGGGAACATGTTTAAGACTATGCTTTCAAAAAATTTGATTTTTTATTTAAATTGATATTTTTATATTTTATGATTGTTTTAATGTACTGATATTAAAAATAATTTTTTAAATATATTATTTTAATATATTTTTAAATAAAAAATACTTTAAAAATTAACTATTATTACACTTTCTAACATTTTATAAAAAAAATTAATCTAAAGAACAATAATATGAGCAATAAAATGAGAGTTGATGAGCATGAGATGTGAATGATTAAACTCTTTTAATTTATGTTAATCATGAGTTATAATCACTTTTATCTCAAAATCTAAAACCTTCTTCATAAAAATAAATTAAAAAATTTTAAAATCTTAATTAAATCACAATAAAAATCGAATCCACATGAAAAAAAATTTAGTTTATATTGATTTTTAAGCCACACAACTTAGATGATATCTTGCATCTGGGATTCAAGTTCAGTTTTCATCCTATTTGGAAATTGTTTATTCAAAATTACCATAGCAATTGGACGTCACTGAAATATTGATCATCGAGTTGATTTTACAAACAAAAGTGTTATTAAATAAATTGTTAATGAAGTAATTTTGAATAATTGATACAACACGACAACAAACAAATGATGGGTTAGGGAAAAAATAAAAGTAGAGTGGCGGATAAAATAAGCCAGACATTAAATTAAATTAAAGATTATATTAAAACAATTAGATAATTTGTACCAATATATAGTACCACAGCTGTATTTTTCAATTTCATTCGTAATTTGTTTTTCAATTATTGCTTTCTATGACCAAATTAATTATTAATTTCTAAAAATATATTAAAAAAATATTCCAACAAAAAAGAACCAAATATATATATATAAAATCTCATGATCATTATAAAATTTATACGAATAGGGTATTTTTAGTTCATTTATTTTCTTTTTTTTTTCAATCTCTATAGTTTTTGTTATTTTATTTTTATTCAAAACTTTATTTTATTTATTTTTTAATTTTTGGATGTGAGAGACAAAAGAGAAAATTAATGATTGGCCATATTTAACAAAAAAATAAATCCAATTTTAGTGTAAACAGATGTTATAAAACAAGGAGGGATCTCCCTGAGGTGTTTTTGAACTATTGTTTTACCTAAAAAATAAATTAAAATTAAGGTTAAGAGAATAAAATTTTTATAGATTTAATTTTGTGTTTGTAATTTTTTTAGATTTTTTAAGCTGATAAATTGATTTATTTTTTTTTTATATTCTAAAAGTTTTTATTAGATGTTTTAGGTGAAATTAAATTAAAAAAAAATAAGTTTTTTAAACTAAAAAAATAACACTCTACCATAATGAAGATTATATTTTTGACAGGCCGACGAGTCGTCTACGTTTATTTTTTAAAAAACAACAGGAGTGCCCCTTCATAAAAAAAAAAAATCTAGATAAGCAGGTTTGGTTTTACACGCGCATGTGCATAGCCTTCTTTGTTAACGGGGCTAAAAACACACTATACATTTAACAACGCCGTAACGGCAAAGCGCGGGTCGTGGCTGCTTGTGGTCGTTAAAACTTCATGGTAATATGAGTGTCCTGGATAAAATGAAATGGGCTCGCAAAAGCCCATATGAAAAGGGAAGCCCGTACGTGCTGCTGATTGTTGATAGCTTCAGCTTAAAGGAGCAAGTCTTCTTTCCTCCGTACATGCTCTGCTGCCTCAGCCTGGTGGTGTCTTCTTCTCTCTGTCAAGAAAAGAAACGAAAACCGAAGCGAAGTAGCAGGAATGGGAAGTGGTGGAGATGTGGAGGATATGCTGAAGGACGAGAAGAACCCTCCCCCTCTGGATGAGGACGATATCGCTCTCCTCAAGACCTATGTATCCAAACCCCTTTTCACTTCTAAACCCTACTTTTATCTCTATTCACCTAACTTTCATTTATTTACCCTAATGATCATAATAGTACCCAGATCCTAATACTCTTTCTTCCATTTCTAGAATTAAAAATATAGTAAAGCTTCTTTCTTTGATTAGCTATTAGGTTTGAGCATCAGCACCATTAACTTTTTATTGCGTTTTCCTGTTTTAAGGGTAGCGCTATAACTTTTTAAGGAGTTGATTACCGGAATTTAAGTAGTACTGGTTGGTTTTATGCAGGGCTTGGGACCGTATTCTGCGAGTATAAAGAAAGCCGAGAAGGAAATTAAGGAAATGGCTAAGAAAGTCAATGATTTGTGCGGTATGTGCTTATCTCACCGATATTATTTTACTGTTGCAATCTTGTTAAAAGGGCTTCCATGGTTTTGTTATTGCTACTTGGATGCTATTGATCCATTGTATTTTGCTTCAATTTTTTCAAAAATAGGTATCAAGGAGTCTGATACTGGTTTAGCTGCACCGAGCCAATGGGATCTTGTTTCTGACAAGCAAATGATGCAGGAGGAGCAGCCCCTTCAGGTATGGATTCGGTTGAGGAGGTTTAGTCAGTAATTTGCACTTTCTGTTTTTGGTATAGTGACTTCGTTTCTTAACCAGGTGGCTAGGTGCACCAAGATAATTAGTCCAAACACAGAAGATGCCAAATACATGATAAATGTTAAGCAAATTGCAAAGGTATGCTTAAAATCTCAAGACATATTGTTGGAGTGTTTTCACATGGACAATCCTCTTGGTCAATTTTTTTTTTCTTTCAGTGATTTTTCTTTTCTAAAATCAAATCCTGAATGCAAGACACAGACGGACACATAAATTATCACATGTTAATGTTAGGTTTTTTTATGGATTATTTTCAGTGATTATTGTTTTGAACCAAAGCTACATATAATTAATCATATTTTCATTAATGTATTCTTTGTTATCCCATTCCAGTTTGTTGTTGGGTTGGGTGACAAGGTTTCCCCTACTGATATAGAAGAAGGCATGCGTGTGGGGTAGGTTTCCTTTAAGCTTTGCAGTTGCACTCTACTATTTTGTTGCTTACAATATATGCTGAAGTAGTCAGATATTTCTGGTCTATATTCATGCTCACTATAAAATGAATTCATGCATTAATTTCTAGAGTTTGCTTGATAAATATCTTTTTATTTGCCAGCTTTGTTTGCTAAATGGATGTAACCTTATTTGAATTTTACTTCCATGTTCTCAATTTAAATTTATTGGTGATGTTTTATATTAAAGAGGACTACCGTGTTTGTAATGGATTAGTAGTAGTATAATCATGTAGAAGTAGATGATTGGTGGCTCATGGCCTATCTTCTATAACAAGACTTTGGCTGTACACAAGCACTTTAAACCATACCTGTGCTATGTCTTTTGTTTTAATTTTATGTTGTGTCTTCACATTATTCAATTTTTAATTATCCTTTTTCCATTAGCTATATTGAGGGATTATCTGTTATCACTTGGTTGGTTTGGAATCAAATCAAGTAATTGCCGTGCCTTTTGCTGCAGGGTCGATCGCAATAAATATCAGATACAGATTCCTCTTCCTCCCAAAATTGATCCTAGTGTGACCATGATGACAGTAGAGGAGAAGCCAGATGTGACATATAATGATGTTGGTGGATGTAAAGAGCAGATAGAAAAGATGAGAGAGGTATGTAAATCCTTCTCTATTTCTCTTTTGTTATTGATTAATTTACTTAGCAATTCATTGTTTTCCTTTTAAATGCCGTACTCATACCAATGAACTTGTAGGTTGTTGAGCTGCCCATGCTACACCCTGAGAAATTTGTGAAGCTTGGAATTGATCCTCCTAAGGGTGTTCTCTGCTATGGTCCTCCCGGAACTGGTAAAACACTTTTAGCCAGAGCTGTGGCTAATAGAACTGACGCTTGTTTCATTCGGGTTATTGGAAGTGAACTCGTTCAAAAATATGTTGGTGAGGGAGCCCGGATGGTCCGTGAACTTTTTCAGGTTAAGAATTGCTGCCTTTTGGTGTTTATTCCCTTTACTGTTACAATGTCTTATGTTAAAAATAAAATGTTCACTATTGCAGATGGCCCGTTCAAAGAAGGCTTGCATTGTGTTTTTTGATGAAATTGATGCCATAGGGGGTGCACGATTTGATGATGGTGTAGGTGGAGACAATGAAGTCCAGCGTACAATGCTTGAAATCGTCAATCAACTTGATGGGTTTGATGCCCGTGGAAACATCAAAGTTCTTATGGCAACAAACAGGTTAGATTTGCTTACTATAGGGCTGCTGTTTTATGAAATCTTTGTGGCACATTTGCTCCTTTCCATTTCCTTTTGTAATGTGTAACTGCGTTCAGTGCTGCTTCTTAATTTTGCCCGTTTTTCTCACATAGAACCAGTCATTTCTTAGCTGCCTGCATGTTTGCAACCAATTGCTTGCTTTCCTTTGCTTTGAACATCTTGGCATGCTCTTTCTGCTAGAATTTAGCTGTCAAATTTAGAAAGTTGAAAGTTGTGGGATGTGTCTGCATGTGTTTGAAAATGAATTTTTATTTTCTGAATGCTTCAATTGCTGCTCCGTTGAGCAATTTCTTGGTTTCATACTGTTGCTGTGAACTTGCAGTGCATCTTCAACTCTTAAGCATAGGATATGTTTGTTCTGTATTTCAGGCCTGACACACTAGACCCAGCACTGTTACGCCCTGGAAGATTAGACCGTAAGGTTGAGTTTGGCCTTCCAGATTTGGAGAGTAGAGCACAGATATTTAAGATCCACACCCGAACAATGAACTGTGAAAGGGATGTCCGTTTTGAGCTTTTGGCACGGCTTTGCCCGAATTCAACAGGTAAATTCTGCCTTTATGTTATGGTTCACTGTATTTAGATTCTTAATACAGAAAAATTCTCTCTGATAATATGAAATACACCACCGGGGGCTCATTAAGTTGATAAGAATTTGGAGATTTGGTTAAAAATCATAGGCTTCATTCATGGTGTTGTCTTTTGTAATACACCACCCGGGGCTCATTAAGGTGATAAGAGGTTGGAGATTTGGTTAAAAATCTTAGGCTTCAGTCTTGGTGCTATCTTTTGTAGCATGTGTTTGTGTGAGTGATACGCCATAGAAGAAATAGGAAAGGACCATGTAGAACTGGTCTAAATTTAAAAAGCACCAGTTACCCTGGTCTACAAATCTATTCTAACCATCAACAAATTCTGAGAATTTTAGGTGGAATGGGGATGTAATTCTTTCTAGTTCTTGAGGTATAATGACAGGCTGAGAGGCTTGGTTATCTTTTGGAGACCCAAATTGTATTTGGACTTCCCCTATTTGTTAAAAGAACAAAATTCTAATATCATTTATCCTACATTAGATTAGTGTATTTCAGGAGGCTTTTAGATAAGAATAAAAAAGAAAGAAAGAAAAGAACCATCGGTTGGTTCTTCCTTTGACATCAGATGCCCCCATCCCCCATTTCTTTGTCAATGGACTGATCTTTAGTTATCTTGGTGTATTTTGAATTATTGATTAACAATGTGGGTTTCTTCAGGAGCGGACATTAGAAGTGTGTGTACTGAAGCTGGAATGTTTGCTATTCGAGCCCGGCGGAAGACAGTAACAGAGAAGGACTTCCTTGATGCAGTGAACAAAGTAATTAAGGGATACCAAAAGTTCAGCGCAACACCGAAATATATGGTCTACAATTGAGGGGGTGATTTTGCATGTTGGATAGAGAAATTTGATGGCTGAAGCTGGAATGTTTGCTATACTAGCCCGGCAGAAGACAGTAACAGAGAAGGACTTCCTTGATGTAGCGTGAATGAAGTAATTAAGGGATACCAAAAGTTAAGTGCGACACCGAAATATGTGGTCTACAATGGAGCGGGTGATCATGCATGGTGGATAGAGAAGTTTGATGGTTAAGTGATGCAACCCTGCTGTTTTGTTGACATCAAATTCGTATTATTATAACTTCCTTCACTTGGATTTCAATGGCCGTGGACCTTTTTGTGCTTTTATGGTTTTTTCAATTTTTGTAATGGATCACAATGTTATGTTTAAGTTTCCTGCCTCAACAGCAACAGCAGGTGTTCTGTATCTTGGTTTTGAGTGTTATTAGATATTTTTTAAAATATTTTTTATTTAGATATTAAAATAATATGTTTTTTATTTTTAAAAAATTATTTTTAATATTAGTTTATTAAAATAATTTAAAAGTATTAAAAAATATTAATTTAAAGTAAAAAAAAATTAAAATTTTTTTAAAATACAAAAATAGAATCTAAGTTCTCGTGCAATGATATTTTGATTGAAGAAAAGTCATTTCAAAGAAAAGCATTTGAGCTGTAAAGGTTGAGCCTTCAACCACCAAAGTATTAATCAAAACAGCAGCCTGATGAGATCAAAATTTGAGTTTTCCACCATGATCAAAGCTTACCTCCTACTTTTGTTTTGCATTTATATTTAAAGATAGTATTCATTGATATCACATGGAGTTCCTTTCCTTTTCTTTTCGAGGATTGCCAGAATAAAAGGATTATCAGATTATGTTCCCTCTCAAACTAGTTGCTTGAATGGACCAGCAGTGAAACCTCATGAATATTCTACAAGGAGCATCAATGATCAAACATCTGAAAATCATGAAAAGGTATGGTCACCATTTTTAACTAGGAAGAGAGAGTATAACCATGTACAGAATGCCATCAACTGTCATGAAGCCATTACAGAGAGAACACCAGAAAACAAACACTAGATAGACCATGTCATTTTTAACATACCGTACCAGGCTTTTAATTCTCGTATGTGTTTATGCCAACATTCAACTACAACACACATTTATGTTGAAAAAACTTGTAAATAAAATAAACAAAGATAAACTGAGAGGAAAAGCGGGGACGGCTATCAATCAGCGACAACAACGCAAGAAATGAATGATTTTGCAACGATGTTCAAGACATATAGTCTTGCGTGTCTGGATTGACAGCTCTTGGTGTTTCACCTTGTTCGTTTCCAATTGTTCTCTTGCTCATGTTAGCTCTCTGCACTAAACGAACCAATGCTTGAACCACTTCTGACATAGGAGGTCGAAACTCTGGCTCAGGCTGCCACAAAACAATCATAAGCATTAGAACATCAACACATACAAGACTTAGCACACCCACCCTTTCCCTTATAGAACTACAAAATGCCCCAAACTTGCCGAGCTGCTAATTTTAACTCCCAATCTCTATGTTTCAGTTTATAAACAGCAATACCAAGCTACCACACTTCAAACCCCCATCCCTCAACCCAACCCCACCTAACTTCCCTCTTTCAAGTTATACATTACCTGGACACAAAGAGCAATGACATCAGCAAACCGGGAGAGAGATTTGACGGGGTAGAGACCTTTGAGTTCTGGGTCAACCATTTTAGATAAAGCATCGATGTCATGGAGCTGAGGAGTTGCCCAGCGAACCAATGATTGCTCTGATCTAGGCCTTGAGCTGTTAACAATTCACATTGCAATGAGATGATTAATAACCAGCTCATTTTTATCCCATCTTCAGTTAAAATTATGTTAATAATGAGAAAATCAACATGATTAAGGCAATGAGAGAGTCACCACATTGTTTATGTTAGCACTTCACCTGTCAAATGGTTTACGTCCAGTAAGAAGCTCCAACATGACTGCACCAAAACTGTAAACATCACTCTTTAGAGTATAATGACCAGACATAGCTACCTCAGGTGCAACGTATCCAGAACCTGCATTCTGGTTCAGTACCTGCATGTGTGGTGGAAAATAAAATGGACTTAGAAAATCATTTAAGCAAATAGCCATGCATGGTTAGAGATTAGTCTAGCCTCTAAACTAATGCAGTGCTGCAAATGAAACAGATAAAAATTTCAACTAAAGTAAAAGAAGCTTTTCATCACCAATTAAGAGGTTGCCCATGTCAAAAAACGATCCCAACCCAAAAGCTTAATCTATTAGGTCGGGTCTCGAGAATAGTTTTATATTACTCTCTAACTCATCCATCAAGTAAAAACCCTTTGGATTTGAAACTTACACGGACTCAAACTATTTCGTGCTTGATTTTATTAACTAGAATGAAAATAATAAGATTCGAACTCGTAACTATTTGGTCATCAAGGCTCTAATACTATATCAAAGAACTATCTCAAAATCAAGAGCAATATAAAACTATTATCACAACTTCACCTAATAGTTTAAATTTTCGAGTTGAGATGGTTTTTTAATATGATATTAGAGCCTCGATAACCGAACAGTCATGAGTTCAAATCTCACAATCTCATTCTAATTAATAAAAATTAAGCACCAAGTTTGTGCAAGTTTCAAGTTCAAAGAGTTTTTACTTAAAGAAATGTGTGTGTTAGAGAATAATATAAATCATATATCAGAAAGGACACAAAATAAATGATTTCTCACAAAAAGTGAAATAAGCTAACTTGCAACAATGAAATCACTAGTATTTTGCAAGGTAGTTCTTACAAAGTAGATCCTACAAGGAACCCAAATATCCTAGATGTTGAACCATCTCAAAATATGCTACTACCACAGCATGGCAAATTAAAATTCAGAAGAGAGACAAGCATAAGTTAGAAGTATTAATTACCTATCCAGTCATAACTTGCAGATGGCTTCATATAAAAATACAGAAAATAAAAACCCAACTTGCATGCAAATTATGCAAAAGGAAAACATTAAAAGCTAAGGAAGACAGCGATAAAAAGCTCAAAGACAACCTAATTCTTTGCAATCCACATCAAAGGAATATGATGTAACGGACTATCAAGAAATTTTAAGGAGGCTCATGACCAACCTGGTCTGCATGAGGGAGACAGCTTGCCAGGCCAGAGTCTGAGAGATGTGGATTGAGCTCTGTGTCTAATAGTATATTCACGGACTTGATATTTTTATGAACAATAGATGGTGAACAAACTTCATGCAGGTACCTGAAAGAAAAAACCCCTTGAGTATTAGGAACTGTTCATCATTAATATCACAGGTAAGGAACAACCATGATTTACGAAGAGGTTGCAAAGGTTGGACTCTTTCCCTATCATTTGGTGAAGTTCTAAATTCCAATATCAAAATTCTTTAACAAAAATCAGGAGGATGCCCTGCATCTTAGAAAAATTCACATGGAGTGGAAATGAACATGCCAAAGCAACTCCTTTGTGTGGTAAGGTTCTAGATGCTTAGAAAATTTAACAATAACAAGTTCACAAGGTTTTCCTCTTAATGCTTTTATATGATTGCTATTAATAATATTAATACCATGGAGCTAAAAAGTCAAGTATCTATTTTGTTGAATCATTCATGTGGCATTGATCAAATCCTTGTGTACACCAATAATTGAAAGATGGAGCTAATGATAAATATTGGGGTAGAGAAACCAGGTGTTCTGATCTTCTTGGCGCAACTTGATGTTAGTTAGAAACAACTGGAACCATGGAATTCTTTTTCTGAGCATATATATGCTACGAACTTACTCTAATGCCCTAGCGGTCCCCAGAGCTATCTTGACACGGGAGTTCCATATCAAAGGTTTGCTGTATTCATCTGATAGATGCAGCAAGTCATGCAATGAGCCATTTTTATGAAACTCATAAACCAGCAGATGCTGTCCATGCTCTGAGCAATAACCCACTAGTTCTGTCACGTTTGGATGATGCAACAGGGAAATGCTTGCAACTATCTCTGTAAAATCATCAGACATATCACTGGGCAGAGTGGCTGAATCTAGTTTCTTCACAGCAACAACCTACAGTGTTGTCGAAGCAGATGTTACAAACTTAATAAGATGGACAGAAAGCGCGCATGTGAAAGAAAAGAAACTTTCTGAAGGAAACATATGCACAATTTCTTCCTATATGAACACTTGCCATCACTCAATTCACATTCTTACACAACTTTCCACAGCTACCTTAATTATCAGTTGGTATGTTATTCATCATAGAGAATGGAAAGTATAGTATAAAGTATGAAAGGGGCAAGACATGTTCAAGAAGACTAGTTTTTTATCCTTTAACTGAATAGTCAAAGTGAGAAAAGTATACCTTCCCATCATCAAACTCAGCTCGATAAACACGTCCAAATAACCCCTCACCAAGAAGATGGTCGACATTGAAGCTGCCAGTAGCCATCTGCAGGTCTGCGACAGAGTACGATGTCACATTTATAGGAGTGGTAACAGGTTTCTTGACAACAATAGGCTTTGGCGAAAATTCCTCTTCATCAAATGACTTGTGACGATCAATAGGTGGAGGTCTAAGATTTATTGAGGCTGAAGTGTCAAATATCTTTGTGTTGACTGTGGAGGAAGTTTGCATAGATTTCATTTCTGCAGTACAATTTCAAAGATAAGATCACAAGAGAAAGGTCAAACCAAGAGAAAGGGAAAGATGAAGAAAAATGCTCAGCGTGATGATTTCTGAAATCAACAAGCTAATGACATGGACCTCAAGCTACACTGAAGTAGTAAAGTTCTACATGGTACTGCTTTTATTAATTTACAGGACTTGACAGGGCAGGGTCCACGCCCCAAATCAGATTCACTTAGTATAGGGACTGTAAATTTGAAAGTATTTTATCTATGCATTTAAGATATTCATCCCTAGACATTTAAAATATATCCCTTGGTCCCTTATGTTTCAAATTTTGAGTTCTAATTCTGTCAAATTATCAGCAATGAAAGTAAATAGATTGCAAAGCACACTGATAAATCATAGTTGTTTGCGGATAAATAGCAAAGCCATCCTCCTTACTTCCAGTCTAGAAAGTAACAAACAACAAAGCCCATTAAGCAAACTAATGCAGCAGTGCAAAAAGGAAAAATGATGCAAACAATACAGATGATTCATCCATGATGCTCAACAAAGTGAAAGGCACAGGTAAAAAAGGTTCTACCTGGTACATCATTAGTAGAAGAAAGAGGGGCAAGTGGTTGATTGTCAAGCTTTTCTATATCCGAGGACCTCCTGGATCTTCTCTTCACTAAAAAGAAAGCTACTATCCCCCCAACAAGAAATATGGATATGATTATTCCAGCTATGCCACCAGCACCTATTCCTGATTTCTTGCTGCCACCACCAGCACCACTGCCTGATCGGCTGTCATTGCCACCAGATTTCTGACTTGGGCCTTTGCGGGCTGGAGGAGTACCAGGTGGAGGAGGGGGTGCAGGCCCTGAGTTCCAATTGTTACCATCCTTCCTGTTAAGATATTCAAGTTATAATTTTCACAAACTTCTCTCTTATGAAACAATAGTGATAATAATGAAAATTTCCTCAATGCAAATGCTTACTGTAGATTAATGCTGTTGAGCTGGCTAGGGATCCAACCTGTAAAACGATTATTTGCAACATTCCTGAAAAACATAAATGCAGATATAATAAAAGGCCTGATTTCTCAATTGCAAACAGAGAGAGGACAATGTTCCTGGTGAATTTAACAGATACACTGGTACCCACAGATTTTCAAGAGGAAGATTGGCGAGGACATCAATAGCTCCAGTAAACTGATTGCTTTGCAAATACCTGCCAAAGGACTAATTAAGGAAAAGGTGGCCAAGACAATATGCTAAGCTCTACTATCAGAGAAGCCCATTTTGAAACTTACATTGATTTCACACTTGAAAGTGAGCTAAAACTCTCAGGTAGGTCACCTGTTAGTAGGTTGAACGATACATCCCTGTAGTGGCATAGAGAAATTATCAACATTTTGTTGCCTTTTTCTTCCATAAAACTAGATAGATGTATTTAACATAATTTACAGAATGAACTTCAATTTGATCTACTTGTTGAGGAAAAAAATGGCACTTTAAATATTCAGCAGCAGACAGTATAGAGTATAATACAAGAAACAGTAATTGATATTGATAACGTTCACTTTAGCAGAAATATAATATGCACCTGCACAAGTTTTTGTTTTTGCATTGTTAACTGTAAAGTGCTAAAGTATCAACCCAAATTTCTTTAACAGGTCAAGAAATAAGAAAAGTAACCAAAGAATTATTGATACTATTAGCAATCTGTCAAAGTAACAGAGAAATCTCACAATACCCTTCAATAAGACTAATACAAACAGCCAAGTAAAATTATTATTTTATTGTTATTTAATAAGAATGTGTGAGAAGATCTCACAATGTGGAGAGAGAAGTTAGTTGTCCAAACATGTCTCCCAACTGATTCTGAAGCTGATTGTGACCAAGGTTTCTACACTCAAAGAGACAAGAAAAGGCATTAGCTTTGTACCTTGGATAGGTTGAAACCAAGAATTATTAACTTGAAATCACTTACAAGTATGTAAGAGAAGGCATTTGAGAAATGGAATAAGGGATTCCTCCACTAAGTTGATTATTAGCAAGATTTCTGCGTACAAGAGAGAATCAAGAGTAAATCATCACAAAATCAGAAAAGGCAGGAATAACTTAAATAAGAAAGAAATGAAATTTGAAGCTCACAATCGCTGCAAGTTTGGAGGAAGTTGATAAGGTAAAGCGCCTGCAAGATTATTATTACTCAAGTCTCTGGAGAACACAAGGTATCACGATGTCACAACATAGAAAATCTATAGAAATGAGACCAACACGTATACTGGATAAGTAATCTCACAGGTTCGTTACTGCTTTCAAACTGTCAAGCTGGTACCCTAGTGACCCAGAAAGTCCAAGACCAGGCAATTTACTGGGAAAAAAAACACAATACAGGTAAAAGAATCAGTGCCAATAGCATTCTAATGGATACAATGTCAGAAAAAACAGATTCTACACAGAAGATTACATTTCTGTAACTCGTGAGCCTGAGCAAGTAATGCCTTTCCAGTTTTGCCCACATGGATCATCACCATTTGCACTCCATTGTGTTAGCTGCGCCGGTGAATTCATACTGCTGAACATAACCCGTAGAGCAGAAGCTGCAAGACAAACAAGCAAAAAATTAGGATAGATGCTCAGTATAGAGAGGATCATCAACCATATATGTAGCCAACTAAAAATTTTCCAAAAGATATTTCTGAATTTCAAATCACAGGCAAGTGAACATATCACTAACATTTCAGAGTCTGGAGTTCAATATGTGATATTTAGCCGTTGTCTGAGCACTTGGCTATTGATGTTTTATCTTTTCTTGAAAAGCCGTAGCCTGCTAGTATATCACTATTCATGTAAAAAAAAACTTCTCACAACATGGACTTCTTGGTTAATTCTAGATGTTGACCATGTGCTCATCTTTGGCTCTTAAATGGAATGGCTGGCTTTCTCGCAAACCAAGTGGGAATTGAGTGGTGAAGAGGAAAGTGGGAAAATGAAAGAAACACATTTGAGAAATTTCCCTATTCCTATTTACATGCATCCATCTTCCATGGGTGCTCAGTTCAAGAAGCGAACTCAGTACTTCTTAAGGCAACTGTTCAAGAAAAAGACCCAGCCTTGTACAAAAGTAATTTCTAACTCCCTCAATTCAAAACCCAATATTAAAAGAGAGACAGGAGAGTGAGAAACAGAGAAGGAATGATTTAGTTACGCTATGGAACCTTTTTGACTGTCAAGACAAATTTGGAGGTCAAGGCTCATCAATGTCAGAGAGGATCAACTCTTAACCTTATAGGAGTCTGTGTACTTCACAAAGTTGATGAAATTGCCGGTTCATGGTGAGTGTTTCTGGAAACACCTTGGACTAAATGTCATCTAGAACAAGGATTTTACTCTTCAGACTGTTCAAACTTCAAAGCATCAAGCATTCTGCCTACTGAGCACTGACTCTCTTCGAACTTGAAATGAAGTATGGCTTCTATAAATTCTCCAATGCTTAAAATGGAATCAATCTTGATACTCAACAATCATTTACAGAAATGCCTAATCAACATTCTGTTGGGATCACTACCTTATTTTTTATATCCATAAAATGATCGCCCCTTCATTCTACAAATACTGCAGTGATCCGGGAAGTCACAAGCTAATGCCAGGGGGGGTGGACAACTGGTATAAACAAGGACTTGGCAGCGAAAATTATATAAGCAAAATGATAATTTTTTTCAAGATGCTTTTTATTTCTTGATAATATTCTTTTTATTGACCAAGCAATCACCTTTGAGATAATACAAGGTAAATTAATACCCGAGATAAGAGCATCGCATGCCACTGGACCTCACAGACAGGCATAAAATCTTAGGTTTCATTAGTGATTGACATTCAAAGCAAAGCTGACACCAGTAATTCCAGACAAGAAATTGACATTGATATTTAATATCACTGTCCTTAGCTAGAGATTCTATTTTCCCAGAAAGAAAAGAACCAAACTTTTCTCAACCCAGAACTGATCTCCACAGTTTTGCACCAATCTGCTTCTTAAATCAGCGTAAACACACTGTAGTCCAAAAATAAACAAGAAGAAAAGCAAAATCTGGAAATGCATCAAAGGCAGTATCTTCTTGTGGTTCTAATATCATAAGCAGCAGCAAAACCAAAGAGTAAATAAAAAGCAACACAAAAGGCAAAAAAAAAAAGGACCAAGAAATGCAGATGTGGCAAAAGAAATCAGCACATGGAAATCTATCTATCTGTGTAAGAATCAGAAAAGAAAAGCATAAAAAAGGTGTAAGAAGAAGATGATGATAATAATAATAAAGTAGTGAATGAAAGAGTTGAGTGAGATAACTAACCATCATTTGGATCTGTTGCACCATTGACACATCCCAGAACGCAAACCAAGAGTGTCCACACCAGCTCAACTCTTCTCCAATTCTCCATCATCTCATCTCAGAGAACCTCAGGTCTGTCTTTCTATCCCACAACCAAAAAATAAAAAAGACCACCCCTTGTCTGAATGGCTCCTTTTCAGAGTTAATCTACTTCCCTTGTTAAAAAGAAAACAATTTTTATGGAATGAATTTATTCTGAATATTTAGCCACGCCCAGGCAGGCACGATTTGCCAGAAGAATCCAAGGCCACAGAATGCGCTCCCTCTCTCTCCCCCCCCCACCCCTATATTTTATTTTTAGACCATCACATTCTCCTTTGCCTTTATTATTTTATTTTATTTCACTTGTGCTGCTTCGGTAGGTGTATCCAATTACATGCTTTGCTTGGCTTTTTATTTCCTAAAAACAAAAAAAGAGTGATTCAACTAGTAAAGGGCTGTTGCTTTCACGAGGATTGGAGGCTTTTGGTGGCTTCATGTGATTCCTTTTTCAATTATGGATACGATGGTAGATAATTTTTATTTATTTTTGACATACTGTAACTTGAGTGTTAATTAACTACATGAATAATGCTAATCTATCCATTGACTGCTATATCCACATATTTATACTTACTATATCAATTAACTCAACGTTAAATTAACCACAATGAAACTATACACGTGTCTTGTAATGTTACGATAGTTATATAACTTACATTTTGTTGTTATTTGTTGTTATGTCCTGTATCAACAATGCAAGAGATGAGGGTTATTTTTAAAAATGATTTTTATTTGAATATATATATATATATATATATATATATATATTATATCAGTACATTGATAAATATAAAAACATAAATTTAAATCTAAATTAAAAATTCAAGAATTTTTAAAATTATAATTGAACCATGATACCAAATAAAACTTTATAAAAATACTCGCTCAATGATGCTCTTGATATTAAAATTACTATGTTAGCATGTCTAGCATTTGATATGATTATCCACACTTCGATGAATTTAGCCATCTTGTGTTGTATTTTTTTATAGTGTCGGAACATGTAATGTTAAGTTTATATGATATTTTTACAATTTTGTATGCCAAAAAAAATAAAATTATATTAATAATCAAATTGATGAATATATCAGGTATTAAATAAACTATAGACCAATAGTTATTAAACAAAAACATAACCAGAAAATATCCTTATCATCCAATAAAAAAAAAAACATCTTCGGATTTTTAGAAATTCCGGGGGTGGTGATTGGAAAGTCGATTTTCATCATGCTTGAAGGGGAGAATCATGAGATGCTTGTAAATGTGGGCTCTCTTACATTATTTTATGTATATTTTGACCCTCTCCCCCTTCCTCTCTTTCTTCACGAGCATGAGCTTGTAATTTGTAGAGATCACAAGGTTAGGTTTAGTAGAACATTTGGTAGTGCATGAATAACCCCTATCCAACCAGTGCAAAAGCATGATTTAGATGGCTTAAAGAGAGTGTTTGAACTTTGAAACTGTGGGCTGTTTCTAAAGTAATTTTTATTTTTAAAATATATTAAAATAATATTTTTTATTTTTTAAAAATTATTTTTTATATTGGAAAATAATCAGAAAATACAAAAAAGTATTAATTTAAAAAATATTTCTAAAATATAAAACTGTAGACGGCATGGCATGGTGGATGACTTTGAGTCTGGTACATGGGCTGTCATTCGCAGAATATTTGGTGGATGGCTAAGGGGTTCTGAAGTCGGAATTAACGAATACTTAGAATAGTAGAAGAGGGTAAAATATCATTTTCCCTCTTCCGTGTAAGGTTCCCAACTTCCCATCACTGTCACCGGACTTGGCGGAGGTGTTTGGATTTATTATAATAATTGTTTTTTGTGTTGTGAGTTTTACGGAAAATATATCGATATTTATATTTTTTATATTTAAAAAAAATTATTTTAGATATTAATACATTAAAATAATACAAAAATATAAAAAATAATTCTAAAAAAATAAATAAATTTTCATAAAATGTTGTTTGAAATATAATTTGAAATAATAACAAAGTATCATTACCCTCTAAATCTAATTGAGAGGTGTGTTGAAAAGTGTGATAAAAATTAATTTTTAAAATAATTTTCATTCAAAAATATATTAAAAATATATTTTTATTTTTATTTTTTAAAAATTATTTTTAATATAGCTTTTCAAAACAAGTAAAAGACATATAAAAATTATGTTTAAGAAAAACAATTTCTTTTAATGCTATTTAAAACGCAATTGCATACCTTTTTTCTCTAAATATAATTAAATAAATGTTTAAAAATATGATAACGGTTATTTTTTAAAGTATTTTTTACATAAAAATATATTAAAATAATATTTTTATATTTTTATAAAAAAATATTTTTAATATCAATATATTAAAATAATAAAAAAAAACTTTAAAAAAATCTAAACAAAAACATTTTTTTAATTTTTTTTAGAAACACCATTTGAAACGCAACTTCAAACAGTTATTAATAATATGTTTGTTTTACGGTCCAAAAACACTTTAGAAAATTAAAAAAAAATTGCTTTAAATTATTTTTTATATTTTTGAATAATTTTAATATATTAATATCAAAAATAAATTTTAAAAAAATATTATTTTAAAATATTTTAAAATAAAAAATAATTACTTGCATGATTCTTCCTTTAAACAAGCTTGGGAAATCAAACGGAGGAAGATGGGAAATTAATTAATTCATTGAACCAAGAAAGATGTGCAAAACTATAATTTACTGAATTTCATCAGTGCATATGGTAGTGCATAAATAACTCCTATCCTACCACATCAAACACATGTTTTCAGATTTAAGGTTGCATGGCATGGTCAAATGTCAGGGTTTGAGTTTGGTACATGGCGACATGTCAGTCGCAGAATATTTGGTGGATGACTACGGGTTTCTGAGTCAGAGGTGACGAACACTTTGATTAGTAGAAGTGGGTAAAAAATCATTTTCCTGCTTCCCTTCTATTCGTTTATTTTGTTTGCGCAAGGGTCCATCATTATCACTGCAATTGGCAGAGGTGTATAGAAAGTATGATAAATAAATTTATTTATTTTTTTATGTAATTAAAAGTAATTTTATGCAGGTTAAATAAATAAATTTTCATGAAACAAAGATTGGAATGCAATTTCAAGTGCTATCAAAGTACCATTATTCTGGAAATCTAATTAAAAATTATTTAAAAATATAATAATAGTTGCTTTTAAAAAAATTTTATTTAAAAATATATTAAAATAATATTTTTTAAAAATTATTTTTTATATCAGTATACCAAAATAATTTAAAAATTTTAAAAAATTATTTTTAAGCATGAAAATTAAATTTCTTCAAATATTGTTTAGAATACAATTTCAAACAATACCAAAACAGCTTTGCTCTTTGAATATAATTAAAAGATTTTTGGAAGTGTGGTAATAATTGATTTTTAAAATATTTTTTATTTTAAAATATATTAAAATAATAAATTTTAATTTTAAAAAGAAATTTTTTATATCAGTATATTAAAAAAATAAAAAAATATAATTTTAAAGAAAAAAAACTTCTTAATTTTTTTAAAGATACCTGTTTAAAATGCAATTCCAGATGGCTCAAAGAACTTGTTTGATTTTTAGGCCAAAAAGCCTTCAGAAAATTTTAAAAAAATATATTATTTTTTTTATTGTTATTTTGATATACTAATATTAAAAATAAAACAAATTTAAAATTATAAATTTAATATATTTTTAAATAAAAAATTATTTTTAAAAAATACCAATGCTACCTTCTACTATAATCTCAAACAATATTTAATTCTTCCTTTAAACAAGCCTGGGAAATCACATGGAGAAAGATGAGAAATTAATTGATTCACTGAACCAAGAAAGATGTGCAAAACTATAATTTACTGAATTTATCAGTGCGCAGTGCACATTCACATGGATCATAACTCACGCCGATGTATTTTCAAATGCTTCATTTCTAAAATGAATAGGATATTTGGCACACAACAAATAGCTGTACTGATGAAGAATTAAAGAGCATCCGAATAAAAGTCTAAATAAATCCAAGAGTGCATTTTCATAATATTGCTTAATTTCACAAAGACAGGCTCTAAGACTTTTGGATAAAAAAATATATACATGAGAAGGTACTCTTTACTTTTATAAAATATAAAAATTTATGTATTTGTTTTTAAAAATATTTTTTATTAAAATAATATTTTTTTATTTTTTAATATTTAATTTTAATATCAGAATATATTAAATGATCTAAAAGTACAAAAACATATATTGAAGCAGAAAAAAAAACTAATTTTTTAAAAGATATTTTTAAAATATAGAAAGGGGCTCCATCCCAGCTACCAGATGGAGTTGAAATAGCAATATAGTACTTGGTCGTGTTAGGTTTCCATAAAGGGCCTGGCATCCGGCCGGAATGCACGATATCCTTGGCGGCGAACATGGTCTTATTGACCCGTCACGGTAATGGATGGCGCTCGAAGAAGCGCACATGTTCAAATCTAACGACAACGACGACCACCGTCGTTTTACTTCCACACAATCCTTTATAGAAAACATCTTTTAATTTGCAGCATATTATTGTATTTTAATCAGCAGACAAGACAAAAATCGGAGTTCTTAGAAAAACTAAAAAACAAAAATACAAATACAAATCAAGGAAATGAATTGAATTGAAGGACATGGTGACAAGCGTTACAACTTAATTATAATATAAGAGGGCAGGAGCTAGAGATGTGGCAACGGCCTCATGCGACTTTTGGATGACATGGACACCACAACATATTACATGAAACTACAACATTTACATGGTTAATTCTTTTATATATAAAAAATATTTAAACATTACTGATAATTTTTCAGTGAAAATTTATTGAAAGCATATAAAAGTTAACTTGCTTGATTTTGTAAGTTTAAAAACAATTTTGATGACTCGTAAAGACATAATTTGATTTATAAAAGAATTCAAAATAATTTTTTTTTAATATTAAAATAACAATATATTAAATTGACTTGTGTTAATATGATCCAACATGTTAAATTGACTTGAGTTATGAGATTATGATGATCGTACATGAAGAAAATAAAAATAAATTATAAAATTTAATTCTCAATCAACCCAATATTAAAGAATAAAATTTAAAAAATAAATAAATTAAAATAAATCTAAAAAGATGATTTGATTTAATATGTCAAATCCACTGTCTAATTCACGAGATCGAGATAAATTTAAAGAAAATAAATAAAAAATAACAAATTTTATTTTTTAATCAGTCTAATACTGAGAAATGAGATTAAAAAAAGAACATAAAAATGACACGAGTCAATCTATCAACCTTGTGACCTAGGTCCTAACTTCATAAAAAAAATAAAACTTGATTTAACTCAAATTAACTTGTTAAATCCGTGACTTTAATAATGAGACTGAGATAACCCCATAAAAAATATAAAACTTAATTCTCAATTGACCTTACTAGACTCAACGTTTAATAGTAAAATTTATAAAATAAAGATGACATAAAAACAAGTAGAATAAACCTGATTTCACTTGTTAAGTATTATTTATGGGTATGAAGCTGATATAATTTGATAAAAAACGAATCAAAATAAATTATGAGATTCAATTCTCAATCAGATACAATTTTAATTAACAAAATTAAGGAAAAAATCAATTAAAAAAATTGAGTGAGCCGAGTTAAACCACCAAACCTGCAAATTAAGTTATGAGACGAGGAAAATCTACTAGAAAACAAATGTTGAAGGACCCGTGTCTTGAGTTATAGAAACGATATAACATTTTAGAAAAAAAACTAATTCAACCCGGGTTAAAATACTTAAACTCATAAATCTCATTATGAGATTAAAATATTTTAATAAAAAATAAATCAAAATATATTATGAAGCTTAATTGACAACCAATTTAATATTAAATGATAAATTTTTTAAAAAATTAATTAAAAAAGAGAGACAAAAAATAACTCTAATAAACTCATGTTAATTTGTTATGTATTATTCTTGAATAATAAAAACGAAATAATCAATACAAAGCAAATAAAACAAGTTATAAAATTTAGTTATCAATTATTTAGATATTAAAAAATAAAATAATTAAAAAAATAAAAATTAAAAAGAACAAATCAACCAGATGTGCTAGTAATTTATATCATAAAAAAGTTAAGTAACCTGATAAAAAATAAATATATTATTAAAAAATAAATACATCGAATAAAAAAAGAAATGAAGTAATTTTTTTTTAATCCAGTAAATAAGTAATTTCGCGTTCTTTTTTTTATTTTATTGTGAATGATTGTCTGTATAAATGGCCAACAGAGAAATATATGATTAGACAAGACACTGGAGTAGATTTGGTTGACAAAATATATTGATAACAGTGATAGATAGCGTGGAGAAAAGGGATGGCGATGAAATTGTCACGTCTTGCGTGTGTGCGTGCCACAACCTGTGGCGTTCAACTGGACAGCTTGTCCACTCCAGCCTGCATCTCACTCGTTTTTGACCTTGTTAACGTTATCCAGGAGTCATGTCGGCTGTCGGTGACATTGTCTTTGCTTTTCCAAACTCTCTCCTCGCTGATGAACTGGCATTTGCTCCCTCAATAAGATAACCAGGAGCTCTTCCAAATTTCCTATTAAAAAAATAAAATAACAAATATTAGTTGTAATCCGGGTATGCTTTGGACAAAGGGGCCCAGGCCCAAAAATATCGAGCCCAGGATGAATGCTCCCCCAGTCTCCCTGCTTGCCTAATTGTTTGTACATTATTGCTCGTGAAGCTTCATTTAGAAGAAACAATTAAAAAAACCAACAATAGGGTGATCATCTAGCAAACAAACCAAATAGATGGTGGATTAATTCTTTATAAACGCTAGCAGTGGCGTGAAACCTGTTAATAAATAGGTAGATTTTACATCCTTGAGGTCTTCGAATGGCTGGTTATTCGAACAACAATATTGTCAAGAATACGGAGCAAATAACACTATATTAGTTCATAGAGCAATTTGAACTAAAAAAGAACTTTAAATGTTAAAAAATATCCAGAACATTAAGAATTATTTAATATTATTATTAAACTTACCAACTTAAAAGGTGAAAAAATATACTTTAAATAAATATCTAGTAGGTTACTTTTAACATTTTTTAATCCAAATCTTTATCAAATTTGAGTTTAAAATTAAATTAAATAGTAATTTATATAACATTACTCATTCAACTTGATGAGTCTAAATTTTTTTTAATAATTAATAAAACAATATGATTTAATTATAAAAATATCAAGATTATCTTTTGTTATTTATTTATGTCTACAATGATATATCAACTAAATAGATTGACTTTGATTTCCTAACTTAACCCTTTAAATTTGTGATTCTGATAATATGCTCTATTAAGTTTTAGAACTTTATTTTTTTAAAATATTTTTTTATTTAATAAGTTAAATATCATGATATTTATTTGAAATTTTAATAATTTTATAAAAAAATAAATTTAAAATATGTACAAAAATAAATTTAAAATTAAGTAAATATTAAAGAATATAATTAAAAAAATAATTAAAATAAAAGAAAAAAAAAGTGAAAGAAAATGAAAAAAAAAAGGTCATTAGCGAGAGTACCCACGTTGTGGACCACAACAATTTTTTTTTAAGTTATAAAGAAACATGTCAACACATTTTTCAGCATACAAAAATTTAATTGTAAATTGAGAGGTTAATATGAATATCTAATAAAATAAATTAAAAATTATATGCAATAATAAATATTAAAAAATTATTAACACTAACTAAAAAATGAATAAAAAAATAAATATATATTAATATATTTAATCTTGTGTTGCGGAGAACTCTTCAAATTTTTTTATTTAATTATAAAATTATTTTTTATAAGAAAAATAATAATTTAAACAAAATAACTTTATAGTATAATTTTTTATTTTCTTATTAATATATTGTTTTAACAAAAAGTATTATTTTTTAAGTTACGTTGTTTATTCAATATAAGCTAAAAGCAATTAGAATAAATAGTAAAATTGTTTTTTTGAACAATTTGAAAGGAAAAAAAAACTATGAAAGGGTTGGGGCCGATGGATTTGGGGGGTCCTGCTTGACTTGGCTGGTCTAAAGTGTGATTTTTCGTACCCTGCAGATTATTATTTTTCAAGAAATATTGAAAACAAAAACGAAAGTGATGTCAAAACGCCCCTCAATTAACAACAAGCATGTATGTTGCTATCTGGCTATTATCATCAAAGAGGCGAGGTAGCAGTAGCCACACTTTTCAGTTTCAAGTGCTGTCGCTTTTTCATTTCAACCAGCAACGTAAAGATTATTCCTTTGCACGGTTGTACTAGGTTGCTGCCTGAATCTTACAAGAGCTAGAATGTTGCGTGGAGTTGCAAAAAGAAATTGAGTGCGTATAAGCAAACTCTGCTGTACGTCCTGCTAATGTTTGTTAACTCAAAAGGACAAAGTTGATTGCTAACAGCCGTCATTTGACGTAGTTCTTTCCAAAACAAGGAAGAAAGAATTGCATGTTGAAATCTCTGCTTGAATCGCCATATCTCCATTTTTTTAATCAAGAAATATATAGGATAAGAATGTCATGGAAAACATCCTGTATCATGCCAAGATTATTAAATTATACACCAAGAAACTATCACATGCATGTAACAGAGAACTTCAGCTGTGAAACCTCAAGAGTAGTTATTGCATTACCAACAATCAAAAGTAAAATTTTCTATTAGAGACTGACATGGTTATCCATCTGGGCAACTTTATCTTGTCATGATGATAATCAGGAGAGGAGCAAGAACAAAAAATTAGGGGGGCCAAATTGAATTTTTTTTTTTTAAATTTCAGTTATTTTTACTAAAATTATAAATATTTATAAGGAAGAGATTGGGAAAAATATATTCTTATAGGGGTCAGGGCCCTGCCGACCTCCTGCATCCGCCACAGATGATAATGTTTTCAGTTCTGGAAATTGAGAAGAGGCCCATGGCCTGAACTGTGCATTCTGCCTTCTATTCTATCTTCTGCCTGTATTAGAAAAAGATTCTTCAACATGGGTGGACAGTTGAAGGGTTGAGGCCCACAATTGGCATGTTGCTCAATGAGAAACGAGTCACAAAGACAAAGTGTTACCACGAGGTCTCAACGGCATTTGGTTATTGTTTTTAAGGCTTCGGTGCCTATTCCATGGTTGCCCTCGTGGGCCGTGACGCGACTTGGCCTTCATTTATATCCAAAAATGTCATCAAGTGAAAAGGTATAAATAAGGTGAGAGATTCTAATCAGATCATATCCACTGTGTCAGTTTGTTCCAAGTGATAAACATCTTTTCTACTATCTTTACCGTACCATCATTAATAGAGTTTTTGTTCTCTTCTTTAATTCTCCGATGTACTTCATCTTGGCTCTTGAATCTTGAACACCTACCAGAACACTCAATCTTGAATCTTGATTGTCCACCGTAAAGATAGGAGGGACTGTATTCATGGCTGCTGCGATTAGTACTGCTACAAAATTTGAAAACAACACCGATGATCAAGAGAAGAGTGAAGAAAGCATTACCAACTATCTGATAGTGAGGCCAGAAAAGGGAGGAATGTTGGACTTGTTGAGGTACTTGGCATGGGCCGACATAGGAAGTGGTGTGAGATTCTTAGAGAGCTCAGAAGAGGGAATTATGGGTGAGGAGGCAGCTGATCATAGGTGGATTATTTTGGTGTCTCTTGTTGCTAGGAAGATCATCTCCTTATTTGGCAAGCCCTTGGAGTACACTGGTTTTGTGGTTGATTTCTTCCTCAATCTCTTGTTTCAGAATGGTGGCATCATGGGCTTATTTCTCAACTTTCTCCAAGGTATATGGCCTATCCTGCTTATACTCTTCGATTAATTCCCTTTCTTTCTGTTTCTATTTTGTATAAGATACATGCTTGTATATGTCTGTACTGATTACAGTAGCTAGAATTGGTGCTTGATTTCCTTTACATGTATAATATGGTTTCAGAAAGACTTACAATGTTCTGGCTTGGTTATGAAAGAGAAACAACCTAGGTTCATGTCTGGCAGTTTATACTGGCAAGTTTTGGGTTTGTTGGTGGATGTATCGAAAAACCATCTTTTGAGGAACTGACTTAAATTGTCTTACTGATAACATTTTTGTAGACTTTTGTTATGGTTACAGTACTACTGGTCTCCTAAAAAGGTTATTCTGATTATCATGGGAATGCAGGAAAGGTGGTGATACCGCAGAGGGACACCGAGACTTTTATATGTAGCATCGGGCATTTGGATGGGCGAACAGACCTATACAGAGCTGAAAACTTGCTGGAACAAATATATCATTCGGTTTCCGCAGAGAAAACAATCACAGAAGAAATAGGGAACCGTGCTCATATGGACCTCTGTATCATGGCATCCAAATTAGCTTATGAGAATGCTAAAGTTGTTCAAAGTATTGTTGTTCATTACTGGAAGGCAAGCGACCCTAACTTCTGCGTCTCCCTCAATTTTTCTGCTTGTTTCTCTTGAATTCAATTAATTTCATTGAATGATGTAATTTTGATTGACTGGTAACATATGTATTTCTGATAGCAACTAATATAATAATATGAACTTCTGACAAAACAACAGATGCATTTTGTGGACTTCTACAACTGCTGGAATGGTAAGCATGCAACAAATTTTGGATAGAGTTGTATTAAGTAGAAGATTTCGAACTTTCCAACCTTTCTCATTGTCTATAAAATAGTATTCCTGTACTTGGTTATCAGAAAATAATTACTTTGCTCTTCTGATCAAGTGTTTGGTGCTTTTCCCTCTTTTTCTTGGTTAATGATGCCTTGATAGATTTTCAAAAGGAATTTTCCACTCAAGTGTTCATTCTTTGTGACAAGCCCAAGGATGCAAACTTAATATTGATTAGCTTTCGGGGCACAGAACCTTTTGACTCTTATGATTGGGACACTGATTTTGATTACTCTTGGTATGAGATTCCAAAACTGGGAAAAGTCCACATAGGATTCTTAGAAGCATTAGGTTTGGGCAACAGAGATGATATTACCACCTTCCACTATCACCTTCAGATGAAGAACACAAATTTCAATCACGATTATGAAGGTTCTGGATCACCATTATCAAATACTGATTCTGACATGGAACAAAATGAACTGGACCGTTCTTCTGATTCTGACAGAGCTACTGCAGTAGGTCATACGAAGTTCCCGCCAGAAATGGTGAAGAAGACTGCATACTATAAAGTGAGAAAGAAGCTCAAGAGCTTACTCGTGGAGCACAAGAATGCGAAATTTATAGTCACTGGGCATAGCTTAGGTGGTGCACTTGCTATTTTGTTCCCATCTGTGTTGGTGCTGCACCAACAGTTGGATGTAATGAAAAGGTTGCTTGGGGTTTACACATTTGGGCAGCCAAGGATTGGGAACCGGCAGCTAGCAAAGTTCATGGAAGCCCATTTGGAGTATCCTGTTCCTAAATACTTCAGGGTGGTTTACAGCAATGATCTTATCCCTAGATTGCCTTACGATGACAAAACCTTCTTGTATAAACATTTCGGAGTGTGCCTTTATTATAACAGCCTCTATATTGAACAAGTACGTACATTCTGCCTCCAATTGATCTTTTTCTTACTATCTGCATAAAATGCTGCACTTTTTATTCATTGAAATGTTCCCTTTTAAAGAAAATGAAACATCTCAACCCTGTGCCAATTCTGAGGCATCTGTCTCTGCTCCTTCTCACAATTCTAACGGCAGAAAGGAAGAAGTCATCTGATTGAATCGGAGTCTGTCTATATAGCACTTTTTATTTGTTATGCTGTAGAAATACTGGTACTTCTAATCCATTATGAAATTTTTAACGAAAAATAAACCACTTCCACTACACATGTGATCATTGTTATCTTAAAACAGCTTCTATTTTTTTTTCATCGTAAGTGGTTTATTTGCCTGATGATTTTGTTTCTTACTTTTGATTTGCTTATTTGAAGAAAGTGGATGAGGAGCCAGACCCCAACGTCTATGGGTTGAGAAATGTTATTTCATCACATCTGAATGCTATATGGGAGTTAATAAGAAGTTTTATAATCGGCTACACCCATGGGCGAGAGTACAAAGAAAGTTGGTTCATGGTGTTGGCCAGGTTAGTGGGACTGGCTCTCCCCGGGATTTCTGCACATTGCCCCACAGATTATGTTAACTCGGTAAGACTGGGAAAAGAGCGAGTTGTTCAAATGTCTTCTTTCTGATAGGCTTCTGTTGCAAATAATGTTGGTGATGGTGCCAAGATGAAATGCTTGCTTTATCATGGATTGAATGTCCAGTTGTCTACATTATTTCTTACGCTTTTGGGTTCTGGTTTCCATTTTGATGTCAAAGCACCTTTCTTTCATGCCCTTTGGATTATGTAGTACTTACCGGTGTCTGGCTGTCCAAAATATTTGAGTTTCTACTGCAGAAAAAAATTGCGCTGTTCAGTTTATATTCCTGGGCTTGCAATGCCTGTCAGGCAGACGATCTAATTGTGAAATTTTTGACAAACATGAAATCTGCTATGTAGTCTAGGCATCTTTTTTCTGTGGGTGTATTAGGTTGTATAGGTTTTGTGCCTGTGATTGGTTTCGTGCCATTCCTTTGAATAAAATTTTGTGTTTCTATCAGAACTCGTTGGAATGTCTGTAGCCTAACTCCAGTGAAACCCTCATTTTCTCATAGCATGTAAGTCTTTAAAGCTTAATGAAGTCGCTGTGATAATGCAGCTAGTGCCATCAAGCTTATTGGCTCGTAATATGCAAGTACCTGCAACTGGAGTGTTTTTTACTATATTGCAAAGAATCCACCTTCATACCATCTATTCAATATTCATAATTCCTGAATCAAATAATGTGACAATTCCACTGTGTCGAGTAGTTTTTATTACTGTAAACTGCCTAAATATGACAGTAAAAACTCTGCAAACAAATACAAGAATTCCCAAACCTCAACACAAATAGCATGTTAAAAGAATCGCAATACATACTAGGAAATGGCATCAGTTACTCTCTGAAGATACCTTCTTAAGATGTGCTCTGGACAAAAACATCTGGAGATTATATCTTGCAGGAGGTACAGGTGCGTTCTGGACGACTCCTATAACAAATGTCAATTCCTCTAGCATATCATGCTCCACAGTAGTTATGTGAGCAACTTCTGTCAAGTTTTCTTCACAGGAAAATTGGAAGATACATTGTTTATATCATGTCTTCAAACCGTATGAGCTGTTTGGATTAAATTTAAGTCCAGATTTTTGAGCCTGACTACCGATTCTACATGTCCTCTCAAGGTGTGAATCTCCCCCAGTCTGCAAAGTTGAAAAGTTATTCAGCAAGTTCATTCAACTTGAGAGTATATTAGCTTTTGGAAATGAAATTTGAACATGAATATCACCGAAGGCATAAATTCGTTGCTGCAAGCTAAGATATATAAACTTAGCATGTAACTGGGAGACAAATATTGCTTGAAACTGACCAAAGCTCAAGGGATAATCATGAAATAGGTCTCAACAAGAAGTGACTAAAGTCTAAAAGAGTACCTAGCTATTTCTGCACGCCGTCTGGCCTGTTCGGCAATCAAAGTTGATCTCCTGCCATTGAAATCTTGGTCTGTTGCCATCAACCCTTGTAGACTCCTCTGGGAAAGTATCCACTTGGCTTCTCTATCTTCCTTTCCATAATCTTTCTTTGTAGTAAAAGCGGTCTGTTGAAAAAAAAAAAAAAAACAAAGAACGTAAAGAAAAAAAGCGTATAGAGACATTTCACGCCAAGGCACCTTCCTTAAGCGATGAACGACAAAACCCAACTGCACTAACCTTTCTATCAAATAAGAGATTCCATGCTTCTCCACTCAAGGCATAACGAATTGTGAACTTGATAATATCCAGTGGTACGTAGAAGACCAAACTATACAACCATATGACACCAGCCCATCCCCATCCAATACCTCTAATATAAGCAAAGCTAATATGTGCATAGACAGCAATTAAAGTGGCCACCTAAACATCAAGAAAAGACAGTCAGAAATTTACTATAACTCCAATAGGTCTCATTTTGTTCCAAAGTGAAGTTTGTGAAAGAACACATGAGAATTTGGCCCAAATGGCCAGTATAAAAATAAAAAATAAAAAATTAAGGCTCTTGTTAGGCATTTTCAAACAGGATTTCCTGAATGTTGAATATGCGGGAATGATTGAAAGATAGAGCCCATTTAGGAGCTTTCCTTGTGTACAGCTTACCAGTTGAGCCACCACAAATGCACACATCAAGAGAATTCCAGGCCTCTCAAGGAACGACCAACTTTGACTACGCGTAACAAATATTAAAGCCTGGCTGATGATGCTGACTTGTAGATACACAGCAGAAGAGACTTCCTCAGTGTTGCTGGAGATAGACCTCACATGGAAGTGTGTCTACACACAGACATGATTAATAGCCACCAATATCAATATGGGGAAAACACAACCAATATTCGCCACAAAATCTCACTATATTAAAACCAGCAAAAAGGAACTACCAAATGTCTGATACCTCGAAGAAATTTGTATCGATCACAGTCCAGTAAAACAGGACAGTAACCAAAGCAAGATATGTGCCGATGACAATGCCTGTCGCAAATATCTCTTCCAGCTTCCAACTGTCAGGCCTTGGAGATGGCTTAACTCGATCTTGCGAGATAGTCATTATGGTCCCTAAAACAAAATATCACAATAATCATGCAAAGCTGTTTATAATACTATCCTTCTGTTACAAGAATCCTTCTTTCATAATTTCTGTATAATACGTATGCATGCTTCAGGATACTGTTACGTTATAGTTAATCAGATAATGCAGTGTCCTCATCAATCCATTTGGTAAACAAGTTCTGTGTTTGAAATAAACTTTCTATGCCAGAGAGAGGCACTGTGGATGGCAACTACAGAAGACGCTGCTTCCGAATCCATTTATTTCCCGCTGTCATTTGCATAGAGCTAGCACTGCAAACTGGGTTTGGAAATATTCTTTCCCTACTCTATTGTATTTTTATTTTAGTCTGTTTTGTGTCTGAACACCAATCAATACCATTTAGTTCATTCTGTTATCAGATTCTTAGAAAAAATGTAAGGGATCAGGAAGTCACCCAGAGGGAAAAAAAGAAATAGGAAAAGCTTTCATGTTTTGATATACATTACCATCATTGAGTATTGCTATTATCAGAACCATGAAAGGTGGGAAGTCGTATTCCCATATCAAAGCTAGAAGCACAAAACCAAGCTGCAAAGCAATTGAATTTAAAAAATTAACTGAAAACTGAAGCAAAATGCAAGAGCTTTCAAGGCAGATGTTCAGGAAATTGAACAGCGGCTAAACAAGTACAAAAAAATCCAGCTTACCACAATCCTAATGGTTATGGAGACGGCATATATCTGCAAATGCATGCAGGATAATCAGTTTTGTCATTAAATTAATTCAGAAGCAAGACATGAAAGAAACACAACTGGTAACGTTAAAAAACACGATAAGCTATTGCATCTGCAATCCTGCAGACTCTGTGATGTACTTTGCATGCTTATTTATATTGGCTAACAAAAATTACTTCCACTCAGATTTATCTCCTGCCTTAAAATTATCTAGTGATCTTGTATAATTAAAACAGTGACTGGTTCATTCAATTCGATTCGTAAGTGTACCCTGCATCTGTGGCTAGCATTTAACTTATCTACATTAAATAAGACTATAGATCAAAGTATAACAAAGTAGGACAGTAAAAATGACATTTTTAGAAGAAAGGATTGATACTAAACTGTATAGTTCTTCATTCTTTGGAATATAGCTCTGCTAGTTAAGACAGCACTGATAATCACACTTAGACCAGGCTCGGTCAAGACAATATCAGAAGCACTTCTCGCAGCATCTGTAGAATCTGCCACTGCTATTCCAATATCTGCTTTCTTCAAAGCAGGTGCATCATTCACACCATCTCCAGTCATTCCAACCACATGCTTCTTTTCTTGTAAAATTTTAACAATTTCATATTTGTGTTCTGGAAGTTGCATAGCAATCAGAAAAAAGAAATCAGATGTAAGAATTGTCAAAGAACCATCTTAACCCAGAAGTTTAAATTTTTAGATGAGATTTTAAGATATGGTTTATATTATTCTCCAACACACCCTTTTAAATAAAAGCTTTTTAGGCTTGAAACTTGTATAGACTTACATTACCTTATACTTGATTTTTATTAAATAAATAGGGATGGTGAGATTTAAACTCGTTACCACTTGGTCATCAAGACTCTTATACCATGTTAAAAAACCATCTCAACCCAAAAATTTAAATTCTTAGATGAGATTCTAGAATATGATTTATATTATTCTCTAACAAGAATTGCATCAAAGTTTACAAATATAAATGCATAAATAAAAGTAAAAGGTCAGATCAGCGTTAATTCTTTGAAATAATAATAATAGAAAAAGATGGTGAGTTTAAATACCTGGAAATACACCAGCAAAGCCATCTGCCTTTTCAATGAGCTCGTCGACAGGAAGAGCTTCGTTTTCATCCCTTTCCCGTCCTAACAATGTTGAAGAGGGGTACATGTTCGTTCCCATGCCAAGTCGTCTTCCTGTCTCCTTTGCAATTGCCAGTTGATCACCTTCATTAGCATATTTACAAATTAGTTTTCTTCAACATTTCTGCAAAAGCCACTCAATGGGGCATCAAGATGCAATGGTTGTCTAAATTGTGTGGACAGCCGTAATGAAGTATTGGTGATAAATTGTTACGCTTGATTGTAATTGAAAGAAATTAAACATACTGAAAATCTCATCCAATGTAATGACAACAGCCACAGTTTTTTTTTAATAGGATCATTTCAATACATCATGCTCCCTGTCTCTCAGAAGAAGAAAAATTCGTTTAATTTTTCACAGATATGAACATTCTTACCCAAACTAGCAACGTACTCACTGTATACAAGCTCTTAAATATCACAAGAAATTTGCATGTACCTGTAATCATCTTGACATTAACTCCAAGGTTTAGTGCTCTGCGGATGGTCTCAGCACTATCATGCCTAGGAGGATCAAACAAGGGCAACAACCCACAAAACGTCCAAGGACCTCCAGGACTTTCCCTAGTTTTTTCAGGAACTTCCTGCATCAGAAAGGTGCGTTCTTGGGTATGTTTATTATGAATGAGAATTCAAGGGCATCCCAAAGTGTAATTTGCTAGACATACTTCTTTCTCAATGAGACAAATCATTTTCATGAAATTATATATCATTATCTTTATCATAGAACAACCATTTTCTTTATATATATGGTATTTATAAGGTCAATACATACACCAAACGTCAATGAGAAAAGAGAGAGATGCAATCTGTGTACCTGAAATGCAACTCCAAGTGATCGCAGGCCTCTTTCGGCAAATTTTTCAATGATGGCATGCACTTTCCCAGAGATCTCGTCCTTCTCTTTGCTCATATTTAGAATCTGAAATTATAGAAAAACGAAACAGTTTCATGCTCTGCTACAAAATACGTGAAAGCTAAATTGTTTTTTATACATGAACTAAGAAATGATTTTTATCAATAAAAAACTAATTTTCCAAATCAACTTATACTTAGAGGCCTGTTAGTTTAATCATAAAGTCAAAAGGCAACCAGATTTTCTCGCAACTCAGAACGCAATTATGAAATTTGTGAAGGGTGAGTATAGAGAGAGCTGAAAGTTGATATTCATTAAGGAAAGCGATAAATGCATTTTTTTAAAATGTTATAGAAGGCGTCACAACTATCTTTTGTAGACAACAGGCATTGAAGAATATCAAATTGGAAATGGATATTATCGATCATTGCAACCACAAACTTGATTAAGTTTAGCAGTTTAGAAATCTTATAGCAATTTTGAAATTGAACATATTGAAGGCGATACCTGCTCAGGAGCTCCTTTGCTAGCTCGATACCAATTACCATCAGAATCAATGTATGTAATTGCAGTACGTTTGTCCACCGGATTGAAGGGTAAGAAATGCACTTCTCTGATGTTTTCACGTGCCTGCAGACAGAAAGGTAAAATCATTCTTTTTCACACACACACATGTATATAGTCAAACAGAAGAATCCTGAGCTAATAGATATCCAGTTTCTACCTCCTTTGGATCAGCAAGCATGTTAACTATGGCTGCATCAATAGCATCCTGATTCTCCAATCTGGATGCTCTGGCTGCAAGCAAGACAATCATATCTTTGTCCATATCTTTGTTGAAAACCTGCAGAAGATAAAAGTCCTATTGTTAGGCTTGTCTAGATAAATGAAGCTTTAGAAACTTTATAAAAGCCTAATTGTGTTCAATATTTGAGACTGATGAATCCAGTACAGAAGATGTATCACTTCAACAGGTGAGAATAATAGGAGCATTATATTCCTGCTTGATGTAAAGAAATAGATGTAGCTCCCTGGAAATAAAAATAAGCTTTCTGTACCTCGATAAGGTTTCTATCTACTGTCAGGCGATTGAGGGTAAGAGTTCCAGTTTTGTCACTGCAGAGGACATCCATTCCTGCCATTTCTTCTATCGCTGTCATCCTCTTTGTAATGGCACCCTAAACAAATGAAGGTGAAAACGAGTCATATGATGATGAAGTTCATCATTTGGGCTGGATATGAGTTTCTTACTGTCTGAATTATTCTATGATATCTTAAAGACATCTGAAATCATTTGACAACGACTGAGCTATATAAGATTACTGTCATAATGTGTGTGTGTGTATATATATACATATTTTTTTTTCTTTTAAGATTCGCACCTGTTGAGATAGCCTATGAGAACCAATTGCTAGTGTGACAGACAAGACTGTTGGCATAGCTATTGGTATTCCTCCGATTAAGAGAACAAGAAGGTTGTTGATTCCATCCCTGTATGAACGGTGCTGTACTGGGAACATGACAATGATTTCAAGAATCATTCCAACAGCTATAGAGCAAATGCAGAAGTTCCCAATGGCGGTAAGGACCTGCCACATACATTTTAACCATGTCATAATTAATGTCTCACGGTCTGCAATTTTAATTAATGCTGCTCAGAATTTATGAAAATTATATAATGATACTTCGGAACTCTCAGAACTTGTCAACTTGCAATCACCTGGTCCTGGACTTATTTGACATGTTCCAATATATGCTCCTTTCCTCATCATTTGACATATTTTCAAATATGCAACTGTTTCCAGTTGCAATTTCTATCCATGAAGTTCAAATAAATGCCAGAGAATTTAAGCAGAACTAGTTAGTGCACATGCCTTGCGTTGTTTTTCTTTTTGAAGACAATAAAATTCAATGAAAACTTGTATATAACATAATATTACGTTATATATATTTCAATATTTTTATACCGATTTTTTTTTTCACTTGAATTTATCATCCTTACCTTCTGGAAATGTCCAACAACTTCAGTGGAGTCAACTAGATGTGCTGCTTTTCCAAAGAAACTGTTTACTCCTGTCGCAATAACCACAGCTTCAATTTCTCCTTGCTTACATGTTGAGCCAGAATAAACTTCATCGCCTGTTCTCTTGGTGACTGGAAGAGATTCTCCAGTAAGAGCTGACTGCACAAACAGATTCTTCCTATGATTCCATAAATCTTGTGCTCATGTTTATGTAACGGTAACATAAAATCACCTGACAAAAGGTAAATTAGCTAAGAGATAATAAAAAGCTGTAAGAAGAACTTGCCTGGTCAATTTTTAATGAATCTCCTTCGAGTAATCTAGAATCCGCAGGGATGATATCCCCAAGCTTAATGCTAACTATATCTCCTGGCACCAAAATAGCAGCATCTTGCTCTTTCCACTGCCCATCTCTCAGGACCTGCATCAACATGTGGTGATTACTGATTAGAGCAACAATTCAGGCACTCGAAAGAAACGTGACAGATAGGCAAAATTGTTGACTAACATCAAAACCTCCATCAGCAAGATGGTTTTCACAACTGAATCCATGTTTTGAGGATTATGTCTGAACAAACTTAATGCAAGATAACGTTGATTTCATCATAATACCTAGAATTCTAAAAAAATAGCATGCGAAAGAAAACTAACTTAAGCAAAGATGTTGAGCACTCATTTCAAATACATTTTTATCCGTTATATTAAGCGGAAGGGCATGGCTCAAGGGATATATACCTTCGTTTTGGGAGCTAAACGAGCCATAAGAGCGGATGCAGCATTCCCAGCATTGTTCTCCTCTATAAAACTAATTGTTGAATTGATTATCAACAGGCAAATAATCCCTACAAAATCCTGCCAGTCGGGACCTTGCCCCTGAAATATCATTTTCGACAATGGAGTTATCAAGCGGAAGAACACCATCAGAATATGTTGCAAACAGAACCCAGAAAAGGAGCTGGACAAGAAAACCATACGAAATTAATAATGGAATCAAAGTTGAACTACTCACTCCACCATTAGCAAGGACAATTGCCATTATTGCTGCCGCTTCCATAACCCATGACAGAGGATTCCACATAAAACTAAGGAATTTCAAGAACTTATTTTCCTGCGAAGTAGCAATTGAGATTCTATGAATTGAAATTTAAATCATCTTTCCAGTTAAGGTGATTTATGGTAAAAATTGAGTTTTCTAATTGCTTCAAAAAGTAATGGAAATGGAATTAGTGGTTACTGGCTTCTCTTCAAGTTTGTTTGGACCAAAAATCTTCAATCTGGCTTCAGCATCTTCGGACGAGAGTCCTCTGTGTGATGTTCTCAGTTGCTCAAAGACCTCCTCTAGTGGCAAACGCTCCTGTCAAATAAACATTTTTGAAATGTTTAGTACTAGGAATTGCGTATTCCAAAAAGTGGCATTTCTGCAGAACTTACCAAGTCAATCCCCTCTCGGTGGAAGCTCTCGGGATTCAACAGTGGTTTCTCCAGATCCTCAGCCATGATTCAGGCCTCACAACCTGGAAATTACAACAGATTTTTCTCATAATCATCAACATGGAGTTTCTGTAACCTAAAGCATCATAAATGGTGCTATATCACAGCCATGGATACTACTTGCCTGGTCCATTGAAATATATAACTAGCAAAAGTAAAGTTCAACTTGACCATTTTAGTTGCATGAAAACACACATGTATGAATCTGCAGAATGACATGCTTGCAAGAGATTCGATTATAAACCCTATCTATGTACATTGATGTTGAATAGAATGTATCCAAATCGAAGCATACAATTCAGTCTCAGCTGAACAAGTCCAGTCAACAAGTCGGGCTCAACACTGAGATGTTTCAATGTTTCCTTCAAGCATTTACACCTGGGCGAAGTTCTAAGAGCCACAAAAGCAAACAATCCGATCCTTGATGCTGAAAGGATATTTCTTGATCTGTGATGTACTAATTACTTGGTATTTCAAAATCCGCAGAAACTATAAATAGCAATAGTCATAATATCAACACCAGTAGTACCATAGGTAATTGAAGCCAGGAACTAAATTATGCCCCTCTATTGTTCATGCACTAAACTAAGCTTGTGCATTCACCACTGTAAAATTAAAATGGCCAGGCTCAACCACTGTGACTTGAATTGAACGTTAATCCAGCATCTCACATGAAAAGGTCACATTGCAAATCCAACAAAAAAGGAAGACACTGAAATCCCACATAACTGAGAAGCAAAACCAACCAAGTTCAACACCCCATATTAAGCTGAGTAAACACACATATTCATTGATCAACTAACCTTTTGTCCAATCGGGTAAAGCTTGGAAGACTGAAGAAACACTAGTCGTGGAAGGATTGAGGAGGGTTCTGTTTCATGAGTGTAAAGAGAGTTGAGAAAGGGAGGAGTGAAGTATGAGATGTTTAAAAAGGAACGCAAATATCATTAGATAATCTTGATTTGGAAGCTGACTGTTAGGTTGGGGATTCATGAAGAGCAGATGATCCTAATAATCCTACAATGTCTCCATCTGTGCTTAGCCATAAATTCCTTCAAGAACTAGAAGACGATTAAATTCTTAAGCTTGTTTGAAACAAGACTCTCTACTACCCTGTCAAGGAGTAAGGAATGACCGTTGCCCAACTACCTTTCAAAACTTGCTCTTCTAACCTAACTGTCCCTTCCCATTTCCCTCCAAAACAGGCACTAACCTCTTATGGCCGTGGGGGTGATCAAAATGCGCAAGGAAAACTTGGAACGTCGGAGGCTACCACATGCACCAAACTAGTTAAGTAGGCTGCTTGGTTGGAGTTCCAAACCTTCATGGGATTTGATTATTTCTTTTATAACCATTGCATGTAAAGTAGTGTTAGGTAGAAATACTTTACTATTTCCAACTTCGACAATGATTTGGATCCATGCATATTAATCTCCAGCTCCTACAATTTGTTCCACACGTTCTCAATAATTCATGAAATTAGGGTTGGAATTGGGTTCGCAATATTTCCAAGAATTTTCTTCATATAGAAAAAATAAAATAAATTTATATTAATCAAATGAAGAGAACTCATCCAACCCTTAATCCTAAGGTTCAAATATTATTTGTTTTTGTGGTTTAAATCATGTTACATGATTATTTGAATTTTATTATTTGAAATTAATTTTTTTAATATATTTTTTTATGGTTTTTAATATGCTGATATTATAAATAATTTAATTTTTTAAATATTATTTTTTATATTTTTCTAAATAAAAAACATTAAAAATAATTGCTACTACTTTAGGACTTCCAGTTTGATTAATTTATGTATACTGTATGAGACTCCAAATTGTTGTCTGATGCCTATTTCCTGACATGGAATGTTGACCATCAGGTGCCAGTGTTCGGTACTGCTAATCTACCGCACCAACCAAAATAAGAGTGACGTGTAATCCGAAGAGATCCCTTTGACATGGAACCATCGATTTTCCCCAACAACCAAAATAGCTAATTCTTAGACACGAATGGGCCACTTCTGGGCTAAGAGCCTGACATTTCAATCGTTGTTGGGCCGGACCGAATCGAGCCGCTTCAAATGTCTTAAATATGTTTTATACTTATAATAACTTTCACCTCAATGTGACAATTTAACCCCAACTACACATATATTTACCCGAACGATTCCAATGGGTAATTTCTTGGGGTTAATTACCTTCTTGATGGATAATAGATACATTTAGATATCTTGATCCAAAAAATATAATTTGTATTTTATGCTATTAGTCTAATATAATATACAGATACAGGTACACATATAATATTTATACATATTTCTCATATATATTATGTTGAATAATAATTATTAACCGGGTAATGAATACCTAAATATATATTTGAAATCCAATAGATAATATTTAAATTTCATCTATTAAATAATAAATAAGATAAATATAATAAAAATGAATGCTTATTGTCTTCCTGCTTTAACTAAAAAAAAGAAATATCAAATGGGGATTTGACAACATCAGAATTGTGTCGAAGATTTATTGGTTTTTATTTATCTACCACCAACGTCGGCAACTAATAAGATATATTGTTTTTCATTTTAAAATATCACTATTCTTTTTTTTTTTCTCTTTTCCGCTCAACATCTTCGCTTATTCTTTATGTTCATGTATGTATTTTTTTCCTTAACTTCACTTCCAATCATATTAATATAATATTTTTTTATTATATATGTTATTTTTTTATTTTTAATAATTATATGAATACTATTATAGATTATTTTTTTTCATATGATTTTTTCCCAAATATTTTGATTATTATAAAATGTTGATTTATATTAATTCAATTATTTTATAGTTTTGTAAAGTGAGATTTTTTAAATATTTTTAAATAATTACTGAAAAAATTACATATGGTATTTTTTTTTAAAGAAAATACCAATATAATGAACCAATATTGTTCTATATATCTTTTTTATTAATAAATCCATTAGTAATAATATGTTTTTATTACAAACAGATTTACTGATAAAAAAAAATTATTAAAAAAAACACAACAATGAAGAATTTTTATCAGTGATTTTATTAGTAAATTAATTATCAATAAAATAATAATAAAGATATTAATAAAAAATTCCATCAACAAATTTAAAAATTATGGTAGAAAACATTAAACTTTTATAACATCAAAATTTATGAATATATCAAGATTTATGAATACAATCCTCATAGATATATAATATATCCAGTTACAACTAGATTATTTCTTGTGCTAAGATTGGATAAAAAAATTGAATAAATAAAAAAATTAAATATAAAAAATAATATTTTAATTGTGTGATATTGTTATGAAACTTGGTCTAGTTAAATTTGAAAACTTACCTGGCTAATTGTTTAACATAGGTTTTAAATTAAATAATATAAAGACTTTTTTAGCATGATTTAATAAAAAAATATTGCTTCACTTAAAAAAATTGAAGATAAATTTTTTTTAAAATAATAGGATAATAATATATTAAATTTATTCAAGTAGTCTGAGATTATCTTGTTATATTTGTTATAGGTTTTACTAAGTTTAATAATATTTTAGTTATTTATTTATATAAAAAATTTTAAAATATAAAAAATAATTTTAAAATAATTAAATATTAATAGATAAAATTTAAAAAATAAAATAAAAATTTAATATAAAATAAGAGAGAGAAAGAGAGAGTAATATATTTATTCATCAGATACACAACACAGGAACACAATGATCGAGTAATTCAGTATAAACAAGATCCCTCAAGTACCTGCGACAAGCATCCAAAGGAGGGAAGTTTTAATTGTCATATAGCGTCTCTCGCTGTTTGCATTGGTTGCCTCACCATTTCCAAACTGACCGGCAAAACTAAGAAAGAGCTAGCTTGGTAAGACCTGCGACCGCAACACCGTGAATATTAATGAAGGAGTTCAGTCTTTTCTTCTTCTGTGAATTTTCTAGGTTATCATTTTCTTGATTCTATACAACACATCCTGATCAAAAGTCATAGACCCGTAGTTTTGTTTAGGTGATTAATTATGGTATTTCGATCAGGAGCAAGGATGTTAAATTTAGTATCATCGTTTAATATTATACTATACTTTTAAAAAATTGAAAAAAAACATTGTATTTACTGTGAATATAGATTTATTGTATTATAAATTATACGATAAACATATAATGTTTATATTGTAACCAGTATTGTAGCATCATGGAAGCCATTATCTTTTATGTATTTAATAAAAAATTACTGCTGGATGTGCTTGGCGGTTAGATCCAATATCCAAGAAAAATCTTTTTAATACATCAAATTTATTAAAGTAGCTTTTACTAAAAAAAATATTATTTATTTTTTTAAAAAAAATTTATTTTTGATAATAATAAATTAAAATAAATTAAAAATATAAAAAATAAAATTAATTTTAAGAATTTTTGTTCTTTTTTGTGAAATACCGGGCCGTATTCCCAATCAATGCGTTGCATTTCGTCATCCCGGCGTATTATTTCGGATCTTTTGAACGAGAAAGGCTCCAATCTGTTATCTCCACAAATCCCAAATCCACTTCTACCATTTCTCCAACCCAAACATTAATCTACAAAATCAAGCTAATTATCACCATCTTCGCATTTCATTTTTCTTCATTTGATCATCTTCAAACTCCGGCAGATTTATCATGGTTGATTTCAATTATGAATCAGAGGTTTCTAATGCGATCCCGCTCACCAGCCAGGCTGTTGAAGGCCCTTTCGTTGATGTCGCCCAACGTCATGCCCTGAGCCTTGCCACAGGCTATTAAAAGTATTGTCACTCTTGAAGGAGATGGAGAGGTTTCAGGTTTCTTCATTTTTCTTTTCATGGAATGAGTTTTTACATGATTTTTGTAATTTAAGGTAAGCTTCTTTGCACTTCCATTTCACTATTTATTTACTTTACTAATTCATTTTATACTTCCTAAATGTCTGCAAGTTGACTTGGATAAAAGGATGCTTGGTGCCATGGTTCTTACCACCTTGCAATCTGCACGACAAAATGGGCGTCGCAGAAGCCTGCGATTGGCATTTCTCTGTGGTTTGGTTGCTGGTATTGCTGCAAAAACTCTATTGAAGATCTTGCACATGGTTTTCAGTTTTCAATACAAAATAAATAGTGTCACCTTTTTTTATTATTATTAATGTTGGTGTTCCACTAACTTATATCTTAATTAATTTTATAAAATTTAAAATTAATAATTATATAAATTTTTAATAAATTTAAAATAATTCAAACTTGTAATTATTAAAAAACAAATTAAAATTCTATCTAGTTAAGCTATCATCAAAATTAAAATAATGTCACTCTTTAAGTTATATTAATTGCAGGAATGTCCAGTTATAGTTAATGTTTTGTTTATTTTTTATTTGAAATTAATTTTTTAAATTATTTTAATACATATTAAAAATAATTTTTTAAAAATTAAAAAAAATATTATTTAAATAAAAAATATATTTAAAAATAATCATAATAACATTTTCAAACACACTAATTATTGAAAGAGAGTATTTGAATTGCCAAACAGACTGAAAAAAAGATATAAATGGATTATTAATTAAATTAATCACGAGCCCTATACTATCGAGACTTTTTTGCTCCCAAGCTACAAAAGCAAGCATACTAGTACGGGGCCTTTCTATCGTAAGAAGTAATTTATGGCCGAAGAAGCTGACATCTTCGAAGTCACTCATCCACGTACATACATTGCATTTTGATTAATTATGCTCTAACTTAGAGGCTAAGCCATTTATAGCGGACAGACTTGATTATGTTTTCAAATCCCATAAGATTAGTAATAAAAAATTTTGGTGATTGAATTATCAAATGTTTATTTAAATAACTATATTTTTTAAATTTAAAAAATCTTTTTTTTGATAAGTGCTTCTGAAATCCTGCAATTTTTTTAAAAAGGATTTAAAGATCTTTAAAGAATAAATTTAATCATTTTATTAGAAAAAAATAAATATGCTAGAAAATATTTAATTTTAAGAATAATTTTTTTATATTGAAAATATACATGTTTTTAAATGTAAAATATTAAACCTCTTACTTTAATACTTCAAAAAATATTTATAACTCATAAATTTTATTTTTATAATAAAAAGACTGAAGCCGTTTATTTTATCTCAAGGAACAAAAATCCCTATATATATATATATATATATATATATATATATATATATATATATTCATGGAAGGCCACCGTTAAATTTAGTCCATCTTCTCTTTGTTACTATAAATTTAATTTAGTTAAATTCTTAAGTAGCTATTTGTCGTCTTTGTAGCTGTAATTACCAATGTTGTAAACATGTAATGATTAACTGGGAAGGAAGTCAGAATTGCAACCTATATTGTCAATATTTAGCATCTAAATTCTAATTTCTTTTCAATTATGCCTTTGACGTTCACAAAGTTTTTATATTTTATGAGATTTATACACCCAAATAAGATGTAAACCATGTTTTGTATATAAAAAAATAGTTTAGATTTAAATTTTTAAAATTTTTAAATTATTTTAATGTGTTAATATTAAAAATAATTTTTTTTTAAAAAATATTATTTTAATATATTTTTAAATAAAAAATAATTATTTCTGTACTGTTAAATATTACTTCATAAGTGAGATTGGAAAAATAGATTAAAAATAAAGATAATCAAATAACTTACCATTGATAACTAATGGATTGGACTAAGTTGCAAATAAATAAATAAATAAATAAATAATACAAGCAGCAATATCGGGTTAATGGAGTGTTATCACTGAAGAATGCTATCTGCTAGTTTATCAAACCAGAAATAATTAGTTAATTTTTTTTTTGTCGGAGGGGCCAGCAGACTTTGAGTTAAATGATAAATGCTACCAAAATTACTTCTAATCTAAAACGCGTGGGAATTTTATTATGGACTCGGTAGTGTGCATCCTTGTATAATTTATTGTGGATGACATTGTGTAGTTTTTTAGAATTTATTTTGGTTATCTAAGTTGTATTTTATATGATTTCACTTTAATTAAAGATTAATTATTATTAATTTTTTAGTCAATGATAAAATTAGAATAAAAAAGACCAGGATGTAAAAGGCATCAAACATGGATGATGTACAAATGTTTTTAGAAAAAATACACTATAATTTTAGTACTTTAATATTATTTTAATTTAATTTTGATATATTTTTTTTAACTTCTAGTTAAGAAAAAAGAAAAAATATTATTATTTATATAAATAACATAAGTCAATTCCCGTAATATTAAAAATGTTTGAAAATATCATATTACTATTTAATTTAGTAATAAAAACAATTTAGTAATTAAAGAGAGTTTATAGTTATTTGTGTGTGTGAGTTTTTTTATTTTTTATTATATTAACATTATTTTTTTTTAGAAAACCTATTATTTTTTTATGTTAAATTTTTTTTGATACAAAATCATAAGACAAAGGTAAAGTAGTAACAAAAAAAAACTAAAAATAAATAAACAAAGTAGCCTAGGCTTTGAGTTACGTAACAAAGGCTAAGTCCCTTCTCCACTACAAAACAACAAAAAACAATTATAGACGGTAAGAATTGGATTTGATTCATTAAAAAAACCTATAGAATATAAAAATTTTGCGTGTATTAATGAAATTATGTTACACATCGCATATTAACAACCATATTTAAGGAGAGCAGTTGTCTGGGTTGACCTACCTGATCAAACAAAACATCTGGAGAGTTATGACCATTAAAAACCAAATCTCTATGATCTATCGGGCACATAAGAATCAGATTTGATTTCAATTGCTTTTTCTGTTTTCTGACAAAGAAAAAAAAAAAAAAAGGTGAGAAACTAAGAACCAGTTGTCAAACCTTTCCAAAATCAAAATAATTGGTTTTCCAAGAATTGTGACATGATTGTTAGCTTTGCTTTCCTTAATAAAAACAAATTAAAAAAAAAAGTGGGTTTAAAAAGACAAAAATTGTGTTTTCAAAAACAAATACTTCAAGAATCCGTAGTTTTTCTTTTGTTGAAGAATAACAACAATCGCTAGTGTGTTGGGACTGTGAACCATATTGGTAGAGTTAGAGAATCCAACAAAACCAACTCCCTACCTCAAAATTGAGGTCAGATTGCCGGGGCCATGTTCCCAGAAGCCTAATCCTATGTCTTGTCTTCATCGAACAGACCTCCACCTTTCATGCACCCCTTTGCCGTTTCTCCAACCTAACATTTACGCTTAATCTATTGACTAATCCCAGCTAATAACACAACAATACAAGGTTCTTGATAGTAATGCTAGGAGTTAAAAACATTATTTTGCACGCACCATTGATATTAAAAGCTCAAACCCCACGTTCACTCTCCCTGCTGTCTAACACCTACACAGAAGGAAAAAGAATAGCATCTACTAATTACTATGCACATCTTCCCATGCAAATCCCTCAGTTTTCGAACCTGACCATGTTCACTCCTCCTATGGCTTTCCTTCAAAATACATTCAGCTTTTCTTAATTGGCTTTTCATCTCTTTAGGTTACTGTGTTTTGTATATATACATCCCCTTACCCCTCCTCCAGACATCTCCAAGCTCTTAGCGAGCTTTTTTGGGGACACTTCTCATAGCTTACACAAAATCTACTAGATATGGGTGAGATTAAGTTCCAAGTATACAACGAGTGCAGTACTGGAGCCAAGAAGGCCCCTGCTACAAGGAGATCTAGGGGGCATGGCTTCACCAACAAGTGTGCGGCCTTGGTTAAGGAGCAACGTGCTCGTATCTACATCCTACGCCGTTGCGCCACCATGCTTCTTTGCTGGTATATTCAGGGTGATGATTAGCCGTCTAGCTATATCATATACTACTACTCTAGCTATAGCTGTGACGTATATTTCTTGATTTCTTTCCTTGCCCTCGTATAAATTAACCTCTTACATCATGCACAATAAGAGGTCAATATATCTGGTCCAGTACGGTTTGGTTTCATGGGGTAAGGGTGTGGTTGCATATCCGTTTTCTCAAGCTACTCAGAATAGTCTCCTTGTAAGTGCAACAGTTCCCTCTTTTTTTTACCTGATTGGAAAGCAATCCATATCGGGTTTCTCGGGGTACAGACCACAGGAGATCGGTTAATTTTTACTGCTGCACCCTTCCCTTTGTCACCAACCAACTGGTTCATCGAGTATATATGAAGATCAATGGAGCTGATTAGGAGATCAATTATAATATGGGGGGACACGTCTCTCAATCCTTTTATTATGACTGTCAAAGGATGTTTGTTTGCCTGTTGATGGAAGCCTTAGTTACTGTAACCTGTACTGCTGTTCTGTTTTACCTGGTGTCTCCCTCTGAATTAATCAATCTTTTTTGGGAAGTAACATGCTCTAAGTTTGTAACAACCAGGCAAAGAATACGAGGGATGATTGTAAGTTGTGATTGCTGGGTTCAGTTTGTAACCCTGAATCATCTGTACTATTTTCTATCATGTTCACTTTGAACTGAGTCTCTGTGATGTGATCTTTGTACAGAGCTCAGTTCACACGCCACCTACTTCTTTGTACGTGAACATGGAAATTGTTGGCAACTGATAAGATTTGTGATCAAACACATATTGGATGTGTTTAATTTATGTACTTTACTTCCTAGTTCTAAGTTTAATTATGAGCACCTTGTCAAAAATTTAGCATGTTTCCTCCCTAATTACAGATACCTAGCCGCCCATGTTCGTCATTTATATTAGCTTAAGCAAATAATGTTTATCATATTCATTTCTTTACCTAGTAAATTAAAAATTCTTAGGCTCAGCTATGTGTCATGCTTAGATAAATACAGAATTGATAATCTTTTTAATTTTTATATTGATTATAAGACTTTGTTTTTTTTTTTTTAATTTTTAACATAAAATATTTATAATCTTTAATATAAAATATTATCGTCAAGGGTACTCATATCTTGACACCCTTATAAAATTCTTTAAAAGAATTTGTTATTTATCCTTTATTAATGATGTGTAAAGAATATTTATTTTTTATTAATGATATATAGGTGATATTTATTTCTTTTTAATATATATTTTAGATATATTTTTTCTTGTTAATGCTATGAGGAGATGACACTCCAATCCCTCATTTCTCTCTCTCTCTCTTTATATATATATATAAAACTCATCTTATAAAAATCCTATGAATCCTTCAATAAAAAATAGGTTCACAACCTTTATTTTTTATAACATATTTATTTTCAAAGTTTCTTCCTGAAATATCATTACATTTTTTTCTAAAAGAAATACATACTTAAGTATCCGATGGTCTCGAAATCCACCAAAAATGATCTTTTACATGTATCGATTATTAGACATTATGGTTAAAAAGAATGAATCAGCTTGTTAGAACCAAGAGATTAATTGATTATCCAAGATATAAGTCTTGTCTCTAAGATACTTAGGTTTTTTAGGACATCGTTGCACCCTCTCGAGTGGAATGTGGCGTCATAACGATCCTTGATTGATTTTAGGATTTTTTGTTTTGATTTGTGGATAAGAAAGTTGTCACCTAGTATTTTGGTTACTAGGAATCCTAACTAATCTTCAAAGATTCTAAGAAAAAGGACTGATTACGTAAAGAAAAGATATTAACATCTTTAGTATGTCCTACCTAAGATAAGTTGCTTGGTGTTTGGTTTGCTTTATAATTGATATAGTGTTGGTGTTTTTTAATCCCATGAGTTTTTTTAGGTTTGATTCAAACTAAATTTATTAAGATAAAAATCTAAATAGATTCCATGTGCTTTAACAACTTATTTTTTTCTTAGTATTTCAAGAGTTTGTGACTCTTAAATTGCAAGGAGGAGGAACAAAAATTTAGAAATCTAGGGTACTTTAAAAGCCTATTTTTACCTTAGTAATTTATACTCTCATGGCTCGTAAACCATGGAGTAAAAAATTAAAATGTCCTCGATTATAATCAAGACTTCTTTCAAGATAACTTATTATCCCTATAAAATTATTTTGGATATTTACCACTTAAGGTTTTTTTATCCAAATATTAACAATGAATAATAACAAGTTATTTCCATTAAATATTTTGGATATTCATCCCTTTGAGATTTTTTTATCCAAATATTAACAATGAATAATAGATGAATTTTTACTAAAATAATTTTTTTTTTATTTTTTTGGAATATTAGCCAACACCCTTTGAAGTTTTACAAACATGTTGTAAAATTCAGAAATGTAAGAAATTTTTTTTTGTTGTGTTTAAGAAATCCATGCAAAAATACATTTTTGAAACTTCAATATTTTTGTATGAAAAGGAGTGTTTAACACATGTTAGGGTATTGGTCGTATGTATGAAAATATTTTTTTTTTATCTATATGTATATTTGTCATATTGCATTGAAAATAAAGTATTTTAAATACGAGATTGATATTTTTTACAGCATAAAAAACATAAAAAAAATTAAATACATATGCCTTGCTTGGTTACTGACACGACTAAAAGGTTGATGTCTTCTCCCAAGTGCAGGAGTGTCGAAGTAATAAATAACCCGGCAAGACCGGGGTCGAACCACAGGGAGGTTAATTGTACAAATTATAAACAACAATTATAAAACAACAATAACAACAACAACAATAGTAGTAGTAGTACTAATAATAATAATAATAATAATAATAATAATAATAATAATAATAATAGTACTAATAATAATAATAGTACTAATAATAATAATAATAATAATAATAATAATAATAATAAAGAGAAGAAGAAGATGATGATGATGATGAGAACTTGGAGATGGAAAATTAATGTAAGGATTAAACAATAATAATAACAAATGTCAAGGTTAGAGGTTCCACTAATGGTATATCAAACAAGTATAGTATAAACTCTTATTATTGAATTGAAAACCACACACAAAGGAGGTTCCAATCAGATTATATATTGTTAACATGATTACATTAGTCATCTTATTCAATTAATGCTAATACTTGTAAATCTCGTCAAGCATTCATGATTATAACTTATGTTAACAACAAATCAAGTTCCTTTCATAGCTCAGGTGTCGGTTATACCATACATTATGGGCTATGAAAGTGCCAAGCATTTGTTGTACCAAGTGTTATACAACATAAATCAAGATTAGTCATTTAACAAGCAAAGTATTAAAGAGTGAACAAGATAACAAATATAAAACATGTTAGTACCAAACATTAAAGTCCATATTAAGTTTACATTATACTTATTCTCACACCATTAGTGTAACCTTTTCACCTTGACATAATTAACTTAGCTAGACATAATGAAAGAAAGGAAAACAAATAAACAAAATAAGAACATAAAAGTTAACTAAGTAAAGGAAAGGAAATGAAAGGCATAAACTTGATATTAATGAAAGTAAAGCATAAACATTACAAAAAATACAAAGAGAGAAAAGAAGAGCATGATCTTGATCTGGAAACCAAGATGCCTAAATGCATGGCAAATGCCTCCTTTTATAGGCCAAAATTGGGAACTATTGATTTGATGACTAATTGATAAGTGGGTGGCCAACTTTTGACTTGGTGACAATCCTTATCTTCTCTTGTCTGCCCAAAACGTCATTGATAACGTCAAAACTGGAGCCAGTTGGAAACATGAAAGTTGTAGGAAATTGTCTCATCTTTCTTGTGTAAAAATTTCAGCTCATTTGGACTTCTAGAACTCCAGATATGGCCAAAATACCGAACAGTGCTCGGGCTGGAAGACAGATTCGGGCTTCTTTGTTGTTGCTACAATTTGGACTTGATAATGGCCTTTTTAGATCTTGGGCTCCATATAAAAGTTGTAGGCCTATGTCTTACCTTTCCATTCATATAAATTGGACCTAAATCTGAGATCTGTAGCTCCAGATATGACCCAATTACCGAACAGTGTTCCGGTTTGGATTGCACCGACATCTCTTTTCTAAGTTTGACCATCTCTTTGCCTCTGCAATTTAAGTTCTTAAAGTCATCAATCAATATTTTCATTTATGTGACAGACCTATATTTAAAATGAACATTTACCATAAATTAAAGGTATCTTATATTATTAGATATATTATTATAAAACATGCTTTAGTTAAGGAGTTATTGATACTTCAAGTGCAAAATGATGATATAAAACCATGATAAAAATGCACTTTTAAGTACTAATCACACCCCTCAACCAGCTTATTACTAGTCCCTAGTAATCAAAGCGTTAAAACAATTTGCAAATTTCACAAAGCAAGGTATTCATCATTTAACTTCCATTAATCTATCCAGATAAACAAACTCTCATTAAATTTATATATCTGCTCAATACCACTTAACAAGATATTAATAAACCTTTCTTTTGTGCTCAATGTATCAACACATAATTATAGGGCTTTTCTTGGAAGAAAACAAAATTTTTGTTCTAATGTTTAAGGTTAACTTCCTTGGGTTGGGATTATTATTTTTGTCTTTTTTTTTCTTTCTTTTTTTTAAAAAAAATAAAAATCTATATACATATAATTTAAAAACATCATGCATCTTTAACCCATGTAACGAGCTTTCAGCTAATGACTCCCAGACCAGTTGGTCTTAGGGCATTAGGTGTTAAGACACCCCTACGAGCTTAGTAACTCGGGTCGCAGATACTGATATGTAGATAGTGCAATGTTTGATTCCCTTAAGCTTTTCTCCTCAACCCATGTAACAAGCGTTGGACCAATAGCTCCCAAGTCAGTTGACTTTAGGGTATTAGGTGTTAAAACACCCCTTCGGGCTTAATTGCTTAGGTTAGGGAGGCTACGAAACCAAACTTATCTACATTTTTGTTATCATCATTTTTTCTTTTTTCTTTTTTTTTTCATTTTTCATTTTTCATTTTTTTTTTCATTTTTTTTTAATTATATACAATCCCTTTCCCTTAGTTGTTACCTTTAACAAAAGAACATAAATAATGTAATAATCCAATATGCAACCCACAATCATATGTTAAAGTGTGTGTGTGTAAATTAAGGTTTAAGAATACATGTTAAATAAGTATATGAGCATAATTAAGTGGTAACAATACGAGAGTTTGTAAACCTGAATATTTCAGGAAGTATTATAATAGACCTTGTTAAGAATGGTTACTAAGATGCGTCTCAAGAGTCACTTTAACAAAAGAACTCCTTTACTCTGCCATCCTAGTAACAACAATTATACACATGCTTTATGAAATGAAAAACAATTTTTTTTTATCAACTACTACCCTCTCCCCCCAACCAAAACGAGACATTGTCCTCAATGTTCTAAGGTAGAAAGATAGAGTATAGAAGATATCACCTGAAATAACGAACACTGACAAAACCTGAAACACACTAAAACAAAAATAAGAAATAACAAAACACAATAATAAAACCAAAAGACACAAGTTTTTACAAACAAAAAAAAAATTCAAATCGCAATTGTGAATGTGGCTCACATCTTCCCTTGGTTTTATGTCCAAGAACAGCTTAAACGCCCTCAATGGGTCGGGGATAGACTTCCCATCCAGTTTTCTTAAAAACTGGCAAACAGGGTCTTTTTTAGTCAGATTCCCAAGACTAAGTCAAGTATGTTCTTTATGAAAATGGGTTCATAAGTCATGAATTACACGATGCTTATCTCGACTATGATGAGACTTAAGAGTCAATAGAAGATTATCTAAACACTCTCTGTGTTTTGAAATAAATCCCACCTTCTAACAATTTTCACAGTTTTTGCGGAATGCATCTAACTCCTTGAATATGATGGGCCAGTAAAATTCACTTTGTAAGATTTCTACAATCCTCTTTTTTGATGAGAAATGATCCCCACATGCCTTAGAGTAACAAAATTTAATGAAATTACTTACCTCATTGTCGAGAATGCATTTTTGAAATATTTGATCAGGACAATAATTGAATAAGTAAGGGTCATCCCAATAAAAATTTTGCTCGTTGCTCAAAAATTTTCTTTTGTCTTCAATACTCCAATGAGTTGGCAAAAATCCTGAAGCAAGAAAATTGATATTTTTAGCAAACCCAGGCATTGAATTAAGAGAAAGTAGAGATTCATCAGGAAAGTAATCATCGATTGGTGTGATGTCGGGTGTCGAATCTGTTGTCAGTTTTGATAAAAGATTCGCATCAACCTTTTCGATGCCTTTTTCATCCTCGATTTCTTCCTGATTGGTCATGGCATGAGAAAATGGAAGTGCTGGCGGAGAATCAGTCGTTTCTTTGCAATTTTCAGATTCAACCCCTTCCTTTCCCTTAGAAATTGACTCATCATCTTTCTCATAAGGTTCAAGAGAGGGTTTTTCAATAACCTTACCACTGCGTAGAGTAGTGACTGATTTGACTTGATCCATGTGTTGGCTTCTGGAACTACTTGCATTTGCATTGTATTGCCCCTTAGGATTTTATTGTGGTTGAGATGGAAACTTACCTTTCTCTTGGAAACTAAGAGCAGATGTGAATTTTGCAAGAGTATCTTTAAAATCTGTTATGCTTTGAGCAAGTTGAGTGTTGATTGTCTCTTGCTTTTCAATGAATGCATATAAAGTTTCCTCAAAATTTCTTGTAGGAGGTGGAGCATAAGGAGGTGCATATCCATGATAATTTTGGAAATTATGGTGTGCTTGAAACTGTGGTTGTGAAGTTTGTGCATTGTCACTCTTCCAACTAAAATTTTGGTGATTTCTCCAACCAGTATTGTATGTTTGGGAGTATGGGTTGTGGTTGGCCCTTTGAAAACTGTTTAAAGCAGGGGCTTGTTCATGGAGACATTCCTTAAAAGAAGGCAAGGTTGGACAATTGTTGGTTAAGTGTTCATTTGTTTCACAGATTTGACACACAATGTTTTCAACAGATTTTAATTGACCACTCTTTTTCAATTCTAGTGCCTCTACTTTTCTAGCTAAAGATGCAAATTTGGCTTGAAGGTCATGATCTTCCCTAAGGTTGTACATACCTCCACTAGATGTATGAGGTTGAGTTTTACTCGGTGCCTCATAAGTACCCGCGGTGTCCCAATTTTGAGCATTTTCAGCTAACAAGTCTAAGTACTCCATTGCTTCATCAGGGTCTTTATCTTCGAAAGTTCCATTGCACATCAATTCAACCATTTGCCTATGTTTAGGTGTTAACCCTTCATAGAAATGTGAAATCAATCTCCATGTTTCAAAACCATGATGAGGGCAAGTACTAAGCAAGTCTCGATACCTATCCCAATATTTGTAAAATGTTTCTCCTGGTTTTTGAGTGAAAGTGGTGATTTGTCTCTTGAAAGAGTTTGTTCTATGAGATGGGAAAAACTTCTTTAAAAACTGTTGTTGCATTTCATCCCAAACACGAATGGATCCAGGTCTTAAATTTTGTAGCCATGTTTTAGCTTTATCTTTTAATGAAAAAGGAAAAAGCTTTAATCTGATGGTGTTCATGCTATAATTTAAGTTATTATATGTGTTGCACACCTCCTCAAATTCCCTTAAATGCAAGTATGGATTTTCCAATTCTAAACCATGAAAAGAAGGTAAAAGTTGAATAATACCTGGTTTAAAATTAAAATGAGATGCATCGGGAGGAAAAACTATGCATGATGGTGCACTTGTTCTTGTGGGATTCATGTGGTCTCTAAGTGTTCTAGCACGATTATTCTCATTATTCTCATTATGAAGTGATTGATTATCTTCTTCAGCCATATTTTCTGAAAATGATGAGGATACCCTACAAAGTCTACCATTTGAGGTACGTGACCACACTCTCATGCACGTGTAAGAATAGAATAAAAGGAAGAAGAAAACAAAAGAAAAAGAAACACGAGAAAAGAAAAAAAGTTATATAAAAAAAAATGAAAGGAGAAAATAAAATAACTATTATAATTTATACAAAACTTACCTCCCCGGCAACGGCGCCAAAAACTTGACACGACTAAAAGGTTGATGTCTTCTCCCAAGTGCAGGAGTGTCGAAGTAATAAATAACCCGGCAAGACCGGGGTCGAACCACAGGGAGGTTAATTGTACAAATTATAAACAACAATTATAAAACAACAATAACAACAACAACAATAGTAGTAGTAGTACTAATAATAATAATAATAATAATAATAATAATAATAATAATAATAATAATAATAATAATAATAATAATAATAATAAAGAGAAGAAGAAGATGATGATGATGATGAGAACTTGGAGATGGAAAATTAATGTAAGGATTAAACAATAATAATAACAAATATCAAGGTTAGAGGTTCCACTAATGGTATATCAAACAAGTATAGTATAAACTCTTATTATTGAATTGAAAACCACACACAAAGGAGGTTCCAATCAGATTATATATTGTTAACATGATTACATTAGTCATCTTATTCAATTAATGCTAATACTTGTAAATCTCGTCAAGCATTCATGATTATAACTTATGTTAACAACAAATCAAGTTCCTTTCATAGCTCAGGTGTCGGTTATACCATACATTATGGGCTATGAAAGTGCCAAGCATTTGTTGTACCAAGTGTTATACAACATAAATCAAGATTAGTCATTTAACAAGCAAGGTATTAAAGAGTGAACAAGATAACAAATATAAAACATGTTAGTACCAAACATTAAAGTCCATATTAAGTTTACATTATACTTATTCTCACACCATTAGTGTAACCTTTTCACCTTGACATAATTAACTTAGCTAGACATAATGAAAGAAAGGAAAACAAATAAACAAAATAAGAACATAAAAGTTAACTAAGTAAAGGAAAGGAAATGAAAGGCATAAACTTGATATTAATGAAAGTAAAGCATAAACATTACAAAAAATACAAAGAGAGAAAAGAAGAGCATGATCTTGATCTGGAAACCAAGATGCCTAAATGCATGGCAAATGCCTCCTTTTATAGGCCAAAATTGGGAACTATTGATTTGATGACTAATTGATAAGTGGGTGGCTAACTTTTGACTTGGTGACAATCCTTATCTTCTCTTGTCTGCCCAAAACGTCATTGATAACGTCAAAATTGAAGCCAGTTGCAAACATGAAAGTTGTAGGCAATTGTCTCAGCTTTCTTGTGTAAAAGATTCAGCTCATTTGGACTTCTAGAACTCCAGATATGGCCAAAATACCAAACAGTGCTCGGGCTAGAAGACAGATTCGGGCTTCTTTGTTGTTGCTACAATTTGGACTTGATAATGGCCTTTTTAGATCTTGGGCTCCATATAAAAGTTGTAGGCCTATGTCTTACCTTTCCATTCATATAAATTGGACCTAAATTTGAGATCTGTAGCTCCAGATATGACCCAATTACCAAACAGTGTTCCGGTTTGGATTGCACCGACATCTCTTTTCTAAGTTTGACCATCTCTTTGCCTTTGCAATTTAAGTTCTTAAAGTCATCAATCAATATTTTCATTTATGTGACAGACCTATATTTAAAATGAACATTTACCATAAATTAAAGGTATCTTATATTATTAGATATATTATTATAAAACATGCTTTAGTTAAGGAGTTATTGATACTTCAAGTGCAAAATGATGATATAAAACCATGATAAAAATGCACTTTTAAGTATCAATCAGTTACTGTTTAAGTGAATTAAATTTCACTTAAACAGTAACAAATGCAACTAAGAATGCATGCAAAAGCTGGGAACAAAAGATAGCTTACCTAGTCTATTGGCGATACCTTTTTTTAGTCCTTCGTTGTCTATATTCATCTAGCGTTCTCCTGTGTTGCTTGTCTCTTTCTCCTTTCTTCTCTTTGTTTTCTTCTCTTCTCTTTCCTTTCTTTTTTGTTCTGCTTTACTTTTCTTGAAAGCTGGCATTGAGACCGATGAAGATGATAGGTGCTAGAGCTTCTGCACTAAGCTGATGGTTGCTACTTCTAGGGACAATGAAAGCGATGACTCGCTGGTTTTGGTCTCTATTCTTTTCTTTCCTTTTGCTAATGCTTTCTCTGGAGATGATGAAGATGATGGCGATGAAGGAGTGTCGTGTTGTCTTTTCCTCTGTGTTTTCCTTACTTTTAACAGTGTCGTTTTTATAGTTTTCTTTGCCTTGCCTTTGTCTTTCTCTTTTTTATCCTACTTACTCCCTTTTCTTTCCTCCTTTTTTTTCCTCAGCAGAAGAGGTTTATATAGCCTAACATGTAGCTCTATTTAGGAAAAAAAAATATTACATTAATTCTAGAATATTTTGGTTATAATTTTGGCTGAGTAAAAAAAATAGAAAACTAGAATATTTGATTTTGATTCTATGATCAATAACGATTTCTTTCTAAGTTAAAGGATGGTGTGATTCCTTTTCTTCTTTCCATAGCTGGGATCATGAGGCATCAGCTGTTTCATTTGAAATGAGGCAACAAAAACATGGTCTACAACTCCAAAAACTAGGCTTGATGATAAAGGAAAACAATATGAATTTGCAAAGAAAAAAAATAAAAAACTCAACCGGGAAGGTTTGTGTAGGAAAGAAATCAGATTGGGGGAGGGGTTGTTCTCAAAATGGTAATGGAAAGTGTTATGTTAATTATATCTTCATGAAGGGGCAGTGTGATTAGTACTTAAAAGTGCATTCTCATTAAAGATTTATGTCATCATATTGCACCTAAAGTATCATTAAATTCCCTAACAAAAGCATGTTTTATATTAGCAAGTCTAAAAATATAATATACCTTTAATTCATGGTAAATGTTCATCCTAAATGCAGGTCTATCACATAAATAAAAGGATTGATTGATTAGTTTAAGGATTGAAATTGAAAGGATAAAAAGAAGGCCAAACTTAGCAAAGTGTTGCTGGTGCATTCCAAACTTGAACATCGTTCGGTAATTTAATCATATCTGGAGCTGTAAATATCAAATTTAGGTCCATTTTATATCGATGGAAAGGTAAGACATAGACCTACAACTTTCATATGGACTCAAAGACTCAGTTCTGCCATTTTCAAGCTCAAATCTTAGCAACAACGAAGACGTCGGAAGCTGTCCTGCAGCTCAAACACTATTCGGTTTTTGGCTCATATCTTGAGTTCTAGAAGTCCAAATGAGCTATGGTTTTTTTTTTGTTGGAAAGCTGAGACAATTACCCAAAACTTCCACAATTCAGTTGGCTATAATTCTGATGTGAGCAATGATGTTTTGGCCAGCCAACAATATCAATAATCAGCCCACAATATCAAAAAAACAGCAGCCATTAATGTCAAAAACCAGCCATCAAATCAATGGATGCCCACCAATTCTTTAACAATCAATAGTTCTGAAACTTAGCCTATAAAAGGAGGCATTGTCCATGTATTTAGTCATATTAATTTTCAGATCAAAGTTATCTTCTTGCTTTCTCTCTACATCTTTGTAATGTTCAAGTTTTCTTTTATGCTATAGTAATCTCTTGTTTATGCTCTTTCATTTCCTTTCCTATACTTAGTTATCTTATATTATGTTTATGTTCTTATATTGTTTATTTATGTTTTTCTCCTTCTTAATGTTTAGCTAAGTTAATTATGTCAAGGTGAAAAGGTTTCTCTAATGGTGTTAAAATATATATAATATAAACTCAATATGAGCTTTAAATGTTTATATCCAAGAAAGATTGTTATTAACATGTTTTATCTTTTTATCTTACTAATTCTTAATACCTTACTTATTACATGGTTAATTTAAATTTGTGTTGTATAATATTTGATACATCAAATGCTTGATCCTTCATACTTTTCGGCCGACATCGTTATTATGATAGAAACTTGATTTGTTGTTAACATAAACTAGCAATATGAATGCTTGATGATATTTATAATTATGGTATTACTTAGATAAGATAATTAATATGATCATGTTAGTAATTTATAATGAGCTAATAACGAGAAATCATCCGATTAGAACCTCCTTTGTGTGTGGTTTCTAGTTGAGTAATAAAAAGAGTTTACATTATATTTATTTAAAATACCATTAGTGAATCCTATAACCTTGACATATGTTTTGTTATTGTTTAATCCTTACATCAATATCACATCCTAAAACTTTCTTCAACTCTTTTTCTTTATTTGTAATTTATATAATTCACCTCCTTGTGGTTCGAACCCGGTCTTGCAGGCTTATTTTACTTTGACACTCCTACACTTGGGATAAGACATCAACTCTTTGATTGTGTCACTGTGTAGTTTGTGTCAAAATAAAAGGTAGTACGACGTCGTAAAAATAAGACCAAAACATGATCAGCTCCTCTATTTTCCTTTTCTGATCGAATCTCTATTCTTCAATTTCTTCATCCGGTAAAATTTCTTTCTAATTTCATATTCAATCAACTTTTTTATTTTAGAACCTTTTCCATTTGGTCTTTGGTCCAAAAAAAATCTTCAAATTGGCCTGTAATTGGTCTTCAAACTTTAAATATCTTGCAATTGTGTCCCTGCAAACTTGGGCCAAAATCCTTCTTGCTGCAGGAATCCTTGCTTTCACACTAAATATTCAAACGGGAATATCTTGAGCTTCTGATATCAAAATCAAGCGATTTAAAAGCCCAAAATTATCTACACGTCTAGGACTACAACTTTGATGAAGGAGTCAAAGTAAGATAAAATCATTTTAAAGAATATAATCTGATAATAATCTAGTTGGTTAAAAAGGTTTTTGATCTGATATTATCGAGCATCCAAATTTGTCTGAGAGTCTGTCCTAAGAACAGTGATCCCTAAGACCTGGTAAAGGTATAGGTTAATTTTTCAACTGTTATATGTGATAAAATATAGTTAGGATGGTCAGATATCATACGAAATCAAGTTAGAATCAGAGCCTAAGTTGGATAAAAAAATTACGACAATAGCAAAAACCAATTTTTTTAGTGCAAATTTTAAGAGATTTATATAAAGACTCCTTATCAATCTAAAAAAACCTGAAGCTTTTGGTAGCAAAAGAGAAGGATAAAGAGAGCAGAAAACAACTCAAACAGGTTTTTTTTTAAAAAAATTCTTTCTATGCTTTTTTCAATCTTCCAGCAAACATGAGCTAAACTCCTACACTCAGTTCAAAAGAGGTATGCATCGTCTCTAGCACAGGGGTCTAAAAATAAGTAACAACAAAAACCATTAATTATTCTTCCTAAATTGGTTTTGACATCTCTTATCGCTATTAATAGTAGATAATCAAGATACATATGAAATGAGATGTGTCACAGACCTCCTTGTGACTGCTAGCACAACTATTCTATTAGAGCATCCACAACTTTTTAATCAAGTCCAACTCCTCATTGAGGTGGTGCTAGCCAGTCAAGGAAATCATCAGGTCGATAAGCCCAATATAACAACCAGGAACTAACCTTTATCATGGTTTTTAGAGGCCTTTATGTAAAATTTGTATCACTTTTCAGCACCAATATACTAGCAAAGAGAAGCTCTACATGCTTATAATATTACTTAACTAGGAGGATGATGTTTATTTTTATGATTTTTTTGATGATACCAATAAATTTTTTCAATATGAGAGATTATTTTAATGATTAAGAATGTTATAAATTAATTTAGGAGGCATGATCTACCACAAATACTAAATGTGCATTGTTTACAAAGGAATTAGAAGGTTATGCAATATTTTATTGCTTAAGCTAGAAAATGATTTCTCTTATTTTGCTCAAGGACTTAATGGGATAAGAAAATTCGAGCACTATATTTTTATCGACTTCATGAATATCATTAAAACCTCGAGAGTTTAAAAACTTTCTACAAGTAAGAATAAAGAGTTGGTTCAAATCATAAAACCTGTGAAGTCTCTTTGAAAATTATCTAAGGAAAGGTGAGTCAACTACCTAAAAGACATCTACTAGAGAAACTCTATTCTCTCATCACATATGAAACTCAAACCACAATCTTAGTAGAAACTAGATACCCAAGCCATCAAGTTGATTACACCTTAAAGGGTAATAAATGCATCATAGTTAATTACTAAGAATGTAGGTTTCTTATATGTGGATTAACTTGTTCAAATTAACGATGTTTATTTTCTCCAAGTGATGCTTAAGGGAAATGACCCCACAACTTTCCAATGATAGGATAAACTTAACCTTCCTAATACAATTGCATAATTTACCTTAAAATGGATTGACTTAGTCTTGCTAGTATGATTGTACAATTTATCTTGAAAGGGATTGACATGGTGTTCCTAGTGTGATTGTGAAATTCTCTGAGGATGAAATAGACATCGTCTCAACAATGAGAATTAACACAATCTCCCTAGAAAAACAATCCATAGCTTTCCAAGAATGGGATGAACTCAATCTCTCTAATTCAATTACACTATTTACTTTGGCATGAATTAACTTAGTCTCCCTAATATAATTGTATAATTTACCCTGAAAGGGATTTGTCTTCCCAGTGCAATTGCATAATTCTTCAAAGATAGGATAAACACTACCTCAACAAAAAAAATTGACATAATATTTATAGGGCAACAACCCATAGTCTTACTCAATCTCTCTAGTACTTTGAAAGAGATCAACTATATCTCCCTAATACAATTACATAGTTTACCTTGGGAAAGGATTGACATAATCTTTCTAGTGTTATTGCACACTTTTCAAGGATGAGATTGACAAGACCTCGACAACTTTAAAGGATTTTACTTCATTTAAAAAATATAGTAAAAATCTTCATGTGATCCTAGACACATCTCAATGATCTTCTAGGAATATAAGGATATACTTACAACCTATATCTTTTCTTAGCTCCAAGTAAAGGGCAAATCCTACTAATATTAGACAAATTTCAAAACCTGATTCTTTCCAAAATTTGATAAATATTTTTCTAAGTATGGACATTGGACTTATATAAAGTTTTCAATAATTTTCTAAAAGTTTTTGGACCTTGTATAAAGTTTTTTTTTATTGTGGGTGTAAGACCTATACAAATTATCTAGAGAATTGTCTTGATATTTTTCTAAGTATAAGTGTTAAACCTATGTAACAAAACTTTTTTGATGACCCAAATAAACTTATTGAAGGCAAATAAGATTATCTCCCTATTAGGGTGCAATTAGCCTAGACCCAATTGAAGTATATAAAAACTTCTCTTATAAATCCTTAGATAAGGAAAGTGTACCCTAATGCATACATGCAAAAAAAGGCTACAGTTTTAAAATGATCATAGGCAGGGCTTAAGGTTGGTTGACTAATATGCTTACTCTCAACAAATATTTGAATTCTGTATTCTCCTGTCTGTTAATTTTTAACAAATTTCATGTCCTTCACCTTTATAGTGACAAGGGCATCCTCATCGGGGGCTTAAGGTAGCCCTTCTCTCCCTTGAGGTTCTCTAATAGCAACGGGGGAAGAAATTTTATGGGGAGAACTACTTTTCCTTTACTGGAGATTGATGCTAGGGTTTTACCCCCTCTAGTTCTGGGGCTCAGTATAATGGACTCAAGTCCCCTGTCTTTTCCTTTTGTTTTAGGTTGAAATCTGAATTCCTCTTTTTAGGTAACAATGTTCATGTTTTAAAAGATAAATCTAACTCATTTTCTTTTCAAAGTAAAGAAGGAAAAAATAAGGTTTTAGTAGAAAATACCTAGAATGACAGTTTTTTCCTATAATAAAACGAAAGTGGCTTGGAGTTTTTCAACAAAGCTAATTTTCAAAAATTATAAAAAGTGAAAGTGAAAAAAAAATAAAAGCAAGAATGATTATGGTTATAAAGAAAATAACTTTTCATCCTTATTTTTGGATAAATGACCTTTCATATCATCTCAGATCTCCAAAAGTTTATTCAATAGTTACATTGAATGCACGCTACCATTTTGTTTCCTAAAGACACCTTCTTTTAATTAAAATAAGCCACCTGATCATCTCTTTCAAATAAAGATGAGACACGTGACCATAAATAATTCCACCTGCTCTATAAAGATAAATGTCATGGGAAAGGTAAAAAATCTCTCATTAATGGGATAGACAATTTAGGTAAAAAGGCTTTCATTAAACTTGATAACCTTTGAAAATTTGTGTATTAAATACACAAAGACTTGGGGGTTACTGATGGATCAATGTGTTTTATATATGTTATTTTTTACTAAAATCCATGTTTTAAAAAAGTCAAAGGTAGGGTGATGACCTAACATTATTGAACTCAAATACATGTGGGTCTAACAAACTGTCAGATCTAATATCATTAGGTTTAGATATACATTAAGTCCAAGTATATAGGGGTTTGGAAAGCTAGCTGACACGACTAAAAGATTGATGTCTTCTCCCAAGTGCAGGAGTGTCGAAGTAATAAATAACCCGGCAAGACCGGGGTCGAACCACAGGGAGGTTAATTGTACAAATTATAAATAAAAATAATACAACAACAATAATAACAATAACAATAACAATAACAATAGTGATAGTAATACTAGTAATAGTAGTAGTAGTAGTAGTAGTAATAATAAAGAAAGAGAAGAAGAAGATGATGATGAGAACTTGGAGATGGAAAATTAATGTAAGATTTAAACAATAATAATAACAAATGTCAAGGTTAGAGGTTCCACTAATGGTATATCAAACAAGTATAGTATAAACTCTTATTATTGAATTAGAAACCACACACAAAGGAGGTTCCAATCAGATTATATATTCTTAACATGATTACATTAGTCATCTTATTCAATTAATGCTAATACTTGTAAATCTTGTCAAGCATTCATGATTATAACTTATGTTAACAACAAATCAAGTTCCTTTCATAGCTCAGGTGTCGGTTATACCATACATTATGGGCTATGAAAGTGCCAAGCATTTGTTGTACCACGTGTTATACAACATAAATCAAGATTAGTCATTTAACAAGCAAAGTATTAAAGAGTGAACAAGATAACAAATATAAAACATGTTAGTATCAAACATTAAAGTCCATATTAAGTTTACATTATACTTATTCTTACACCATTAGTGTAACCTTTTCACCTTGACATAACTAACTTAGCTAGACATAATGAAAGAAAGCAAAATAGATAAACAAAATAAGAACATAAAAGTTAACTAAGTAAATGAAAGGAAATGAAAGGCATAAACTTAATATTAATGAAAGCAAAGCATAAACATTACAAAAAATACAAAGAGAGAAAGAAAGAGCATGATCTTGATCTGGAAACCAAGATGCCTAAATGCATGGCAAATGCCACCTTTTATAGGCCAAAATTGGGAACTATTGATTTGATGACTAATTGATAAGTGGGTGGCCAACTTTTGACTTGGTGACAATCCTTATCTTCTTTTGTCTGCCCAAAACGTCATTGATAACGTCAAAACTAGAGCCCGGTGCAAACATGAAAGTTGTAGGCAATTGTCTCAGCTTTCTTGTGTAAACAATTCAGCTCATTTGGACTTCTAGAACTCCAGATATGGCCAAAATACCGAACAGTGCTCGGGCTGGAAGACAGATTCGGGCTTCTTTATTGTTGCTACAATTTGGACTTGATAATGGCCTTTTTAGATCTTGGGCTCCATATGAAAGTTGTAGGCCTATGTCTTACCTTTCCATCCATATAAATTGGACCTAAATCTGAGATCTGTAGCTCCAGATATGGCCCAATTACCGAACAATGTTCCGGTTTGGATTGCACCGACATCTCTTCTCTAAGTTTGACCATCTCTTTATCCTTGCAATTTAAGTTCTTCAAGTCATCAATCAATCCTTTCATTTATGTGATAGACCTGCATTAAAAATAGATATTTACCACAAATTATAGGTATCTTATATTATTAGATACATTATTATAAAACATATTTTAGGGCGCCAAAAACTTGACACGACTAAAAGATTGATGTCTTCTCCCAAGTGCAGGAGTGTCGAAGTAATAAATAACCCGGCAAGACCGGGGTCGAACCACAGGGAGGTTAATTGTACAAATTATAAATAACAATAATACAACAACAATAGTAAGAATAATAATAATAATAATAACAATAATAATAATAACAATAATAATAGTAATACTAATACTAATAATACTAATAATAATAATAATAATAATAATAATAATAATAGTAGTAGTAATAGTAGTAGTAATAATAATAATAAAGAAAGAGAAGAAGAAGAAGAAGATGATAACTTGGAAATGGATAATTAATGTAAGGATTAAACAATAATAATAACAAATGTCAAGGTTAGAGGTTCCACTAATGGTATATCAAACAAGTATAATATAAAGTCTTATTATTCAATTGGAAACCACACATAAAGGAGGTTCCAATCAGATTATATATTGTTAACATGATTACATTAGTCATCTTATTCAATTAATGCTAATACTTGTAAATCTCGTCAAGCATTCATGATTATAACTTATGTTAACAACAAATCAAGTTCCTTTCATAGCTCAGGTGTCGGTTATACCATACATTATGGGCTATGAAAGTGCCAAGCATTTGTTGTACCAAGTGTTATACAACATAAATCAAGATTAGTCATTTAACAAGCAAAGTATTAAAGAGTGAACAAGATAACAAATATAAAACATGTTAGTATCAAACATTAAAGTCCATATTAAGTTTACATTATACTTATTCTTACACCATTAGTGTAACCTTTTCACCTTGACATAATTAACTTAGCTAGACATAATGAAAGAAAGAAAAATAGATAAACAAAATAAGAACATAAAAGCTAACTAAGTAAATGAAAGGAAATGAAAGGCATAAACTTAATATTAATGAAAGCAAAGCATAAACATTACAAAAAATACAAAGAGAGAAAGAAAGAGCATGATCTTGATCTGGAAACCAAGATGCCTAAATGCATGGCAAATGCCTCCTTTTATAGGCCAAAATTGGGAACTATTGATTTGATGACTAATTGATAAGTGGGTGGCCAACTTTTGACTTGGTGACAATCCTTATCTTCTCTTTTCTGCCCAAAACATCATTGATAACGTCAAAACTGGAGCCCGGTGCAAACATGAAAGTTGTAGGCAATTGTCTCAGCTTTCTTGTGTAAAAAATTTAGCTCATTTGGACTTCTAGAACTCCAGATATGGCTAAAATACCGAACAGTGCTCGGGCTGGAAGACAGATTCGGGCTTCTTTGTTGTTGCTACAATTTGGACTTGATAATGGCCTTTTTAGATCTTGGGCTCCATATGAAAGTTGTAGGCCTATGTCTTACCTTTCCATCCATATAAATTGGACCTAAATCTGAGATCTGTAGCTCCAGATATGGCCCAATTACCGAACAGTGTTCCGGTTTGGATTGCACCGACATCTCTTCTCTAAGTTTGACCATCTCTTTATCCTTGCAATTTAAGTTCTTCAAGTCATCAATCAATCCTTTCATTTATGTGATAGACCTGCATTAAAAATAGATATTTACCACAAATTATAGGTATCTTATATTATTAGATACATTATTATAAAACATATTTTAGTTAAGGAGTTATTGATACTTCAAGTGCAAAATGATGATATAAAACCATGATAAAAATGCACTTTTAAGTACTAATCACACCCCTCAACCAGCTTATTACTAGTCCCTAGTAATCAAAGCGTTACAATAATTTGCAAATTTCACAAAGCAAGGTATTTATCATTTAACTTCCATTAATCTATCCAGATAAACAAACTCTCATTAAATTTATATATCTGCTCAATACCTCTTAACAAGATATTAATAAACCTTTCTTTTATGCTCAATGTATCAACACATAATTATGGGGCTTTTCTTGAAAGAAAACAAAATTTTTGTTCTAATGTTTAAGGTTAACTTCCTTGGGTTGGGATTCCTATTTTTGTCTTTTTTTTTTTTAACTCTATATACATATACTTTAAAAACATCATGCATCTTTAACCCATGTAACGAGCTTTCAGCTAATGACTCCCAGACCAGTTGGTCTTAGGGCATTAGGTGTTAAGACACCCCTACGAGCTTAGTAACTCGGTTCGCAGATACTGATATATAGATAGTGCAATGTTTGATTGCCTTAAGCTTTTCTCCTCAACCCATGTAACAAGCGTTGGGCCAATAGCTCCCAAGTCAGTTGACTTTAGGGTATTAGGTGTTAAAACACCCCTTCGGGCTTAATTGCTTAGGTTAGGGAGGCTACGAAATCAAACTTATCTACATTTTTATTATCATCATTTTTTATTTTTATTTTTTATTTTTTTTTTCATGTTTTTTTTTTTAATTATATACAATCCCTTTCCCTTAGTTGTTACCTTTAACAAAAGAATATAAATAATGTAATAATCCAATATGCAACCCACAATCATATGTTAAAGTGTGTGTGTGTAAATTATGGTTTAAAAATACATGTTAAATAAGTATATGAGCAGAATTAAGTGGTAACAATACGAGAGTTTGTAAACCTGAATATTTCAGGAAGTATTATAATAGACCTTGTTAAGAATGGTTACTAAGATGCGTCTCAAGAGTCACTTTAACAAAAGAACTCCTTTACTCTGCCATCCTAGTAACAACAATTATGCACATGCTTTATGAAATGAAAAACAATTTTTTTTTTTATCAACTACTACCCTCTCCCCCCAACCAAAACGAGACATTGTCCTCAATGTTCTAAGGTAGAAAGATAGAGTATAAAAGATATCACCTGAAATAACGAACACTGACAAAACCTGAAACACACTGAAACAAAAATAAGAAATAACAAAACATAATAAAACCAAAAGACACAAAAATTCATAAATGAAGGCTCAAATCCAATCTAAGCTTTTTACGGCTTTCCTTAGATGACCAATTTATGCGACTCATGGAAGGATCAATCACAGGAATGAAAGATTGTAGTTGGTCAATCAATTGTTCAGCAGTAGAAGCAGAGATTATGATTTGTCGTGCAGAAGATGTTAGAAATTCCTGTTCCACAGCATGATCAAGAAAAGACAACAACTTATCATAATAACCATTAACATTTAACAAACCTATAGGTTTATGGTGAATGTGCAATTGAGCCCAAGAGGAAATATGAAAGATCTCTTCCAATGTGCCTAGACCACCTGGTAAAGCAATGAAGGCATCAACATGGTTAAACATTGCATTCATTCGAGCCGACATTGTGGAGACCTGAAGTTCTTCTCCAATTGTTTTTCCAATGATGTCCCCTTGTGCCAAAGCTTCAGGGAGGACTCCTAAAACTTGACTACCTCCTAAAAATACAACTATTGACACACCTCCCATTAACCCGAGACTGCCTCCCCCATACATTAAATGAATCTTTCTCTCAGCTAGCACTTGACCAAGATGATTTGCTGATTCTAAAAACTCTTTTTCTTTCCCAGGACTAGATCCACCGAAAACACAAATATTTCTTATTTGATGACTTGAGGAACTTGCCATTTCTACACACTTCTGTATTTGTTGAATGTATGGGTTGAGTAGAAATGAAAGGAAGGAAAAGAGGGTTTTATAGATGAGAAATTAGAAAGGCAATCATAACACCTATATGTAGGCCAGTTGGAGTCTCACACACTCTCTCTCTCTCTTTTTATTTATTTATTTATTTACTTTTGAAAAAAAAGCATGTGTATGTACAGGTAGTTGTGATTGTGGCTCACATCTTCCCTTGGTTTTACGTCCAAGAACGGCTTAAACGCCCTCTATGGGTCGGGGATAGGCTTCCCATCCAGTTTTCTTAAAAACTGGCAAACAGGGTCTTTTTTAGTCAGATTCCCAAGACTAAGTCGATCATGTTCTTTATGAAATAGTGGCCATAAATCATGAATTGCACGATGCACATCTCCACTAGGATGCGTCTCAAGAGCAAATAGAAGATTATCTAAAGACTCTTTACTCAGGCCATCCTTAATGAATTGTATTTTATCTTCACGGTTTATAGATACCATTCCTAAAGAACGACATTGTGTATTACAAGTCCATCTAGCACATCGATGACAGACTTCTAGTCATTTTGCACGACGCTTCTTTGCAAAAGTGCTTTTACCTGTTCCAGGCATGTGTGAAATAAAGAAATTAGAGGACTCACCTGATAATCGGACTTTTGCTTCAATCAACCAGCGAATATCTTCAGGAATTCCATGATTCATTAACAATCTCAATCTTGCATATCTAGCACGGTAGATTTTTGTAATCGCATTACAGATATCAGTAATTATGGGAAACTGAAAGAACCGACTTAAGTCACGGAGTACCGTTATCCGCCATTTGACCGGGCCGAGAGAAACTAGCAAAAATCACTCAAAAAGAAACACAAAAACAATGTGAGAAAAAAAATCAACCTTTATCTACAAGATCATTCCAACCAGTTGCTTCATTTTTACTAGGAAAATTATCAAAGTAAGTTTTCAAACGATGTCCATTTTCCTTAAAATCATTGTCATTCATTGAATTCTCAATATCACAGGCCCCATAAGGATTGCTCCATCTTGGTCTTAGCTCTCTAGGGAATGCATAAAGTTGAGAATTATAAAACAAAACTTTTTGACCAGTATCAATTTTTTGACAATTTTCACAAGTTTTGCAGAATGCATGCGTGTCCTTGAAAATGGTGGGCCAATAAAATCCATTTTGAAAGATTTTTGCAGCTGTCTTTTTTGACGAGAAATAACTTCCACATGCTTCAGAATGACAAAGTTTAATGACACAACTTACCTCATTGTCGGGAATGAATCTTTGAAATATTTGATCAGGACAATATTTGAATAAGTTAGGGTCATCACAGTAAAAGCTCTTCACTTCGTTCAAAAACTTTTCTTTGTCTTGCGTACTCCAATCAGCTGGCAAATCTTCTAAGGCAAGAAAATTGATATTTTTATTATACCAAGGCATTGGACTAAGAGAAAGTAAGAATTCGTTAGGAAAGTAATCATCGATTAGTGTGATGTTAGATGTCGAATCTGTTGTCAATGTTGACAAAAGATTTGCATCAACATTTTCGGTGCTTGTTTCATCCGTGATTTCTTCCTCAGAATAAATCATTTGCAAATCTTCAGTTCCATCCAATTCATTTTTACTTAAAGTAGACTCAAGTTGATCATAAACTAATTCATCAATATTATCTACTTCTTGTAAATCATTATCATCTCCAGGTTGCTTGCAAATGTTGAAAATATTCATCTCCAATGTCATATTTCCAAATGATAGCTTCATCAGTCCATTCCTACAATTAATCAATGCGTTAGAAGTTGCAAGAAATGGACGTCCTAAAATAACAGGAAATGAATTACATGCTTCAACAGGTTCTGTGTCCAAGACAATAAAATCCACAGGATAAATGAATTTATCGACTTGTACTAACACATCTTCAATTATTCCTCTAGGCACTTTTACAGATCTATCGGCAAGTAAAAGAGATATAGAAGTTGGTTTTAACTCACCTAGATTGAGACTCTGAAAAACTGAATATGGAAGTAGATTCACACTAGCACCAAGATCAAGTAAGGCTTTTTCAATTTTATGTTCTCCAATAAAGCAAGAAATTGTAGGACAACCAGGGTCTTTATATTTCAAAGCATTATTGTTCTGAAGAATAGCACTTACTTGTTCGGCTAGAAAGGCTTTCTTTTTCACATTCAGTTTCCTCTTCACAGTGCATAGATCTTTCAAAAATTTAGCATAGGAAGGAACCTGTTTAATAGCATCCAGCAAAGGTATATTGATCCTTACCTGTTTGAAAATTTCAAAAATTTCAGAGTTGTGATTGACTTTTCTTTGTTTGGTCATGGCTTGAGGAAATGGAAGTGCTGGCTGTGAATCAGTCGTTTCTTTGCAATTTTCATATTCATCCCCTTCCTTACCCTCAAAGATTGACTCATTATCTTTCTCATAAGGTTCAAGAGAGGGTTTTTTAATAACCTTACCACTGCGCAGAGTAGTGACTGATTTGACTTGATTCATATGTTGGCTTCCGGAACTACTTGCATTTGCATTGTATTGCCCTTTGGGATTTTGTTGTGTTTGAGATGGAAACTTACCTTTCTCTTGGAAACTAAGAGCAGATGTTAATTTAGCAAGAGTATCTTTAAAATCTATCATGTTTTGAACAAGTTGAGTATTAATTGTCTCTTGCTTTTCAATGAATGCATGCAATGTTTCCTCAAGATTTCTTCTAGGAGGTGGAGCATAAGAAGGTGCATATCCATGAGAATTTTGGAAATTATGGTGTGCTTGAAATGGTGGTTGTGAAGTTTGTGCATTGTTGTTCTCACTCTTCCAACTGAAATTTGGGTGATTTCTCCAACCAGGATTGTATGTTTCGAAGTATGGGTTGTGGTTGGCCCTTTGGAAACTATTTAAAGCATGGGCTTGTTCATGGAGACATTCTTTAAAAGAAGGCAAGGTTGGACAATCGTTGGTTGAGTGTTCATTTGTTTCACAGATTTGACACACAATGTTTTCAACAGATTTTAATTGACCACTCTTTTTCAATTCTAGTGCCTCGACTTTTCTAGCTAAAGATGCAAACTTGGATTGAAGGTCATGATCTTCCCTAAGGTTGTACATACCTCCACTAGATGTATGAGGTTGAGTTTTACTCGGTGCCTCATAAGTACCCGCGGTGTCCCAATTTTGAGCATTTTCAGCTAACAAATCTAAGTACTCCATTGCTTCATCAGGGTCTTTATCTTCAAAAGTTCCATTGCACATCAATTCAACCATTTACCTATCTTTAGGTGTTAACCCTTCATAGAAATGTGAAACCAATCTCCATGTTTCAAAACCATGATGAGGGCAAGTACTAAGCAAGTCTCAATACCTATCCCAACATTTGTAAAATGTTTCTCCTGATTTTTGAGTGAAAGTGGTGATTTGTCTCTTGAAAGAGTTTGTTCTATGAGATGGGAAAAACTTCTTTAAAAATTGTTGTTGCATTTCATCCCAAGCACGAATAGATCCTGGTCTCAAATTTTGTAGCCATGTTTTAGCTTTATCTTTTAACGAAAAAGGAAAAAGATTTAATCTGATGGTGTTCATGCTACAATTTAAATTATTATATGTGTTGCAGACCTCCTCAAATTCCCTTAAATGCAAGTATGGATTTTCCAATTCTAAGCCATGAAAAGAAGGTAAAAGTTGAATAATGCCTGGTTTAAAATTAAAATGAGATGCATCAGGAGGAAAAACTATGCATGATGGTGCACTTGTTCTTGTGGGATTCATGTGGTCTCTAAGTGTTCTAGCACGGTTATTCTCATTATTTTCATTTTGAAGTGATTGATTATCTTCTTCGGCCATATTTTCTGAAAATGATGAGGATATCCTACAAAGTCTACCACTTGATGTACGTGACCACACTCTCATGCACGTGTAGGAATAAAATAAAAAAGAGGAAGAAAGCAAAAGGAGGAAGAAAACAAAATAAAAGAAACAAAAGAAAAGAAACAAAGTTATATACAAGAAAAGTGAAAAGAGAAAATAAAATAAATACTATAATTTATACAAGAACTTACCTCCCCAGCAACGGCGCCAAAAACTTGACACGACTAAAAGATTGATGTCTTCTCCCAAGTGCAGGAGTGTCGAAGTAATAAATAACCCGGCAAGACCGGGGTCGAACCACAGGGAGGTTAATTGTACAAATTATAAATAAAAATAATACAACAACAATAATAATAATAACAATAACAATAACAATAGTGATAGTAATACTAGTAATAGTAGTAGTAGTAGTAGTAGTAGTAGTAGTAGTAGTAGTAATAATAATAAAGAAAGAGAAGAAGAAGATGATGATGAGAACTTGGAGATGGAAAATTAATGTAAGATTTAAACAATAATAATAACAAATGTCAAGGTTAGAGGTTCCACTAATGGTATATCAAACAAGTATAGTATAAACTCTTATTATTGAATTAGAAACCACACACAAAGGAGGTTCCAATCAGATTATATATTCTTAACATGATTACATTAGTCATCTTATTCAATTAATGCTAATACTTGTAAATCTTGTCAAGCATTCATGATTATAACTTATGTTAACAACAAATCAAGTTCCTTTCATAGCTCAGGTGTCGGTTATACCATACATTATGGGCTATGAAAGTGCCAAGCATTTGTTGTACCACGTGTTATACAACATAAATCAAGATTAGTCATTTAACAAGCAAAGTATTAAAGAGTGAACAAGATAACAAATATAAAACATGTTAGTATCAAACATTAAAGTCCATATTAAGTTTACATTATACTTATTCTTACACCATTAGTGTAACCTTTTCACCTTGACATAACTAACTTAGCTAGACATAATGAAAGAAAGCAAAATAGATAAACAAAATAAGAACATAAAAGCTAACTAAGTAAATGAAAGGAAATGAAAGGCATAAACTTAATATTAATGAAAGCAAAGCATAAACATTACAAAAAATACAAAGAGAGAAAGAAAGAGCATGATCTTGATCTGGAAACCAAGATGCCTAAATGCATGGCAAATGCCTCCTTTTATAGGCCAAAATTGGGAACTATTGATTTGATGACTAATTGATAAGTGGGTGGCCAACTTTTGACTTGGTGACAATCCTTATCTTCTCTTGTCTGCCCAAAACGTCATTGATAACGTCAAAACTGGAGCCCGGTGCAAACATGAAAGTTGTAGGCAATTGTCTCAGCTTTCTTGTGTAAAAAATTCAGCTCATTTGGACTTCTAGAACTCCAGATATGGCCAAAATACCGAACAGTTCTCGGGCTGGAAGACAGATTCGGGCTTCTTTGTTGTTGCTACAATTTGGACTTGATAATGGCCTTTTTAGATCTTGGGCTCCATATGAAAGTTGTAGGCCTATGTCTTACCTTTCCATCCATATAAATTGGACCTAAATCTGAGATCTGTAGCTCCAGATATGGCCCAATTACCGAATAGTGTTCCGGTTTGGATTGCACCGACATCTCTTCTCTAAGTTTGACCATCTCTTTATCCTTGCAATTTAAGTTCTTCAAGTCATCAATCAATCCTTTCATTTATGTGATAGACCTGCATTAAAAATAGATATTTACCACAAATTATAGGTATCTTATATTATTAGATACATTATTATAAAACATATTTTAGTTAAGGAGTTATTGATACTTCAAGTGCAAAATGATGATATAAAACCATGATAAAAATGCACTTTTAAGTACTAATCACTAGCAGACTCAATATCCCTGGACTTGGCTATACATCGATCCTAGATGAATATAGAGCTGATGATTTTTCTAGGTCTCATATCGGGTTACAAGAATCTGTTTATTTTTTTCTTGTAACTCTTTATATAATATGTTAAGGTCAAAGGTACTCATTTCTGTACACCTTTAACATCATTGGGTTCAACTCTACGTTGAACTCAAGTATATAGGGGTATGGAAAACTAGTAAACTCAACATCCCTAGACTCAATTACACATCGATCCTAAATAGATGTAAAGCTGATGATTTTTTTAAACCTCATATTGGGTCATAAGAATCTATTTATTTTTTCTCATAACCCTTAACATAATATGTTAAGGTCAAAGGTACTCATTTCTCTACACCTCTAGGTATATAAAAGTCTTTAAAAAAATTTGTTATTTATCCCTCATCAATGATGTGTGCGAGATATTTATTCCTCTTTAATGTTGGTGTAAGAGATTTTTTCTCTCATTAATGTTATGGATAATATGACATTTTAGCTACTCTTCTTTAGAAAATAACAAAACTCATGAGTTATAAACCCCTCATGAATCCTTTAATAAAAAATAATTTTATAATTTATATTTTTTACATCATATTTATTTTTAAAGTCTCTCAAAAATATATTTATTTAAGTATTGGAGAGTTCTCAAATCCATCAAAAAAGATATTTTATGAGTATTGGCTATCAGTTATTATGGTCAAGGAAAATAAATCAAGTTATTAAAATTAAAAGATTAAATAATTATTTATGACATTAACATTATTACCAAGCTATTTAGGTATTTTTTTTGTTTTTAAATAGCTTCAACAATGCAAGCTTATTTCTTCATTTGCAATTCGATATCTGATTCAATTTGAATTAGCTTTTAAGCCCATTTTCCATCCAGAAGCACTTTTTAAATTGCTTAGATATATCCTCATGATTAATAAACAACATAAATTATTATTTTTTATGATTAAAAATCCAAAACCACCTTGAATCGCTGGGCATGAGGCTATGACATGGAAATTGAACTGAAACATTAAAGCTTTCAATAATAGGTTTAAACCATAGTTTTGAAATCCAACCCAATTATCGACTTGGTCAAGTGATCGGGTCACGGGTTATATAAGTTGACTCGAGTCAACAAAAAAATACACCTATATATATATATATATATATATATATATATATATATATATATATATATATATATATATATATAAATTCTCCCTTTTTTTGTTGCAAAAGTTGAAATGCTCTGTTTTGATTTAAGTAAATAAACATTTATAAAGACAATCACTGAATAGTATAAATGACATTTCAAGAAAGTATAAAAATAATCACAGACCATTAAGTCCTATAATGGCTACAAATTTAAATTTTCAATTTCCATACGCACCCAAGCATACCTTAGCTTCTGAACTTATCATCTCAACTGCGCTAGATTTCACATTTATTAGATAATGACAATGAGACACCTAAACAAATTTCACAAAACCACACATCAACAATTACTTCAAAAAGAAAAAAACCTGAAAAAAGGACCGTGACCAAGGCACTTTAGTTGGCTTAGAAGAATGCTTGCTTGCTTCGCCGTGTTCATTTGGTTTCTTGTCCATTTCTTTGTTCACATCACTAGACTTCATTTTAACAGAATTCGGACTAGACAAGGTCTTAATAAGCAATGCATCTTGCAACCCGTGCTAGTTCTTTTGATCTATATTAGAATCGATTGTTACTCTCTTTTTCTTTAGTTTTTCATCTCTCCTTGACCTCCTGGAACTTCAAGAAAACCAAAAATCATTTAGGCAGATTTCCCAATATAATATTACTTTGTTCTTATTGCTTTGTTCTTATTCAGTGTTTTGACTTTTTAAAAAACTAAAATAATATCATTTAATGATTATTAATATTAAAAAAAAAATATCAGGTTTCCCCTGAGTTTAACCAAGTTCTAAGTCAACCTTTCAAATCAACCAGGTTTTACCGAACCAACTCTCAAGTGGATTTTTACTTCTACCTGGACTAATCTCAAACCTACATCGGCCAGGTTCTGGATCAACCCACCAGACCAGTATGGATTTTAAAATTCTGGTTTTAACTATAAAAACTTGATTGATGCATTGAAACACATCAGCACCCCCTCCCCACAAAAAGAAAAAAGAAGAAAAAAAAGATACAAGCAAGATGCTGATGCAACTGAAAACGCTGAACGGTGCTTTGGCCAAACCAGCACAAAATGACGAATTTTCTCTGAAGATAATATTGAAAAAATTGTACAGTTGTTTTGCTGGAGGCCCCACACTAGAGGTCCTCTCAACCCTCCCTAAGCTCTTCGTTGTGAGGGACTCATGCTATTATCAGCTATGACAAAATCTAGAAGCATCAAAACGTATCAGATCAGTGCACTGGGTAAAACCAACTTATAGTAGGAGCTAACTTCGGCAATTTCATCCCTTCTCATATGCAAGGAGTCACAACTGAAATAAATTCAATCTTTCCATGAATATGTTGTCTATCATCACTTGTCGATCCAATCCTTGAAGAGTAACATCATGTAGAGAGGTACATTTACAGTAGCAATGATTGTGACCATTTGGAATGTCCTCACTAGTCTGTGGATAATGATTTTTGTCTTTGATTTGCTGGTTCTATGTGACGGTTTATCAAATCCAGTATCTGCATTTATGTCTATGTTCATAGAAACTTCTATGTCCCGAGGAGCATTTTTTCTTGCAGTTGGGCGCATCACAGCATTACCCCTGCATCACAGAGAGAATGAGAGACATAAATCATATAAAAAAACAGTAATTTCAATTAACATCCGCATATAACAAGTGCACAAGAGACTGCAAGTGCTACTCGTATTTAGGGATATAAATAACTGAGATGATGTAGCAGTGAAAAACCTTTCCACAGAAGCTTTATCGCTTGGATGTAGAAGAGGGGTGTCTCGTGCTTTCTTTACAAGGTGCATCGATCCTTCTGCATCCCACATCATCTCATATTCACAATCCTCGTCTTCAGTTTTCTCTTTGGTCCCTTTGAACATGCTGCTATATAGTCTGATAGATGCCATTAAATCACCTAAGTGATGCCCAAAATCCACGCCACTTGTTGGCCACAAGAGGAGAGTAATAAGGGTCAGAGCAAAGAGGGAAAGATACCTGACAATTCAGCAAGTAAACAAACGGGGACAAATAAATTTCTTGGTAGTAACCTTTTTGTTCTTTGCTTTTTGCATGGATAAAAATTATTTCTGATAACAATATCTACTTCCCCAATATATGCTAACTATGACTATTATGATCAGGAGGGAGAGTTACCATATGTAGATGTGTGTTTGCATTGGAAGAAAGCACAGCTGAGTCATCACTGCTGCTTCTGGGGCGGATATATTTGAACTTGCAGAGTTACTAGCAGATAACAGCATGAAAGAGGGATACAAATTTCCCATCTGCCAACTTAATGTCCCTACAGTGTGCTGCATATTTCATTAATCAAATATATTATCAGGGGATGCGTATTTTCATAAATCTGTCATGTTATCAGAAAATTTATATATTCAAAAACATCAGGTGCTTACCTCCTTTACTGGCCCAAATTTTGACTCATGGGTCACTGAGCACTGGTCATGATCATGGCCAGATAAAACAAGTGCCTGCAGAAATCATACATATTATTCTGACATCTGCCCTTAACACATGCTATCAGTTTCAAACACATTTCTTCACTGGAGTTGAGGGAAATGTCGCAAACACAGAAACTTCTTTCAGGCTTCTTCGACAAAAGGCCATAACATAATGGCAAGGTAGGTATAAGATGGATCCAGGAGATGATGAATAACTTACAGGTTTGATCATATCCAGCAATTGGTTTGAAGATTCCTTGGTAAGATAATTCTGATACCTGCATCATCAGACCACTTGTAAAACCATAGCCCAAAAACATAATCAAGTTCTACAATTGGATGCAACCATCTGTCCCCCTCTCAACAAGACAAATGATAAGAAGCTTACACAATTTCTTGATTGTGAGCAGAATGTGAGATCCGCTGAAAATGAAACAAAAACTCAAAAAGGTAAGTTTCCAAGAGTTCACAGGAGTGCAAGCATTCAAATCATTAACCCTTAAGAAACATGAGAATCTCTCCAATGAACATGGACAAAAAGGAGTGTATAATACAAAAAACAGGATTTTTTTGTTACTTCACAAAAATTAACAATAAAAAAATACCTGATTAATGATTGGGGAACTACGATGAGGACCACAATAAGTATAATCCTGCCGATACAGGGGAATATGGCTCAACAATACCCTTGGAAATAATTGAACATCTAAAGAAATGTTGGGAAAGAAAAACATGTGAATTGCTTTTAAGGACAAGCATTTACTTATCAGTACAAATAATAGAACGGAAAATCTTCTGGAAAATATCAAATACCAATGGAGACATTTTTTATGAACTCCCAAGACATTGACGCCAGATTCCCTTGCGGCTGCCCTGGAGATCACACAAAATAGAATTGCACAATGACTACTTTCCCTACAAACTTCAGTCCCAATTCTAATTCTATTGAAATATTTGTATATACTTGCATGCTAAGAATAAAAATAATTGCCACTGTCATACATAAGCCATTCAATGCAGCCTCCAAGTAAAATTATCTCATGCATGATAATGCAAATAATGAGACATTATATGCTCCCACATCATAACTCATGATATTCCTGAAAGTTCAGCGAGTATTAGTCTGCAAGGGTCAGGTTTTAATGTGCAGGTTTGTACCATTTTCATTCTCAGATAATACAATATCATCAGTAAATGTCAGTGGTTTCTTGTCAAAATGGTTTCTCTAACTAATTAGGCCAAAACCCATGATAAAATAATTGAGCACAAGGGTTCGCATATTGCCTGCTCCACAAAAACTTCACTAATACAATTTACTAAAATCAATTAAATAACTTCTAACCTCAACTACACCTAAGAAAGTCTCAAAAACGCTAGTAGAGTTTCTTTCAAAAACTTCAAAAAAACTCTTAAAAAGTACTCACTAATGTAAACTACAGCTGCTGCTGCCTTCTCACGTTTATTATTCTGCCACAATAGAAATATGTATATGCTAGAGGTGGGTCAGTTGGCTACAAAATCTAAACCAAAAAAGACAGTCTTCTTTCATCACCAGATAGTACACATAAGAGGATTTTGGATGTGAGAAGATTTCTGTAAACCCATGCACCTATAGCCAATTCAAGACAAATTTTCAATAATCTTCACCTTTTCTTGAATCGTGTCATATCAACTTGCACCAGATTAAACTGACAAAAAACATTTCACCTGGCTAACTTGACTTGCATGGTTGTAGGTATTGAGCAAGAGTGGAATTACAGAATTTAGTAGAGATACTTTGGTGGTGAAGAAATGAAGAATAGATTGTCAAGAATACGTACAAGTTGATGAGAAGCACAACAGATATGGAATTTGGGTAAGTCTTACAATAAGCAAAAGACAGTGAAGCGTTATTCCCATCCACGAAAAAGATTGAACATGGAAAAGTTAAGAAAGATATCCATGTTAATGAACATTTTAAGAAAGGTATCCATGTTAATGAACGTGGAGAAGTTAAGAAAGTGTAGGTCAAAAAAGGATATAGGAAATAAATTCATGTAAACAAACTCAAGGAAGTTATCCAAGTCCAATTCAAGCCAAGATGGAGATTGTTAAAAGTATGGCTTCATTTGATTGGTGGTTGCATGAACTCATCATTCATTTCACTAAACACCAATACCTCTCACGTATAAGTGCCTAATTTAACAAGTGCCTAATTTAACGATCATCTGTTGTTTTGCTTTATTTAGCAAAGTATCAAAGAACTGCCTTTCATTTGTAGGTTCTGTAGCCATCTGACCCACTACTACTATAATATATGTTTGGACAAAATGCAAAAGTTTGTTTCATGGAGAAGAGTAAATGGCTTCTTTATTTTACCATCTAGAGTTTGGGAATCAACCGCAACAAACTCCACTTTTCCAATTGTAAACCGGCAGTTTCTGATCCCAAATTCTCTCTCATAGCGCTCAACCACCTGTACAAATGTTAGAGTACAGAGTGATACTCATAGAGCAAACCAAAAAGGAAAATTGGAGAACATAACTAAGCCATTATCACGAAGTCTGTGATAATCTTTGACCAAATTGCAAATAAATCATCAATCAATTAAATAACATAAGACACAGGACTTTACTTAACACGGAAAATAAAGGAGAAGAACCAGAATTGATTATAACAGATGCATCACAATAAAAGTCAGGTCAGTATAACGGTAATGAAATCATGCCAAATTACCTTTGGGTTATGAGAGCTGATACTTGCATAGCCGATATCATGGTTTCCAGGAATGAAGTAAACCTTGATGTTTCTAAGTATGCCATCGTCATTCAGCCCAAAAATGTGTTTAAATCGATGTAAAGATTCCTGCCATCTTATCAGTAAAAAAAAGTCAAGGGCATTCCTCACCAGAAAACATACCGAAGACAAGAATAAAAAGCAAATATTGGAATAAAGATGAAAGGGAAAAAGCCACTAACATAAAAGTCATGCATTAACAAGTTTTTGATGGAAATAACCAAAATCAAGTTTAAAGGCACACATAATCTACAACAACGAAGAGAAATAGAGATTTGGTGGCCTTACTCTTCATCTGATAAAAAAGGCCCCCCATCAAAGTAATCGCCGAGAAACAAGACGACATTGGGTTTGAAAGGGAGGATAGATGCAAAGAATGCGCGGCGCATGTATAAATCAGCATAGAACTTCACAGTCTCCAAAAGAAATGATTTTGGAGGTAGACCAATGGAGGTTTTGTCCATTAGCTGTCAAGGATTGAAATCTTAGCCTCTAAAACCCCAGCAAAAAAGAAATACATGTTTGATAATCTAATTCAAGAAGAAAACTCACCTGTTGGTCTGTTACGACAGCAACCTTAACATAATCCGCGGGGGATTGAACCCCATTTATCTGAAACATAGTAAATCAATTTTACATGCTATTGTCAATGCAGCTAATGAGAGTTTTGCATTTAAAATAAAGATCACACGAATTCAGATTTTGAGACCCAGACTTTATTTCGTACTGTTAAAAAGAATCAAAAGGAAAATCGAAATTCTAAAGAAAGAAATTATAATTGACTAGAGATCTAAAAAGCCCGTCATCACCAATTATTTATAGAGAGAAGCAAAAATAAAACAATAACAAGAAATAAATGTTTGTTGGTAGTAAAAGGAAAGAATTACAGTAGAAGTAGGAGGAGAGGAAAGATGAGGCCAGGAACAAGAGGATTGAAATGGAAGCCAGAAGGCAAACATCTCGCCGTAGAGCAGAGTGAAAACCCATATCCCGCACAGTACCAACGTCAATTTGTGATGCTGCTTCATTTCTCTATCAACTTCCTTCCTTCCTTCCTGGTAGAATTGTCTGCTGCTGAACAGTTGACTTGAGCGACTCCTAAAAGGGAAGGACTCCACAAACCAGAGAGGTCATCACTCATCAAGCAGATCGTTGGTTGTAGCTGGTAACTTGCAGCAAAATGAAAACAAAAACAAAACAAAACAAAAGGTTCTGATCGGTAGAAAAGACCCCTTCACTTTCGGTCAAACATAACTAAGCCCCCAATCTTTCAATTCTCTAATTTTGATTCCTCAAACTATTAGTTCGGGGTAATGCTATATTTGACATTACGGTACAATCATGTTTTTAATTTTTTAATTATTTTTTTAATATTCAAAATACATTTTAAAAATAAAAAATATTATTTTAATATATTTTTAAACAAAAAAACACTTTAAAAAAAATACAATCATATTTCCAAATAAATTCTAAAAAAATAAAATAAAATAAAAATAACGTATTCCAAAAGATAGTTGAAGAGCATGGATGATTCTAGTATAGTTACTAGACTTGGACCCGGCACGTCAGATTGACTAACAGCCTGCATGACTTGGGGTCCTAGTCAGGTCCGAATAAAAAAAACTTGAACTTGTAAGTGGCCTGAAGAAAAATATAAAACCAGCTAGATCAACCTACAGATAATCTGGCAAAACCTGAGAGTTTTGTCGATGTTTTATTGTTTTTTCAAGGCAGAGACCCTTTCCCTTTGTTTTTTACATGTTCACATCTCAGGATGCATGTCTGATCCCCCCCTTTTTACATGTTTTTTCTATAACAAGCTGGAGAACTACATCTATGGGATGACAATGCAGGATAAGCATGTGGTTTTGGTCAAAGGAGGGGCAACAATAAAAAAATAATGATTCAAGTTAATGGAGGGACAAAAACAATTCTTTAATGAAGATAAAAAGTTTTTAAAAATATAGGTGTTCTTTAACATGCACGGGAGAAATTAGATGTTTTTATTTTATTTGATTTAATGCAAGTCTTTTATTTTTTTTATTGGAAATTAACTTATATTAAATTTTGTTATATAAACACTAAAGAAATATTTTATTTTTTTAATGTAAGATTGAAAAATCATTAGTGCATATATGTATATTATGCTCACAAGAAGAAAATTGTATTTTTTCAATGTAAGATATGAAACTTATTTGATTTAAATACTTCAACTTAAAATAATAAAATAATATTTTTTCAATGTGAGATAAAAAATTTTAAAATAATATTTTAAACTTTGTTATTTATAATATATGTAGCCTACATCAATATAGATTGTTTCTTAACCTTTTCATGTGGAATATTAAAATCTTAAATATTTTTTTAAATTTTTTTCATATTGACTTGAGTTAACCCGTGTGACTTGAGACCCAACCTTTTAGTCTAGTCGATCCCTAAACCAGATTTAATAACTTTGAATTCTAGTCAATTTTCATATCAAGTTACACCAGAAATCGAGAGATTTACATAAAAATACTAGAGGAGCATAACTCATGGCAGAACTATAAATAAAATAAAAATTTCATTTTTTTTTATGAGAGAAGTTGTCGGCCATGAGAAAGAAGAAAAAGCTTCCTTCTTCTTCTTTTTTTATTCTTACATCCAAATTTCTTTAAGAAAACTACTTTTTTGGATAACATAAGTGGGTTATTAGGTTTTAAATACATAAACATAAGATTTGAGAAAAATTAAGTGAGAGAAAAGTTGAGTTAAAGTGAGAAAGTAAGGATTTCTAAAGGAAGAATGAGAAGGGTTGGCGAGAACTAGACTAAAATTCATTCAAAGTTTAAATAATCAATAATTAAAGTGTTTTAAAATCATTTATCCAAGTTTAGGTGAACTTTAGATGATTTTGACCAAAATTTCAAATCTTTAAGTTAGGGTTGTTAAAATTTAGAAAATTATAAAATTGATAGTAAATAAAATGATTAGGTTAGAATAGGCTCTGATAGATACAAAATCATAAAAATAAAAATAAGGAATCATGATATAAAGGGTTCCTATGACCAACCAAATTGTTTTGTATTGGGGAATTTATGTAATTGGCCAAATGCTTATTGATTGTATATTATTACAATGATTGTACTTGAAGATGAATGAGTTTATTTCATCTAATTTTATTTGAGTTTTTAGCATACTTTGAATTTCTTGAGATAATTGAGAGAAAGTATATAATTGTTTATGATATTATTTGAACTTGTATGTGATGATTGTTACTAGTTAAAATCATGGAAGAAAAGAGGTTTTAAAGGCAACTATGCATATCATTTTGAGAGAATTGAATAATTGATGATAAATCTTGTATGTATTAATGAGATGATGATGATTGGAAAAGAATGGTTGGTTATGTTCATTGAATTTGAAATTTAGCATGTTTATTTATTAGAAATTGATATTGAAAATTATAAACATGCATAAATTGATGTTACACCAAATAAATACTGGAAATTTAATTAAAGTTGTGCATGTGTGGATTTTTAATTTGGTAAACTGAAAATTATTTGTGGGAATGTATTTTTGAATGTTGGTGGCATTTGAACTATACACGAAATGAGAAATGAATGGAGGATGATAAACGATTTAACAAGGAGTAAACACCTTATATGAAAAGTGATAGAATTCATAATTTAAAAAATTCTATAGTTAATTTCATATTGATATAATTCTGTTATGGGTAAATATCATTGAAATTTAAATGAAATTATGTGAAGTATGTAATTTTTAAGGGATAAAAATGTAAAGATATTATTAAGGTTAAAAAAAATAATTATAATAATGAATTGTTGTAGATAAAATTAAAATAACATAAATGTTAATGTATAAGATGAAAATAATGAGATACTGGTAATTGTACCCCTTTTAAATAAAAAGAAGCATCATGAACATAAATAAGATTATTTGTGGTTAAACTAGCTCATGTAGTTATAGAAGTAAATAGATGACTGACATTTTATTTTTTAAAATTTCATATAATTTTAATTTAATTTTATATGTTGTTATGCTTGTAATAGAAAAATAAAAATGAAATACGAGATGGAAATTGTAGTAAGATGGAAATGAAAAAGAAAAGGAAACATGTTAGGTTTTTTTTTTAATTTAATAATAAAATTGTAATATTTAATGTAAGAATTTTTTAATTGTTAATTAAATATAATGATAATCTTGTAAATAATATGAATTTTATGTTAATTTTTCCCAACAGAATGTATAGGATTATTATATGACTTATAAAGTATAAGAGTTATATTATATTAAAAAAAACAAAATTGTAAGATGTAAGATGATTAAGATAATTTTTTTCATATTTATCACCTTTGAAGATATGAATTCTCATATTTTGACAAGAAAATCATATTTGTTTTAGTAAGGGAATCATAATTTTTTGATATGTGAGAAATATTAAATATTGAGATGATAATTTAATCTAAATTAATGGATATTAATCCAACATGAATGAGGGGATATTTTTGAATTAAAGGATTATGAGTAGAGTATAAATATTATCAGATTTGATTTGAAACTCGCTTAAACCTAATCCAAAATATATAGATTTATAGAATATTTAGATTTTTTAATACAATATAATTAATATATATATATATATATATCTTAATATTGACATGAAACATATACATACAAATAACATTTGATATTTTATTGTATAATATACATATACATACTTTAAATATATATATATATATATATATTAACTATTTTATTTTTTATTGATTAATAAATAATAATAGATAACTATTGAATATCTAAAGTACAATAAATAATGGATAAAGTATAAATATTAAAAAATCCGAGCCTATGCGTGGGTACTATTGCTATTCCTAGTTAAATCCTTGTTGGTTGGTATTATAGTTAAGAAACTTTTCCTTTTATTAATTAATGCAACTGACTGACTGGTAATAAGAGGTGTGTTATGATATTATAATCTTAAGTGGGCTGGCTGATAGCAAAGAAAGTTTATTTTATTTCTTTGTCTTGGGTTCAACACTTAAATAAATTCTATGAATTCTTTACAATAATATAATATAATATATATATATATATATATTTAAGATTGTTCGAAATTGACTATCGACTTATAAAATTCGAAGAGACCTTTTATTATTAACATAAAAATAAATGTGATATTATGGGCAACGTGGCATTCGCTTTCTGACTTTTTCCAACACCTTTTTTCTTCTACAAAGACAGTCTTCAGTATTAAAAATAATATTTTATTATTATTTTTTAAAACAATTTAAAAATAAATAAATAATTTTTTTTAAAAAAAAAACCCGCGTAAACAAACAAACAGGATGAAAGACCCTATTTACAACTTAAAAAACATACATTTCTTCTTCAGGTAGCAATCTGCATATATATATATATATGGAAACATGAGAGTGAGATGGCTGTCTCTGTCATTGCACTGCAACATTAATCCTATAAGTATATATGGCCTCTCGAAGTTGTAACAACAATGGTAGACCAATCAAGAACAGACTCTCCCATGACCTAAACACTTGACTTTCATCGTTAACCAATCAACACTTTCTTCTCTCCTTTTCTCCTGCTATCGAGCACCACATTGCATTATGTACTTCTTTCTCTCGCAAACTTGTATCCATGTAATGCTCCTGGCTGGAGGCCGGTTGGCATTTCCTAAGCAGGTTACCTGCTTGTTTTAATGCCTACTTCGCAAATGTTTGACAAGGGCATAAGCAACAACGAGTCTATTTCATTGAAGTAAGTGATTATGCTTCCCCTTTTATCCCTCTCTTAGTGATTAACGCGTCATAGCCACCATAACTTTATCCCTGAACTTAATATATTTTCCCCCCTCAACATTGTTTACAAGATGGGTCCTCCCAATCTTTGTCATTTGTGCACTGGACTAATTCTCCTCCAGGCATGCGTTCTATCTCGTCAGACATGTTATTGGAGTGCCCCTCTTGCCTCCATGGTGGTTGTTAATATATCTGCTGTACTGGAAAAAAAACTAATATTGACAACATTTTTCAAATGACTATGCTCAGTGGCAAATAGAGGGCAAATGAAGCTAGATTGTTTCAGTCGTAAACAATGCAGTGATACGGGTAAAGAATGGGGCATAAGTTGTTGCCGTGTTTTAGGCTAGAAGTTCCTGTTTTATGGGCTAGGTGATCAGTTGCTTGTATTGGAGATGAAATTACAGTTATGACTACATCTTTCACTTGCAGATTCATCTGCTAACAACTTATCATTAATTGCAATTGCTTTTTCTGTACGTCTATAAACCTATATGATAGGGGTCAGATATCCATTTACATCAGAAAACAATGAGAGAAAAAAGCCTCATGTTATGTGCAAATGTACATTTTGGTTTAATTATGTTGAAGAGCATTTTCCACTAACCCTTATTGTCATTTCTGTGGGAGCCATCATTCTTGAGCCAATCAACGACTTCCTTGATGGTTGGTCTCTTGAAAGGATTCTGGCTAACGCACATGCAGGCCACATCTAGTATTTGCAGCATCTCGTCATCAAAACCCTTTCCTCTCAGGAGAGGATCAAAGATCTCTTCTTGTTTACCCTCATTTCTCATTTGCTGCACCCAGCCAACCAATTCTCTTGACATCTTTGGCTTGAATACCTCCATGGGTCTCTTTCCAGTCAGCAGTTCAAGCATAACGACTCCAAAACTGTATATATCTCCCCTCAAAGTGGCTACCCATGCTTGCCCATACTCGGGAGGAATATAACCCAGAGTTCCAACAAGCTCGGTTGTAACATGAGTTTGGTAAGGCAGAATCAACCGGGACAATCCAAAATCTGATACGCGTGCTTCGAACTTCTCGTCAAGGAGGATGTTGCTGGATTTGATGTCACGATGCACAATATGAGGCTCACATATCTGGTGCATGTAAGCCAGACCACAACCTACTCCCCTTGCAATCTTAAGTCTCGTGGGCCAATCTAGTTGGGATGCACCATCGGTCTTCTCATGCAACCAGAAATCCAAACTCCCATTGTCCATGAAGGAATATATAAGCAAGCGACATCCCTCATGCACACAATAGCCTTGCAGGGAAACCAGGTTTTCATGTTGGGCTGTGGAAAGTGCCTCTACCTCTGCTCTGAATTCTCTTTCCATCAGACCCAAGTCTCCCGAGAGTTTCTTGACAGCCAGCTTGCTCCCATCTCCTAATGTTGCCTTGTACACCAAACCAAAACCCCCACAACCAACAATGTTTGCCTGATTAAAATTGTCAGTGGCTTTCAAGAGTTGAGAAATGGTAAGATCCTTGATCTCATTAGTATTACTTGGGAACAATACAACTAAGCTGGCATCCTTGTCACCCTCTGGAGGAAATCCAGAGTTGATGGAAATTGTATCCAACTCAGTGTTGTCAGTGTCCCCTCCAGGAATGATCCTTCTCTTGGACAATATCCAAAGCGCTAACACAGCAATAAATAAACCAGTGCCGAAACAAATACCAATGACAAGTCCGATGACAAGTTTTATGCTTGTGCTTTTATGAGGAGCTGAAGAATGGTTGGTTCCTGGTGAACTGGAACAAGATCGCTGCAAAACTTGACCACATAACCATCGATTCCCTGTAAAGCTGGAACTAGGGAAAGTATCAAACTGACCTCCAGATGGTATAGGTCCTTGAAGATCATTATTGGCAACACTGAACGAAGACAAGAAATGGAGACCTTTGAGTGAAGTAGGAATTTCTCCGGTCAAAAGGTTTCCTGAGAGATCCACTTTCTCCAAGTTAGCGAGGCTTGATAATTCATCTGGAATGTTTCCAGAGAATCTGTTATCACTGAGATCCAACACATGAAGGAACTTCAGTTGGCCAATCTGTACAGGGATATTGCCACTGAGGTTGTTGTTTCCAAGGTATATAGCCGGTGGCAGGCTAGAGAGCTGATTGTACTGCAAATTGGTAGCATTTGTGGGCTTGACAAACACGGGCAACTCTAGATAACTTCTGTCCAGTTGTTTAATAACCTCTTGCGATGTTAGTGTTTGCAATCCCGCGAGTTTCAAAGGAAATTCTCCTGAAAGAAGGTTATTAGACAAGTCTAAGTAGAAAAGGCTTGTAAGATTATCCAGCCAACCAGGAATTGAACCTCTGATTTGATTGTAAGACAGGTCTATGACCTGTAGGCTACTGATGTTGGCTAGCCAGGATGGCACTTGACCGGAGAGTTTGCAACGACCTAGGGCCAAAACCTGGAGATTTTGGAATCCAGTAGGGTCTAATGTATTTCCATCATCTAGTATACCTTCACTCATAGTATTATTGGAAAGGATGAGAGTAGTGAGGCTCTTGCAACCCATCAAAATTCGGATAGCCCCAGTAATGTTAGTTAAGTTGTTGGCGGAAATTGAGAGAAAAGATAGAGATCGTAGCGCTAGTATGTCAGGTAAGATCTGTCCCTCTATCTGATTACTGGCAAGTCTAACTGCAACTAGTGATGTGCATGAGTAGAGGCTAGTGGGAAAGGTACCTGTAAACTTGTTGTTACCAAGATCGAGGGTGCTCAGATTGCGGAGTGTGGAGAAATCGGAGTCAGAGAGATTTCCTGCCAAGAAATTGACCCGCAGATTCAATTTTACTAGATTAGTACAGTTCATCAGAGATGGAGGCAGAGGACCTGTGAGCGAGTTAATGTGAAGCAGCAACTGTTCCAACTTGGAGAGCTTGCCTATATCCCGGGGTATCCTGCCACCCAACTGATTGGAGTACAGCTCAAGAACCTTGAGACTAGTGAGATTGACGACAGCATCACTGATTTGACCAGAGAGGTGGTTGACAGGTATTGAGAAATGTACAAGTGAGGTTGCTTTGTAAAGATCATCAGGAATCACCCCCGAGAGATTATTGAAACCAGCACGGAATATCTCAAGTTTGGAACATTCCCCAAATCCAGGAGTGAGGTACCCGCTGAAATCGTTGTTGGAGAAGTCAAGAAGGGTCGTGGAACCAGAAGAAATGTTGCAGATGTTGGAAGGAATTTGGCCTGCGAAGCTGTTGTTGCTAACATTGAGTCTAGTCAAATTCCAAGCTGCCTGGAGAAATGAGTTGGATTGACTTAATTCCCCATAGAAGTGGTTGCTAGACAAGTCCACTATCTTGATAGGGATAAAGTTATTAGTATCAAGGGATGGTATTTCACCGTCGAGACGGTTGTAGCTGAGATCAAGAACCTGGAGGCTTCTGAGTGAGGAAAAGAATCTAACAGGTAGAGAACCATACAGGCTATTATGTGAAAGATTGAGGTGAGCAAGACTCGTGAGATTGGCAAGAGATGGAGAGAGGGTGCCATTAAGGTCTCTGAAAGGTAGATAAAGACTGGTTACTCGACCATCTGCAGTTCCATCACAATCAACTCCTTCCCAGAGGCAGCAATCAGTGGAATGACCCCAATTCAAAGGAGAAGAAGATGATAAACGGGATAAGAAGAACAAGAGAGAGTGATGGTCATCTTGATTGCAGACAGTTGTGGCATGGCAAGGGGGCAGTAGCAATAGTATTAAAATTAGAATAAGAGATAAGAACATGACCGAGGAGGAGGAGGAAGGGGTTCTAGGTCTCTGAATTATGATGAGTGGATATGTCAAGCCAGGCAGAGAAGTGAAGCTGTCCTTCTTGACCATTATTATCACCATCATTTAAGTTGAAGGGACCGAAATAGTGGAACAAGAAAAAGACATAAGGAGAAGAAGCAGGAGGTGGGGGTAGAGGAGATGATTGAAGAAGAAGAAGAAGAGACGGTCAAGTACATGATTATCGTCTATCTGATAGACCTTGTAGGATACACAAAGATGTTAGATTGCAATCGAACTCCTCATTAACCCAACGAAACAGACAGAGAAGGGAAGATAGTGCGGGGGTGACGTGAGGTCATTTGATATTTTAGTGGCAAGGACATAGTATAAAATATTAATAAACAAAAAGGAGAGAAGAGAAGGCTGTATCATTACAATTATGAATCTCTAATATCGTTTACTTTTGGGGCGGCTGCTAGTGGCTGGCGGTGCTATTTGTGGTGATGATGATTGATTTATGACCAGTGGCCACAAAGCGTGTTCAAAAACTCCATAATTAATCTCATGAGCTTATCATGCCTTCCACCTCCACACAACTTCTATCGTCTCTCTTCTCCACCGATTATTCTCTCTCTTTTTTCTATGCCCCCAACCCCACTCTCTGCTCTAATATTGTAATGTGTTATGGCCACGGTTACCATTGCTGATCCTGTCAAGACCCTCAAGAATTCTAACAGCTTCTTTTTCCTAGAGAAAGAGAGAGAGGAGTTATAATCGCTGGCTCACGTGTTAAGGTTTATTTTTATATTTTAAAAATGTTTTTGATTTTTTTAAATTAATATATTTTTTATATTTTTATTTTTTTTATATGTTAAGATTAAAAATAATTTTTAAACAATAAAAAATATTAATAATATATATTTTAACATAAACAATTATTTAAAAAAATAATAATAATATTTTTAAATAATATATATATATATAAACCTCATATCTATCTATCTTAATTAATTTTAAATTAAAATTGTATTTAGTATTGTAGTAATTATTATAATTATAGTTTGAAAAAAATTATTTTATAAAATTTTTTAATTCAGGTTTGAAAAAATAGATATTTAATTAAAATTATGGTTGAAATTAAAGTTAAAAAAAAAATAATTTAATATGTTTGATTAAAAATCTTTTTAAAATTAAAGTTATAAAATTATTTTTAAAAATATATATTAATATTAATAATTTTAAATTTAAATATTGTAAAATTAATTATTTCTATTATATCATAAAATAAATAATATTTTTTATAAAATATTTTTTATTATTTTATTAAATTATTTATAATTTCATTGCGTATAAAATTCATTTGATAAAAACTATATTTTTTAAACATGTAATAAAATTAAATAAAATATTATCAGATATAAAATTAATATTACAGTATGAGAGAATTTAATTTATTTTATACTAGTTTTTTGTAAAAAAATATTATTCATATCACACATCACAGTATAAATTAATTTAACTCATTCTAAATTAATTTTTTAAAATATTAATATAATTAACACTATCACTTGTTAAAAAAAACTGTATAAACAATATAAGTGAATTGTATTATTTATTATTTTTAAATAAATAGTATAATTAATATGAATAATAAAAAAAATAGGATTTTCTTACTTTTTAATAACCGCATTTCAAATATAAAAATAATATAGAATTAATGTATAATAAATAATTTTTTTAATTAAATAACTATAAACTATATTTTAATTAAAAAGCAGTAGCATAAACAAACGCCATCCAAGAACATAAGCCCTGTAATTATTTAGCAAGGAATAGCACGCGTGCCCAAGATGTTCGCCATTATCATTTTATCAGCACAAACCCATGATAGAAGTAGAAAACTGGTTGCCCATCACTGGGCCCTAGCTAGCTTAACTCCAGGTCCGCAGGTGCTATGATTAGTTTGCCTTGGAGAACACACTATTCAGCCCCCTCCAAGTTCATTGAACTAGTACATTACAATCTTTGCTCGCCCATCTCCTCTCCGCCTGAGTATCTTCCAGACGGTGACTCTCTCCACCTTGCTTCCCTCAAAGTTGACATGACTTTAGAGGTACAATTCAAAATCACAACTTATCATCAGAAAACTTTTGTCAATCTTAAGCTTCCACTGAAGTCCATATCCAAACTAGAAATGAGCCACTTTGATGAACCTGCAGATAAATCATAATATGACCAGCATATTGGCATGATGATAGAAACAATGGCAACCATCATCATTATTGTTACAGGAACAGTGGAGCTCTTTTGAGCATCACGCAGCAGCAATGTCTCTATAGAAGAAAAAAGGAAAGAAATTCTTATCTACTGCTTGCGTATGAACTGGCATACAACGAACACATCCATATGATGATGAATTTAGAGAAGCGAAATAAAAGTATCAAAGAACTAGACAAGATTCCTTTGGAGGTTTCCATGCCCAAGACATAAGGTAAAATCAAATTCAATTTGCCTCTTTCCCTAAAATAGGAAACCTTTTGTCCCACTATCTTTCTCCGGTGTAAAATTCTGTATAGGCTAATTAAAATTACGCAATAAACTAAACTTGGAACATGCACTCTCCCAAATGTTCCTATTCACGTCACGGTTGGTGTCTTTTTTTTTTTGTCCTTAATGTTTTTTTATTTTTTGCTATTTGGTCATTAAGCTTAATTCTTTGTTTTTTTGTCCTCACATGTTATGTTGGAACATTTTTATACGTTGAGGCTTTTTCCGCTTTGTGTACTCTTTACTTGTGTGCTATAACAAAGACTGTTTCTAATCTCAAAAAAATTGCTATCATGGAATACAATTATAGGATTCGGTTAAAAACATTTGGATTATTTAGCGAGGTAGATGGTGTACTCTCTCATATATCCTTGTTTTTTATATTAATACGAGTATTGTTTAAGTCAGTATTGTTTGAGTCCGTTTGTAATAATCTTAATTAATTTCAAGAGATGTGGAGTTAATAATTATATAACTCTTTTACAGTTTTAAAATTTATAACACTCAAATTAATAATTTTTAAAAAATAAATTTAAAATCTGAATAATTAAACTATATCTATTGAGATTTCTTACATGTCTTTCATTGGTGATGATTTTTTGTTTTTTTTTATCCTTAAAGTTTTTTATTTTGTAAATCAATCATTCAACTTTATTTCTTTGTTTTTTCTTCTTACCATTAATGTTATGTTAGAACATTTTTATATATAGAGTTTTGTTTTGCTTCGCATGCTTTCACATTTGTGCTACGAAGAAAATTACTTCTATGTTATTACAAGATTGTTATCATGGAATGAAGTTACAAGTTTCAATTAAAAAAGAGGGGACCGAAATTGACAACAGAAAAAAAAGAAGTTATATTTTCATGGTTCAAAAAGGCCTATCTTTCAACACTTTAATCCTTGTATTTTTTAAGTTTATATTTCAATCCCTAGAAGCTTTTTTTTTTTTTGTTGATCAGTACCTACCAGATAAAAAAGGAGAAAAAACCTTAGAATTGGAAAATGAGAGAGAAAAGTTTCACTAGACCACAAGCTCGATCTTGTCGTCAATGGTTTGGTTTTGATTAGGAAAGTTTAATAAAGGTTGTTCGGATCTCTAATAATATCAAAATAGTAGATTGAAGTTTAAAAATGATTGTATGAATTGATTTTCAGTTTTAATGATCATTAAATTGTATTTTAGCTTAAAAAATAAGATTATTGAAGTTCTAATATTTTTTTTAGAGTAAAAAAACTTGGATTCTAATTTTTGAAACAAATAGAAATGCTCAAAAGTCATTACAAGATATGACATGTAATTTATTGAAGCAGACAATGCGACGTTCACCACCTTAAAAAAAAAAAAAAAAAAACACATGGGGCTTAGCCTACTAGACTCAGGCACATAAGAATCGCATTGCAAGCCCAGGCGCACCTCGGCCATCCTCTGCCCTTGCATGACTAAGCTTGTTGATCTCGGCCCGCCTCTACTTTGTTTCTTAGTTAAATCATTTTTTTGATAAATAACTACAATGATGTTTAAAACATATTCAATTATGTTTTTTTTTAATAAGGTTCAATTTTTTATGGTAATATTTACAATTTTTTGAATAATTATATATAAAAAAGTGAACATTTTCTCAGAAACATTATACATGAATATTTGATTAGAATAAAATATATATTTTGTTAGGTTTTTATCAACATTTTTGTATTTTCTGAGATTAATTATTATTTTATTATTTATATAACAACATAAAATAATAAAAATATTATATTTTTTTGTTTTTTGGTTTGATAATTCTTTACAAGGTTTTACTTGAAAAACCATGATTCTGCTAAAAAAAAACATGTTTTTTTTGTCAAGGAGGAAAATCAATGATTAATAAATATGGAGTTTTTTTCTTAAGATATACATTTTAAAAAAAATCATAATCATCTTATTTTTAAAGTCATGTTATCGTCAAGAAAAAAGATGCAAAAATTAAAAAAATAATTTTAATTGAATAAATACAATTTTTATTCAATAATTTAAATTATTATAATTCTTACAGGTATTCATTTTAATAACCAAAAAACTAAATTAAATTAGGTTTTTAAAATGACTTCCGACATCCCATGAGAAAAAATAAATAAATAAATAGTAAATGACTAACGGGGAAATGGAGCGAAAGAAATGCTACGCGAGGGAGCACTGTTGAGCTCAACTGGCCTTGGTAAAATATAATTTTAATTCACCACTAGTGCATGCTTCTCGATTTTGTATACTAATAAAAAAGTCAGTTGTTGGTGAATTACCGCAGATAAATTTTCAATAATGTTTTTACACCTGGTAAAAAATGCTATATTAATATAGTGATCCGGCTACCTCTTTTCCAAACCGAGTTGAGTGCCAAAATAAATGAGTGAGGAGTTAATTTAATGTTACCTAATCAACTTGAAGATATATTTACAATTCGATCTATTTAACTAAAATTTAATTTTACTCTTTTAAAAAAATTAATTTAATATTTTTTTAAAATAAATATTAAAATAGTAATATTTTAAATTAATCCAAGTTAAATTAGATTAACCTGTTAACTTATAACTTAAATCATAACCTTAATAAGATTCGCTAACCTTGCTTTTTAAAATAAATTTTTATTTAATTAGACGATCATAAAAATAAATATTTGTAGAAAACACAATGAATAAAATTATTAAAAAAATATATATTTCATCAATCTAATATGCATTTCCTTATTAATATATATCTTTACTCTTTTAACAAAAACATATTTATTTATTGAAAGCACTATTTTTTAAATAAATTCCTATCATGATTTAAAAGATTTTCAAAATAATATCTCTCAAATATTTTGCTTGCGATTAAAAGAAAGAAATTAAAGAAATGAAATTTGTTTTCATTGAATGTTCATCATCAATTTATTTATTTTTACATATTAGATACATAATAATTGAGAAAATAAATCATTAACGTTCCCATAAAATCTATAATATTATTTAAATTGTTTTATAACATATTTCAATTAAAACCCAAAAATAATAAAAAAGAAAAGGGTCAGGCACTGGGCCAAAGAAATGGAGCGCATGCACTTTGCTCAACAGAAAGAAGGTTGGTCTTGTGTGTGGGTTTTCAATGCTAGGGTGGTGCACATAGCTGCTTCTTCTTCTTCTTTTGCTTAAGGATAAATAATATTTTATCCGCTTATTTATTATTTTAAAAAGAAACAAACGACACGCTATTTACTTGCGCAGATTTTAGCCAAAAAAAAAGTGGCTAAAAAATTGAGCTGGGGTTTTCGAGAACCAAAAATCTATTTTAAAACCTATTTTCACCTAAAAAACCTAATAAATACCCTTGGAATGTTTTTCAACTAAAAACACATCTAAATCAGTTAAAAATACAAAATAAAAAAAAATCAACTTCAATATCAAAAACACCTTAATGACATGTTTTTCTATCATCAGGAATGCATTGACACTAAATTTAGCTTTTTTTTATTCACAGGATCTAGGCAATTGATTACTTTCTCCCTTTTCTTTTATTTCTCAACAACTCTCTCTCTCTCCACACTCTCAAACTCAAGGATTTAAAGGTGAAAAAGATAAAGTTTTAGACAAAAAAATAAAAGCAAAAAATCATGAAGAAGAAAGTGTGTAAAAAAAACACCCTATGAACATTTAAAAAAATCCAATATTTTTATAAAATTGAACATCAATCTAATGTTAGGATTTTTGACACAGTGACAAAATGATAATTAAAATAAATTATCAACACCAAATTTGAGTAAGAAAAATGTGTAAGGATGAAATTCAAAAAAAATAAAAATCAAAAGAAAATGCTATAAGGACTAATAAAAAACAAGACATAATTACAACCCATAACAATTTTCTCTCTAGAACAAATATGAGATCAATAACTCAAGTTTCTTTTAATTTGGTGAGGAAAAACAATAATTAGGAAATCATAATTCATTGCATAATAAGAATGAATAGATGGTAAAATATAGTTACAAAATCTTTTCAAATTACTAGGTTTGTTGTTCTCGTTCTGCCGCGAATACAAATTCAAGGTGAAAGCAACATTCTTTAGAGCGTTTTTTTTAAACAACGGTTGTAAAATCATAAAGTACCAAGTTGAACCGGTCAAATTCATATTTGACTAAAAACATTATAAGATGATGTTGTCCAAACTTTGCTTTTTTTAAGAAAAAATTAAGTTATATTTTTTAAAATGTTAAAAAATGAGTAAGCCATATGGAATTCTTTGACAATGCCATTAAACACAACCCAATGAGTAATCTAAAAACCTCCCAAGCTGATTTTTTATCTACCTCAAGCTTCAAATTAAATAATTAAATCATATAGGAGTTGTCATAACGTGATCCAATCAATTTAGGGGATTTAAAGACAACTTATATGAACAATAAAAACATGGCTTATCTTCTAAAAGAATTAAGATGACAATCTTTTTAATATTGAAATGAAGATATATTGAAATAACCTTGTTTAATATAGGTTAAACCATTAAATTTACAACATAAGTAATAAACATAACCATAATAAGCTTACCCGGTTGACCATTTATCTCATTATTTTCCCTCCTTTTATTCTCCCCCTAGATAGGCTTTTACCATGCTTGGGTGAGATAAAATTCAGAATTAAATTATAGATTTATTATAGGATCAAGCATTGAATTGAAAAGGAAGGGCATGACATTAACTGGGTTGAAATTCAAGACTAAATTGAAGAGTTGTTAGAGAATCAATGACTACATTGAATAAAGGGGTCAAAAAGTTTATAGGCTTTCTTTCAAGTATACATGTCAGTGTATGAGAGGAGCTCTTATCTATGGAATTAAATTGTAGTTTTTTTTTTCTAATATAATTCTAATTATGCTATAGATTGATAAAATATTACATGAACATGGGAAATCCTTACACGAAAAAGAAAAAAATAATAATTTTATAGCATTTTCATTCCACAAATCGACAAATAGAACAACACTAAGCTTTGTTTTTGCGTTTCACTACAAGCCGAATCGAGATTAAGTTTGATATGAAATTCGAGATTGTTTTAGAATGTGTATTTTATTATTTAATGCTAGAATGTATATTACTTATGGGAAGAATAATCATAAGTTGTTATGTAAATGTTAATTAATGATGAGATTGATTGTTTATTGTTCATTCTTTATATATTGTTATTAACTATAAAAAAAAGCCATGTATTTAGCGAGATGTTGAGAATTAACTTATATTATATTTTAGAGATGTTAAGAAAAAGCTTAATGAGAGCTATTACTAGTTTAATCAATAGTAATCTTAATAATATCGGTGGTTGTGATGTCAATTTAGGTGTCAGTCATGAAAGGAACCTAATGCACGTAATATCAATCGAGGCTCATCTACTTTAAGTGGTAGAGGTGGAATCTCTTCTTCAAGAGATCCATATTCCAATAAAATTATTGCACAATAAAAGGTTGACCACTCAATATAACTTATGTAATGAAGTTATTTATTTATTTTGATTAGGTTATTTTAAAGATCTACATGAAATGAAATTGACCGACTTTGCACCAATATTATTTTTAGGTTTATATATATATATATATATATATATATATATATATATATATATATTAAAGTTGGGGATTTTATTATAAGTGTGATGAAATCATTGTTCGAGGAATTACTTGAATTATTGAATATAATATATGCTTGGTGAGAATTTTTTAAGGTAAGATAAAATATTTTTTTAATTTAGTAATTTCAAAAACTAATTAATGTACAAATTGACAAAGCATAGAAAATTTTGATAGGAAAAAGCAAGGGGGTGGTCAAGAAAATATGGGAAAACTATAACACAATTAGGAAATTATAAAGCAATTAATAAATTTTATATTTGAAATTATAATCTTAAATATCCAAATCTCATATATATTTAATAAGAAATTGCATGATTTGTGGTACAATGCCCATAAATATGCAAAATATAAAGTCATTTATGATGATGTCAAGGTATAAAAAAATATATAAATCGAGTCATATAATAGAGAATAATCAGGTAAAATTTCAAGAATTTAAAATATCTAAGAAATTTAAAAGACGCTCACAATTTAGATTGTGGAATCGAAACAAAATAACATATGGTTTAATAAGTAAATACACCAGTGAATTGTTCTTATTTGTCAACTATTTAAAATACCTAGTAAAACTTTTCATATTTTTTTTAATTTTTAATATTTTTTATAATTTATTTATTTTGTATAAATAACCGCTTGAATGTGAGTCTATTCTAATATAGTTATATAAAAAAACTCATATAAGGAAGATAGATAGGATAAAAGAGGTGAAGAATTTTGTAAATAACAAATTTCAAGCGTTTATTACGAGTTTTTTTAAATTCTCACAATTTTTATAATTTTTTTATTTATACTTGACCTTTTTTTTTGTAGGAAACATGATGTTATAATGGTTGAAAAACATGGAAAAAATGCTTTCACCTATCCTTCTCGTAATTTTTAGTTGTGGTGTAACTAATGAACTAATAAAAATCATATTTATAAGATACTTATGACATTGGCCAAATATATAATGTCATGTCATATTACTTCAATTTTAGACAGACAACAATCCATCCCAAGCTATTCAACATTGTAATTTAAAATGAGGGTTCTAGAACAGGTTGTGAAGCAAGTAATCAAATTACAGGAAAAAAATGAAAGTTGGATTTAAAGAAGAAAATAGGAAGAATTAAGAGAAAATGATGGAATATATAGCTTTTCATTATTCAGATCTTCATTTTCGTTTTTTTAACTTAAAATCTCCCTTTCCATATTTAGCATGAGCCTTATCTGTATAACGATGTATTTATTATTGTATAATTATTTTTAAATAAATATTAAATTTAATAAAATCTTGATGTTAAATGAAATTTAAAGTGTTTAATTATATTGTGATTTCTATTATTTTTTTAATTACCAATTACATAACTTTAAAAAAATACTTAATACTTACTTTTGATGAAATCACCAATAAATTAAAGAAGTTTCTTGGTGATTCCATCAACAATATAGACATCATTTCATCAAAAGTTACAAAATAATTTGAAGTTTTAGAATTTTTTGATGAGATTAACAATGAAAAATATATCATCTAATTTTATAGGTGATTCTGGACATAATATTTAGGATTTTTCAATTAAATATTTCATTAGTAATTTATTTATTTTACAGAATGACTGATAGAAATTAGTTAATGCTTTTTTTATTTTTTGGCTCCAGTATCCCATGGGCATTTCCGTCAACATATGCCAACAGACATCAAATTCCCGATAAAATTTTGTCCGACAATGTGTTTTTTCCAAGAAATCCATCCACGATATAAATTGCTGTGAAATGACGCTTCCTTGCCGATCAAATATTTCATACTTATTTTTCAATTTTTTATGATGAACTTGGTTTGCATATCATAATAAGTTTTTATTTGAAAACAAAAACTTCGGATAGAAAATAATTTTTTGTTAAAAAAATACATGAATTGAAGGAGGACTCTTGACTGAAAAAATATATTTTTATTTAAATTATTGTAATTTGTATGAACTTTTATTTAAATTATCACAATATTAAATAAAAATATATTTCCAATATAGTCCTGCTGCATCAACGGAAAAAAAAACTAGTGTACATACTAAATTATAAACACAGTAATTATTTGTCTAGTCGAGCAATCAAACATAATTTAAATGAAGGATTTTCATAATTAATTCTAAATTGATCTTTTTTTCAAAAAATATACACCGAATCATTCTCCAAAAAACGAAAACAGAAAACAGAACTCACGATTTATACTTTCTTTTTACATGCATGAACTGCTAATGGATAGCTAAACCCGTTGGTTTCCTGCGGTAAACCAACAAGTACTCGAGCAGATTAAGCTGCTACAGCGGCTCTTGTCGGAGCAATCACGTCACTTGTAAAGTTGTCGGCCATGCAACTTTCATAAGATACAAGTAGCTCCTCTCTAATCCCCACCACCTCTTCGCTGTTTTTCTTTTTCTTTCTGCCACCTCAAATGGAACAAGCTTAGTTTGACTTTCGCATCGGTGGTTTTTTAATTGTAAAAATATTTTTAAATTTTATTTTTGTTTTCAATTAATCTTTTTACTATTTTTATATTATTTTAATATATAAAATAATCATTATCGCAACGTAAAACTAATACTTGCTCTTTGTGAATCCTCAAACGATTTGTCTCGACAATGTTTGGCATTTAAATTTTTTTCCACGAGGAAGAATTTGAAGCTCTTCTTGGAGCAATTCTAAGGGGTGAGCTAAATAAAAAAAATTAAAATTTTAAAAAATGTTATTTTAGCTCTTTCATACTTATTTTATATACTTTAAAAAACAATACTAAATAATGTTAAAATGCATTTCCTTTCCCATAAATACTATTCTTACTTATCTCTTAAAAAAAATCAAAATTAATAAAATGAGACCAACAAAAAAATAAATAAATTAAATAGAGTTATCTAAAAAAATTAACATCAAACTCATTAAAAAAGTAAAACACTTATTTATTTTATTTTAGTATAATTAATTTTTTAAATGGTTTTTTTCCATTAAAATATACGTGATAAAAAAACTATATTTATATTATATAAAATATTATTTTATTAATTTAACTCTTTAAAATAATATTCATCTTTTTGACGTAGGGTAGATAAGTTTTAGATGGATAGGCACACACAACAAGATGAAATTGACAGTTGAAACGAATTTCTAACTAGTGATTTCCCTGAATATAAGATCTAAATCATGTTCTTGTAAGTTGAGAAGCCATTTTTGCTAGATTTTCTTCTCTTATAATTGCTAGAAGCCAAAAACACAAACAAATCTAATACAAATACTTCTACAAAGTGTTCCATTGAGCTAGCTGAGATGGAGTGAAATGAAATGTAAATGGATAGTGGTAATGGGCATCCATGAGAAGAGTCGGATAAAATTTATACAAAAAAGAAGAAGAAAAGAACGATAAACAGTAAAGGGGTTAGAGGACAAAGGAAAAAAAAAGGCAAAAAAGAAGAGACAGCATATGGAAAAATAAAATAAAATAAAATAAAATAAACACAGAGGTTACTTGAAGGGAAGCCCAATTTCCAAATCCGATGAGTTATCTTATTTCCCAAAGGAGGAGATTTCTTGAAAGAAGCATAATTTTCCAAATCTGATCACTCACCCTTTGTGCATTTTTGAAATATAAATCCTGAGACAATGATGATAGTTTAGGATTGATGGAAACAAGACAGTGTGTTGATTTTAGTGGAAGTGAGAGTTCTGACTTCAAGATTTTTGCTTCTCTAAACAAAAGCCAAGTGTGCTGCATGAAGAGAATAATGAATGCTGCTGCTGCAGCAGCTGCAGCTGCTGCCAGCGATGCGTAGTGAACGAACATGAATCTTGTCAAAAGCTTTTTGAAGTTCACGCCGAGCTGTGTCTAGAGCCCCCATAACACAGCGATGGGACTGGACATATGATCTGATAATCCCTTTAGTTTCAAGTACATTTGGTCACTGACAAGCCTTGTAGTTTTGGTCACTGTGTTTGGGATATGATGGCTCAACCTAGACACAGATAATTAATAATGATGGAGACCGGGTCTCAGTATTGGATTCATGATAACAGGCAACCAGCCATGGCAGTGGTCTTGTGCTAATGCATGTATGGATCGAACACGGACTATTACACAACTTTCTATTTATTTTTATGTTTTATAAATATTTTTTATAATTTTTTTTTTATTTTCTTTAAATATTTTCATGTATTAATATAAAAAATAATTGTAAAAAATTAAAATATATATTATTTTAATATATATTAATATAAAAAAATACTTCCAAAAATAACTATAACTATAATTGTTAAATTATTCTTTATAAATATTTTTTTATGAGTTTGATTTTCAAGTTTATCAATCATAAAAGAAGCTAACCAAAAGTTTTATTATATAAATAAATAATTTCATTATATAAAATAAAAAAAATTAATTACAAATTCAAGATAATTAGGCCTACTAAGAAATGAATCCTATTAAAGGAGTTTTTTTTATGATAATTTTGGTATTAATATTTTCTTAATTATATAATCTGTATAGTTGAATGAGCATTATCTCAATATCCTTGTATTAAAACTTCAGTCTTTTATTTATAGTAGGTTAGTTGGTTGTATTATTTTTCTTTTTAAAATCATTAATTTTAAGGTTGGGATGAGCTAACCATAATTATATTTAACCTACTAAACTTACATTCTTATTAATTTGTTTTTGATATTTTATTAGAAACTTTTTTCTGATATCCTTTCATGTTTTTTTCTCCATTTGCTTCAAGAATTATTTTGGTGATGGGTTAAGAACTCCTTTTTAAATTGGCAATAACTTTAATGGCATAGATTTTATATCTTTCAACCTTTATTTTACTAATACAACATGGTAGGTACGATGTATTGTAGCTTTAAATGGTAATCAATACTCTTAAATATTTTTTTTTGTTTTGAATGACCTATAATATTAATTAGCTAACTTCTATTCTTTCTCTTTCTCTTTTTTTCTTTTTATCATATGCTTATTTGGAGATAAGGTTGCAATTTCAAGTATGCCTATTCTTCGACCTCAAACCCTTATATTTTTCATTTTTTTATTAATTTGTTCTCTATATTAATTTTGTGCTTTAGTTAGATTGATTTTGATGTTGCGTAAAATGATTGTTATATACGTTAAGTGCTTTTTTACAACTTGATTTTATATAAGTCTAGAAACATAAATGACTAGGTTTAGAGGTTTGTAACCATACAATGTTTGAAATGTGAAAGTTTTTAGGGATGAGGTAAAGGACTACATTTAATAACGTGACATTTGTTAAAGGTTTGTAACTATGAATGTTTTTCAATTTAGTCCTTTAATAAGTGTTACATTATTAAATGTAATCCTTTCCCTTTATCTTCATACCTGTCTAAAAAAAATCCTTCATGGCCTTTTGAATTGTCATTTTATATCTTTAATACCTTCATAAGGGGTTGTAATGGATAAATTTTAGAATTACAAGCTTAAAAGTACAATGTTTGTTGAAATATATTCTTTTCTTATATAATAATAACCCTTATTTAACTTAAAACTTCAGTTTTTTTATGGTGTCCCTTTTTATTTATATAAATTTCTTCTGAATTTAAAAATTTATAGCATAACTCCTCTTAATATCCTTTACTAATTACACCCGTATAATATTTATGACTTACAACTTTTTAGTTTTTATCTTTCTTTTAGCCAACCTTTTAGCTCTTCTGATATTATGTTAGCCACTTTATTCTATTTTCCTTCTTTGTAGTCCATTAAAAAGTTATATCATAATAGCTTAGAAACTTATTTTTGAAATAAAAAAGTCTTTATCCTCTGTTTTAGCAAATATTTAAAGCTTTGTTGATCAATTTTGATCTTAAGAGATTGACCAAGTAAATATAGCTATATTTTTGTATTATCATTATTAATGCTAGTACCCTTTTCTTCTAAGTTGATAAATCTAATTCCTTACCTTTAAGCCCTTTACTAAAATATGAGATTGCCTTTTTGCATTAACAAAATTTCTACCCCTACTTTTGAAGTATTATTTTTTATTGTCAAGAGTTTAATAATGTTAAAACTCAAGGTTTTGACATAGCCTGTTTTAATTTTTCAAAGGCCTTTTTTACTTATACATTACACCTGATTTTTTTTTTTTTAAGTAATGAGGTCGATGAGCTAGCTATATTTTCATATCCATATATAAACCTACAATAATACCTAGTTAAGCCTAACAATCCTTTTAAGGCTCTAATGTTTTTAGGTCTAGGCTAACTCATTATAGCTTTAATTTTATTATAATCATCCCTCACCCCATTTTTAAACATGATATGATCCAAATACTTAACTTTAGTAGTAGAAAACTTATATTTATCTTTTTAGCTTAAAGTTGGTGTTCACCTAAGGATTTCAAAACTAACTAAAAATGCTCTAGGTGTTCATTTTTTGACTGCTTATAAATTAAAAAATCATAAAAAAAACTAAGATAAAATGTCTAAGAAAAGGTTTAAGTACTTGATTCATCATCCCTTAAAAAGTGAAAGGTGCATTAATTAACTCGAAAAACATTACTAAAAACTCATAATATCTTTTATGGGTCCTAACATCCATCTTATAAATATCTTTGGGTTTTTTTATTTGATAAAAATTTGATCATTAATCTAATTATGAGAAAAAATATGAGTTTTATTGTTCATCTAGTACCCCTTTTACCACTAGTATCGAGAATCTATCATTTATATTTTTCTTTTTAAAGGCCTAATAGTCAACACATATTCATCATGAACCATTTTACTTTCTTACTAGTAGAATTGAGGGTGAAAAGAACTCTAACTAGGGTGGATGGTTCTTAACTCCAAAAGCTTTTTCATTATTTTTTTAATTTTTAATTTTTGATAATACAAATAACGATACAACCTTGCATTCACGAGGTTTGTTCTTTTTTTTAAGTGTGATACTATAGTTTTTAGTTTTCTCAATCGGGGTCCCTTAAGGCTCAACATGTACTTCACTAAATATATTTAACAAGTCTTTAACGGGCATTGAAAACCCACATGTTATAGGAATTGTGATTTCTATCTTTCAAATCTACAACATCAACCCTTGATCCATTATTTGTAGCTTTTTAAAAATTCTTGACCCCTCATCCAGATTTGAATCTTGTGTTCTTAAACCCAACACTCATATAATCAATCTTTTAAATTGGAATTCCATTATTAATACTTTAAGATCCCAAAGTGTAGGTTGTAAACCCTTAACCTAATGATATATAATACCATCTCGAATCCTTCAAGTCGAATCAATCATACTTGTATATGAAACTATGCTCCTTGAATATCAAACTTTAATTATAGATAAAACCTTTCATTTTATAATCATAATCTTCCAACTATTTTATCCTTAATAGGTTGTTGTCCTTCAAAAAATATGTCTAACCTTCTTATTATCTTCAGGCAAAAAAATTATAAGTACTTCTTATATCCACTAAATTTATAACTGTCTAACCTACAATTATAAGCCCAATCCTCATTATTTATGGACTGGGGCTTCATAACATAACATTCAAGGAAACTTTAGCCTCTTTTCTTTCTAAAAATGACCTTACTAGAGCAACCAAGTCTTTTATAGAGTTAAAGACTTCACCAATCACGTCCCTGTTATCTTTAACAACAACAAAAAATTTAACTCACCATATTTATAGTTAGTCCCCTATTTCCAATCACACTTAAAACATAAGCCTTATCATGCTTTTTCATGATTTAAATAAGTGTTAGCTTTTGCATAACTAAATGTGATTTAACACCCCTTTGGTCTATACTATCGAAGACCATTTACCCACTATCAAATTTGTATTAAACCTTATACTTCTTAGCACCTCACTCAAGTTTTCTTTTTGCATTCTAGCAAGTTCATAAGCTGCCACCAGATTTGGTGGGTTAAGCATTTTCATGTTTAACTTGATTTTATTCTTCAATCCACCAAAAAAAAAAATATAGTTGTTATTTATTAAAAGTCTTTTTACCCTATTAAACTATAATTTGTAATTCTCTATAATTTTTTTTATTTAAGATTGATCAATACTTTTATTGGATCACTGTAGGTCATCATTCTATAACAAATTTGTAGAGCTTTGATGAATGATTCCTAACTAGTTAATGCCCTTGTCTCCTCCATCTCTTTTGAAACCATGTTATAGCTTTTCCTTCCATGTAAAAGCTTGCCATAAATATCTATTGATATGGTGGTGTATTATGGAAGTTAAAAAAAATAAGTAGCCTTATACACTCAGCATAAAAGATCTTCTCCATTAAATCTAAGGAAAACCAATATCACAGGTCTATATATAGGTATTGAAATTGCTTTTGCTGTGGTTCAAAATCATTATAATGATTTCCATTAACATATTTCAATGATGTGTTTAGTGGAGATTCTACAAGTTTTTTCTCTTGAATTTTAGCTAACTGGTCAACCTTTACTAATAGGTTTTGCAGTTACTAAATCAACTCCTTTAACACTTGTTGTTAAGATAAATAATTATTTTATTGCTTTTCTTGTTGTTAAGATAAATAATTATGTTATTACTTTTCTTGTTGTTATTTCATTGTGTTTATAGTCTCAAGCAACTGTAATATGTAAATATCATCTATTATTATAGAATTGTCGATTTTGATACCAAATTTGAAATAATCTTGAGTTAATTTGAATATGGAATGATAATTTTATTACTAATTATGAGAAAAAAGCATCATGTAAAAGGAATTGAAACAAGTTTTTATTAAGTGAATATTTAATTATAGAAAGGTGATAAATAGAAACAAATCAAATTTGTCATTTTTAACAAGTATATTAAGTACAAGAATCCATTACAAGCAATTATGCCATTAACCATTACATATTTGTCATTGTTAATTTAGTTACAGAAGAATTTATTTTATCTCAAGATATTGATAAAAAAAAATTGTATTTAAAAATTAATTTATGAGTTTTTATTGATTTGTTAGTGATTGTTGCAATGTTAAATTTAAAATCTATTTTATTTTTTAAAAAATGATTTGTTAGAAATAATCAAGAAAAATATTTCTAAGATTTTATCATAGTACTTTATGAAAATAAATGTTGTACAGATCTGGATATTATTTACTAAAGTATGTAAGAATTAAAAAAAAAACATGCATGGATTAGGAATTGAATCCATCTTAATTTGCTAGTGATAAATAAACATTTTACTATTAAGCTAGTTTTGTCAAATTAAAAGATATTTTATTTTAAAATATAATGAAAATAATGTTAAAAAATAACTTTAAAAGAAATGACATGATACAATATTTGTTTTAATTTATTAATTTATGTGAAAAGTTAAATGACAACATGTACACACACATTCTCATTTAACTTTGTCAAGTTAAATGTGGAAGTCAATTTGTCAAATTCAACCACTCCATCAATTTAAAAAACAATTGTGAAAAGCCTAATTCAATATAATTATTTTTTATGAATTTATTAAATAGTGTCTTGATTTTTAATTTATTATAATTAAATAGGTTCAATAACAAACCTTGAAGAGATTACCACTCAAACACATATACCTAAAGCAAAATAATCAGTGAACATATAGCTATGTAGCCCCAAAACTGCTTTGTAGCCTATTTACTCTAATCTTCCCTCGGGTACAGTTGGTTCTAGTGATATAAAGTTAGACGATGTCAATTTATACTATCAAATATAGATTTGTTCTTATATTTTTTAGGATTTGATATATTTTTTTATCTAATTATCATTATTAATAAACATAAACATAAAATAACTCTCTTTAAATATATGTGATATAGGATTTTGTTTTTTAGGAAAAGTGCAAGCATTGAATTTGTATATAAAAATTCAATGAAAATAAATGTTCATGATGAAATTGAAAAAAAAATAAATTAAAAAAATAATTGAAAACTAAAAAAATAAAAATTAAATTTGATAAAAGAATAATAAAATTAAATAACTAGAGATGAAATCGAGAATAAAATCCAATTAGAAATAATCAATGTAAATAAAATAATTTTAACAAAAGAAAAGGGATTGAATCAAAATAAAAAAAAAATTATAGGACTGATATAATTTTTTATATTATTAGCATGCAATCCAATGAAAAAAAAAAAGTTAATTGGCCTTAAACCAAATTTCAGTATCATTCACACGTCATCTAAGAAGAAAGATAATAATGAGACACATTAAATAATATGGTGAAAGTTTAGTTTTAACTACTATTTTTAGCTATAGACGTTGCTTTAAAATGATTGACTTGTGCCAAGCATGCATTATCAACTATTTTTTATTTGTACAAAATCAAAAATACCCCTACAATTAAAGAAATAATAACTAAATAATATTTTTTTATGAAAGTACAATTAATCCCTTCGAGCCAATGCTAGGATATTTGAATGGTAAGGAAAATAGAGTAATTTAATTATTTATAAAATAATAAAAAATAAAAATGCTCTTAGAATTAAATAACAATAATAAAAAAACCATTAGAAAATAACAATCAATCCCCTAAAATCATGGCTAAAAAATTTGTATGGTAAAGATATATGCATAATTCAAGTATTCATAACAATATTAAAATTATAATATATCCCTGAATCAAAAGGTTATAATTGTTTGCTCTCAAAGAATAATATGATGATTGCACTATTGTTAAAAAAAAAAACAATGATATTGCCTCCAAACAAATCAAAAATGATAAATTAATTGTATACAAAAACCAACATACCTATTAAATAAAGCTTTAAAAATTAAAAAAATAAAAATAAAATAATAATTTTACTATAGTCCTAGACACATTTCACTTGAACTGATTATAATATAAAAAAACCCACACAATTTGTTATTTTACTTAATAATTCAGAATCCATGGAATTTCCACACAACGAAAACACGAGTGCATAGTTGCGTGTTTTCATGAGAATTGATACAATTTAAATTTCTTTTAACAAGCTAGCTGAGACTAATTTTTTTTTAAAAAAAAATAGCTCAGCCAAAACTACAGTCTCTACCTATAAATGTTTTTTAAAAAAACCACAGGTGAGAATGCTATTTTTTTTTTTAAATAACACCCAATTTTTTTCCTTTTAAATATTATAGCTGAGAATTACGGTTTATTCAGATACTATAGTTATCAACAGTGGTTTTTTTAGTTGTGCTATTTTTTAATTTTTTTATTTGTCGTAATGTGTTGATTTTGTTTTTTTTTTTTTAAAGTTGCGCTAGATTTGAAAAACATCCTTGAGTTGCTTTGTTTTTATGGAAGTAAATAAGAATCCTTATTTTCATCAAAATAAATAAATAAATAAATAATATACAGTGAATAATTACTGAGATTAGTAATCTCTTTCACTGGCACCATGTCCTTCCTTCCTCGGCCTTGACATGAAAATATTGAATTGATAGAGGGAGGGAGGGAGGGAGATAAAACTATCAGAACCACTGCATTTTTCACCAAAAGGTAAAAATACAAAGTGAAAAAGTGGCTGAGGTCTTAGCTTTCATTTCCTATTTAAACACTTCTGAAAAGGCCAAATTAATCCGTTCAAAACCCTAGCATGTTCTCCCTTCAGCTTCCTCTCTCCATATCCATTGAAGAAACAGAATAGATACCTTCCCAGATGATTGCTTGCAGTCTTACGCTGCTACCAAACCAAAAGACAGCCTCTTTGTTTGCTAAATAAGATGGCTTCTTCGAAGGTATAACGTGGATCTCAGGTTTCTTCTTTAGTTATTGGCTTCAAGGAACTTGAAACTACCACGGGCCTTTCTTTAGCTTCTCCTTGAAAAGAGCGCCAAAAGCAAGACTTCAGTTAAAAAATAGAAGGCCTTCCATACATACTGTTCCCTCTCTCTCTTCAGGCTACAAAACAAAAACCAGGCCCGATAGTTCTTTTAGCTTAGCTGCTCATACATGGAAGGTGCTTTCAGCAATTCCATGCCCTCACACTTCTACACTTTCACCCCTGGGACTAGTAGTGCTTATGTTACAGATACTGTCACCAATACTTGGATGGACACCAGGATATGGAGTAAGCTCCCGCAATCGCTGATTGATCGTGTAATCGCCTTTCTTCCACCTCCAGCCTTTTTTAGAGCTCGTTGTGTCTGCAAGAGATGGTATAGTCTCTTGTTCTCCAACAATTTTCTTGAACTCTATATCCAAATATCCCCACGCCGCCATTGGTTCTTATTCTTCAAGCACAAAAGCCTAAAAAGCTACATCTGTGGAAACAACAGTAACACCACTCGTGGCAGTGGCGGCCAAACTAGTACAACCAATATATTTGAAGGGTACCTCTTTGATCCTTACGATATTGCATGGTATAGAATTTCTTTTCCCTTGGTTCCATCTGGGTTCTCGCCTGCTGCTGCTTCTGGTGGCTTAATATGTTGGGTCTCTGATGAGGCTGGTGCAAAGAGTATCATTTTATGCAACCCACTTATTGGCTCTCTATCTCAGCTGCCGCCAACGTTAAGACCACGTCTCTTTCCTTCAACTGGCTTAAAAGTTGGGTCATCCTCAATTGATGTGGCTGTTGCAGGTGATGACTTGATTTCTCCATATGCAGTCAAGAATTTATCCACCGAAAGTTTTCATATTGATGCTGGTGGGTTTTACTCTCTATGGGGTACTACTTCTTCTCTCCCAAGGCTTTGTAGCCTTGAATCAGGTCAAATGGTTTGTGTTGATGACAGATTTTACTGCATGAATTACAACCCATTTAGCGTTTTGTCTTATGACATAGCAGCAAACAGTTGGTGCAAGATTCAAGCTCCAATGAGGAGATTTCTACGCTCGCCAAGCTTGGTTGAGAGCATGGGAAAACTCGTTCTTGTTGCAGCAGTGGAGAAGAGCAAGCTCAACGTGCCAAAGAGCTTGAGACTTTGGAGCTTGCAAGTTTGTGGAACGACATGGGTAGAGATTGAAAGGATGCCCCAGCAACTTTACCAACAATTTGACGAGCTGGAAGCTGGTCACGGGTTTGATTGTGTTGGACATGGTGAGTTTATTGCTATCATTATCAGAGGATCGGACAAGGCTTTGCTGTTTGATATCTTAAGGAAGGCGTGGCAGTGGATTCCTCCATGTCCTTACATAAATCACGGAGGTGGAGGTGGAGGTGATGATGAATTGCATGGTTTTGCTTATGAGCCTACAGTCACTACTCCGGTTACAGGCCTCCTTGATCAGCTCACAATCCCATTTCAGTCATTCAGTGGGTTAATTGGCTAGTAATTAAAGCTTCGATAGAATCAAATTAGGGCGTAGCAGCAGTCGCTGACGTCGGTACCATAAAAATGTGATAGTATGGTGCTCTAGTAGGAAATCATGAGAGGCTACCTGAAGTACTGGTTTATGTGGGTGATTCTGTTGAGTCAATCTCCATGTTTAGCAAGTATTATATCATATTGAATAGTTTAATTAATTAGTTAGTTAACCCTTTTATCTAATTTTGTTCTCTGCTACCGTAATAATTTGCTTTGGCGTCTTTACCAAAATAACTATCTTATTTATTTATTTATTTATTTTCAGCAAACGAGAAACAGGACCTGCCCATCTATGAAGGAGGCAAGTTTATTTTCACTTGGTGTTTTTGGTTAAATTTAAAAGCACTGAAATTATTTGCCTAATGTTTAGGGTAATGAGATCGTTTCGTGTTGATATGATTGAAAATCAACGTCTACCATATTATCCTCTATATATTTCCAGAAACAAGATTTTACAGTGATCTTAAACGAATATCTTTATATAAAGAAAGAGAAGCAAAAAATGGATGATTTATCTAATTTATTAAAAAAGATAATACAGAATTGTGAGATCTTCCACCCAAATTCTTTGAGGAAGAATAGGATTAGCTAATTTACCCAAAGCATGAGCCAGAATTTCCTTATCTTTTCATTACATAATGAGACAGCAATAGCATTCATGGGAGAGGTGAGGACACTGACCACATTCGACAGTCCGTCTCTAAAATGATCTACTCGTACCCCATGTCTCTTAACTTGAAAGAAGGCCTGCACGGGCTGCTATTGCTTCGCCAGCTTGTGGACCGAAGGTTGAGCTTCTATAAATTGATGCCGAGAGCATCACATGACCCGGATTGTTCCTAAAAACGACACCATAGGATGTGCCAGAATGCATGGACATCATTTTCTAAATACTGGACAAATAAAGACACGACTCCTCACCTTCAATTCTCGGGACTTTACAACTCTAATTTGTGTTATGCACAGAACAGTACACTGTACTTTAATTACAGAAGCTAGAGTTTTTAGTTTTTGAATCGAATTTGTCGGTTGCTCAAGTGTGGCACAAACGAAACAAATACACAACCACACGTGTTAGTGATCAAATGTTGGCACTTTTTACCATCTTTAGGACCACCCTTCTACAGGCAGCTGGGCTTGTCAGCTTCAATCAGCCCACAGTAAGATGGCAATGTGCAGTCCCTATAATTTGCATTTTTTTGGTTTCCCTTTTCTGTGTTTTTGGCATCATAGCCCCAATAATTTGCTCCATCACTTCATTCATCAATTGTGTTTTTGAGCTATGACGGTATACACAGTTTTATCAAACAGTCCCAGCCCTACAACTGAGCAAAGCTACGGCAGCATCACAAAATATGGCAGCTACTAACAAGTTGCACATTTCATATTCCAACGAATTATAGTGTCTCCATAAAGTATTGCGGAAGTACAAAATCTCTGGATGCTCTCATCAGAATTACAATCCATATAAGTGTTGGATATATCTATTCAAAATTTGCAAGACATAAACATGCTATGAAGTAAATCAGGAAAAACAAAAGATGGGAACATTTTCCACAGATACCAGCTCTTCATGCATTTCTGTTAACCCATTTCAGTCCTTAGATTGGAGCTGACGTATGATTGCCAGTCGAAGCTCACTTCCAAATAGCCTTCTTGAGGCTAAGAAACAAGGAAAATTACTGACCAAGGACACCTTAACAAACCTTTGAATATACATTTCCCGAGGCTAAATTTGGTAGCGATGCAATTTTTTTTCCCTTTCAAATTGGTTAACTGATCATTTAATTCGAACCTGGAGGATGAGGTGCACTTCCCTCTTGAATATGGACCTCAGCTCTTCATTAGCTTCAACACCGATCCTCCTGTGTGAATAACCAATACATGCTAATAAGAAAGTATGGTGATGACTCTTGAGGATGATGTCGTTCTTAATTCATGCGAGCCAAAACAGTAACAAGAAGTAAAAGCAGGAATACGAAAACCAAAGTCCTCAGAAATGATAAATTTGTTTTTTTGCATTCTTTCCTGAGTTTTTCTAAACTTATTCTTCATGGACGCTACCTAAAGTTTCCTGGGTTGCCGTCATATGTATCTTAGTGCCTAGAAAAAACATCTTAAGAACCACATCTCAGCTTCATTCATATTTTCTTTCCAAATATGCATGATGGTAGCCACCTTGATTGAAACTTGAAATAAAAGATGCAAAGGGAAAACAAACATAGCAGTAATCCTAGAGATGGAAGTTGCTTACCCAATTTTTGATCCCTTCTTCCCCACAAGAATCTTTCGCTGGCTTAGTTTAGGAGTGATGAAGTGCTGTTCAATCCTCAGAGAACCATCTCTTAATTCTTTCCAATCCATCAACCGATGTTCAATGCCATAAGGAATTTCCTGAAATGAACAGGGTTCATACTTTTCACTCAGATCCTCTAAAGTACATGCGGGAACAACACCCCCTAAAAGTAATAAAGCATATAAAATATGCCACAAGTCAATGAAGTAAATAAAATGAAGATCCAAGTTTTACCTGATGAACATGGTCTAATAACCTTTCCCGAACAACTTCTAATGAAATATTCTTCATGACTTCTTCACTCATAGATAGTGGATCTTCATCCCATGGTCTTTTGACTGCCTAAGTACAAATACCATTGATAAGCCAAAATCAGATGTGAGTCCTAATTGAGATAGTCATGATTTTTTTTTTTTTAAAAAAAAAAGAATGGTAGAACCTGAATCTACCAGTAAAACGGCTGCCTTTTCCATTCAAATTGTGCAGAAAATAATTCATATATCAATAGATAAATTAGATATTATTTACAGAACTGGGCATATTATGGTAAACTTTACTGACAAAATTAGCATCAATAACAAGCATGCCATATTCAAGTAAATTTCTCCACCAGGAAATGACTCTCATCAGAGATAAAGAACATTATTATGGCAAGAATAAATAAAACCTATTGTATCATTGTATGAGTGAACTTTATTCTCTTTAATGCAGAGGAGGCACTCATAATACTGCAGACAAAAAAATGACAGAAAAAGGATTCAGGGCCAAAACGAGTGGGGTAAGCAACAATTTCCCAAAAAAAAAAATCTGATAATATAGAAGGAAATTGTAACTATTTAAACTGAATTTTAACTCGAGAATTCCAATAGATATGCCTTTTTGTATTTGACTTATAATGGGAGATATCTTCAGACTCCAGATAATTTTGTTCCAAGGGTGGAAAAAGTCTTCTTTCCCAAGGAATGAGTAAATATAAATCATTCAAAGAAATCAAGTTCCTATAAATCTAGAAACTATTTCTTCTAAAATCAAAAGGCAAGGAAAATACCTGCTCCATCAAATATTGATTAAGATGTTTTACTCCAGAGCCCTTCAGTCCTGAGATCATGAAGTGCCTAGAAAATAGATGAATAGGAAAAAAGTAATCACAGAATTTTTCAAGCATCCATAGACAACTATAAAAAAGCAGCAAGGGAAAGCAATGTGATTTCATTTTATATGAAAACCTACCTATCATATCCAGGAAGGTCTTTGAATTCCTCAACAACCTTCAATAAGTCTTTCTTTTTCTCAACAAGGTCAATCTTGTTCATACACAACACCCGCTTTTGTTTTGGGTTTGCTTGTGCTCCCATGCATTTTATCAATCCAACCACTCTTGAATCAGGTCTAAATAGATGAAAAGCAGAAGGATCTTTTATCAGTGATCAGCATATAACAGGAAGCAACACAATATTACTAGAATGGAGTGTATCACCCACTGCACTGGTAGAACAAAAGAAAATAGTAAAACAGAAGAGGATGTTTATTAGGAGATTGAATAATCAGACAATAAGATCACAATTCTTGAATCACATTGAGCACAGTTCAAAGCCTATTTTAAATTGATTTCTGGGCAAAAAGTAACGTAAAAAGTAGCTCCTCCACAACCCAGATAAAAACCCAGGCAAGACTTGCAGTGATGACACATGACCTTATGCAAGCAGAGTACTAATCAAAATGGAATTTTGACACTGAAAATACATTACTACGCTTCTCTAGAAGTTCTTTGGCCAGAATTAATTTAGCAAACTCTTGATGTTTCTAATAACAACAATTACAAACTAAAAATATACTGATGAATCAATAATATGTTGAATACTAAGTTGACAGGAAGTGTAGTATTTTGGTGGATGGAATGCGAACAGATTCACAGTACGCAACAGGAAGGATGGGCAGAGTGTTTCTTCAGCAGATCAAAAGATGCATCTTTACAATTTTGGCCTCACTTTCCCAAAAGCTTCGTATGTAGCAAGGACAGTTACACAAGAAAGCATTTATTCGGGTAAAAAAATCCAAGTGTTCAGATGTAAAATGTTATGATAGAGCAACATGTACTGACCCCAATAAATTCCAACATATATAGTCAATAACAGAAGTCTTGAAAACATACAAACCACACGAGCATGGCATTACCTAAAAGTATTTGAAATTTCTTTTTGTCATTTTATTTCACTCCAAAAGTACATGTTATGGTTATGGACCTAACTTGAGTAACAGTTACCCATTACAGAAGCCCTACAGGTATATATGTACAAGGAGAAACGTATTGTAATCATGTGCAACATGTAATGAAGTCATACACTTTGAGGAACATTGTGTATATTCTTCTTTAAATCTGTTTTTAAGCATGGTGCTTTTGGTGATTCTATTGAAAACAAAAGTATTGGGGAAACAATTCTAAGATCTGCTAAAAGTTCAAGATCTTGATGGCAGATGTATGTTATTTAAGGCCCAAAAACCCATGGTATTATTGCAACTGCACCTTAAATCCATGGTTACAGTTATAGTTCTAAGGCTTGTTCAACAAATGCTGCTGATATAATATGCCCATCATTCAATCTAAAGAGTGTAATAGTGAACAAAACAGTAATAAATGAGATTTTTTTTGGGCAAAATGTTTGACCAGAATAGCAAATGGAGAAAAAAAATGCTAATTGTTTAAGCACAGCACCTAATGTGCAGATATTAAAACGATTTGGAGAACAACATTTATCGTATCAAAGCTAAGTCAGAACACAAGATGTCATTGCAACGCATGTAGAACTTATAACCCCCTCGTAAAATAGCTTTGCGAAGCAAAGTTGCCTAGGGAGATTATAGAAAGTAATAGGAAAACAAAAATGAGAGGTGAAGTCTATTCAAGGTCACATGCAACAGCTCACTAACCTGGTAAGATGCCTATGGACATCAAAAATAACCATAAGCACATCATATAAATCAACTGAACTCCAGGCACTTTCAACACGTGTCTTCATGTCTTTGTAAGGATAACCACGGTTATTTACCATGAGTCCAGGGGTGTCAAAGAAACACTGCATAAAATAAATGTTATTATTATATCTTCTGACAGCACACCAAAAGGAATGCACGATGGAACGTTTTGCTTGCAAATTACCTTTGTAATAAATATCCAAATAATTAAAAAACACCATATAATTAACATCATAAACCATCTACATTCTTTCAAGTGAGAAGAACAGGAGACCTAAAAGACATCATTTACAACAAGAACAACTTGATACAGAAAATAATAACGAGATTCCAAGGGAAAAATAAATTTTAATTCATCAACACACAAAAGCATTTCAAAGAATACAATGAGGCATGATGACAATAGCTCATAAAAGTTTCCATTTTTTAAAATAAAAAATAAAAATAATTTCAATTCGATATATATTTTATTTCGTATGCATATTGAATTATATAAATAACTTCTCAAAGCCTTGTATTGGAAGGGGACAAAGAATTGTTAAATAGCAAAATGTTAAAGTGACAGCCAACAACAAACGTACATAGAAGAAAATGATTGGCTCCTAACAAAACTTAAGCTTCATTTTTTTCCTGTCTAAAGAGAGGCTGATCATTTTCTTTTAAAGTACGCAAGCATCATAATTTGAGTATTCATGTGAAAGAATGCTTTAGGATTTTGTAATGCTACTGAAATAAGACCATGCAGAAACATCAGCTTAAAAGGAATCATTCACAAGAAGAAACAACTCAAAATAGAAAATAATAAAGAGATTCAAACAGAAAAATTCCATTTACATTATTTTGTTAAAATAATGCATTAATTTCGATTAATGTAAATTTTATTTTTCCATGCATATATTTCTGACCTCAAAAGGCCTCATAAGGCTGCAGAAAACAAAGACAGCTATCTAGCAAAAAGTTAAGCTGCCAGCCAACCACAAAGGGCAGGATATATAGAAAAATGATTAGAACCGGACAAAGATTAAGCTCCAGTTCAGAATTCCTGGCTAATGAGAGGCTTTTTACTTTCCTTTTCAAAGTAAGTCAATGCCACAATGAGAGTTCACGTGAAAGAATATGATTTATCAATGATGGCAGGTGGTCATGTAGAAACATCAACTTCTTTGTTTTTGAAGTGTGACATTCATACTTTTTTCATTTTTTAGCCATGGATTTAATCTGCATATGATGTTAGCATAATATTTGCTCTATCATGCAGATGAAACCATGCATGATGCAGTTATTAAATCCACAAAAGAAAAGAGAATGAAGTTGATAAACCAGAGCCATGGGATATACTATTTGAGTGTCTCCATCTGTCATCACTCCCAACACTTCATGAGTTGTGGTATTTGTCTTCCGTGACACAGCAGCAACCTTTGTCCCAACCTATGCATATGTGATAACAAAGAGCACATCCAAACAGTTGTCAGATGACGTTCATGTTGTAAAAGAATCAGGAACTTTGTAAATAGTACTGGATATAATAAGATAAATTGAATATGCATACAAGTTCTAAAGAGAGAAGATACCCTCTTCCTCTCTAAAATATTTGCTTCATGGGAAGCTTCCTACACCTCTGACTATGCATTGCAGGGCGGCCTTGGCCATTTCATATCATTCCCCCCAACCCATCCTACCATCTGGAGTTGACACCTAAAGGTTAAAAGTCCCAAGTTTAACTATTGGGCTGTCCCTTAAGGATTATATATATATATATATATATTCTAATGTATCCAAAATACATGACACCTCATGCTTTATGAAGGAGCAATACTGAGATCCCGCAAGATCATCCTTCACCATGAAAAAGCCACAGAGTTAAAGGTGAGCAATTGCACTCCATAAATTACTTCAAAATTTTGGATTGTGATTCCATACATATCCTTGTAATTCAAACAATAACAAAGATATAAAATAAGAATTTGGTATTCCACAATTGGAGTCGGGATCCAGTGTCTAATATGTTGTGGTTCACAGTGTGGGTATAGAGTACGACTCCTTTGCTTGTGGGTGGCGCAGAATAGGAAGTTAGTGAGATTGCAACTTCAGGTCTCGCAAAACACAGAAGCATCTGCTCTATCTACTTGATAGAGATGCGTGCAGACATACATAAGCCTATTGCTTCTTTCAAATTCATATAAACAAGGTAGAGTTCCCTCAGAAGTATGGTTTCTTAACTTTTTGGAGAAAGTTTTCCTTCTGATATACTCCTATTGTTTATTCATTACTCTTCTGATGTTTTGTCTGGGGCAGCCCTTTTCAAGGATCCGTATCACAAAGGGAGATCCCTCCCATAAGATGCAATTTGATTGGTCCCAGAATTCTCATGACAAGCCAATCTCCAACAAGACAGTCAGTTTCTCAAATTAAGCACAACCCACAAAACCCCCTAAGAAGTTATCTTGCGAAGATTAAACAAGAGAAACAGCTATTACTTAATGAAGGTTCTTCGTGTTCAAGATATGTTCTTACAGGGTACCAACCCAGCACAAAAGTTAAGGTACCAATTTGTCCATCTTTCGCACTTCAAAATCCTTAAGCTATAAAACATCAATGATAGCATCAATCTTTTGCGTATCAACTATCCTACACGATTCCCAAGGAAAACTGAAAATCGAGCTAGACCCCAATATCAACAAAACAATACAAGCTATTCTCTGAAAGTTTAACACTAGAAAAACATAGTCAACAAATCAAAGACCCCCCCATTTCTATATAATAACAAAAATTCAATAGACCACCAATATTCAAAACAACAGCAGAAACATCCAAAACACAAAACCATATTAAAAAAACGAAACCAGACCATGAAATTAGTCAAGGCAGACTTCCCAGCATTTGGAGCACCAATAATCCCGACCGAAAGCGACTTCTGATCTTCCTCTCTGACCTCCTCGCCCTCCTCCTCATCAGGCCTCTCTAATGCTGCCTCCAGCAAAGCTTTAGCCAAAAGTCTCCTCCTTTGCTCCTCCACTTGCTCTTCTTGTTCCTCCAAAATTTGCAGTTTCCCTTTTTGGGTTTCTTTTTTAAAAACTAATTTATCAACTCTCTCTCTGTATCTCTCATCCCAGGTGGGTTCCTTATGAGTGGCGCTAGTTGTGTTGCTGTTATTGTTAAAAGAAGAATCAATTGTGTAGTGGGTGCTGTCAAAGACAGAGTCACTATTGTCATTTTCACTCTCGTTTTGGTCAGGTTGGGCTGAGAAGAAATGAGAGAGGAGGTTTTGGTTAGTGTAGACAGAGGGAGGTGGCTTTGTAGCAAGGGTGCTGGCGATTCTCAGTGCTCTCAATGATTTCATTTCAAGATTGTGGTGAACTGTTACAAAAGCATAGACACATACATGAATGAATATATGGAGAGGGAGTGAGGTAGAGGGAGGGATTTTTGTGGTTTTCTTTGGGAGAATTATTGAGCTGCTCGGGGGTTTTAGGGGTTATGAGGTTTTTCTTTTTCTCCCGGCTTGTTTATTTTCTTTTTCTAAATGCGACACAAATATTCATGCCATGACAAAGAAATATAGTTAATTCTGTGCCTGTTTCATACCTTAGGTCACTTTTCATTTTTTTTTATTTACTTTTAAAATGGTAATTATTTAGATTTAATAGAAAAATGTATTTTTTTAGCTAAGTTTTTTATTTATGTGTTTTTTATTTCGCTAAGTTCTTTTATTAGCAATATAATTTTTTAATTTATTAGCAATATAATTTTTTTTAAAAAAATTAAATACAATTAAAATAAATATTTGTCAAAACTTTCAGGAAAATTAAATCAAGGAGAAGAAATTATCTCTTTAACAAATTCCTTTTTTATGTATTTATATTTTTATAAAAAAATTATTTTTTATATTAAAAACATTGTTTTTTAAATAAAAATATATCATAATTTGAATAGAAAGTTTCAATCAAAAACAAGAAAAATAATGGCTTGCTAATTTTATGTGAATGTACAAGAGTAATTAATTTGATAAATTATATAAAAATTAATATAAAATAAAAAAAGATTTATTTTTATAGAATATTCATGAGAAATTTAATATATATATAGATTCATATATAATTATTAATAAAATAATTGTTAATATTGCCATCAAGATCTCCAAAAATAATTTTATAATTAAATAATTTTTTAGATATTATTTTAATAGTTTTATTTTTATAAAATAATTTCTAAAATTAAAAGGAAAAAAAACTAAAAAAAACATTTAAAAAAGACTAAATACGACTAAGCTTGAACTTGTAGACTATCAGGCCCACATATTTAGCTTAAAAAGTATTTAGATATTCGTAATTTTTAAATTTTTAAAATTTAATTTTTAACATGTTATTATTTAAAAAAATTACATAAACCTTAATAATTTTATTTTCAATGCAAAATTACCTTTTAATTCATCTAAAATCCTAAAAAAATTAAAAAAAAAATATTTCAATTTGTTTCCTAAGATTTAGTTAAAACCCAAAAGCCATTGATATTAATTATTTTGTTGGTTAGATTGTAATTGGTCCAAAGTTTTCTCTATCCTTTTCAATGATTTTCTCACTTATTTTTCTACTTATAGAGAATGAACTGTGAGAAAAATTAAGTTTAAAATTAAAATATAAATATAAAAAACTATAAGAAATAATTCTAAAATAAAAATAAAAAGTAAAAGCCCAAAATGAACTCTATTTTAAATAAATAAATAAAAGGACCAAACATGGAAATACTAAAATTTAAAGGGCCAAAATGGACTTTCACTTAAAATTACAAGGACCATTTTGAAAAAATATAAAAATTTTAAGAGACCAAAATGAGCTTTCCTAAAACTAAAAGAACCAAATCTAAAAAATAAAAAAAATCTATTAATTCAAGTGGAATTTCACTGTCTATGAAATATATTAATAATGTAAAAAATAAAAAGAAAAAATGAAAATTTAATTAATTATAATTTAATCTTTAAAACTTAATTGAACCAATCAAATTATTCATCATGATTTATAGTTATCAAACTCGGTTTAATATTTATATTATGAGTTTGTTTGATTAACTTTCGAGTTATAAATCAACATGAGTCAATTCTAAACTAATATGGTTTTAGACAAGATAAAATATTAAAAATAAGACTAACATCTTTTAAAATAAAAATTAAATAAATTATTTCAATTTAACCCAAGCAAGTCAATTAAATCACTAGAGTCAACTTTCAAAAAAGTTTAAAAAGAAAGCCATGTTAGATTTTTTATTATTGAATTACTACTTTGACTTGTTAGGCTAATTTTCATAACTATATCATGATTTTAAAAAATAGATATATACATTCAATTTTTATATGTTAAATGTAATTATAATTTTTTTTAATCAGTTTTGACTAAATTATAAAATATTATTTTTAGAAAAATCCTACTACATGGAGGATGGTCAACGCTAATGATTTTTTTTATTAATTTGATTAAAAACAAGTTATTGTTTTTAGAACAATCCTACGACATGGAGGATGGTCAATACCAATAACTAATTTATTTTGACATATTGTGAAAAAATAATTTTCTTACTAAAACCAGGATAATAAGTGGTTTCAGTAAAACTAGTCTCTTGTTGGGATAAGAGACACACTAATACATAAATTAGTACTTGTACACATAGAGAAAATAATGGACAAAGAAAAAATATATAAAAGATGCAAAGAATTGTATTTAAGATATTACAAGATTGTGGACTTAGTATGCTAGAAAAATTATCTTGCCCCAACTTTTTTTTCTCAGTATAGTTACTAGGTGTATTTATGGAATCAAACTTATAATCTTTTCATGGAGGAAGGAATCATGTTATTGGTCAACCAATGTAGTTCATTGGTTGGTGTAATGTTGTGTTATGAGTTTTGTGCCTAGTATGCAACTAATGAAGAAATCGGTGTGCCATGTCTGCGTGACAGAGTATATTTATTGTCATTGTTGTTCATGTGAGCTAATAAGTATAGTGAAAATATAGCTATTAGTGATGGAGAATGATGTGTATCATGTAAAAAGTTTTTATGAGCAAGAAAAATTTTTTTTAATAAACATTGAAATTGCTAGTACTGGAAAAAATAAATGTGAGATAAAAAGACAGTAATAAAAGAAAGATGTAAAAAACAAATTGTAATGAATGTTAAGTCAAGCCTAAGGTCTTCTAAGCTTGACCTAAATGACCAAAGTTATTTGGGTTGAGGCCTAAACAACCCAAAGATCCTTTTCTTTTATAATCATTTTTCTCCTAATTATTTTAAATAGATGTGTTTGAAAGACTTAGCTAATAAAATTGGGATAAGAAAACTTACTTATTTTAAACAAATTTTACATGTTGTGACTACAAGAGGGTTATCATAGTCAAATATTTGAACATTGATTTTTTTGTCTTACAAGAAGTGTTTATATTAGAGTTTTTTTCTGTAAATTTTATCCATGTTTCTATAAAGAAAAAAAAATTCAACTATGTTTTATGTGAAGAGAAACAATAGAGCAATATAAAATGAGTGTGAAAGTTATATGGCTGTGAATGTATTTAGGAATATATTTTTAAAGAAAAATATTTATGACTAGTCATAAGGACTAATAAGGATCCACAGTCTTTTTTTTAAAATAAGTTGTCATGAATACTTTTTTTAAAATAAGTTGTCATGAATACTTGGAGAATTTATATGGAGACTTTATTATGGAGACATTTCATTAGAGATATGAAGATTTTTATGGAGTTAAAAAGAAGCACTACTATTTTTTATTTCACAGATTCAAAAGACAATAAGGATATGATTTTTAAAAATTATGTTATCTTAGGCAGTGCATCATGAGGATTTTTTTTCTTTATTTTTCAGGTTGCATCTTTTTCTTTAGAAATTATTAAAGGTATCATCTGAAAATTAATCTCTCTACCTCTTTTTTTTTTTGTAATGTATGATACTTTTTTGTGTCATATTAATAATCATGATGAAATATATAGAACTTGTTGGGTTTTCTCATGTTTGAACCACTTTTCATTTGAGGTAAGTATTGCAACAAGTCTATATTCTTTATGATGTCCAACTCCTCAGCATGTATGAAATAGAGAAGCATGAAGTTGTTTTTAAATAATTAGAATAACGTTGTTGAACATTTACACTTGATGAAAAAGTTATTAGTTAGAGGATTTGGAGTCTATAAGAAGACTGGTTACTCTATTTTATCCTAGGATTTTATCAACCATAAAAAAAAGTTTTGGTCAATAGTTAAGGGGGATGAATTGTTTTTTCATTCAATTTCTCATAGACAATGTCACTAATAAAGTCGTAAAAAAACTTCACATATAAAAATTAATTGTAAAAGATCTTCACATATAAAAATTAATTTTTCTAATTGGAAAACTAGGTTGATAACTGGTTCTTGTTCCTATCAAGATAAATGACACTCTGATACTTAAGTTAGTATTTGTACATTTGAAGAAAATAATGGACAAGGAGAAAACATTTGGAAAATGTAAGGAAGCATATTTGGACATTGCAGAATTATGAACTTTGTATGCTAGAAAAATTATCATGCCCCAACCTTTTTTTTTCCTAGTTAGTGACTAGATGTGTTTATACATATAAGCTTGTAATTTTCTCATAGAAAAAGGAATCATATTATTGCCTAACCAAAGTGACTCACCGATTGGTTTAATGTTGTGTCTAAGGTTTTTTGTCCAATATATGATTATAGGAGAAGGTGGTGTATCATATTTATTTTTATTGGTGTTCGTGTGGGATGGTAGACATAGCAAAAACATAGCTATGGATGATAGAAAACATTGTCTATCATGCAAAAATTTTATGTGCACAAGACAAAAAAAACCTATAAAATGCCTTCACACACAAAACATAATGAATTGGAACATTTTTTTTTACCCTTTTTTTTTCAGTTATTAAATTTTAATTTTTTTATTTTATCATTTGATATTGTATTGATTGAAATCCGGGGTTAATTATTAGTTTCAATTTGTTTTTTTTTTGTTGTGATCATTAGGATTAAAAAAATCTCAGTATCGGTTTGAAACTCAATTTTACATAACAAAATTTACTTTTATTGTTTGAAAAATATTGAAAATGAGGGGACCAAGATTAAAACAAAGAAAAAATAAAAGCCCTTTTGTATTTTTTTTATAAATAACTATTATGTAATTTTAGTCCTTTTTCTTTTGACACGACTAAAAGATTGATGTCTTCTCCCAAGTGCAGGAGTGTCGAAGTAATAAATAACCCGGCAAGACCGGGGTCGAACCACAGGGAGGTTAATTGTACAAATTATAAACAACAACAGTAACAATAACAACAACAATAATAATAGTAGCAATAATAATAATAATAATAATAATAATAATAGTAGTAGTAGTAGTAGTAGTAGTAGTAGTAGTAGTAGTAGTAGTAATAATAATAATAATAATAATAATAATAATAATAAAGAAAGAGAAGGAGAAGGAGAAGAAGATGATGAGAACTTCGAGATGGAATATTAATGTAAAGATTAAACAATGATAAGAACAAATGCCAAGGTTAGAGGTTCCACTAATGGTATGTCAAACAAGTATAGTATAAACAATTGGAAACCACACCAAATGAGGTTCCAATCTGATTATAGATTGTTAACATGATTACATTAGTCATCTTATTCGATTAATGCTAATACTTGTAAATCTCGTCAAGCATTCATGATTATAACTTATGTTAACAACAAATCAAGTTCCTTTCATAGCTCAGGTGTCGGTTATACCATACATTATGGGCTATGAAAGTGCCAAGCATTTGTTGTACCAAGTGTTATACAACATAAATCAAGATTAGTCATTTAACAAGCAAAGTATTAAAGAGTGAACAAGATAACAAATATAAAGCATGTTAGTATCAAACATTAAAGTCTATATTAAGTTTACACTATACTTATTCTTACACCATTAGTATAACCTTTTCACCTTGATATAATTAACTTAGCTAGACATAATGAAGGAAAGAAAAATAGATAAACAAAATAAGAACATAAAAGCTAACTAAGTAAAGGAAAGGAAATGAAAAGCATAAACTTAATATTAATGAAAGCAAAGCATAAACATTACAAAAAATACAAAGAGAGAAAGGAAGAGCATGATCTTGATCTGGAAACCAAGATGCCTAAATGCATGGCAAATGCCTCCTTTTATAGGCCAAAATTGGAAACTATTGATTTGATGACTAATTGATAAGTGGGTGGCCAACTTTTGACTTGGTGATAATCCTTATCTTCACTTGTCTGCCCAAAACGTCATTGATAACGTCCAAATTGGAGCCAGTTGCAAACACGAAAGTTGTAGGCAATTGTCTCAGCTTTCTTGTATAAAACATTCAGCTCATTTGGACTTCTAGAACTCCAGATATGGCCAAAATATCGAACAGTGCTCGGGCTGGAAGACAGATTCGGGCTTCTTTGTTGTTGCTACAATTTGGACTTGATAATGGCCTTTTTAGATCTTGGGCTCCATATGAAAGTTGTAGGCCTATGTCTTACCTTTCCATCCATATAAATTAGACCTAAATCTGAGATCTGTAGCTCCAGATATGACCCAATTACCGAACAGTGTTCCGGTTTGGATTGCACCGACATCTCTTCTCTAAGTTTGACCATCTCTTTATCCTTGCAATTTAAGTTCTTCAAGTCATCAATCAATCCTTTCATTTATGTGATAGGCCTGCATTAAAAATAGACATTTACCACAAATTAAAGGTATTTTATATTATTAGATATATTATTATAAAACATGCTTTAGTTAAGGAGTTATTGATACTTCAAGTGCAAAATGATGATATAAAACCATGACAAAAATGCAGTTTTAAGTACTAATCACACCCCCCAACCAGCTTATTACTAGTCCCTAGTAATCAAAGCGTTAAAACAATTTGCAAATTTCACAAAGCAAGGTATTCATCATTTAACTTCCATTAATCTATCCAGATAAACAAACTCTCATTAAATTTATATATCTGCTCAATACCTCTTAACAAGATATTAATAAACCTTTCTTTTGTGCTCAATGTATCAACACATAATTATGGGGCTTTTCTTGGAAGAAAACAAAATTTTTGTTCTAATGTTTAAGGTTAACTTCTTTGGGTTGGGATTATTATTTTTGTCTTTTTTTTTGTTTTTTTTTTGTTTTTGTCTTTTTTTTAAAAAAATATATATACATATAATTTAAAAACATCATGCATCTTTAACCCATGTAACGAGCTTTCAGCTAATGACTCCCAGACCAGTTGGTCTTAGGGCATTAGGTGTTAAGACACCCCTACGAGCTTAGTAACTCGGGTCGCAGATACTGATATGTAGATAGTGCAATGTTTGATTCCCTTAAGCTTTTCTCCTCAACCCATGTAACAAGCGTTGGGCCAATAGCTCCCAAGTCAGTTGACTTTAGGGTATTAGGTGTTAAAACACCCCTTCGGGCTTAATTGCTTAGGTTAGGGAGGCTACGAAACCAAACTTATCTACATTTTTATTATCATCATTTTTTTTCTTTTTTTTTTCTTTTTTTTTTTAATTTTTTTTTCTTTTTTTTTAATTATATATAATTCCTTTCCCTTAGTTGCTACCTTTAACAAAAGAACATAAATAATGTAATAATCCAATATACAACCCACAATCATATGTTAAAGTGTGTGTGTGTAAATTAAGGTTTAAGAATACATGTTAAATAAGTATATGAGCAGAATTAAGTGATAATAATACGAGAGTTTGTAAACCTGAATATTTCAGGAAGTATTATAATAGACCTTGTTAAGAATGGTTACTAAGATGCGTCTCAAGAGTCACTTTAACAAAAGAGCTCCTTTACTCTGCCATCCTAGTAACAACAATTATGCACATGCTTTATGAAATTAAAAACATTTTTTTTTATCAACTACTACCCTCTCCCCCCAACCAAAACGAGACATTGTCCTCAATGTTCTAAGGTAGAAAGATAGAGTATAGAAGATATCACCTGAAATAACGAACACTGACAAAACCTGAAACACACTGAAACAAAAATATGAAATAACAAAACACAATAATAAAACCAAAAGACACAAAAATTCACAAATGAAGGGTCAAATCCAATCTAAGCTTTTTACGGTTTCCCGTAGATGACCAATTTATACGACTCATGGAAGGATCAATCACAGGAATGAAAGATTGTAGTTGGTCAATCAATTGTTCAGCAGTAGTAGCAGAGATTATGATTTGTCGTGCAGAAGATGTTAGAAATTCCTATTCCACAGCATGATCAAGAAAAGACAACAACTTATCATAATAACCATTAACATTTAACAAACCTATGGGTTTATGGTGAATGTGCAATTGAGCCCAAGAGGAAATATGAAAGATCTCTTCCAATGTGCCTAGACCACCTGGTAAAGCAATGAAAGCATCAGCATGGTTAAACATTGCATTCATTCGAGCCGACATTGTGGAGACCTGAAGTTCCTCTCCAATTGTTTTTCCAATGATGTCCCCTTGTGCCAAAGCTTCTGGGACGACCCCCAAAACTTGACTACCTCCTAAAAATGCAGCTATTGACACACCTCCCATTAACCCAAGACTGCCTCCCCCATACACTAAATGAATCTTTCTCTCAGCTAGCACCTGACCAAGATGGTTTGCTGATTCTAAAAACTCCTTTTCTTTTCCAGGACTAGATCCACCGAAAACACAAATATTTCTTATTTGATGACTTGAGGAACTTGCCATTTCTACACACTTCTGTATTTGTTGAATGTATGGGTTGAGTAGAAATGAAAGGAAGGAAAAGAGGGTTTTATAGATGAGAAATTAGAAAGGCAATCATAACATCTATATGTAGGCCAGCTGGAGTCTCACACACACTCTCTCTCTTTTTATTTATTTATTTATTTACTTTTGAAAAAAAACATGTGTATGTACAGGTAGTTGTGATTGTGGCTCACATCTTCCCTTGGTTTTACGTCCAAGAACGGCTTAAACGCCCTCTATGGGTCGGGGATAGGCTTCCCATCCAGTTTTCTTAAAAACTGGCAAACAGGGTCTTTTTTAGTCAGATTCCCAAGACTAAGTCGATCATGTTCTTTATGAAATAGTGGCCATAAATCATGAATTGCACGATGCACATCTCCACTAGGATGCGTCTCAAGAGTCAATAGAAGATTATCTAAAGACTCCTTACTCAGGCCATCCTTAATGAATTGTATTTTATCTTCACGGTTTATAGATACCATTCCTAAAGAACGACATTGTGTATTACAAGTCCATCTAGCACATTGATGACAAACTTCTAGTCGGTTTGCACGACGCTTCTTTACAAAAGTGCTTTTACCTGTTCCAGGCATGTGTGAAATAAAGAAATTAGAGGACTCACCTGATAATCGGACCTTTGCTTCAATCAACCAGCGAATATCTTCAGAAATTCCATGATTCATTAATAATCTCAATCTTGCACATCTAGCACGGTAAATTTTTGTTATCGCATTGAGGCAGAGCGGGAAAATACTTTTTCAATTTTTCAAGATTAGTGTCCATTTTCAAATGAGAATTGGAAAAGAGCTTCAAAGAATTGCACAGATATATACACCGATATCAGTTATTGTGGGAAACTGAAAGAACCGACTTAAGTCACGGAGTACCGTTATCCGCCATTTGACCGGGGTGAGATAAACTAGCAAAAATCACTAAAAAAGAAACACAAAAACAATGTGAGAAAAAAAATAATCAACCTTTATCTACAAGATCATTCCAACCAGTTGATTCATTTTTACTAGGAAAATTATCAAAGTAAGCTTTCAAACGATGTCCATTTTCCTTAAAATCATTGTCATTCATTGAATTCTCAATATCACAGGCCCCATAAGGATTGCTCCATCTTGGTCTTAGCTCTCTAGGGACTGCATAGAGTTGAGAATTATAAAACAAAACTTTTTGACCAGTATCAATCTTTTGACAATTTTCACAAGTTTTGCAGAATGCATGTGTGTCCTTGAACATGGTGGGCCAATAAAATCCACTTTGTAAGATTTTTGCAGTTGTCTTTTTTGACGAGAAATAACTTCCACATGCTTCAGAATGACAAAGTTTAATGACACTACTTACCTCATTGTCGGGAATGAATCTTTGAAATATTTGATCAGGACAATATTTGAATAAGTTAGGGTCATCACAATAAAAGCTCTTCACTTCGTTCAAAAACTTTTCTTTGTCTTGGGTACTCCAATCAGCTGGCAAATCTCCTAAAGCAAGAAAATTAATATTTTTATCATACCAAGGCATTGAACTAAGAGAAAGTAAGGAATTGTTAGGAAAGTAATCATCGATTGGTGTGATGTCAGATGTCGAATCTGTTGTCACTGTTGACAAAAGATTCGCATCAACATTTTCGGTGCTTGTTTCATTCGTGATTTCTTCCTCAGAATAAACCATTTGCAAATCTTCAGTTTCATCCAATTCATTTTTACTTAAAGTAGATTCAAGTTGATCATAAACTAATTCATCAATATGATCTACTTCTTGTAAATCATTATCATCTCCAGGTTGCTTGCAAATGTTGAAAATATTCATCTCCAATGTCATGTTTCCAAATGATAGCTTTATCAGTCCATTCCTACAATTAATTAATGCGTTAGAGGTTGCAAGAAAGGGACGTCCTAAAATAACAGGAAATGAATTACATGCTTCAACAGGTTCTGTGTCCAAGACAATAAAATCCACAGGATAAATGAATTTATCGACTTGTACTAACACATCCTCAATTATTCCTCTAGGCACTTTTACAGATCTATCGGCAAGTAAAAGAGATATAGAAGTTGGTTTTAACTCACCTAGATTGAGACTTTGAAAAACTGAATATGGAAGTAAATTCACACTAGCTCCAAGATCAAGTAAGGCTCTTTCAATTTTATGCTCTCCAATAAAGCAAGAAATTTTAGGACAACCAGGGTCTTTATATTTCAAAGCATTATTGTTTTGAAGAATAGCACTTACTTGTTCGGCTAGAAAGGCTTTCTTTTTCACATTCAGTTTCCTCTTCACAGTGCATAGATCTTTCAAAAATTTAGCATAGGAAGGAACCTGTTTAATAGCATCCAGCAAAGGTATATTGATTCTTACCTGTTTGAAAATTTCAAAAATTTCTGAGTTGTGATTGACTTTCCTTTGTTTGGTCATGGCTTGAGGAAATGGAAGTGATGGCGGTGAATCAGTCGTTTCTTTATAATTTTCAGATTCAACCCCTTCCTTACCTTCAGAGATTGACTCATCATCTTTCTCATAAGGTTCAAGAGAGGGTTTTTCAATAACCTTACCACTGCGCAGAGTAGTGACTGATTTGACTTGATCCATGTGTTGGCTTCCGGAACTACTTACATTTGCATTGTATTGCCCCTTGGGATTTTGTTGCGGTTGAGATGGAAACTTACCTTTCTCTTGGAAACTGAGAGCAGATGTTAATTTAGCAAGAGTATATTTAAAATCTGTCATGTTTTGAGCAAGTTGAGTATTGATTGTCTCTTGCTTTTCAATGAATGCATGCAATGTTTCCTCAAGATTTCTTCTAGGAGGTGGAGCATAAGGAGGTACATATCCATGAGAATTTTGGAAATTGTGGTGTGCTTGAAATGGTGGTTATGAAGTTTGTGCATTATTGTTCTCACTCTTCCAACTGAAATTTGGGTGATTTCTCCAACCAGGGTTGTATGTTTGGGAGTATGGGTTGTGGTTGGGCCTTTGGAAACTGTTTAAAGCATGGGCTTGTTCATAGAGACATTCCTTAAAAGAAGGCAAGGTTGGATAATCGTTGGTTGAGTGTTCATTTGTTTCACAGATTTGACACACAATGTTTTCAACAGATTTTAATTGACCACTCTTTTTTAATTCTAGTGCCTCGACTTTTCTAGCTAAAGATGCAATGTTGGCTTGAAGGTCATGATCTTCCCTAAGGTTGTACATACCTCCACTAGATGTATGAGGTTGAGTTTTACTCGGTGCCTCATATGTACCCGCGGTGTCCCAATTTTGAGCATTTTCAGCTAACAAGTCCAAGTACTTCATTGCTTCATCAGGGTCTTTATCTTCAAAAGTTCCATTGCACATCAATTCAACCATTTGCCTATCTTTAGGTGTTAACCCTTCATAGAAATGTGAAACCAATCTCCATGTTTCAAAACCATGATGAGGGCAAGTACTAAGCAAGTCTCGATACCTATCCCAACATTTGTAAAATGTTTCTCCTGGTTTTTGAGTGAAAGTGGTGATTTGTCTCTTGAAAGAGTTTGTTCTATGAGATGGGAAAAACTTCTTTAAAAACTGTTGTTGCATTTCATCCCAAGCACGAATGGATCCTGGTCTTAAATTTTGTAGCCATGTTTTAGCTTTATCTTTTAATGAAAAAGGAAAAAGCTTTAATCTGATGGTGTTCATGCTACAATTTAAATTATTATATGTGTTGCAGACCTCCTCAAATTCTCTTAAATGCAAGTATGGATTTTCCAATTCCAAGCCATGAAATGAAGGTAAAAGTTGAATAATGTCTAGCTTAAAATTAAAATGAGAAGCATCAGGAGGAAAAACTATGCATGATGGTGCACTTGTTCTTGTGGGATTCATGTGGTCTCTAAGTGTTCTAGCACGGTTATTCTCATTATTCTCATTTTGAAGTGATTGATTATCTTCTTCGGCCATATTTTCTGAAAATGATGAGGATATCCTACAAAGTCTACCACTTGATCTACGTGACCACACTCTCATGCACGTGTAGGAATAGAATAAAATGAAGAAGAAAACAAAAAAAGAAGGAAGAAAACAAAATAAGGAGAAACAAAATAAAAGGGACAAAGTTATATATAAGAAAAGTGAAAAGAGAAAATAAAATAAATATTATAATTTATACAAAACTTACCTCTCCGGCAACGGCGCCAAAAACTTGACACGACTAAAAGATTGATGTCTTCTCCCAAGTGCAGGAGTGTCGAAGTAATAAATAACCCGGCAAGACCGGGGTCGAACCACAGGGAGGTTAATTGTACAAATTATAAACAACAACAGTAACAATAACAACAACAATAATAATAGTAGCAATAATAATAATAATAATAATAATAATAATAATAGTAGTAGTAGTAGTAGTAGTAGTAGTAGTAGTAGTAGTAGTAGTAGTAGTAGTAGTAGTAGTAATAATAATAATAATAATAATAATAATAAAGAAAGAGAAGGAGAAGGAGAAGAAGATGATGAGAACTTCGAGATGGAATATTAATGTAAAGATTAAACAATGATAAGAACAAATGCCAAGGTTAGAGGTTCCACTAATGGTATGTCAAACAAGTATAGTATAAACAATTGGAAACCACACCAAATGAGGTTCCAATCTGATTATAGATTGTTAACATGATTACATTAGTCATCTTATTCGATTAATGCTAATACTTGTAAATCTCGTCAAGCATTCATGATTATAACTTATGTTAACAACAAATCAAGTTCCTTTCATAGCTCAGGTGTCGGTTATACCATACATTATGGGCTATGAAAGTGCCAAGCATTTGTTGTACCAAGTGTTATACAACATAAATCAAGATTAGTCATTTAACAAGCAAAGTATTAAAGAGTGAACAAGATAACAAATATAAAGCATGTTAGTATCAAACATTAAAGTCCATATTAAGTTTACACTATACTTATTCTTACACCATTAGTATAACCTTTTCACCTTGATATAATTAACTTAGCTAGACATAATGAAGGAAAGAAAAATAGATAAACAAAATAAGAACATAAAAGCTAACTAAGTAAAGGAAAGGAAATGAAAAGCATAAACTTAATATTAATGAAAGCAAAGCATAAACATTACAAAAAATACAAAGAGAGAAAGGAAGAGCATGATCTTGATCTGGAAACCAAGATGCCTAAATGCATGGCAAATGCCTCCTTTTATAGGCCAAAATTGGAAACTATTGATTTGATGACTAATTGATAAGTGGGTGGCCAACTTTTGACTTGGTGATAATCCTTATCTTCACTTGTCTGCCCAAAACGTCATTGATAACGTCCAAATTGGAGCCAGTTGCAAACACGAAAGTTGTAGGAAATTGTCTCAGCTTTCTTGTGTAAAACATTCAGCTCATTTGGACTTCTAGAACTCCAGATATGGCCAAAATACCGAACAGTGCTCGGGCTGGAAGACAGATTCGGGCTTCTTTGTTGTTGCTACAATTTGGACTTGATAATGGTCTTTTTAGATCTTGGGCTCCATATGAAAGTTGTAGGCCTATGTCTTACCTTTCCATCCATATAAATTGGACCTAAATCTGAGATCTGTAGCTCCAGATATGACCCAATTACCGAACAGTGTTCCGGTTTGGATTGCACCGACATCTCTTCTCTAAGTTTGACCATCTCTTTATCCTTGCAATTTAAGTTCTTCAAGTCATCAATCAATCCTTTCATTTATATGATAGGCCTGCATTAAAAATAGACATTTACCACAAATTAAAGGTATTTTATATTATTAGATATATTATTATAAAACATGCTTTAGTTAAGGAGTTATTGATACTTCAAGTGCAAAATGATGATATAAAACCATGACAAAAATGCAGTTTTAAGTACTAATCATCTTTCTTGCTTTTTTGTTCTTTTCTTTTTGCTTTCAATTATCAAATTTTTATTTTTTTTAATTTCATCCTTTAATGTTGTGTTAATTGTGATTAATGATTGATAATTTGTTTTGATCTACTTTTTATGTAGTTATCTTAATAAAAAAAATCTTGGCATTAGATTGGTGCTCAAATTTATAAAAAAAAGGTTTAATTTTATTGTTTGAAAGAAAATAAAACTAGGAGTATTAAAATTGAAATAAAGAAAAAATGGAAGCACTTTTAAAAAATTGGTGCCAGAGCCTTTTTGCTCAATTTTCTATTAGGATTGTTTTTCAAAAATCTTTTTTGGTCTCTTTAGTTTAACAATTAAATAGTTTAGTCCACAATTTAATTTTCTTTATATTTTAGTCCCTTGACTCGAGAGAGGAGAGGGTTATAAAAAAAATACAAAACAAAAAAGAGTTCAATTGATCTAATTTCTTTGATAAAAATAACCAATTTAGGTATCAAAATATTCTTTTTAATGATATAAGTGTAACTAGAGTAATTTTAGGCTACCATATCACATGAAAAGTTAAGTCGAGGTCAAGAGAGAACATTTTTTGTTATAGTTTTGTGTTTTTTAAATCAATTTAGAGAGTTTTTGAGTTGGAAAGTTAGTTTTAAATTATAAAAGTATTTTTAGATAAAAATAGATTAAGATTTTAATTTTTTTACAAAATAAAAATGCCTTGCCATAATTTTTTTCACCACCTTTATCATAGTAAAACACTTACACATCATCTACTTGAAAAGAAAAAATGGACTAGCGATGCATCATCCAATCATTTAAATAATTAAAAAAAATAAAATGTAGGCATGCGGGTCCATGTTGCTACTAGGCCTATCCACAGGGCATGAACTTCAATTAATAAGGAGGACTACTGGCCTTTTTCTTTTTTTCAATATATTGTTTTTTCACTATATATTCATTTAATATGAAATCAAATAACTAATTACATGTTAGATATATCACTTTATTAATTTTTAAAATTAATTAAAAATATATTTAAGTTATTATTTTTTAAATTGCATTAAGATTTTAGTTTGTTTTTCTGGAAACCCATCAAAAAAAAAAATTTTAAAAAAAGAGCAAAGATTTCGCGGTTGTTATAGGAGTATATATCTTCATTATCGTATAATTTTAAAAAATACAAGGTGATTAAACCAAGTCAAGTCATGACCGAGAACACATAGTTTACAAAAGAATTGAAGTTGACCAGAGTGAAATCTTTTATATTTAAAAAACAAAAACGTGTAATTTTTTTTCCCCCTCACTGCTTAAAAACTAGTCCACCTACAACTGCTTTGCTTTGACAACTTTTCTTGCGTGTTGAAAAATAACCTGGACAGCCTATCTAGTATTTTCCTATAAAATCCTATGCAAAGCACCCCTGGTTATTCAATTTTTTTACCTTATTATTCCCATAACTAAGAAGACAAAATACCTATCTAAAAATATGGAAGAAAAAAAAGACTTCTACCTGACCTCTAGATGGAGGAACAGCAGCGCTACACCCGGGCAGCAGACAAATAAGAACTGGGATGATTTAAAAAACATAAAAAAATTCCAGCCTGCAAACACAGCCTAGATAATGCATCTGAATTGGGGTGATATTGTCACTAATCATGGACTAATAGCCGCCACCGAAACAACCCCCCATCCTCCTTTCCAAAAGCTACTTCATTTCCCTGCATCTCACCACCACTTGGGCAGCACTGCCCCCGTCGCCTCTCCTTCTCCAGTCTTTAATGAAATACAATTTGTTTGTTATACACCATCTCCTCAAAAACACTGCACCAAATGAAAACCACAAAACCACATTGTGATTCAATGAATAATGTAACTTAAACTCCGTAATTTATTCAATCGAAACAAGTAAATCAATAATGCCCCATAAGGCAATTCCAAGTTTCACATGGTACCTCTACAAACTGATGGCGGGAGATTTCAGCAGACATTAAAAGCAAACTCAAATCTATAACCTAAAAGGCTTACAATTTTTCTTCACCAACGTAAAGAAAGGAAAGACAGAAAAAAAACAAAAGACAGAAATAATGTTGCCGCCATCTCTCAAGAGTTGACCTACACGCTAAAGAACGAGGGCTGTTGTATCTCACTTGTATGGAATACAGCACACGCATGATCCTAAAGGATGTAAAGAACGAGAGCCAGGGATCCCCGTGCAGTTTATATGAATTTTGCAGCAGTCAGAGGGGCTTTGAATCCACAAAAATATTCCAATGGTCTTTAGTTATCTAAAATGCCATTCGGCCAGCAAGTCTGCTTTCCAATATCCTTTTGTCAATAGCTGCATCAACTGAGCTCATCTGCAACAAGCAACAACAATGAGAAGATTAAGAGATGAACCATGACAAGAAATCAGTTGGATAAACCAGATATTTGAAAGCTTGGTCCTATGGTGAAAGATGCCAAACTTTGCGAAAGAAGCTGACCTGGGCCAAGTCTGACTTCACTGTTCGACGATAAAAATAAATTGTAATCATGCTAGGAATGAGCAAAAATCTGTTGGGTATCATCTTGTTCCACCCAAACCCCAAATATAGTAGTCAAGCATATGGAGAAGAATAACAACAAATAAATTCAAATTTTAAATAAGCAATACATACGCTTTTTGTTAACTGAGAATGATGCTAGGAAGGAGAATCCTCGATTTGATTCCAGCAACAAGCTTTGTCAAAATGGTAATAACTAACTACCAGCATAAATAACAAATACAACTATTTGAATCGACTGCCATCATGACATTGGCATGCAAACCACAGAATTGTGGAAAACAAAAACAGAAACAGCATGACCATCAGGAAGTGGACATTGAATTCTAGAGACACTTGACTAAACACATAGCCATAACTGTGGGTTTGTTGATGAGTTAAGAAAAATAAAAATTGAAAATTCATACAGAAATACCTCTCTAAATAGGTAACAATGCATAAACAACTGTATCTGAAAACAAAAAGCATAAAGCCTACCCAACTGGTTAGATGTGCAAACCAACTCCAAATACTAAAGAGGTAGTCATAACTTACCTGGCTAGTTTCATCATGCACCTGATACTTAGGTAATGACATTCTTCTTTCCTCCTGCAAATATTCAAACCATTAGCAGGTCTAACAACTAAAAATTTAGGCTGCGTTTGTTTTTCACTGACTTTTGTGTTTACGGTGAAACAAACACAGCAAGGTGTTTGGTAACAAACTAAACTATGTTTTGTACTGCAAAGCCCACTAAAAAATCAAGGTTTAAACACAGTTTTTGTGCAGCAGATTTTACATATTTTTTTAATTAAGTTTCGTAAAACCCTGTTTGTTTTTGCGTTTCAAAAGTGCTTTTAAAAAAATTAAATTTATTTTATTTTTTCTTTGCTTCCATATTGATATATTTATTATGTTTTCAGATCATTTTGATGCATTGATATCAAAAATAATTTTTAAAAATAAAAAAAATATATATTATTTTGATACATTTCCAAGTAAAAAACACTTTGAAAAGCAACCACAACCATACTTCCACCAAACATTTTATACATGTTTTTTCCTACACATAAACTTCAACCACAATTTTTACCAAACACGTATCTAAATTCAATTAACCGCACTTTTTTTAAACTTACTTTTTTTAAAAAAAAAACCACAACCATAAAAGCTACCTAAAAAACAAACAAACAAACTAATAGGCAATGCTAAAAGAAAGAATTATTAACCTAAAAACAACTTACCATGGACATTGCCTCATCATCCCAAACTAGATAGACTTCGTTAACAGCTGTCTGCGTGGCAGGAGCCTTGTTTGCAATTACAGGGGGCGGTCCAATAGAAGGGCCACCGGTATTTGGACCAGAGGCATAAGAATGTGCGTTGCCTAATGTCCCAGCCACAGTAAACAAATTTGAGAATAAGACATTATCATTCAGTGAGCAAAATGAAAACTTTGATGATAAAACCAATCCTTAAAAAAATCATAAGAGTATGATCCTGTGCCAGAATGAATGCAATACTAAAGTTATCATTACAAACACTAAAATGAACACTTTTTTAAATCAACAATGTCAAAAATTGACACAAAAGATATTATTAATAACAAGGGACCATTATCAAACCTGGAAGGTAGCCAGTTGTCATGGAACTATTGACTCCCGAATGGACATTCACTGAACTTTTAACTTCTCCAGGAGAGCTCGATGAAATACTTGTTGGAGGCAAAGGAGCAGAAAATGGTGAACTTTGAGGCAAGTTATTGTTGACAACAGGGAACAATGGTTGTGATACAGGTGGTGTGGATGAGGGCAGTCCAGGAGGAGGTGCTTGTGAAGGTGGGAGTGCAATTGATGCAGTTGATGGCACAGGAGGCCTCATATTTTGCACAGGAAACAGTGGCTGCTGGGCATATGCAATTGGGGCAGAAGGAGAGATTGAAACAGCAGGATGCGTTGGGAACCAAGTCTGTGGACGGGGAGGAACTGGCCAACCAGCAGGAGGAACTGGAACAGCAGAATTATACCTGTAGCCAAAACCAACAAAGATATAATGAGAAGCTAATCACAATATTTTCCATATACTTGCAGCTTAATACTGCCACAGAGGATGAATCAGTTGTTTACTGTATGGGGACCCCAAAATGTCAGACAGGGGTAAGATTCACTTGGTTTCGAAAACTAAACACGCAATTAGTGGGGGTATATGCTACAGATCCTAAAAATTGAAACAGAATCATGAGAAAATTCTGCAAAAGATGATACTTCAAAAGATTAACTTGGACCTAGAGTACAAGAGCCTTTACCTAGGATCAAAGTTGGCCCTCTACTCTTTACCAGATGGTTTCAATAACAGTCAAAGTTCAAACTTAATCATAATTAATATAATCATGAACCCCAGTATATATTTTTTGCATGAAACTCATTAAATATTTATCAATATTCAAAGTTCATTTTCCATTATTTACAAGACGGTGTTCATGACAGTCAAAGTTCAAATAGCTAGGCTTTTTGCCATATAAATGCATTGATGTTTCTGACAGGCATAGAAGGACCTTCCTTCCAACTATGAAGGTACTCTGAGGGGAATCAGAACAGAATGCATATAGATATATATGTTATAGTATAAATCTCCTTATTCAACCAGTAGCTGCATCTTCAATTAAAACAGCAAGGCATGAAAGGGATCTAATTCCAGTGCCTGTGAGTGAGAAAGTGGGTAAGTTATCAGGTCAGGAAGTTAAGGGCTGCAGCGCTACCTGTAAACGTTAAGGACCAACTAAGATAGTTCAGCAAGAAAACCCCATTATGTTATTATGAACAGTCAAAGTTGATCTTCCATTCTTTACTAACAGTCAAAGTTGATCTTCCATGGTTTTAATAACAGTCAAAGTTCGAATAGTAACCATATTTTGATAAGCTTGAAATCCAGTTTGTTAGAATCCTGGAGTACTTGGTTTAATAAAGGCATAAGACCAAGATTGTTAGAATCCTTGAATACTTGGTTTAATGAGGGCATATTACACTTATCATGAAAGGAAAACAAGAAAAGAAAATTGATGATGAGGGCTGCCTTCTTTTTTTGTTTAATCCCTTGCTGCCTTGTGCTCAAATAAACAGAACTAAATGACAATATCCTTATTCAGGCTGCGTGGTCTGCACAAATCCTTCTCAACCAACCACTTCCATTAAGAAAAATGAAAAACCCTTTTGTGATATAAAAAAAAAAAAAGCAAGCAGAAATTGCTTCAAAATCGGTCTTCCACAGCTCTAATTACTGTGATGATGAAGAAAGAATTGACATATTTCAAAATGGAGATATACATATATAAGTATATGGTAATCTCTGCTAATAATAAAGAATAGAGAAGAAAAATGAAAAAACATACATTGGCTGCATTGCACCAAGAGGTTGTGAAGGATATCCAGTGCTCAATTGTCCAGGCATCATACCACCAATAAGCTGAGCTGATGGAATATCCACCTTAGCAGCTTTTGATGGAGTCTCATCTTCTACAAGAAAATAAATATCCATGAGAAGTATGCCTAATTTGTGATAAATACCACGTCTTCTACATATTAAACTTTTTGGACAGTTACAGAAATTGTGAGAGGACTCAGAACTGATACATATATCGCTTGAATGTCATAAAAGAGGCTGACTGTATTACAATAAACTAGAATTCAACTGTACTTTAACTCTACCTGAAATTGAAAAAGTTGAAAAAAATGGTACAACTGCTTTATACTGAATAAAACTTTACCACCTCACAAGTCAAAGGAACAAAAGAACTAAACAAATAAAAAGGTCTAAAATCCCACGTTTCAATTCCAGCAACAACAACAGATCTCTAAGACGAAAAGATTGAAAAAACTAACAAATTTCTCGATCAACTGAATAGTAATGATGACAAGCAAGTACATGTAATCATTCGCACAAATTATTACAGGAAGTAACTAACTGAAAGCAGCATCAGTCAACCTCCTTACCGTCATCTCCATAGTGAGACGCCATGACATCAGGTGGGATTCCTTGCATTCCATATATTTCAATATCAGTTGATTCTCTTCCAGGTTTTGCATTGGGAACCCTGAACCAAAGCCATCATATAATTAGCTAAATCAATGTAAACCTCATTGACAACATAAACAGCACAAAATCCTGAAAAAGAAACCTAAAATCCAAAAAACAATATAACTTTTTTATTTTACAGAAAAAGACCTCCTCCTCTAGTCAGTTATTAGTGAATCCCACATTAAAGCATCAGGAAAAAAAAAACTTAAAACAACATGTATATTTAGCAGTACAACTAATTATTGCCAAACACATGAATTTGAAAATACATCCAAATAATGTAAATCCCAAATCAATTAATGAAAACCTAATTAAACAAAAGTAATGATCAATGATTCTAATTTATCTCATTCTCCGTCTAAGAAATAAAATTAAATAAAAGGCAAGACATTATTTTAAAAAAAAGAGAGAGAAACAAAAATGAGTAGCGGTGGTGGATTTTACTTGGTGACGGACTCTTTGTGGACCTGGAGAACGTGAATGGCCATGCCACCGGCAGTGGATAGCTTTTTGTGGCAGACATGGCACTTAAAGTGCTTCGCTTTTTGGTGCTGTACTAGAATCTTCTCGTCATCGAATTCCCTATCGCAGTAATAGCACCAAACTTTTGATGATACTCTCTTCTTCTTCTTTCCCATTCTCTCTCGATCTCTATTTAAATCTCGTTTTTTTCTGCAGGAGCAACTGATTCTTCTTCTACTACAATTTGGGGTTCTTTCCTCTTTTTAGGGTTTGCTGGTTTTCCAGCCTTTCGCCTTCTGGTTGTGTATGAATCTGTGTTTTTTATCGGGTCGGATCTCCTTCCTTGATTTAAATGAGGAATCTCCAGGAGACTGGTTGCCACATCAGCTTAGAGGTTTTTCACCCTTTTGTAATTATAGTCCTCAGTAAGTAAATATCGATCCATTGTTTTAAAAAATACACATATAAATTAAAGAGTGAAAATTCAGACGAAGTTATTTTTATTACTTTTATGTTAGTTTTATATATATATATATATATATTAAAATAAATTTATAAAATAATTAATAAGATATTATTAATTGATTTTTAGGCTGTATAAAAATTTTCTTTTCATATACAATTTAGTTTATCATGCATAAATATATCTTAATATTTAGATATAACATAAGCTGCATCGTGAGGTGGGTTATATTTTTTCTAAAATAAAAATATATTTATCTTTTTAAATAAGCAAAAAATCTCGGACTTGATTAAATGAAAATATTTTTTTAATTTCTATAAAACATGAATTTTATTTATTTTTTCTTTATATGTGTTTTTTTATTAAAATAATCTCACAAAATAACTAATAAAATATTACTAATTACTTCTAATATAAAAAAATATACATTTTTAAATAAGTAAAAAAGATCTCATACTCGAGTTACTTACTTGATTTGATGCAATAAATCCAATTAATTTAATAACATAATTAAAAACAAAAAACATTCATTATAAATAAAGCAAACAAAAAAAACAACAATAATTAATCATAAAAAAATAATTTATTAATACTATACTCAAGAATAGATAAAAGAAAACTTCATTAGAGATTTAATATCATTGCTTTGTTGTGGATATCGCCCCGTCATAAGAAAATGTTCATCAATATGATTTTAACACTACAATAAAACATTTCATGATAACACTGAAAGAAGCTACGCACACCATCAAAACAACAATCCAAAAGGCAAACCCAATTAATTGATATGAAGTTAGTATCTTATTTTTTTATATTTAATCAATTAATTTAATTTAATTCAAAAATATATTCTAAAAAAACTAAAATTAACAAGTAAAAAATAAAAGTAAAAATATATGAGATAACCCAGCCATTCTAAAAAATAATAAAAAACAATATAAAAAGCAAGCAAACAAAAATAACAGAGCCCAATGTTTAATTGAACAAATGTTAAGGGATAAAATTAAAAAAAAAAATATGAGTTTATTTATAAAAAAAAACTTAAGCAAACTTGGCTAATATTCTAAACTTGAGTTAATCTCTAAAAATTACAACCCATGAATCTAGACCCGAGGTCAATTAAAAAGCTTAATTCCTGATAAATTTAATGCTGAAATGTAAAATAAAAAAACCAATTTAAAAAATTTGCTATAGTTTTTGGTTCCTTGAAGGTACCTCATCACTTTCTTTGCAACTCTCTAGTGGTCTAAACCTGGATTACTCTGATATCATCCCAACATTCCCATAATAAATGCAATGTCAGGTCTTGTACATACTTAAGCATATACAAGGCTTCCGACAACAGAAACATATGGAATGTTCTTTATTTGTTCCTTTTCAAGATCGTTCTTTGGACATTGATTCAAATTGAATCTATCACCTTTCATAATAGGGGCTACACTTGAAGAACAATCCTTCATTCAAAATCTCTCTAAAATTTTATTAATATAGGTTTCCTAAGACGGACCCTATATACCTCGAAATCTGTCTCTATGGATTTTAATACCAATAACATAAAATGTGTCACCCATATTCTTTATATCAAGTTTAGAGAGGAATTGTTTCACCTCATGTAGCAAAACCCTTATCTTTGGTTGCTAGCAAAATGCCATCTACATATAAAACAAGAAAAGAAATTTTGCTCCCACTAATCTTCTGGTATATACATTGATCCATAATGTTTTCTACAAAACCAAATGAAGAAATTACATTATGGAATTTCAAATACCATTGGTGGGATGCTTGTTTTAAACCGTATATAGATTTCTTAAACTTGCAAACCAATTGCTCGCCATCATTAGAGGGGAATCCTTCAGGTTGTTTCATGTAAACCTCCTCCTCTAGATCTCCATTGATAAATGTTGTTTTCACATTTATTTGTTGCAACTCTAAGTCAAAATGGGCTATTAATGCTAAAATAATACGCAAGGAATCTTTCTTAGATACAGAAGAGAAAGTCTACGTGTAATCAACTCCTTCTTTCTGAGTGAATCCTTTAGCAACGAGTTTTGCCTTGTATCTCTCAATATTGCCCAATGAGTCTTTCTTTGTTTTAAAGACCTATTTACATCTAATGGTTTTTACACCACTAGGCAACTTAACAAGATCCCATACTTGGTTACTCTTCATAGAATTCATCTCTTCCTTCATAGCATTGTACCATAGTTATGTTTCTTTATAACTCATGGCTTGTGAAAAGGATTCAGGATCATTTTCGGCTCCAATGTTATAGTTATATTCTTACAAATACACAACATAATCATTAGGAATTGATGATCTCTTTGGTCTAATAGATCTTCTTAATGTTGTACCATCATATTCCTGAGAAGTATGTGGTTCAACTCGTTGTTCAAAAGTTCTTGGCAACTCTTGAACATTTGATTTATTGGAATATCATCAGCAATTTATGGAACTTTAATGATTGGTTGTTCAACATCAATTTGTATTTATTGTAAACAATAATCAATTTATCACTTGAAATAGAAGGTTGAGATTTTAAATGATCATTTTCAGAAACAATGTTTTTGGTTTGATTGCTCTCACTAATCAAGTCATTTTCAAAAAAACTTCGTATTTCTTGATTTCACAATCGTAGTAATGTGAGATGGATAATAAAATCTATAACTCTTTGACCTTTCAGCATATCCAATGAAATACCCATTAATGGTCCTTGGGTCCAGTTTCTTTTCTTGTGGATTATAAATTATTACTTCAGATGGACATCCTTAAAAGCGCATACGTCACAAACTTGGTTTCCAACCTTTCACTAATTCAAAAGGTGTTTTGGGAACAACCTTAGTTGGAACTTGGTTTAATATATACACTGTCGTCTTAAGTGCTTCAACCTACAAGGATTTAGGAAGTTTGGAGTTGCTGAGCATACTCCGCACCATGTCCAATAATGTTCAATTTCTTCTTTCTGTCATACCATTTTAATCTAATAAACCAGGCATGATGTATTGGGCAACAATCTCATGTTCTTGAAGAAACTTTGCAAATGGCCTAGGTGCTTGTCCATCATCAGTGTATCTACCATAATATTCTCCACCTCTATCTAATCTCACAATCTTAATTTATTTATCGTATTATTTCTCTACTTTAGCCTTAAAAATTTTGAAGGCATCTAATGCTTCGTTCTTAGTATGAAGCATGTAGATATACATATATCGAGAGTAATCATCTATAAAATAAATGAAGTATTTATAACTATGTGAGTCCAAGTCTGGACTACATATATTAGTATGTATGATCTCTAATATGTCTGAACTCCTAGTGGCATATTTCTTTGACTTGTTGGTTTGTTTTTCTTTTATGCAGTTCATATAAGTCTCAAAATCAGTAAAATCTAAAGTATTAAATACTTCTTTATTTACTAATTTTTTAATTCTATCTATAGAGGTATAACCTAATCTCTGGTGCCATAATTTAGAGGAATTTTCACATCTTTTAATATCAGTGTGAACATGCATTGAATCATAAGTGGTATTACTTTATAAATTAATGCAGAAAAGACCATCAGATAAAATATCATTCCTAACACAATTATATTTATAAAATAAACTAAATGATGATATTGAAAAATTAAAGGAATATTCAAAAGGTAAAAGTCTTGAAATTGAAATCAAGTTTTTAGAGAAACTTGAAATATAAAAGGTCTTTTCTAACTTTAAAATAAAATCATTACTTAAAATTAAATAGCAAGTTCTTATAGCTTCCACATGTGAGCCCATCTTGTTTCCTGATAAGATGTTTTGCTCACTTCCCACTGGTTTTCTTAGGTTTTGCAAACCCTGCATGGAATTTGAAATGTGGATTGTTGATCTAGAATCAATCCACCATGTGTTAATATTGACATTAACCATATTAGATTCATAACAAACAAATAAAGTTGGATTACCTTTTTCCTTAAGCCATTTTTAAAATTTAGTGCATTCCTTCTTCATATGTCCTTTCTTTTTTTAGAAGAAACACTTTGAATCTTTCTTGATACCAGTTTGGAAAGGTATTATACATTTCCTTTTCTGATTGGCTTGAGATTTTCCCTTTCATGTATTGCCAACATTGTACTTTCACCGTGTTCCATCACTAGTCTCACTTCTTCTTAAACACACATGGTCATGATTTCATTAATCGATCAATTTTTCTTATGTGTGTTGTATGAGATTTTAAAGGGTTCATATTGATACGGAAGGGTGTTCAAGACATAGTGCACCAGAAAAGACTCTAACATTTCAACCTCGAGTTTCTTCAATTGAGCCACAAGGTCCCTCACTTGCATAATGTGCTCGTGCACACCTCTCACACTAGTAAGCCTTAGGGATAAGAACTTCATGATTAAGGTACTTGTCAGTGCCTTATCTGAAGTGATAAATTATTCATCAATGGCTTTTAGCAAGTCTTGAACCTTTTCATGTTGATCGATAGAACCACGAATACCAGCAGAAATTCTAGTTTTAATGAACATCATACTGAGCCGATTACATCGCTCTCATTGCTTATGAAGCGTGATGTCCGTTGTAGTGCTGGTATTAGTGAGTGTTGGTGGTTCGTTTTTCCTAATAGCATAGTCTATATTCATCCACCCTAAATGAAGAAGAACTCTTTCCTTCCAAATCTTATAATTATCTCCTTAAGTTCAGGGATATCATAACGAACATAAAAAATATTTGCAGGTTGTAAAACTGCATGCAATTATATATTACATGCTTAAGTTAAAACTAAGGCAATAAATATTCATGCTTTACTAATGTAAATCATGCTTAAATATCAAATCTAATGACATAAAAATACTTGTGGGCTAAATTCTTAATTCAAGTAGATTCAATTATTCTTTATGATCAATTTATTTACTTAATTCATAATTCTAAAAGGATATATCATGATTATAATTTGATATATATTTTATGTTTGATTAAACTTTTATGATAAAACTATCAAGTTATTTACTTAATTCATAATTCTTATAGGTAAGTTATGAATAACTTGATATTTTATCCTAATTAATAATAAAAATATAATAAAAATTCCTATGGGATAAAATTTATTATATTAAGTATAATTAATTACAATTAATGTCTAATATTCTTTATGTGATCCTAATAATTCATAATATATAATTTTAATCAATTAAAGATGTTGTGGCTATTCTTTAATTAATTTAAAAATATATGAATTGTTAGACATTAAATCGCTTAAGACTAACTTAATATTATGAATTACATAATTTTAACTAATATTAACATGTTATTATTATACACAAAATATTATCATAATATAAGCATATATATATATATAGTTAAAAGTATGAAATTAAATATATATATATATATATATATATATATATATATATATATACTCATAAAAATTGCATATATTAACATAGAGCATAAATAATCAATTCATGCAAACTAAATACGAGCATAATAATTAAATTTGCATAATAATAATCTAAATTACATATAATTAAATCAAATAAAAATTATAATCACAACAATGTATTATAACAATTATTAACACAATTCCCAACTATTTATAAAATGGGAACTAAATGCCATTGTTTGTTAAAAAATCAAAGTTGTGTGTTTTTTTTTTTGTTGTCTTCGGGCCATAAACAAAAATAAACATAGCAACTTAATAAACTAAGGCAGAGATAAATTCTAGCTTTGATACCAAATGTAAAACTTAATTAACGATTCTTTGATGCAGAATAAATATGTTTATAACAGAATCGTAAGTCATTGATGTTCCTCATGTATTTACTGCTCTCTTTTATATATATTTGGTACTTCCAAACTCTACTTATGGGGACCAAATAACATTATTTATAGTCAAAGCTTCCATCAAGCTTTAATGGTTATATGTTACATATATTTATTATATTATGGGTAGTTACAAGTGAAATACTTTAAAAGTTTATGAATATTACATTCTTAAAGTAAACCACTTAAAAAGTTCATAAATGTGAATATTACATCCTTAAAGTGAATCACTTTAAGATCTCATAAATATAAAGATTATAACTTTTAGAGTGGACCACTTTAATAGTTCATAAGTGTAAAGGAGAGTTAGATAGTCGTTTATAAAGACTCTATAAGAAACGGTCAACAAGAATAATTCATTTTTTGTTAAGCAACTTGGGAGGATTTGTGAAGCATCAACAATGCCAAGAATCTTCTCTTTGTTTCTCTTTTGAATCATTTTCTTTGTAGGGTTAGATTATTTTTTGCATCACCGAGAATCTTTTATTATTTGAATTTTTTTTATTTATATTTCATTTAATTGGTCAAATACAAAAAACAATAATTTTTTAACTTTGTATTTCCTTTCATTTTTAAATAATTGGTATAAACAAAACATTTCCAGACTTTTTTCAAATAATACCAATAATTCTTGAATAGATTTCAAAAATATTTCCTCCTTTTAGTATATTACTGAGCTTGTTAAAATAATTACTTTTTATTAATTAACATTAGATATTTATATATTTTAAGATTTTGTAGGCATAAATGGGTTTGTTAAATTTTATAAACAAGTTTAATTAGATGTAATTAATTAATTTACAAGCTCATGTTACAATACAGGTTGAATCAATTTTTTCTTAAATGTAAAAATAAAAAAATCTAAGTTATAGAGAGTTATTTAATATTGTTATTAAATTCAGTGTAACAAGTCAATCTTGAAATCTTTTAATTTAACTTTTTATATAATCTTAATTTTAAATTAAATTGTGTAAAAGTTACCTTAATATGACCCATCAACTTAACTAATTTAAAGATAATCAAGTCAAACAATAAAAAAAATTTCAAGAATGAGATTTAAAAAAATAAATTTAAAAGGAAAAGGGCCATTAAACTTTTTATCCGGTTCAAGTTTGAAATTGTATAGGAGTTTTCTAATGATCTAGTCAACTTAATCCTTGAATAGTCAACTTAATCCTTGAATAACTTTTTAAAAAAGTTTGAAGATAAAATTGTGAAAAAATAAAATTAAAATAAAAAAAGGATAAAATTAAAAAGAGAGAGAAGAAATAGCCTAATTTAATCAAATAAGGTTGTAAAAGAGTATAATTGAAAAAAAAAATAAAGTTTAAAAATTAATAAAAAAATTGAGGTGCTCGCTACTAATATAAACAATAAAGCACTATAATATTTTCCATATTTTTTAGTAGATTTTTCTAAGGGCTTATATTTAAGTATTGTTAGAATTTTGTTCAAAGATAACCAAACTTGGTGCCTTTCCTGGGTTATTAAGATTGGACCTCATATTAAAATGACACGTGGGCAGTTTTAGTAAAAATTAAAGATTTGAATTGGATAAAAGCGGAAGAAAGGGTGGTCCGATTCAACAAAAAATATGAATTCAGGGGTCAAATTAATAAATCACATCGATGAGGGGTTAAATTAACAAAATCAAAGTAGTACAGAGATCAACGAGGTTAACCTATTTGCTACTTGTCTAAAAAAACGTTTCGTATCCACGAAGTTATTTTTATAGTTGTAGCGAAGAAACGCGTTTTCTTGAGGCAATCAAATCATATCTGTTTTTCACTCAGAGAAGAAAATCAAGCGACGGAGAAGAGGACCCAAATCGAGATTTCTTTCTCACAGGTAAAATAAAATATCTCTCTAATCGACATTCACAAAATGGTTCTCAATTATCATTGCTCATTTCATTGTGAAGACTTCGTCTTGTTTTATTTCACTCTCCCAAGCAGTTCTTGATGCGGAAATCTGGTTTCACCTGGCATGAACTATTTTTTCTATGCAAATCATTGCAAAATAACAATCAACGTACCTTATTTTATCTCGTTTCTAGATGCTTTCGCATTGTTCACGTTCTCTAAACTATTCTCTGTTAACAGTATTTTCTAACCATTTTCTAACAATATTTGTAAATTTTCTTTTATTGGAAATTGTAATGCAGTTTTGCTCTGAAGGGAAATAGTGATCATGGTTTTTTTCTTCAGCAACTGAATTTTAAGAATTGATGTTTTTGAAACAAAAAATGATGATCTAGATGGACTTGAAAAAAGAGAGGGAGATATTCCGAAAACAAGAAAAATAAAAAAAGGAGTTTAAGCTGTCGAAAGCATGAATTTAGTTAGTGATAAGCTATCTTCTTCTTGCATCTGGTCTGTATTTCACAAGAAATGTGAAACAAAGTAAGATAGCATATAAGTTTGTATTTACATATGGATTGAATTTCTCATAATTTGTATGTTAAGCTGATAGAAGCACTGTTAATGTGATAAACTCATCTGTGGTCTTGTGGTCAGGAGTAGCAATGGGAATTGTTTTCTTCACTAGCGTCACAGTTCTTATGTATCCGTTTGCAAGTGCAGCCTTGTATATGTAGCTTGTCCTTGTTAGTTTATCTTTCTTTTCATTGACGTATAATGATTGTGATCTGTAGGTGTTTGAAATCACTGGCTGAACCTAAAAGCATCCAGACAGTCTGCAATGGGGTATTTTGCTTTTAGAAATCATCATGTGACAGATTGGAAGACTGTTGCTGTCCTTCTTCATTCTAGATGAATAAGGGTTTTGTTTTTGCTGTTGTTTTGAAAGCAAGGGGTTGGATAAGCAATAGAGTTGTTGGTTCGCAATGGATAGCATCATCAGCGAGAGTCTGCTTCATCCCAAGTGGAGGAAAGTTGCTTATGGAGGAATGCAGCCTGAGTTTGATGACAATCACACTGATGAGTCTTTTCTTGAAGATATGGTCATGAATGCTAATGTTGTTAAACGGGACATCCTAAAGGTGATGCAGGACTCAGTTTCTATCTCTCAGTATCTGTGCATTGTTGCTCTTGTTGGCTTGGTGTGGGCTCACACCCTTCAATCAACCCTTGATGAAAATTCGCTCTTGCTTCTAGATGCTAGCCTTTTCGGATCAGGTTTTTTAGTTCTGCTTTTAACCAAAGAAATGCGTTCCTTGAATCTTATCTTCCATTATATCCTCAATATATCCTTTTTCACAATTGGGTTATATATGCTGGCTCCTATTTATCACACTCTCACAAGATCCATAAGCTCAGACTCCATTTGGGCTGTAACTGTTTCGCTTGTTGTGCTTCATCTTTTCCTGCATGACTATTCAGGATCGACCATTAAAGCTCCTGTGGCCCTAAAAAATCCAAGCTTAACCAGCTGTGTCTCCTTAAATGCTTCTGTAGTTGCTTCAGTTTTTATTGCATCTCGCCTTCCATCTAGGCTGCATGTATTTGCAATCATGCTATTTTCCTTGCAAGTCTTCCTTTTTGCTCCATTTGTCACTTACTGTATCAAGAAATTCTCCTTCCACTTGCACCTTCTGTTTTCCTTTGGGTTGATGGTTGTGACCCTGGCTTTGGTTTATACACTGCACCACCTACTTTTCATGCTACTGTTTGGTTTCTTGTTGTTTATAAGCATTATCTGTCCTTATTGGCTCATAAGAATTCAGGAATACAAGTTTGAGATCAATGGTCCTTGGGATGAGGCTAAGCTTTGTTTCAATGTAACAGATTGAGATCTTTTGGTTTCTGGACGGGATTGGTTGGAAATCAATGAGATTAAATTGTTTATGACCATTATGTAAACGCTCTTCAGTTGCTGCAATTGAAAATAAAAGTAACAGTAAGGAGTATCTTTCTGAAAAAATGGATCTGGCTTACTGTTTACTTTGCAGGAGGATTTGTTCATAGTATGTAGTGGCAGTGTTGTGGAATTGCCGAGTGAGTAAATGTTTGAGCTTTGAATTGATGTAGCTTTATCATGGTCATAGAAGCTCTCTTTGCGCTTGTTCAAATTGTTTCCAGCAGTCCATTTTCTGATCGAGTCTCGTCAAGGGTGCCCGGAAGTGTTCTGCTTCTCAAATCACACACAACCAACTTTGTCTGTTCTGCCAACATCTTTGATGGACTAAATCCTGACCCACCAAAGGAGCAGGCCCTTTAGCAAACGTAAACCTTCAGTTTTTTGGTGATTTTAGTTGTGATAAGAAAAAATACAGATATCACATCGTGCAACGTATGGAATGTATTTAGGCGAGCGAAATTATTCCAGTTCTCTCTTCTTGAAAGTTAGCTTGCGCTAGAACTTAGAGGCACGATGCCTGAGAACTAATATCCCTGCTATAGTTAGGATCGTGCCATAACCAGACATTATTCAAAACAACATAGTAAATGCCAATAGAGCTATTCATCCTCGCATGGTTAATTATTAATTATATCTCCACTAGCATCTTTTACACAAAAAAAGCTTAACAGTTAATAATTGCTAATATCTTATATCCAATTAATATGCCATGCAAAAATGAGATCAGTATGAAAAGGCAAAAGGTTAAGTACATTCAGCTCCCTGCGGGCGGATAAAAACTTGGGTTTGACATAAACTACAATTTATAACTTTTTTTAAATTTGTTTTCCTCAAAATCACAAAAATTACTACAATATCAAACACTAAGATTTAACGTCATGATATCAGAAAATTCTGAAAATGGCTTCAAAACTCACGCATCTATAACAAACGATGAAAAAGTTGCATGCGCAGCTTCAACTTCAATTCCACGCCCTCCCCCTCCAAGTGCCTTATCCGACGACCTACTCTTCTTTCCTTAGCGACTGGGAGGAATCCCCAACTTTACCTGCAGACTGGCTTACACTAGCTTTGGCCTCAGCAAGAAATGCTGGATCTGGCTCGTGTTTATCTGAGGGTTCCTTTATTGCCATATAAATGTAGAATGCGATGACTATATTGACGGAAATGACAGCAACAAATCCGCTCAACAGTGTCAAGGAATGGGGAGACAATTTGGTTATACCTGTTCCAAGATTTCAATCAAATTTTAATTTAAGGACAAAACAATAGCCACTTATGAGGAGAGAAGTGCATGTTCCTAATATCAATAAACTTGCAGGCTCTATTTTCTCCAAACCTACCAGCAGAACAGAAGCAGAAACAGAAACAACAGAATTTGACAAAATTCATACTACTGGCTGAAACAGCCAAAGCACTTGAACAAAACTTCCACATGAGCATAAAAAAGTTCCCAATAATGCTTTTTTCTCAACTTGGTAACAGGTTAAGAAGAAGAAGCATTCGATGTATTTGCTGTAACATGTTTAGGTGGAACATATTGACTGGTAAAAAATTAGCAGAATTAAGACACTGGAGCTCATGAATACTAGTAACAAGCCAAATAACAAGTTAACATCAGAATCCAAAATTTCTTTCCCACAACTTACAAGTGAAAACTAGAGATTGTTAAGAGGTATGAGAACTGGATCAAACACCTACAAGTTTCAAAAATTCTAAAAGACAGATGCATAAGCATTTGTTTGACAAATAACACAACTGGCATAGGCATGATTCAGGCTAAATACACAAATTACCTTGAAGAAGAAAATCACGTATAAAGAAACCAATCTTACCGGGTATCAAGTCATGGTTAAAAGCATATAGGATTGCGACAGGAGCCATCCACATAAGCATTGAGGTGATGAAAAACTTCATTATCACTCCTGCCATCTCTACTTCCTTCAACGACAGAGAGAATCAAAGATTGTTGAGCGACAAGTAAAAAGAGAGTTCAATTCCTCTTAGAAAATACCTCATCAAAAATCCATACCTCATCAAAAATATATAAGAATCAGACCAAGCAAAAGGAAAGAGTATTAGAGAACAAGACAGGCTCGGATTCAGACATTTACCCGAAAACAAAAACTGAAAAATAAAACTGAAAAATAATGGCTTCTATGTATCTTTCCATCTTGTCTTATTTTCCAAAAACTGATAATGTTTACTTTTAAAAACACACAAAGCCATGAATATCAAATTAATTAATACTTTTCTTTGTTAAATAAATGAGCTGATCCTAGTTAACTAATCAAATTAACATTTTGATACATACTCAAAAGTAATAAACCAAGTTAACAAAGAAATTTGAAAGGCACCTGACTTTAGTCTCTTAGTAACAAACAAATCAAGGGCTTTCTGGCTCTGAAAAAAAATACAGGAGCCCCAATGTTAATGCCTGATAACTCCCGACTCCTCGGTCACAACTCACAGCACGAACAAGGGATCTGTTGATAAAGTAGAGAATTCGATGATAAAATCTTCACCCCAACCAATCTGGAGATACGCAACTGACAAGTAGACATTGAAAGGTACAAACAGATAAAGCCATATAACTGCAAAAGGGAACCAAATCATGCAGCTTGACTAGCCCATTCAATAACAGAAAAGAAACTACTGCAAAACTAAAACAATGGAACTAAATGGATAAGAAAAAAGAAATATCTGTAAAATCAAAGAGAAGATATACATGAATTTAATACTGAACACTATAAAATTCTGAAACTGGGAAACAAAGACTGAAATGCGAAATCTGAGAGCTTTACCTTTGAAAATCGGTGTGCCTACTTCTGCTGCTTTGATTTCTGCCTGAGACAAAAGACCTATAACACCCAGATTTTATTCGGCCCAAAAAACAAGGCATATGTCCAGTTTCACTGAGGGCATAAAGCCCAGAGGAAAATCGACCTTTACAATAAGGCTCACTGCCCTTCAAAGTTCTAACTCCATCCCTCACAGAGCCCCAGCCATTTGCGCCTGCAATTTATACACTTATGAATTAAAATAAAACTACCCATACACCTTTTATAAATAAAAGATAAACAAAGCAAAACTTGATAATGATATATTGACAATCCCATTGCATCAGGGGTGGTAGAAAAATACTTTTTGATTAAGCTCAGGCCATATACAAAAATTAGGTCTAAAGGTTTCAAGATTAACCTGGTAGGTTAGACTTTTTATTTTTATTTTTTTATTGAATTTTTTATTTCAATTTCATCCTTTAACATTTGATTAGTTTTGAATTGATCTTTATAATTTATTCCAGTTTGTTTTCTATAAGATTATTATAATCAGGAAAAAAATCTTTATATCTATTTTTGTTATAATATCATTAAATAAAAAATAAATTTATTAAATTCAATAAAGTTTTTTATTCGAGTTACAAGTTTAACAGATGAAGCCATAAAACTCGAGTTGATTATATATTTTAATGTCTCAATATTATAAAAAAAATATAATATCTTTAAATTTTTTAAAGTCAAGCATGTTTTTTTACTTGAGTTGCTTTTGAATTTGTCAAATTAATTAAATTATATTGAAATAATTTCTACACAAGTTAATTTTAAATCTAAACCGGACAATTCAAAAATTAAAAGATTTTAAAATTGACTCGTTAGATCAACTTTAATAACAATATTAAATAATGTTTTCTAACCTAAATATAAATCTTACTCTAAGTTGTAGCATGAAGTAGGCTAGCAAACTAGTATTATAGAAAATTTTTAAAGTGTTTTAAGAATATCTCTCTTTAATGGAATAAAAAAAATGAACAAAAGTGGAATAGAAAATGCTTGCCAGTATAAATAATTAAAAATTAATGAAATATACAAAATGTTTTTGAAAGTCAAGTTTTTTCCAGAAAAAACATCCTTATTATAGAAATCCATCTAGATTTTAGTTTTCTTTTATGATTGACATCGTTGACATCTGACCCCATCAAAAGGGTTGCATATAGCCATATTACTAATTAATTAACATGTAATAAAAGGCATTGATGTTTTGCAGTGAAATATTTTGATCTTTTTTAATTTGATTTTTATTTTTTATTTTTTAATATGGTATTTAATGAGTATTGAATTTCTTAATTTATTTTGATTTATTTATATAGAGTTATCATGATTTTACGTTCCAGTTTGATAATTAATCTGGGTTAACTGCAGTTTTTTATTTATTTTTTAATTGATTTTTTTTTTCTAAACTTCATCATTCAACATTAGGTTAATTAGAAATGGAGCTTAATATTTTTTTTTCTATGAGGTTAACATAATCTCATAACTTGGGTTGTAAGTTTTATAGGTTAACTAAGTTTACTCGGGTTTTTTTTAATTTTTTAATTAAATATTTTTTTTTTCAATTCCATCCTTCAAAATTAGGTTGATTGAGAATTTGATTTCATAATGTTTTTATTTTGTTTCTATGGAGTTATTCAAGTCGTATGATCCGAGTTTAATAAGTTAACTCCAATTGACTTGGGATATTTTTTGTTTTCAATTTTTTAATTTAATCCTTTAATAATTGAATCATGGATAATAAGATCGAGATAACTTCATATAAAGAAGATCAAAATAAATTATAAAGTTCAATTCCTAATTAAACAAATGCTGAAGAAGAAAATTAAAAAAAAAAAACATAAAAAACCACATGAGTCAACTGACCAAACTCATAAAAAAAAAAAAAAAGACATAAAAAGCCACATGAGTTAACTGACCAAACTCATAACTAAGATTATGAAATTATGATAACCTCATAAGATATAAAATAAAACAAATTATGAAGCAACTTTCTTATCAACTCAATATTACTTGATAAAATTTTAAACAAATCAATTATAAAAATGACAAACCCCCCTTGACTTAATTGATTTAGCTCGCAATATAAGTCATAAAATCATGATAACCCTATATAAAACTAATAAAAAAAATTAAATCCAAATTCCAAATAAAAAAATAAAAAATAAAATTGATATATATATATACTATGAGTAAACTAGAGTTAATCTATTGAACCAGGGTCAAGAGATTAATATAATTTTATAGAAAAAATAAAAATAAAAAATTTTAATTTTCAATTAATCCAATATTGAAGGATGAAATTGAAAAAAATATTCAATTAAAAAAGAATAAAAAAACCCAAAGATGATATGGCTAACTTGAAAAATTAATGACATGAGTTATAAAATCTTGATAATCCCATAGAAAAAATTAAAAAACAAATTATGAAGCCCAATCCATAATAAACTCAATATTGAAGGATAAAATTATAATAAAAAATAATTAAAAAAAAAAAGATAAAAATAACTCAAGTCAACTTGGCTACCCCGTAAAACTTTCAACATGGTTATATCTGAAAAACTTCATAGAAAGTAAATCAAATAAATTATGGATCCTAATATCCAATAAAACTAATACTGAAGGATGAAATTGAACAAAAACATAAAAAAAAAGTTCTATTTGTTTTTAAATTTCAAAGACCAAAACGAAAAAAAAAAAAAAGCTTAATTTTTCATTGTTCCTTCCTAAAATAAAAAACCAAACCCTTTTAGCATATTTTAACTAATATAGTGCATTTATTCACTACATAAGTATATCCAAATGATCCTGAGAGGTCAAATTGAAAGAGATAATTTTGATAAGAACACTATAGTCATTAAACAAAACTAATAGATAAATTAAATTAAAAGAAACTGAAACATTTCTTGGTTTTACTATAGACCAATATATAAAATATTATGGATTGTAATAGTTTTCTATAATGTTTGTTTTCATCACTTGACTATTTTTTTTTTAATTTAATCCTTTCATGTTGAGCTGATATAAGATTAGACTTAGTAGTTTGTTTTAGTTGGGTTCCTATGATGTTGAGAAAAAATAATACAAAACTTGTTAATACTTGATTTAAAAAAATAAAATAAAATTTAATTTATTTAAAATAATTGAAGCTTTAAATAAATGCACAAATTCCTTTCTTTCATCTTTTTTTTGTCAAATCAAGACTAAATGTTCAACCTTTTTTTGTCACATAAATTTTTTTATTTCATCATTTCATATATTGTTGATGGAGGATTGGAGTTGATTATTTATATTTTTGTATTTGTTTTGGATTTTTTTGGTGTCAACAAAAAATTACAGGGCTTAATTAATACTCGGTGTGGCAAAATGAAATGTAATTTTATTGATTTGAAACAATTGAATCTTTAGGAATTAAATTTAAAATTAAAACAAATTTATCCTTCTTTTTTTTGCCAAACCATTCGGTTAAGTGGAGAAATGGTTGACACATGTACAATAAACACCATGGTGTGAATGACGTTGTGACACTATGATGACGAATGCAACTTCTTTTAGGATCCAATAACGACCTTCATTGGTGATGTTGAGAATGTCTTGATGAGGACTTTCTTATAAGGTGACACATGATGGCAGTAAGGCTCTAACGTGGGTTCGATGACCAATTTCTATTTTCTTTCTTTTCCTTTCTATTTTCTCTCTTATCTCATTTATTTCCATGCCTTTCTCTTTTCAAAATAGAAAAGTAACTTGTCAGTTATTTTAAGTGTAAAATTTAGTTCTCATTTTTTTAATTTTTATTTTGAACAACAATTATGTTCAATTTCATAAAATTGATACTCAATAAACTAGAAGATGTTGTTTGAAATTATGAGCGTGTAGGACAATGCAAGGTATAAGAAATATTAGAGGAAAAATGATCAAATATTGACGCAATGGTTACCCATAATATTTTATTTTTTAGTTTTTCTACCTTTTAAATTTTATTAGGTGCTTAACCTTTTTTTTCAATATGATCTTTTCATATTGAGTTGATTTGGAATTGAAATTGGTGATTTATTTTTATTAGCTTAATATTGAGTTTCCGTGATGTTAAGAAAACATACGAAGCTCTATTAATTCTTGATTTTGTAAAATAAAATTTAATTTAATTTATTTAAAACAATTAAATATTTAGGGATTGAATTTAAAACTCAAACAAATGTTCATCTTTTTTTTTTCCCAAATTAAAGACTAAATGTTCACCTTATTTTTTTATCACTTACTATCTCTTTTTTCAATTTGATCTTTTCACGTATTGTTATTGTTGATGCAAGATTGGACTTGATGATTTATGTATTTTGCTTGATTTAGGTTCTCTCAATGTTAAGAAAATATTATAGATTTGGTGAATGCTTAGCTTAACAAAATAAAATATAATTTTATCGATTTGAAACAATTGAATATATAGAAAACCAAATTTGAAATAGAGACAAATGTCCACCCTTTTTTTTTTGCCAAACTAAGGAGTGAAGTGGAGATGTGGCTAAATTATGTACCACACGCACATAAAATCTCTGATATATCTATGACTACTCATTCTTTCTATGCTCTCTTCTCTTTATTTTTCTCTCTCATCTCATATTTTTCCTTCCCAACCCTCTTAAAAATAACAAAGTGACTTATTATTTTTTTGTGCTAAATTTGATGTCAATTCTTTTGATTACTATTTCTAATAATAATTATAATTTGGTTTCATAATATCAAAACTCGATAAACGAGGTAATGTTATTTAAAGTCATAAATGCACAAGACAAATCTAGGTGGAAGAGATATAATGAAAAATAGAACATGGGCTCGGGAAAAATCCTTCCCATGAAATTCTTAATCATTGCATATCTATTTGATATAATATATAACTCAATGCAACCACCAATCACGTAACAATGAAACAAATCTAAAAACCAATTTAAATTACTTTTGTCTTTAACAATAGCTCTAGCATATTAATACCATTAATCTTTAGAAACCCAAACATTGAATTCACATTTCCATCACTATATATTGGTATATCGACATAACAAACTTGATTAACTCTGGTTTATAATATCCTCTAAGTAATTTTAACTTCTATTTCAAACATATTCTAGTCAGTTTGATCATATAACATTCTAGATAACTCCTTAATAGACATGTCTAATATAACAATTAGAAATTTACAGATTCCTCCATTATAAATTATATCATTACTGGTATTAATAACGATACCATCATGAAAGCATGTTATTTCTAAATTATCAAACATACTATCAAACAACACAATAAAATGTAAATATAATTTATTGAGTGCATAATTTATCAATATAACCATAACAGATATAATTGGTTAAAACCTAAATTCATCAAATTTTACTATTATAACAAAATTATCAATCTAATTTTTATATTTCATAGCTAATTACCTTATTTTTTTATCAATCCAATTCTTGTATTTCATAGTTAATTATTTTATTTTATACCTAATTCGATGAAATCAATAATTTAACCTAAATCAACATTAACTTTAACCAAATAAATTTATTAATTCACTATAAAAAAACAATCTAAAATCATTGATTATTTTACAAAATAAGTTAATTATTAACTCAAATTATATCTCATTAACTAAATTATAAAAAACCTTTTTGAAAACAATCTCTAATTTAAAACCCTAATATTTTATGAAATCAAACTAACACATATTAGTACAAATTACATCAAATTGATAGAGAAAAAGTATTCAATATACCTATAAATATAGAGTGTGGTTGGAGATAGTGACTGGTAGGGGTTTTTTGGCTGAAAATAGGTTGACTTGCGATGAAGAGAGAGAGAGATGGGTGATGTTGTGGTGTTTTGGGTATATTTCATAGTAAAAAAAGAAAGGAAGGTCACTGATTGTGGAGAAAAGAGAGGGCCAGGTAGTTATAAGAAGAAAAAAAAAAGGGAAACAAATGGATAAAATTGAAGAAAAGGGCTTTAGGTAGTAATTTAATATAAAGTTATAAATGTGATCTGCGACTCGCATGTTAGGGATAACAAATGCAAAATAACAGTTACATTTCTAACCCACAACTTGCGTATCAAAGATGGAAATTACGACTCTTGAAATTATACTATATCCATAATTATTTTCTTCACTATGTTACCTTACCTATTTTTTTACTATGCTAAAAATACAAAAAAAATCATGAATTATGAACTATTTTTCTTAGAAACTTATCTTAATTGCAACAACTACTAAATTCAAGTTGCATTTATTTTCATGGCAAATTTATTCGAAAAGAAACAAAAACAAAACATTGATACTATCACACACAAAAGATTCAAATGCTTATTAAGATCTAACTCAGTCAAATAATCTATTTATTTTCATCTCTTTGACTAAACTTTTAAATTAACATGATCACCCACCAATAGGTTTAATGTAATTACATTTGACTTTTTTAATATCATAAAAACACACTAAATGCTTTTAAATAATTGTCGCTGATAAAGTGTTGGGAAGTGTAAATGTTAAAATAGTCTTATTTGCCTCTAGTTTCTAACTTAGCAAGGGTAATTATAAACTAATAATAATAAAATTATGGATTAAGTTTTTAATGAAAAACCTTAATTTAGTTTTAAACTAAGGTTGTAAATTTTGTTCTAATTGGCATTTCATTTTTTCAATTGGGACAATATTTTTCGAAGCATTTCCAGATTCCATTTCAAGGTTATATATATATATATATATATATATATATATATATATTAGTTTAATAAATATAATTTCAATTCGAATCCAAAGATAAATTAACTTGAAATTATACAATTCAAATTTCAAATAAAAGTCAAAATGTGAAAGTTAACATGATGGGACATAATTGACTTGATAGGTCTAAAGACAATCTAGATGACTAGTGAAAATACAGTTTGATCCAGAAAAAAAATCAAGATTACATATTTAAAAAAAATATTAACATGACAATATATTAAATTAACTTGGGTTATGAGACCATAAAACGACTTAAGTTTATTCTAGTTAACATGAAAACTCATTATTAGAGTCATAAGATTGAGATAGTTTTATAAAAATAAATCAAAACAGATAAAAAAATCTTAATTCATAATCAATCAAATGTTGAAAATATTGAATGATAAAACTAAAATAAAAAAAATTAGTTAAAAAATAGATAAAAAAAAAACTTAAGTTAACCAAGTTAACTAGTCAAACCCGTGACATGAGTTATAAGACTGGGATAACTATAAAAAGGCAAACCATGATAAATTATGAAGTTCAATATTCAATAAAATAAGTGTTGAAAATAAAATTAAAGAAAAATATATATTTTATTTTTTTAAAAAAATAACACTATTTAGCCAGAATAGAATAACAAAAATAGAATCAAAATGTTTTAGCTAAAATTTAGGAGGAATTTCTAAAATGGACAGAGACTTTGAGTGGGATGAAACTTATTCTATTTTTTATTATTTCTTGAATTAAAACAAAATATATCAATTATTCCAAAAAGAATAAGACACAATTAACAACCTTATTTTAAACTAGTCATTTGCACACATTACATAATACGAGTTGGGATTAATTTTTCTTATAAAGACTAGAAAGTATATAGGCATTGACCATTCATTTTACACCATTAAAAAAATTTAATTGAGAGCCAAAAGGATGATGCATGTGTTTGACAAAATAAATTAAGAATCATATATATATATATATATATATATATAAATGTTAGAAGTATTGTGGTGCTAACCAAAGATTAAGCTGGTAAAATAAAATAAAAATGCATATCAATATACTTGATTGCGACATGTAAGGAGCACTATTTTTTTTTATTATACAATATTAAATTTATTTTCTATAAGAAAACCTGTTATTTCAATTCTTTTGAAAACAAAAAAAAACCAATGAGAAAAAAGAAAGAATCAAATCAAAAAATAAAAATTAAATTGATTGATATCTAATAAAATAATATTTAAAACATAATTTTCTAGTTCAATTATTATTAACTTAGATCAAATTTGAAGGGAAAAATACAATTACGAAGAGCTATACAAAAAAATGCCTTATAATATTTAAAAATTCATAATTTTATTTGACAACAAAAAAAACTAGATCCAAGTAGCATTTAATGGAATAATTTTTTAAAAAAATATTTTTATTTATTGTTTTTAAATGAAGTAAAAAAAAACCCTTTAAAAAAAAGTCCAAGAATCCAAGCCTAAGAGGGTTATCCCTGGCCTAAAATCAAGGACAAACCCATAACCATTTAATTTTTATTTTGCTTGGCTAGGAGGACGATAACTAAATAAATCTATATATGAACTTGAATTAGTAAAAAGTCAGTTTAAAAGCCTAGGTCTACTATCTCAAATAAGATTAAGGTCAAATAACACCCTATTAGAACTCTTATCAAAGAATGAACTATGTTGATGTCAAGATTAGTAATTTTAGCGGCATAAACTAATGATAACTAATGATTTTATTTTTTTTCATTTAAAATCTAAATCTCTCTCCTTTCTCTTGAACTAAATGATAAAAAAAAAATAATGTTTTAGATCAAAATGAGTTTTTGTTTAACTAAAGGGATTTTAAATATTTCCATTGGAAAGTATAAGGAACAAACATAACTTTTCACATCAATTTTGAAAGCAACACTTATTTTTTCTATCCTTTTCACTTTGATCCATTATCTTTGAATCTTATCATTCCTTAATAAATTGGAAGCAATTGACTACTAATTTTGCCATCTAAAAATCAAATTGAGGAGAAAAAAAATTTGGTAATTAAAATAAAAAAAAGAAGCACCATTTCAATCCATAATGAATTATAAAACAATATATAATGATATTTTCTATAATAAAAACACCTTGCTTTAGTTTTTTACGTAATCTTTCAAGTTGATCCGTTAATTTTTAAATTTAATTGATTTAAAATAATATTTTTATATATTTCATTTTGAAGTGGTATATAGTACATAACTTAATATTTGCATACATGAAAAAAAATAAAAACATATATTGGTGGCTCTCTTTAATTCTTTTCCAAGATAGTTGCAACTTATCTTGATAAAAGGATCAAGAATTTTATTTTATTTTTTTAAAAGGATATTTTCAGTTAACTCTGCTTCATTGCCGGTAAATATAATAATTTTAGCGAGAAGAGATAAAAATAAATAAGAAGAATAACAAATATAAATTAGCCAAGAAAATGGAAGTAGGTTTCAATTTCCTTTAATTGAGCTTCAATAAACTGACAAATCTCTCACAAACTATTAATTTCCTCCCCATATGACCAAAAGTGACATACTAAATGCTCCTAGAAAAAGGGTAAGGTATGCTCCAAGTTGGAGCCAAAAACTATATAACATATTAGAATTTATGAAGTCAGCTGCAAGAAGGTCAACAAGGGCCATATATATTAAGATCCCAGCAGACGCTGAATTGAGAATGCCTTGAACAATCAATGCCATTGGATTGGCTTCATTATAACTTGTTGATATCCATATACCAATAGCAATGCCAGTCGGGGTGGTAAGGGAGAAGAATAGAATCATAATGACCTTCGCTCGAAGCTTGAATTTTGCCTTCAATTAAATAAAGGAAATTTTAAAATATTCAATATTAAAGATGAACAAAAATTGCATATACTTGTTCATGTTCACAATTTATTTCATAATTTAATCTTGGATCTTGGGCTGTGAGATATTTAATAATTATATTTGTAACTCATTATTATTTTATTTAGTTCCATGGAAAAGTATTCTAGCCAGAAATACTTATAAAGTTGTATATTTTTTTATTATATGGGTGTTACAAGAGCAAGAATAGGACATCCATTGATGCACATCTAAAAATTGACTTTTATCAAGTATATTGTTACCTGAGAAATGCATCCACCAAGTCCCACACCCTCAAAAAGTTGATGAAAACTCAAAGCTGCCACCAAAGGTTTGATTGTTTTTGAACTTTTGGAAGCACCCAGGGATAATCCAATGATCACAGAATGAACCAAAATTCCCAGTTCCAAGACCTGTAGAATGTGTTGTCAAAGATTAGGTGTCAAATAAAAAGACAAACAATCAATCTAATGCTATTTGATTGAAATAGAACATGTAGATTAAGATAATAGTACCTTTATAGCAAGTTTTTTATTATAGTATTAATTTTTTTAAAAAATATTTAAAAATATTGAAATAATATTATTTTTTAAATTTATTTTTGATATCAGCACATTAAAATAATCTGAAAATATAAAAATAAATTAATTTAAAATATTTTTTTTTTACAAAAGTATTTTGTCACCGCAAAAACAAACAAGGTCTTTCAAAATAGCTTTGCATGTCAAAATTTGTTGGACAATAACAAAGTTATACAAAAGTTTAGAAAAAATACACGGTTTTAAAAATATTTAGAAAATAATATAATTTTAACAAAAACATGATTACCACTTATATTTTTATTCAAACATGTAATCATCAATTTAATCTTTATTTAAAAAAGCGATAATAAATTATAGTTATATAATACAACTATTTTCATAATCACATGTTTTAGTACAAAAACCTAGCTTCTTCTTTTTCTGGCAGCTGCCATAAAAAAAACCTAAAAAACCAACTATTCTTCCACTTATATAACTGAAAATAGCCATCAATCCTCCACCAAAACACTATAATCTTCTTTCTTTTTTCCCTGCCCGTCATTATAGTGTTGTGTTTTTTCAACAAAACCAATCATTTCAATCACTTCTTTTAGTCTCTTTATCATGACCACCACTTAGCTATCCACAATTTAAGATAAAAACACTAAATTTCTCTTACTTTTATGGGTATCATTGTTAAATTGATAGATTTTTAGTTTTAATTTATTATTTATTATTTTTTAGGGTTGTGTTTGATAAGTTGGAATTTTATTTAAATGATATAATATAGGGTTTAAATGAAGCAATTAGAAGTGTTTTTATGTAATTCATGTTATTTGTGGACTCAATTAGGCTACAATTAGAAAAATTAGGATATGTGTTGAATTCTATGATAAAATACCTAATTAGGTATTATCTTTGAATTGCAATAATGAAGATTTTAATAGATGTAATTAGGTGTGCTTTAATTAGGTTACGAATCTTTAAATAATTACAATCAATTTTGGAATAAATTGCAGTAATTGGATATTATGTCTGAATTGAAATATTTTAGCTTTTAATTTATACAATTAGGCATGTTATTAAGCAATTAGTGTGGTTAGAAGTGAATTTTAGAATTAATTATCATAATTAACTATTATGTTCGAATTAAGATATTTTGGTTTTTAATTAATGTAATTAAATTGTTGGATCATAATCGATGTTATGAATGTCAAAATAATTGTAATTAGGTTTTGCGTTGAGTTTTGAAATAAATTGTTGTAATTGGGCATTATGTTTGAATTAAGATATTTTAGTTTTTAATTTATGCAATTAAGCATTTTTTTCATGAAATATAACAACAAATTTTTTTAAATTTTTTTATCATGGTTTGAACGGTGCACGTGCATTGTTTTTTTTTTTTTAGTTTAATCCAACTATTATTTTACAAAAATAATGCTTATTTTGTTAAATAAAAAATATATACAACTAACTATATTGTATATGGGGTATTATAGCCTCTATTTATGCGAATTAAATTAGACTCGAAAAAGGATAAATTTAAAGATCATATTGCATGGCTATTTAATATTGATAATGAGACTTTTTAAGTATATCTAAAAAAATACATAGGTGTCCAAAAAAAAAATTAATGAATAGTCAAATTGGTCAAAAGAACATGCACTTGTGGTAATTAAAAAAGATGAAAGTTTTCATCGGCCTTATTTATATATTCTTGTATGTTGTGAAAATAGATCCAAGGTTGTTATAAATGTAATATAAATTGGAATAATAAAATTATAAATAATTTTTTTATATATATAATTTAAATACCTTAAAATACATAATTGAAGTAAAAATTCATATATAACTTAAAAATATAATATAACTATTCATGTCTATATATTTTCATTAACTTACAATTAAAAAACCTAAAATAAACAAATTACTAGGATGTCATCTAAACTAAAACTAATTTTATTATGTTAACCAAGGATATAAATAGTTTAAGAGCTTGGCTATGTTGTTAAACAATCTCCAAATACTTCAAAAGCTAGTTAGGATTAAAAAAAAAAGGTTAATACATAGGAAGCTATTAGTTGAAAAAACCCTAAAACTTCTAAAGAATGCACAACAAATTTTTTTATATTTCAAACCAATTTCCCTATATTGGTTCTCAAATTTCTTCTTTATTCAAGCTCCTTATATTGGTCTATAATCTTTTCCCTTTCCAATTAAGTTTTATTAACACATTCTTCAAGTTGATTCTTCTTCAATTTGAGCACTTCACAGTTCACACCGCCCCTCAACTTTTTAAATTCTTTGCACCTTTACTCAAATTTGTTTTCATTCAATCTATGCCCTTTACACAATTCTTAAATTTCTTTTTCCTTCAATCCGTGTAACTTTTGGCCAATTATATAACTGTTAAAACTTATATTACCAAGGATCAAGTTAAATATATACATACTTGTGCTAATAGTTAAGACCAACTCTACTTTTAAATTTCAATGTTATGAACATTACCAACTTTTTACTAATTTCACTCTATATATGCCCATATAATATATATAAATTTAGAACAAGAAAAATAATTAATAATTTCCCAGCTCATGAATAAAGAATAGATTACAAAAAAAAAAGAAGCTTGGTTAGCAGTATTACCCCCAGATATGCAAGAAGAAGGAAGTCTTTTTCAAGAGTTTTCCTTAGTACTTGGGCTTGGCAAAGTAATTAGTTGTGATTTTCGATGAAGGATGAGGAAGAAAGAGGGGAAGAAATTAGGATGCGCCGACAGCACAACTCGCAAGCAAAAGATGAGGTATTAAGGTATTAAAATGAGGGGTGATTACTACAAAAAATAATGAAAATATATAGTTTGTTTTAGAGGCTAAAGTAGGCAACATTTATATTTCACATGAACTCGTAAAATTGGTGTGAAACTCGTGAGTTTATTGATTTTATTGAGTTAGAACAATTTTAATTTATTTTTATTGAGATTTTAAAATGATTTTGCATGATAATTATATATTGACTTTAAAATGATATAATTTTCTAAGTTAACTTGTGATTTTAATAATATTTGATAGATTTTAGATAGTTTGCCTAATCCATACCATATTATTCAAATATCTATAAAGACATATGGAACTTCATTTTATCATATATTTAATAAATTATATTTAAGTGAACATAACAATTCTTAAATATATATAAATCTATCTAGTTGAGAAATTAATTGGGATTGAAAAAAATCCACTCAATAACGAGATGAATTTAAAAGAAGGGCATTTTCAATGTAGATGTGATATATATGGTTAGACATGGCATAATAAAAAAATAAATTGTGAATATAGACAATCTAAAAATTAATTGTTTGCTCGTTATATGTTAATTATTATTTTATTAAGAGATGTTACGTTAAAACTTAAATTTGTTATTATATTATACTGATTTTATATATTAAATGTTTTAGGCACGTAGGATTGGATAGGGTGTCATGTACACGTGGATCTACTTCTTCTGCGTCTCGAGGCCACAAACGTTATCTCATACAGAGACATGGTGATGGTGCTTCACACCACACACGCTCTATTCTCTTTGATTTTTTGGTTCTACTGTTGGAAGATATTCATTGGCCGGAGGATGTGTGGAATGAGGTTGTAAGCTTTTATTTTTTATTACAAGAAATTGCAAATATTATGCTGATTATAAGTTTAAAATAAATTTCAATAACTGAAATATATATATATATATATATATATATATATATTTCAACAAACCTACTTACAATATAATCAAATCTTAAAAGATTTAAGGATTTTTTATTTTTTTGACCTATGAACTTATAGATCCAATTATTTTACTTATTATATTATCAAACAAAACCTAGTACGGTAACTTTAAACATAAAATATGATGCAAATACAAAATAAATTTAAAATGTTTTAAATTAATATTTATTACTAATTATATTTTATTTATAAATTAATAATTATATTTAACTGAAAATTAGATTAACATAGGATGCTGAGGAGGCTATTGCTAATTTTTATGAGATGGAAGCTAATATATTTATTTATTATTATTTATCCTGGTAGTTTGATTATGCTATATAACACTAGAAATGATTATATATATTCAGTTAGTTTATATATATTTCAAGTAATTTCACAGATTTTAAAGTTAAAAATTATATAAGTTTTTAGTGATGATTATATTATATTTAAATTTAAAATTATAAAAAAATCTTTTAATTTTAATTTTTTATTAATAAACCATTTCCTAAAATAATTAACTTGAAAAGATATTATATTTAGATGATGTTGAGCGAAAGAATAAGATGTTTCATGGAATAGAAATTCATTTATTGATGATGTCAGCTTCGACTGGTTATCATATATATATATTAAAAGTATTATATGTTTTAAAATAAATTTTAAACCATGTTAATGTTTTAATTTTTCTATTTTTTTTTATAAAAAAAACTTGACGAAGTTTGGCCGAGGACAATTGTAAGTCTCCGCCAGGTCCATTTGTGGTCCTACTTTCTTTTGTCCTTTGATGGACACGTGACATGAATGTGGGCCAGTGGCAGATTCATTTTCTGTTGACAGCACAGTAAACAAGGGGAAGAGAAACGTTTTTTTAGTTGGTGCTGGGATGCTTGAAACTTGATTTCTCTCTAATTTCCTAAGCATTTTAAGTTGTATTTTGTTTATCTTATTAGTTTAATCCTTTTATTCCACAAATATTTGTAATAAATCTTGTGGGGGTGGGGTTACGTAGCACCAGTCAACTTATAATAAGCATAACAATTACTCGTTAAGATATCTATCCTCTGATTAATATATATAAGCATAGTGATCATATAAACGGTTCAACAATGGAAAAAAAATAAAAATTCTTCACTTCCTAATTAATGGTTAAGAGAGAAAATTGAAATAAAATCATCGTAAAAAAAATTGCACAAAAAAAAAAGAGTAACCAGTGTCAATTACCCTCCTCTCAAAACTATATCCAAGAGCAGGGAAAGAATATAAAGAAAACGAAAGTAAAATAAATAAATAAATAAATAGCAAGGGTAGCGCTTAATAAGAATGCATTATGCTCACTAATTTATTATCGGTACTATAAACCTTACCTGAGAAACAATGCGGTGCCGATTAAGATCTGATGAATTTATTCTCTTCAGTACGAAAGCAGGCCCACGAATATGAACCCCACCAGCCCCATTATCATCTTGATCACTGTTCTCCTCGTGATCGCCACTGACTGGTTGAGGTTTTCTCAACTCAAGCCTCTTATGGTACCCTGTGGCGAAAGACTCCATCACCAAAGTCCCTATGGCAGATAACATGGCCACAAAACCTGCAAAAGGAAATTTCTCCCATGGATGTTGACCAAGACAAGGACTAGTTAAGCTCTCAAAAGCATCAGGAAGTATGTGAATGAACCCGGTTCCCAAGATCACACCTGCAGCAAATGCCTTGATGAGGAAAAATGCTTCTCTGTCTGGGTGCAAGTATGACAAGTTTTTGACAAAAAATGGAAGACAAATTCCCAGGGCACTGGCAAATAAAATTGAAGATATTGCAATGAGTTTGTATTTGAGTGCTTCAGATATGTTTTGATCATGACTGTCGTATGCTTTCCCTGTGCACTTCGAGGAGACTAAGACCGGCAAAAGAAGAATGAGATAGGAGATGGTAAAGAATTTCCACGAACAAGATTGCTGCTTCATCTTTGTCTAACGATGGAATGAAAGGAAACTGCGTGCTAACGTGAATATGTGAATGCTGCGTGTGACTCGTGTATATAATGAATGACTGATGCTCAAATAGTACTGTATTATGGAAAATACTAAAAGGTATGGCTAAAATTACACAGGCACAATGTTCTCTCTTATTTTAACGCGGACTCATTGATATTTCTTTTCTTTTTTTTTAACTTTATTTCTCAATTTATTTTTTTGTGTGAGTTGTTTTTTTCCCCAAATTTAAGGATAATTACTAAATTTATTAACTAAAAAAAATAAAAGATGAAGAATTAAAGTAGAAAAAGATACTACAACTAGGTGATGGTCTCAAAATTCTCACAAAAAATTCACTTTAGTGATCAAATTTTATATGGTATATCCATACTGTTTCTTAATATTTTTTTTTACAATTTAATTTTAGTATAATAATTTATTTATTTTAACTTTTAGTTTTTTATTCGAGAGAGATTGTTGGATTTTGATGATAAAAAATAAATATTTTTAACATCAATTCAGGTCATTAAAATAACTAATTTTGATGTCATTAGATTTTACTGAGATATTTTTTTACCTTGAAATTACCTAAACTTTATTTTTTTTAATGATTCTTTTTATTTTTTTTATTTTTATTTCAAATTTTATTTTTAAATGTTTATTTATTGGCTTGAAATCATGGTTGTCCCTATTTGTTTTTGTGTTTCAAATATAGTTGAAAAAAATATTTTTTTTTTTAATTAATATTTTTTAATATTTTCAAATATTTTGATGTATTAATATCAAAAATAATTTTTTAAAAAATAAAAAATATTATTTTAATATATTTTAGAATAAAAAAAAATTACAATTAGATTCTCAAACACCCAAACTGCCTTTTTATGCTTATAATTCTTCCTGCTAAAAATGCGACTGAATTCTTGTACAAATCTTCATGTGGAATGGGATTAAGGTATATGTTAGCTTTATAAGAGTAAGTTTTCAAAGCCTATTACGAAGAAAAGTTCAAGTAATGCTAAAGTCTCCTTGTTTTAGTTAATGTTTGATTTGATGTTTGAGATTAGAGTATCTTGGGGATGTAGACTTCTTTGCTAGGAAATTGCATATCTCTTGGTTATAAAGTAATTAATTAATTAATTATTGGTGCCTATCACCGAAACCCTGTGTGTTCTCATCGTATTTAGATTATATAAAAAGTTTTTATTTAAAAGCAATTATATTAAAAAAACATATTTTCTTCAAAATAAAAATAAATAAATAAACAAGGAAAAAGAGTTTTGATTGAAGAGACTCGCTTTTTTTTCTTCATTCACATAATTGAGATTTTTATAAATATTTATTTTAATAATAGTTATATTTTTATTCAAAAAAACATACCACTGATAAAAAAGATGTATGTATTTTTTAAAACATATATTAATAAAAAAATAAAAACTCACCTAATAGCATATATTTCTTTTATAATTTCAATAATCACCTTTCTTACAAATATTTATTTTTATTATAGCAAAACTAAATAAAAATTTATTTTAAAAAGTACCTTGTGGCATTGCTGCGCCGAAAAAAAAAACACATTAAAAATAAATAAACTTGGCTATTGCTTTCTATTTATTCTCCAAGGAGAAAATGACGTGCAATTTATATTTCAGTGTTATAAATAACACTATGAATTATATTTTTACGTGGAGCGTTGATTTATTAGATACAATAATTCATGATGGCAGAAATATACCGAAGCATGTTCCATTTAATGCATGATTATGTACCATTTGTTTTTTTATACTTCTCATTGCCTCTAAATTTAATTGGAATGCAACTGCATCTTCAAAAAATTAAATTTCAAATAAATGTTATGATAAATTATGGGGCTTCACAATTGCCACTACTATATATATACTCAACAGCATTATAATTGATATTTACGTGTTTTTTTATTAATAATTTTTTATTATTAATATAGATATTCAGCTAATTAATATATATTTTTATTAATTTTAAAAATTTTAAAGTTAAAAACTATATAAGTTTTTTTAGTAACTTTAATATTTATAAAATTTAAATTGATAATTTTTAAAAAATAAATTTAAAATTTAATTAATTAAACTATATTATTTGAGATTTTTTTAACAACATATGATTTAAAGGCATTTGTTTTCAAATGTCCTTCTAGTATCGTTAAAATTCCATCATAATCGCTAGTAAAATTAATATAAATACCTCTAAAGCTAAATAAATTTCGTAAAATGTATAATATAGATAATCGCTAAAAATATCTTTATAACATGGATTTACTCAAACATTGATACAACCGGGGAACAATTAACAAGAAGGTAGATCGGTAAATTGTTTTGGTCAAATATACAAATACTTTTACCTTTAGATTTGTTCTTTTTTTTTATCCTTTTAGTCTGAAACTTTTTCATTCTAGCTCAAGATTTTATTTTATTTATTTATTGGTATTTAGATTTATGAGATGATAGAGGAAATCTTTAAAAATAATAATAAAAAAATTATATGTTAATCACATTCTAATAAAAAAAAAACATAATATCAACAGATTTTATTCAATAAAATGATTTCCTTCAACATGATCTTGAGTTTTTATTTAGTTAGAAAAGATGTATCATATATTAAAAAAGAAATATTTTGATCTTATATTTTTAAATTATTTTAATTATTGGAATATCAAGAATGTTTATTCAGTGAAAATAAATCAAAATACATTTTTAAACCTAAAATTCCTAGTAGGATTTTTTTATCACCTATTTTTTAGTTGAAATATGGATAAATAGATAATGAGTTGTCTATTATTATTTATTTAAAAAAAAAAACATGGACGTCATCTTTCCTTTAAAAAGGATAAAAAATGACATACACGGGACGAGTTTCACAACTTCACGCGTGTCTGGCTTTCTGTCTCGTGGGCCAAGCACCTAGGTTTTTATTTTCTTTTCTTTTTTTGCTTTTTCATTCAGAGTTAAATACTCTGTAAAGAAAATATCTAGATGATATTTCAATTATTACTCAATTTTTTCATGGTTTTGAAATAATATTATAACTTTTTATAGAAATCTTAAAATATTTATTTATTTATTATTATTATTATTATTATTATTATTATTATTATTATGTACCTAATATATATATAAACCCCATGAATATTTAATTAAAAAATATTAAATTTCTTAAAAACTTTTAACAGATTTTTATATGATTTTATAACATTTATTGATTTTTTTTCTCTTCTATCATATAGAAATACTTAGACTTTATTTTAATTCTTCCCTTTAAATTTTTTATTGAGATCATGATAGATTTTTATTTAGAAAATAGTGTTTGCAATTAAAAATATATTTTCATTGAAACAATTGAGAGATGCAATAATTATATATGTAAAAAAGATGTTTAGATTGAACAAATGTATTCTTTCTACTTATTTTAAATGGCTGGAATTTTTTTTTAAAAAAACCTTATTCTTTACTGCATGATGCCTTTTATGGAAAAAAAACATGCTTCTAATAAAAAATTATGACATCCTTTTTAAGAAAATTATGATTTTTTTATTGTTTCATGGATAATTAAATATCAACCTAATATGTAGAATTTTTATGATAATTTTTTCATTAATATTTAATGCGAATATAATATCTTTTTTCTTGATTTTTTTTATTATAAACGTTTTATATAAGTTTTTCAAATATATTGTTTTAATTGATTATCTAATTGTGGAGAGATGATCAATGTATGGTTTTTGTTTTTAAATTGAAGCTTGCTTTGACGATTATAATAAGTTTTTTTAAATAATATTCCTCATAGAAAAACATATGTTTTTAAAAAGTAAAAAAAAGAAGAAAAGCATGAAAAGAAATTTTAGTTTTTTTAATTTATTAAAAAATACATGCTTTTTACCTTTATTTTAAATCAATACAGGCCTGTAAATTAGTCCTATCCCAAACAATTAAACAGATTTATAAAGAAAGCATGTCGGAGGAGTAGATCGGCTTGGATCGGAGGAATTGATAAATTGATGCCATCTAATTTCACTTAACCCCAATAATGCGAATTTTTAATTAGCTCAGCCTGCTATAAAATCTTCGAATTATATATTTTTTTTTATAAGAAAAAGAAAAAAACAAATAAATGGCTGGGAGCCCAGACCAATTATCAATCATTCAGAGTTGTTGTTGTCGGGAGGCGGGACAATTGGATCGGGTGGACCCAGAAGAAGATAAATTTGTCTCCACGAAAAGATTAATTGGAATCCAAAGGATACATAGAAGGTGGTTCGGGAGCGAGGGCAGCCTGAACCAGAGGTACTACTGGGCCCATCAATAATTCAGTCAAATAATGCAAATCTCTTGGAACACTATTGAATGGATTCTTATTAGGTTTTGTTTCTTGAGGAGTCCAGAATTGACGGAGCAGATGTTCAATCTGATTGGAATGGTAGCGGTGATTGGAATAGCAGTGTTGATTATAGTTTAAAATATTATTTATTTAAAAATATATTAAAATAATATTTTTTAATTTTTAAAAATTATTTTTGATATTAATATATTAAAATGATTCGAAATATTAAAAAATAATTTTTAACAAAAAAAATTTAAAATTTAAAGAAAATTAGTTTGTATTATATTTCTAAATAGATTTTTTAAAAGATATTTAGTTTTTTTGGGGTTGGTTGATGGACACTTAAATAATTATTGAAAAATCCGGTTAATGTTTATGATTTTCTAAAATGTAAGTTTTCTATGAGATACAAGAGAATTCTATGATACCAAGTAAAAATACATAAGAGATGATGATGAGAAGGTTGTATGTTCATGATTGTTTATAAAAAAATAACAAAAAAGATGATTATTCGAGTACTAGAGTATCAAAGAAAATGTTTATGATTACCCTGGCCCTGGGATTTCTATTTGTTGTTTTTGTTCATCATAACTTTCTAACATGTTCAAAGCCCACATGGTTTTTTTTTATATATATAAAATATTTATGAAGTTATCTTAGGTATGTTAGGAAGTTTAGGTAAAAAATATTTTTTTTTGAGCTAGATACAATCAAATCAATTCTCTAAATACCATTTTAGATATTCTTCTATGTCCCAACTATTCACGGAAGATGCAAAGAAGATAAATAATCATTTGTTTTTAAAAAAAAAATCAAAGAATTTCTTAGAAATCCTACAAGATCTATTTGTTCTTTTTTCAGATGGTCAGAACTTTATCTAAATTTAAATACTACTAAGAGGTCCATTGGAGATGAGAAATTGTTGAAGAAAGAACACAATGTTTTTTTTATCCCTTCCAGGCGATTATAAAATTATGGTTGATGGTAGCATAATTTTGAAATCTCGTTTGACGTTATAGGTCAATTCGGGACTAAAATTTGACTAAGTTTAAAAATAAAAAATTAAAATGACTTAACTGACTTGACAAAATATGTTTAAAAATCTAATTACATTTTATTGAGTTTTTTTATTAAAATAATATTAGTTTATTTTTTTTAAAATCAAAATTAATCTAAACAAACAGCTTATCTAATTAAAACCTAATAACTCAATTACAATTTAAAATCCGAGTTATGAACTAAGTCAATCCCCAGTCCAGTTTTAAAAAATCTGCACACAGGGAGAAGCTATTGCATAGCTACTTGCTTAAAAAGCTTGGTAGAACAACTACTGTCTTCGTGTATGTTCAAGGCTTATATGAATGATTTTTTTTATTAGATTTTTTTTTTGAGGTTATCTTAAGCATGTCAGAAAGCTTAGGTAAAAAATTTAGAGTTTTTTCGTGGAGGAAAATTGTGATGCGTGGCATTAGGAAGCTATTGCACAACTATCGTGCTTGAGAATCTTATTTTCGTAGCCATTGTCTACAGGTATGCTCAAGGCTCATATGAAGAAGTCTTTTTATGAGAATTTTTCTAAGGTTATCTCGAGCATTTTTGTTTTAATAAAAATTGTTTCCTCGTGCACTCACTTGCACTTACCCAACCACCGTACCTTTGTTTTTTTAATCCTTCACTTTCTCGTGTCCCCCAACCACTGTTTGTGTCCAATTTGTTTCGTTTTCCTTTCCTTTTTTTTTTTTTCTTGAAAAATATATTCCCCATTTATTTTTCTTTCTTTGCTCTTGTTTCCAAACTTTAAACACTAAAACTCTTTTTTTTTTTTTTTATCTCCAAACCCTTTTTCTTTTGCATGCTAACCATTATTTGGCTATTCATTGCTCTATCCCCCTATTTTTATTTTGCACATATGCACTGGCTATATTTATTGACATTGGGTGACATGTTAATGGATTGTTTTTTTTTTGTTTTTTTTTTTATTTTAATGTACTTGGAAAAATAATATCAGAGTTGAAAATTATGGAAACAACACAACCACGGTGACAACACTTTTTTTTTGGATTTTTGAAGAGTCTTTTATAAAAAAGGATATATTCAATTTATTAGAAAAAACAACATTCACTATAATAAAAAATCAAAAAAATGATAAAACTAGTAAATTTAGAAAAAAATAGCTATTAATTACACAATAAATTAATTAACAGTTTTATTTTAATTTTTCTGCATTGCTTTGTATTATTATAGTTTTTGGTTAGGATTGTAAAAAAGAAAGATAAAAAAACAGTAAAAAATAATTAAATTGAACAAGTTATATTTTTGTTTAGGTTATATTTTAGTTTTTACAATTTGGATGAAGAGATAATTTTATATTCAATGATAATTAATTAATAAAATAATAATTTATTATTAGATAACTTATTACTTATTATATTTAAATACTAAATAAAAAATATCTAAAATAGTTTATAGGGCTATTTTGCAGGGGTCCGGCCCCTGCGTGCCACCCCTTGCTTCCGCCTCTGGGTAATACCCAGACAAGTCCAAATGAAAAGGAAGGCGGCCCGCTTGATTTTGCAGCGACAGGTGGATGAAAAATAAAAATAAAAACGAAAAAGCTCAAATTGTTTCTTTTCATCCTGGAAGATACACCGCCTTCAATGCTAAGACTCTCTCCTCCATTCAAATCCAGAGTACCTTTATTATTCAAATTTGGACCACCCATGTTATACGATGTTAAGAAATCCTTGTGAGCATCCATACTTGACTCCACTTGCCACACCTAATTCACCGGAAGAATGTTAAATTTGTGTAATTACAGGTGGGATAAGGGTAGGAGGTGAGAGTCGGAAGGTCCAAACAATAGGCGTATAAATTGTTGTTCGTGAAAGTTCATGTGGGCACATTTTTGTGAATATACGAGTAAGATTAGAGATACAGAAACACAAAGGCCTAGAATCATAGGAGGAATCTGATATGCGAAAGCCATTTTTAAATGCTAAAAGAAATCATGGAAGAAAAAAAAAGAAAAATGAGGAAAAGAAGTTTTTGAGTCTGTTTGATAGTATAGTTGTTTTTTAAATAATTTTTTGTATTGAAATGCATGTTAATAATATTTTTTTTTTTTAAAAAATATTTTTGATATCAATATATTATAACGATTCAAAATATATAAAATAAATTAATTTTTAATAAAAAAATAATTTTTTTGAGAATGCCATTTGTACCGCGTTTTCAAATAGTATTTTTATCTATTTTTTATTTAATTTGAGTTTTTAATATTACATGAGAGAGTATTTTTGTTTTTCGATGGAGTTTAAAACCTGCATTAACTTATTATGTAAATTGTAGTTTTTCAAAACTCCGTAGTCCAATGCAATTTAAACCCAACTATGAGATGAGATGTGAAGGATAATTTTTCCTTTAATTAAAAGCACTTCATTTGGCTTTTTCCCCTATAATAGCCATTATATTGTATATGGTTTTGTGAGCAGAACATATATATTTTTTAAGGGGAAGGGTGGAACATTGCTAGTAAACTTAAGTAATATATGATGTACATAAAATTTTTATGTAAGACTGTGTGCTGGATGTTGCAAGAACCATTGTCATTCCTAGCTGCAAACTGAAGCAAGACAAGGGTCGGGCACGCCAGTGTTTTGGGGCCTGGTTGAGCATATATTCTAGATTCTCGATTGAGCCTGAGCCGACAGGTGAGCTCTCAAAAGTTGGGCTAAAATTCACAGCCCATAAATTTCAAGACACTCGTTTCTTTGGAGGTGGCTGTAATAAATTTTCTCCAGTCCTTTTCTGTGTCCCCTTAAATGCATTGATGAAGCGCAAACTGTCAGTGTCCTTTTTAGATTATATTTTTAATTTGGATTAATGATAAAATCCTTAGTTATTGACGATAAGGTTACTGAAAGAATATGTTAACTTAGGGTTAATTGGTCGGGAAATTAAGAGTTTGTTTGATGCAGTAATTTATGTGTTTTTATAAAAGTGGTTTTTAGCTAAAATAAAACTTAAATTAATATGTTTTGAATTTTTTTTATGGTTTTGATGTTTTGGTATTATAATTATAAAAAATCATTAATTCTATGTTTTTTCATTTCAAATTTATTTCGAAAAACTCTTTTAAGCCCAATGTAATTGCAATTAAAGGTATGGTTGGACTTTTTTTTTTTTTTTCGCGAGAAGAAGTAATTTCTTGAGTTCAACAATCCTGATTTACAGAGAAAAGAGACTAATACTAGATCTCACACTTAATAAAGGAGGAATCATTGTGGAAGAAGAAACTTGGTTTGATAGGTGATGAGTTATGTATTTATAAGTTAAAATTTCATAAAAAAATTATTAAATAACTGAAATAAGTATCATTGAGATAGGATGGTGTTGATTGTCAAACGTTTGAATTCATGAGGTGCCAACAATCATAAATGAAAGTCATGGTGTGTTTTTAAGAAAGAATTATGAGATTGTTTGATGCTGTAATAATAATTATTTTTTAAAATATATTTTATTTAAGAAGATATTAAAATAATATTTTTATTTTTTTAAAAATTAATATATTAAAAAATCAAAAATAATAATTAAAAATAAAAATAATAATTTAATTTCAACAAGAAACAAGTTAAAACTCACCCCTGCATTTAAGTCCTTCATTCCTAGAAGAGGCCTTTCCATTCTTAAACTTCATGTTATGCAATATTATTGGAAATAATTGCCAATTAAATTGTAGAAGTTTTTATACAATTTTAATTCACATCAACATTTGAACGAAAAGTTGGCCAGATGATAACCTTAGCTTTATTCTTTTTAACCTAGTGTTAATGAGGTGAATAAGAGCATAACAATACATGAATTTCCCCATCGCATTATTTTAAATTCCCTAATATTTTAAAAATAATTATAAAATTCCACTCCTTCGTTATTCATACAATCATGTACTATGTATATGCATATGGTGATGGTGTTTAAATTATTTAATATTGCAGAGTACCAATTTTAACTGGTTTCTCAAGCACTGCATTGGTATTCAAATTAATAACCTTCCCCTGCACTTCATGTCAATTATTTTCTCATATAATTTTATCGTGTTAAATCGATAATAACAACAATCGGTGATTTTTATTTTAATTGTTAATTTTATGATTCAAACATTTTCACCTACATATATAAACAAATTATGATGAATCGAAATAAAACAAAAATCATACTCTAAATTTAATATGATATTGATATTAAAAATTGAATTAGAAATATATTTATTTCCAAATTCGATTCAAATAGAAAAACACACACACGGTTCTAAATCCAATAATCTTCATATATGTATGAAAAACAATATGATAAATCAAAATAAAGCTAAAATCATACTACAATATTATAATTTAACATGATTTGGGACACCTACTTTCAAAAAAGTAGTTATAATCTCTTTTTTATTTATTAGCTTAAGAATAAAAATATTGTCAAACTACTTTGTGTCTTAATCAATATTAATTTTTCCCCAAATATTTTAAAATAAATAATCATCACATTAACCTAGTACTATAATAAAAAAAATAAAATTTTTTTATAACATAATTAAATAGATTAAATTTTTTATAACATAGAAAAGACGCTCAGACAATAATAATATTTTTAAAAACTAAAAAAAATTAGAATTTAAAAAAATAAAAGAAAATCAAGTTTTTGGCATTGAAATTAAAAGGGAGAAAGAAAAGACGAGAAAAAAAAAAAAAAAAGACAGTTGACGCAAAATCAGAGGTCCGTTGATTGCATAGGCCGCCCAAGCATGGTGCAGCAATGAAGAGATTTCAATGCCATCCCTAAATCTTGTATTTGACCACCAAGCAATGGTGCACACATTGTCCGAAACTCACGAACTCAACCCATTCACTAACAAGTACATTGAATATGTCAATCATTTTTTTTTAAATAATATTTATATTTAGTAATTTATCAATCATCTATCAATACATTTTATAATAATAAAAAATTCATAATGAAAAAACAGAAAACCCTTTAACAACAAGTTTGATATATTTTTTCTTTTAAAAGTAATTTAGTCATTTAACTATATTTCAAAAAGTAAAAGGATAAAAAAACCCTTAGATATTAGGTTTTTTGTTTTCTTTTGTTTTTTAAGGGTAGTTAAGTTTTTTTTATTAAACTAAAAAAATTAAAAAAATGAATGTAATTCTGATCAATTTAATAATATTAAATGACTCTCGAAGACCATTATGAAAAACAAAAACATAGTCTATATTACAATGAATTTAGTTTTGATCCACAGCACAACACTAATCCCTCTTAGGTTTTTTATGCTAATTATAATCTAATTGCAAAATAATGGAGTGAAAATAAAACCACAAAACAGAGGGAAAAGAAAGGGCAGGCAGACAAAAACAAAAAACAAAAAAAAAAAAGGGAAAAGAAAAGAAATAAAGGGTGGGGAAGGCTGTCATAAACTGCTAACTACTCCAACCAAAAAGACTTGAGAATTGAATTGACTATGGATGGCTTTGTAGGGTCTCTAGGCTACCGCGTCAAACAGTAGACAAAAACCGTTTATTAGAAGCTGAAGCACATTAATAGTTACATGAACAAGCTGTTGTAACCCATTTCACTGGTAAAATCTTCTCTCAAGTTTTTCCTTTTCTTTTCATTTCTGGGTTACTTAGCGATCAGAAAGTTAAGGCTTTTTTTTTTTTCTCTTTCATTTGTTAAATGAAGGAAAAGCAAAAATCTAACATGAAACTAATGCTCCCAATTGGGTGATTTTCTGATTTTAGTCTGGGTTGAAGTTTCTTTTTTAAGGGATCAGTTCTAACCACCAGTGTCTGTTTGATTTTAGGGTTTCTTGAAGCTTGTTTTGGAGGAAAATGAAACTGATCTGCCTGCAGTTTGCTGTGATTTTGATTACTTTCGTTGGCTTTGCGGCATCTCAAACTGTAAGTTTATAGAATCCAACTCTTGTGGATTTGTGTTTCTGCAAGCATTGTGGACTTATCTTCATTTTTTTTTCTTAGACATCAAAAAATGAGACGATTCAGGTCCAGTTGGTGGCTTCCAACAATCAAACCAGCAGAGGTGTGAGCATTATTGCTTTATTAAATATCTATTTTTCAGATATTTAGAAAATGCTAGTCACTTTACTGTATGTGTCTCATAGCATATGTTATGATGCAAAGGGGGATTTTGTAGTTGATCATTGGAATGAATAAATCACTTTGAGAGCTTGTAAGTGACTCATGGGAGAGTACTTGGTTAGCTGAGAGAAAATAATGGCATGATATACAAATGTCTTAGATAGATATTTGCAAATGAATGTTTAAGTTGATCTTGGTATTGAGCACGCTGTAACATAATCAGTGTAGAGATTTGGGATGATATAAGGTCCAGCAGTAAAATGTTTTACTTACTTTGATTATTAACAATTCCCTTTCAATAAAAGAGTGAAATTCTTAGATCCTTATAATGCTTGGAACATTACAAGTTTGTCCACCTCTATGATTTGTGCACCTGTGTATCGGAATGGGTACTATGCACAAGCGCTCCTCACAAAAGCAACGAGTTGATCAAAATTTCTTCTTTCCACTATAATTAGATTTGATACTGAAAAAATGCACTGCAAGAATGCTTTTCTGAATCAACTGACTTTCTTAGAAAAAGGGCTTAAAGAATTTATGGATCCTTTACATTAGTTTTTACACGTTCAAATTCCTGATAAATTCTCATAGAATTCAGCACATACTTAGCTGTTCATCTGTGCTTCTGTAATATCGTATAATGAAATGCAATGATTGTGATGTAAGTCTTCATATCTTATTAGTGAACTTGCTATTTGAAATTCAATGGATCCCTTGTTTTCTTTTTTGTCTTCTTGTGAAATAATTGAAATGAATGAACTTTTTATCATAAAATGAAATCCCCCTCCCCCCCCCCCCCCCTTTTAAGCTAGTTTTACTGCTAAGTAATAATAAATAATAGAATACTAAAATTCTCAGAGCTTTTTTTCGGAACATGTGCCTTGCTAATATATTGAAGGTGACTGTATTCTGTTTGACAGCATGGTGCCCTTCTGGATGGGCTATAAGTCCAAGTAATAATAAATAATAGAATACTAAAATTCTCAGAGATTTTTTTCGGGACGTGTGCCTTGCTAATATATTGAAGGTGACTGTATTCTGTTTGACAGCATGGTGCCCTTCTGGATGGGCTATAAATCCAAATAAGACTAAGTGCTTCAAACTTATACGGAGATTCAAGTCATGGAATGAATCAGAGAACCATTGTATGCGCTATGGTGGACACTTGGCAGGACTGACATCATCTGAAGAACTTAGCTTTGCTCATAAGTTGTGTGGCCAAACTTCCAATGGCTGTTGGGCTGGTGGAAGAATGATGAATTCTACTACAGGTTTCATTTGGAAGTGGTCTGATAACACTTCACACATGAACGGGTCAATAGTTCCTGAGCCTTTTCCTTTGAATTGCACTAGTTTGTCATGCCGCAATGGTATTGCAGCTGATTTATGTACACTGGTGAATGGAACTGCTGATCTTGTGGCTGAGAGATGCAATAGTTCTCATGCTTTTATTTGCATGCTTGATGTTGGTATGCCCTTGCCTAACGCATCAAGGCTAGATTCTTTTGCAACTTGTTACGATTATATATTTCAATTCATATATCTATTGAAAAAAGATAGACATGCATATGTTGCCATATTGTAGATTTGATTTTTCTGGGAGTTCAGAATTTTATCAACTCCTTAATGCCATTTTATTGCCTTTGTTGATAAAAACTTGTACTCTTCTCTTTTCCTCTTCTGGTTCCCAGAGAAGAAATGCTACCACATGCACTGCCACCGGGAATATCTGATTATCCTCGCAGTTGTGAGTGGATTAATCCTTTGCACAACATTAGCAGTTGTGATTTGGCTCCTTGCATACAGGCGAAGCAAGAAGCGTAGAAAGTCTCGTAAGTTATCCAATCCAGCAGCTTCTGCATTGGTTCCTCCATCATGGAAAGTATTCACTAATGAGGAACTGAGGTCGATTACCAAGAATTTTAGTGAAGGACATCGTCTTCTTGGAGATGCAAAAACCGGTGGCACATATAGTGGTTTTCTTCTTGATGGATCTAGGGTGGCAGTTAAGAGGTTAAAAAGGTCTAGTTTCCAGAGGAAGAAGGAGTTTTACTCTGAAATTGGAAGGGTTGCCAGGCTCCACCATCCAAACTTGGTGGCTATTAAGGGATGTTGTTATGATCATGGTGACCGCTACATTGTTTATGAGTTTATAATTAATGGGCCCTTGGATAGATGGCTTCACCATGTGCCTAGAGGAGGCAGGAGCTTGGACTGGGCTATGAGGATGAAAATTGCTACAACGCTTGCCCAAGGAATTGCGTATGTATACATCATTGAACCCTTTTCTTTTGGGTATTTGCGGACTACATACTGTTATTGCGATTTATATCATACACGAGTAATGTTATTTGGTTGTCTAATGTTGGTAGAATTGAATTGTTATCATAACTACCATCACTGATGTGCTCTTAAGATATCATCACTTATTACTAGATCCTGTGGGTTATTTCTTAGATTAATCAGTTTTTTTGCAATCTTTGATTAATTTCTGATTTGCAAATATCTTTGCTTTGATGAGAATTTTTATCCTGCACTTATTTAATTTGAATTTTAAGAAGTCATATTTGTTCATTTGAGTTGCAATTTGGAAAGTAAGCTTGATTTGCTATTAGATTTTGTTGGATTTGCCAAATGTTATATGCTTGTTTCTTTTGTAACAAGATTTGTGGTTATTTCATTTATAGGTTGTTTGCCTTGTTTTTCAAGTTTATTAAGGGCAATATTAGCATGTTGGATAACACGCCATCAGATCTGTTGTCATGCAGTGGCATACAGTTGTTTTGGCTTTAGTTTTAAACCTTCAACTGATAAGTTCAGCTGAAACCTTCATTTTATCTAATGTGTTGCTATGTTTAAAGTGCCTATACTGCTGTTTTATTGATCCTAGTTCTTGGTGCTTGCATCAGAAATGCTGTGTAATTTACATGCTAACTTTCACCTGTTATAGATTATTATCAGTTGAATATAGGTTAATGCTTCACTCACTGTGGGTTAAACAAGAAAATGGAGAAAGACTTTTTAAAAATGTCCTGTACTATTTTCATTATGTTTGCACTGATTATGTACCAAGTTTAACTGCATGGGGAAACCATGCGGAATGGGATTTCATTCCTTAATGATTAGTACTGATTGAATCAAAATTGATTCCTGAATGCACTTGCAGTCAACCGATAGAATGGAGAAAGATGTTTTTGGATAAACTTCATGTCATCTTTAATGCTCATGACACGATTACATTCTGTTGTGAAGGTGCTTATGCTTGCTTTCTCATTACATCCATTTTAAAATTACATGCAATATAAATCAATTACAGCATAACACATTTTTTGAAATGCTTAGTTGTTTGTCAATTGTGATTTTAGATATCTCAGCATCTATTACCCAAAAAAAAAAAGCTATTATAGCTGATAAAGTGCACTGAAGGTTAATGGGTATCAATAATTTTTGTGCATTCCATAGATTGGTTCTCTTTTCAGGAATTTTTGGTCTATCCGGTGGTATATTTTCTATAATCTGTTTCACATCCGGTTGGCTCACCTGTGCATGTGGATATATTTTGAATAGGTTCTTGCATGACAAGGTTAAGCCTCATGTTGTGCATCGGGATATTCGTGCTAGTAGTGTTCTGCTGGATGAAGAGTTCGGAGCCCATTTAATGGGGGTTGGTCTTTCCAAGTTTATGCCATGGGAAGTGATGCATGAGAGAACAATGATGGCAGGTGGCACATATGGGTACCTTGCTCCAGAATTTGTTTACAGAAACGAACTTACTACAAAGAGTGATGTCTACAGCTTTGGGGTGCTGCTTCTTGAAATAGTCACTGGGCGTAGGCCTATGCAAGCAGTTGATTCGGTGGGTTGGCAGAGTATATTTGAGTGGGCCACTCCTTTGGTGCAGGCGCACCGCTACCCTGAGCTCTTGGATCCTCTTATAACCCCACCCTCGTCGGATGTTCCAGAAGCTGGAGTCATTCAGAAGGTTGTGGACCTTGTATATGCTTGCACGCAGCATGTGCCATCAATGCGCCCAAGAATGTCTCATGTTGTTCATCAGCTACAACAGTTGGCACAGCCATGAGCCACCCATTCTGAAGTAAGTTAAGCTGAAATGGATTGCTAAATATTAGATATCTGCAACGCCATTTTTATCCAAGTGGTCGAGGGCCGAGGTTAATTGTGCAGCATCATGAGATGCAATAGTTTCACTACTAACTTAGATGCCATCTCACTGTTTTTTGTTGTTTTAAAATGTATATTCACTTTTAATTAAGAGTAAATTTGCTTTGTAGATTAATATAAATATTGCTGCTGACCTTGAACCGTAGTAAAACTCCGAAAGATGCAAAGCAAAGGCAAAACCAAAGGCTCTTGGAGGTCTTGGAGAGCCACTTTTTAGTTGAACTTATTTGGGCTAATCTGATTAATAATCCTCTTCCAAAGTGAAAGTCGTGCTCTTAATTTAATTTAATTTTTTGACATCTTTTTGTTACTTTTTTCAAGGTTTCCTTCATATTTTTCATCTAAAACTAATAAAAATGACTTAAATAATACCTTTAACATCAATAATCTTCGATCTACTTCATTATTTTTATTTTCTATAGAATTAACTCTAAATTTTGAAAATAAAACTAATAAGTTTAAAATCTAACATCATTATTTTATTTTAAAAAAAACTTGTGGCATAAATAACCGTTCCTGTGATTTAAAAAGACAAAAATAGCTTTAAATATATTTAAAAAGATTCAAAATCAAACTTTCTAGATGGAGAATTAAAATTATGTATTAAATTTTATTTATAAAATATAAAGTCAATTTCACAGAAAATTTAAAATTGATTGGTTAGGTTAAATGTTAAAAATACAAAACTAAAATAAAAAATACAAGGACTAATTCTCAGCAGTTTAACCCAATTTGTATTAGTTTAAAGCAATCTTGAGTTGGTTTGGTGGTACTGGCACTCTAAAAACTGGAATTGAGCGTTTGTTTCGTTTTCGGCTCTCTTTTGCATTATACATGGTTTGTCCTATTTATTTTTGGAAAAAAAATATTTTTTTATTTGTTTTAAATTAGTATTTTTTTTCAGTTTTTTTAAATTATTTTTATATACTAATATCAAAAATAATTTTTTTAAAATAAAAAATATTTTAAAAAACAATTCCAAACAAAAGAAAACCAAACAAGGCACCAAATAACGTGAAAGAAGAAGCTGCAAAGCTACTATAGAATTTCTAGTGGCTTTCTGTTATTAGAACTCCAATGGTCCTGCAATGATAACTTTCTTGTTAAAATAAAGAATTTGAAATTGAAGGATATGATTCTAACTAAGAAAAAAGGGTTAAAAAACTAAGCAGAAAAAGTTAATAATGTGAAAAACATTGTGAAACAGAAATTTGAAAATTATAACATACCAGCCAGATAATCATTGTAGAAAGAAATTAAACTTCGAATTAGAACACCCCTGTAATCATCACTACACTGAGTTGATCATTCCAGCAACTACTGTAATATCATCATCTCTTCCTCCCTCCGTGTGTGATTCTTCAGCCAAAGCAGCAGCTCTTGCAAACGGAGAACAATACCTGTCGTCAAGGGAATGGCTTCTTGCCAACTCTGCAAGTACGTGAGCCAAATCCTCGGTTGATTTGCCTTGTTCTTGACTGGGAATTTCTGCAATCTAAGAAGAATAAACATTGTCAAAGATTCCACCAGTCCCAACTATTATGGTATCTCCTGATTGTATCAGGAATTTTTCCTATCGTTTTTTCTTCCTAGCTGACATGCCTCATCGTTGCACTGGGTATGACTCCTTGGCCTCCTGAGGATTCGTTTCGGATCAACAGCCCCTTCAAACTGACCAAAGAGTGGCAATGGAACAGTTGCACATCAATTCTTGCGCGTGTTTGCCTTCATATGACCAAGGTATTTACAAGCTCTTTTGATATATTTTTAAATAAAAAGTGCTTTGAAAAGCTACCTTTAACACAATACCAAACAAACGACAACCCTTAATATCACTTGCCCATATCTGAATCCAGGATTTGATTAATTTCATTTCAGTACTGGAGAAGGGTTTTGATATGTATTTAACCATCCAATGGTAATCCTAAAAAGCTTTTCTTTGCCTCTTATATCTGAAACTGATTTACCAGAGTGGAAAATCAACATGTTCTTTCCATGTTGTAACTTTTACTATGCACCGTAATTCTAGATTTCCTACTTACAATAACCTTTTTGTGTTTGAAACTAGATAATGTATGATATGAGGCATGGCATCATGGAGAGATTATTATGCAATTGACAAATATCATCATTAGTGCATGGCGCAAAAACAATTATTTCCCTGTACAAGAACGTCGAATTGTGTTTTATTTACATGTGCGTCTCGAGAAATGCTAAGATTGACAAACCAGCAGCCCAAACATCATCGTCCAGCACATGCTCTGCAGGAGAGTGGCTTACGCCTCCACGACAGCGGACAAATAACATTCCAACCTGTCCAAAATGAAGCATACCATGAATATGATTATTATGTGTAGATGTGAATAGGATAAAATGATGGAAGACAAAAAGTTAACGGAGCTAAAAGGAACTGGCCTTTGTTAAATGAGACATAGCCATTGCGTCGTGTCCTGCTCCACTCGTTAGCACGGGAACTTCATCTTGAATTTCGCCGGTTATTCTCTTGAGAGCAGCATTGGCTGCAAACTTCAGCTCTGAAGTTAGTTCTGAATCACAGATCACTGCATTTGCATCATGCTGAAACAATTGCCAGCCAATCGTCAAAAAAAGAAGAAGAAAAACCACAGTATTTGTTCTTGCAACAGACTAAATGCATGATAAGATATTAGTCTTCACCTTACGTTCAATGATGCAAGAAACAGACCGCCTCTCACATATTTCATACATTCTATTAGATAGTTCATAAATAACAGCTTCACGTCCCATGTTATCCATTGCACGTAAATCCACAGTAAAGGTAACCTGCAATCAGGATGTTCTTGAGCTGGAAATTAACAAGTGCTGAATTGCTGGAAGTGCACTCATGTGCGCTTGCTGTAAAAATCAACAGTTCCCGGAAATTCAAAATCTTACCTGGCCTGGAATGACATTGCTTGCACTTGGCCAGGTGGATATCTCACCAACAGTACAGACAAGGGAATCAGAAAGAGATTCCACTGTGGAATCATTGCAATGACCATCATAAGATAAAAAGTCCTTGGGATTTTTGCATATACTTTCCAACAACATGATTAATTCAGCAGAAGCAGCCATGGGGTCCTGACGCAACGACATTGGGACTGTTCCAGCATGTCCTTGTGAACCTCTCACGGTGACCTGCAAAGTTTGTGCCAGGAGGACTAATCAATAAAACAGAATTGCAGATGGGCATAGACACTATAGGACCAAATACGCGATGTGTTATCACAAGAAATGAGGTAGAACTACTACCAAATAAACACATAAATATCACTGACTTGAATTAGCATAATTCTTTTCTTCTATTTGCTATCGATCAAATGATCTTGAATTTGAAAATATACGAAAAGGAAGATAGCCCTTAAATAAAGGGGGAAAAATAATAATTCCATTCTCTATCCTTCAGTGGCCTACTCTTCAAACATCTCCGAGCTCTGGGCCTTGGCCCTTTCAAACACTAAACGATTCCTTTGCAGAAGTAGCTGTAAATTCCAGTAAGAACTGTTGCTATACAACAATGTTCCAAGGTTCAATCCTTCAACAGTCTTTCTTTCTTACCTAGGTGAGCAAAATTGACAAAAGTTTTTTTATATTTATTCTGAAAAGTGAAAACAGAGTGTACCTTTAGCCGTGTTTGCCCAGCAATGCCTTTAACCACACCGAGGGGAAAACCAACCCATTCTAGTACCGGTCCTTGCTCGATGTGAACCTGCAGCATTAAGAAACGCAAACTCAGAATACTAAAAACAGAGAAGTTATAATTCTGAGCTGCATGACCAAAATTGAATTGACTTGTCAGTATAGAATTGTTTCCAAGGTACCAATGTTGGATAATATACCTCAATGTAACCCCAAACAGATTGTGGATCATACTTGAGCTGAAATAGACTTTCTTCTGTGATTGCAATGGAATTCTCCTTCAGAGCATCTTGGACAGTTACACCTCTGAACAAGGAGTACACGTAAGTATAACTATAACAGGAAATGTTCAGGCAGATGTGGTCTAGTAGACTAATCAAGAAAACCTCTTATCAGATATCTGCAATGCTGAAACTGGTAATATACCGGCTACAGCAGCACTGCCTAGGAAAGTAGATTGAAATCTCACTCCCTCCTCATCACTAAATGCAATGACCTGCACAGATAACGCAAGACACAAACAAAATCACATCAATAAGTGGGACTTCTGCATAGGCTGCCCCAATACTCAAATGCTCAGTTAGCATTATGGAAGGATTTTAGGGCCTGTCGACTGCCTAAGTAGCTAAAAGATCAGAGGATTTGAGACTGCAGTAACTCTGGCACCTGTTCAAGTTTTAGTTCAACAAGATATGATGGAAAGTCGTATTTGAACTTCAACGACACACGCATGTAAAGGTTATTAAGCCTCATTTCTATGCACCACCACACAATCATCCAACTAGAACATGTTCTGCTCTATGAATTTTTCTTTTCTTTTCTTCCTTTTTTGTTCGAACAACACACCGGGCGTGTTTCAGAGAACTGAGACTGCAGTAGCTACGCCATTATTGGAGAATTGGAATCCATTAGATCCCAAGACATAATATGGTCATCTTCTTCAAGTGGAAACAATTTCCCAGAATGTAAAGCGGGTATAAGACATTTTATTCTTGAAAGGTTCCTATTCCCCAATTATTATAGCATGCAATTATATCGGTCAGCATCAACGTGATGCTCAACATTATAAATCCCCTGCAGCCTAGAATTGGCAATTTGATGCAAATCTGTCTCTAGCTTGTCCAGATGAGACCACGAGAACAGTAATAAACACCTCGAAAGATGGAAGCAGGTACTTCGCTCACCTCGACTGGCCGTATAAGATTTGTCAAAGTTCCATTGCTTTTCAAAACCTTTAAAGCTGATATTGCTGAGATTATACCTAGTGACCCATCAAATATCCCAGCATCAACAACAGTATCCTATTTAGAAGTCAAAGGAACAATCATCAATCAGTTCTTATACAGAGTATTATACACTTTCTCGATATGTTGTACTAATGAAAAAGAAATCAAAATATAGTAAAATCAAAGGAATGAGAGAACAATTAAAAATTAGTGCAAGGGATACAAAATAAAAGGATTACCAAATGAGAACCAATCAATAGAGCCTCAGCACTTGCATTCAATCCCTCAACTCGACCATGTACATTGCCCATATAGTCCACCCATCTGGAATCAACCAATATATACAAGTTAAATCAATGAAGAGTTATACATAATTTTTAGAGCGTTGCACGAAAGGAAGAGAAGCTAACGTCGTCAAACCAGCGTCCTCCATCCAAGCGCGAATAAGATTCGCTGCCCTCACAGAAGCTGGGCTCATGAATGTCCTCTCAACATGGCCATCAGCATCACTCACCTGCAGTTCAGGCAACAACTTTGACACTCAGGAACACTTAATTTGCTATCCTTCCGATGAAACAACATAGGGAAATCAAAATTGCAATCCACATCAATTTGATTACATGTACATTTAAACTAATGAAAATAAAAAGTTTTCCCATAAATTCAAATATATTATAATTACATCTACATCTATTCATTGTTATCAATTTTTTTTTTCTTTTTTTTACAGAACTGCAGTTGGGCATGGTTTCAGGGCTAAATCATTTTGAAACAAGAAATTCTATTTACCATGTTGGATATTGAAATGACAAAAATCCCAAGAATATGACATTAACAATAGGAATACTAGTAATAATAATAAAAGACTATGTATAGCTGCTAAGACAGAAAATCTCCATCTCCACCTCTAACCTTCAATTAATACCAATCATTTTAATTGCAATATTATAATAGTGGTTATTTGTTAAGTAAACAATCAGTCAACCATCTCCCATGTTTACTAGAAGCAAATGTTAAAATAATTTAAAGTACCTTTCCAAGTTGATTGAGTCTTGACACGGCCTCATCTCTCAAGATTTCAGCGAATAAATCATCCTCTCTACCTTCAAAAATACCATCTTTTTATTGTGATTATTATTGTTGTTGTTTTCAACAGTTAATAATAACAGGAATAGTTTTTAAAAAACGGTACCAGAGAGAATGAAAGCAGAACTAGTTGTTGGTAACACTATCGATAAGACACAGAGTTGCAGGAACATCAGGGGAGTTACCATGATCTAAGAAAAATATGATTTGATGTGTGTGTTTTTGTGATTACAGATTGCCACGACCAACTGCGACTATTATTAGCCTTGCAAAAATATTGAAAGGAGAGAATATGCAAAGCCAAACAACCAGCAGGAGGCGGCAGCAGCAGCAGCAGCTTGCTGTTTTGTTTCGCTCGAGGCTATCCAGGCAGAGAGGGAGGGAGGGAGTTGTGTTTGGTGCGGTCAGTTCCACTCGTTTATTGATAGATGGACCCACCAGAAGAGATACTGGATTCCACGTGATGAACCTCCGTTCTGCCAACTGCCATTGCTTTCTGGAACCTTTCACCTTTTCCTTGGCGGCCGCATGTTAGCATGACGTGGGTGCATTTCTCATGCAAATTACTATCAAACTTTGCCTCTCCCTTCCCAATCCTATTGAGCGTCGATGGCAATAATTAGATTTGTATGTAAGTTTAGTCAATTTTGTTAAGCAATTTAATCGTTTATTTGTTTTTTTTTTCAAATAATTGTTCTCCGTTTCTATAGTTAAGATCTTCCCATCTCATGAAATTACCTAGAATCGTTTAAGCAATTTAATCGTTTATTTAATTTTTTTAAATAATTTAATCGTTTATAATAAATAGAAACTAGAATCCCAAATTCAAGAGAACATCAACAAAAACCCGTTAAAGAAGGAAAACAACCTCCTCGGATTCATTACCTGTTAACTAAAAAACTAAAAAGCCTGGGGATTCATTTTGTAAAATATACACTCTGTATCCTCTCACATGAAATTTTGGACACTGTTCACAATGCTGTTTTTTCCATCTCTTTTCTTTCTCTTTTTTTTTTGTTTTATTTTTTTATTATTATAAGTTAATTTATTGAAAAATAATGAGATTAAAAAAACAGGAATCAAAATAAAAACCGCCTAGAGAATGACTAGTTTAGACAGCTTGGACAAAATAGTTATTGTAGCTTTATAAATTATAGATATTGGCGCTTTTAGTATCTAAATTAAAAGAAATAATTAATTTTGATCTCAGACTTTACTAGAGCAGGGAGCTTAGTGCCAAAGCTTGTAATTAACGGCTGAATTTTATTTTTTATTTTTAAAATAAAAAATATTTATTTTTAAATAATATTTCTAATATATATAGTTTTGCATGATATTTGTTTTCCCTTTTAATTTATTTAGTTAATTTAATGTGTATATCTATTTTATTATCATTTAATTAACAAAAAATAATTTTAATAAAAAGATCTATCAAATCTTATCTTATAAGATTAAATATTTTAATTTATATTTGTATTTTAATTTTTCTAATTTTACTTTTCATTATCATCTATAACTTTTATTTATTTATTATTACGTGTAGTTTTAAATTTATTTGATTATGTTCATGTATAAATTTTTTAATTTTTTTAACAATAAAAGCATATCTAAAAAGTCAACATACATAATTAAAAAAATAAATTTGTTCCGTGATAAATTACTATTACTAGTAAAATATATAGTTCCGTCTAAATTTGGTAGATTCGTTGATTTTTCCATGGTTTTAGCGGATCGAGATTACTTTCTTAGGATAAGATAAGATTCTGTCATTTTGTTTTTATATTATATTATATTATGTTTGTTTTGTTCTGTTATTAAATTTAGATATAATGAATAAAACTTAGTCCATAATATAAATGATAACTGTGTATTACATATTTTTCTCACCTAATCCACATCAAATTAAAATTAATAATGAAATTTGAGATTTAAAACATGATCGATCATGTTCTAGATAAAATATGGAAGTACCCAAATCCAATCTTAATCTAGGTGATGAAATATACGATTCTTCTCGTCCTCTAATCTAGGCGGTGAAATCTTAATAATCTGTTGGTTGGAAGGAAAAGGGGTTCGTCATAGAGCATTAATATGATCAATATTAAGAAAATAATTATTCTTTTCAATATACTTACGTACGGGTGGGTATAAAGAATATGTTTAGAAAATCAATCAGCATGGAAATAATTCAAAAACACTCCTTGTCATAAACCCATAGAAAATAAATAAATAAAAAATAAATGAAACCTAACAAGGACTCAAAAGACTAATTGGTGGCTGGTTGAATTTTCCTAGTCATAAACCATGATGAAACACACGTTCAATTATTGAGGTGGAAGATGCGCTGGATCTTGATTACAATGTAATTGCGCATCTAAGTCATCCATCACCACTCTATTAATTTTATTCATATGAAGTTTGTTTTTATATTTGAAGCAATCATAATAAAATAAATATTTAATTATATTAAAAATATAATTTATTTTTGATAGATTCATTTCAATACATGTTTAAAATACAGTTTTGCCAAACAATTTTAACTTGTTTTTCTTCTGTATTATTAATTGTGTCTTAGTTAATAAAGTAATACATATAAATAACACGGTGAATTATACTGTTTATTTAAAATAATGAAGAGTGAAAAAAAATTTAATTTATTTGCATTATTCATATATATATTTTTTTCAGTATGTTTATTATTTTAATAGTTTTTTTTAAAAAAACATTACTTTAGAGTGAATTAAATTCATTTATATTACGATGTGAACAATATTTTTTTAAAAAAAAACTAGTGTAAAGTAAATTAAATTCAATCACATTATAATATCAATTTTATTCTTGATAATATTTTATGTAATTTTATTGCACGCTCAAAAAATTATGAAAACTATAGTTCTTATCGGATGAATTTTATACGTAATGGAATTGTAAATGATTTAATGGAATAATAAAAAATATTTTATATAAAGTATTATTTATTTCATAATATAATAGTAGTAATTAATTCTACAATATTTAAATTTAAAACCATATATATATTTTACTTATTTTACAACCTCAATTTTAAAAGTATTATTAACTAAATATATTAAATTATTTTTTATTCAACCTCAATTTTAACCAAATATATATAAATATCAAATCAACCTCAATTAAAAATATTTTTTATAAAATAATTTTTTTTAGACTATAACCACAAAAACTATCAGAATACTAAATACACTCGTTATTTCTTTATCTATGCCGGCTATTTAAAATTATAACAGTGGTATTAATTTAAAGTATTTTTTATTTATAAATATATTAAAATAATATTTTTAAAAAAATAAAAGGATGCAATCCACATTCCCAAGCGAAGCTGTAACATAAAATAGCTACCACTCAATCCGTTAATTACTCTATGTAAGCATATTAATTGTGATTTAATTAATATCATACGAACTAAGAAAATATTCAACCTTTTATGATAAGTTTTGCAAAGAGGTGTCTGCGCATGGTTGTCGGTGGGGAAAAAAAGAAGAGCACAATTTTACAATATTGTGCAAATTAATTAAAAAAAAATAGTTGAATGCACGTGAGAATGTGGCAGTGGAGTGAGGTGAAAGCATTTCAATGCTTCTTAACAAAAACCCTACTTATATTCATGCTAACTTTAAAGGTCCTCTTGGAATTTTGCCGAATAATTAATGCGGACCTGGAATCTCGTAACCCGCTCGTGACTGCTGACGTTGCTGGCATTTTCTTATAAATAATTTCGGAGCATTAGTCTCGTTGATCATTGAAAAGAACAGTGATTTCTCAGGTCTTGAATTAAAATCAAGACATGAGAAGTTTATATATACGGTGAGATTTGTGATTATTTTTTATAGTTTATCCTCAATTTTTTATTTTTTTTAGGGGCTAATTATAATTTCTGGTCTATCTCTTTAAAGATATTTATGAAGCATATGAGCTGTCATCCATACAATTACCATGAATTATGCATGTGGTGGGATGATTCTCGGTTTTCAAGGATAATTCAAATAAAATATTAAAAAAAAACGAATCATTACATATTAAAATATAAAAATTAGGTTGTCGTATATGTCACGCAGTCGAAGATTCTTTAGATGAATCTAGGGTTTGCAGCCATGATTTTGATTGGTGTTAGGCTTGATGGACTCGGTTTTGCCCCTTTTATTCTCCTCATGGACTGGGCTTGTATGGGCCTTGTTTGTCACCGCTTCATTCTGGGACCTTTTCTCCTCTCATTTTACTCATCAGATGGGCCTATACTGGGCCCTCTTCTTCTTTCCTACTCATTTGGGCCTCGCTTTCTTCTTTCTCTTATCTCTGGTTGGGCCTGTTCTAGCCCTCTTCTTCTCTTCTTATCTCCTTTTCTTTTCTCTTCTTGTCCTCCTTGGTCGGGCCCGTTTCTATCCTCTTCCTCCCCTATTCCTGGTGCTCGGTTTCGGGGACTTTCTGGGCCTCTCTTCTCCTCCAGCATTTGTGGCTGTTCAGTTTGACACTGTCGGCCCTGGCTGGGCTTCTCTTCTCCATCATCTGTGGTTGTCCGGCATGGCATTGTTCGGCCTGGTTTGGGCATCTTCTCTTATCCATTGGTTGCTGTTCGTTTTTTACCCCTGTCGGTATCTATCAAAACATAGATGTATGTATTTTGTGACAAAACATTGTTGTTTCGTATGTGAGTTCAATGTCCTCAAATATTGTTGTTCCATCGACAACAGTGCTGTAATGGGGATGAATTTATCCTTAAACTGTCAATTTAAATTTAAACAGTGAGAGGGTCAATCTTGAAAGAACTTAGCTTAGTATAAGATTGAGAGACCACCTAAGCTTTATGGAAAAATCATTAAAATTAACCCTTGAATTACCATGAAAAGTAATAAATTAGTCCCTTTAATTAAAAAAGTAATACTTATTGTTCTCTGCGATCAAAGATCAAGTTATAGAGTGTTTGGGAAAGTAGTGCTGTGAACAAGTATGGAGGTTAGCAAGGAGTTGAACACAGAGAAGAGCTCGAGCCTTCCCGGGGACTAATTACGGATCACGCGAAGAGCACTTCCCTGCCTAGCAAGTAACTAAATTCCATATAAATGCAATTTGTGTGAATTCCCTTCCCTTCTTTTCGCATGCAAGACTGACTGCTCTATAAGCTTCTCTCTACTCCCGCCCTCTATGAACTTCATATCCTTCACGTTTAGTCTGTGTATTTGGTAACAATGTCAGGACAAAACGATGGATTTAATATTTAATTATTTGTGCATATGCTAATCCTGTGCATCTAAACTAACTTGATGCAATATTTCTTATGGATAAAGTTTTTGTTGTAGTACATGAATAAAATTTTTTATTATAGTAAGTTAATTACAGTTTATATATATTATATAGATTAATATACTAAAAGACTTGGAAACTGACTTTTTTTGTTTATATAATTTTATTTTTAAATATTTTTTCACATTCATCTTATTATATTTGGATTGGTTAAATTAATAGAATAATACCAAGAAAACTTTCACATATTTTGATTATAAATACTCTTTAGATAAGAAGTTGAGCTGAAATATTTTTTTTTCCAATCAATTTCTTTTTAAAATTTTTTTTTATTAGAAAGTTGAGTTGTTTTTAAATTTGACTAAGTTAATTAAATGAAGTTGATTCAATTCCTTTATAATTTTAATTTTAAATCTATATCAAATAAAAAGTTAAATTAAAAGATTTTAAAGTTCATTGGCTAGATTAAATTTAATAAAAATATTAAATAATTATTTATAATCTAAATATTTTTTTATTATAATTATTTTTTTATTAGACTCACGAACCTAACATGACTGATAAACTAGTACTATCTAATAGAATTTAATGTAATATATGTTAAATAATTTTTATGTAGTCTTATTTATTAATAGTAGAATAGTATTTTCAGTTTAATCTATATATACTTTATTTGTATTTAGGTTAGGCATTCATAATATACAGATTATTCAAAATTCTAGCCTCCCTTTTGTGTTAGATCTTAATTATTTTAACATGGTATCGGAGCTGGTTTTATAGAACAAAGCTTAATCCCTAACACAGCTTCGCGAATCCATCTTTGTTTGGAGTGAGATTTTGTCTTCCGCTTCTGTAAAATTTGGTATTCCATCAATTTCTGCAATTATTTTGGTATTTTATCTTTCCTTCAGCTTTTGTAATTTGGTATTTGCGTTTTGCTTTTGTAAATTTATTTTGTGTTTTGAAGAAATCGTATAGTAGTGAGAAGATATTTGTTTAGTTTCTGAATTTCTATTCAGTTTCTGCAATTTGATATTTGGTTTTCCGCTGCTTTTGCATTCTAGTTTTCTATGATTGTTGCTACTGAAAGAGATAATTCGCTTCAGTCTGTGAGCGTAAGGTTGGATGAGAAGAACTATTCATATTGGAGCTATGTAATGAGAAATTTTCTTAAAGGTAAGAAGATGTGAGGGTATGTTAGTGGAACTTATATGATACCGAAGAACATTGAGGAGAGGGATGTTGTTTTGATAGATATATGGGAGGCAAATAATGCAAAGATCATTACTTGGATCAACAATTCTGTTGAACATTCGATAGGCACGTAGTTGGCGAAGTATGAGACAACAAAAAAGGTTTGGGATCATCTGCAAAGGTTATTCACGCAATCAAATTTTGCAAAATAGTATCAATTAGAGAATGACATATGAGCTCTTTATCAGAAGAATATGAGTATTCAAGAGTTTTATTCTGCTATGACAGATCTTTGGGATCAATTGGCTCTTACAGAATTGGCAGAATTAAAGGCATGTGGTGCCTATATTGAGCGTAGAGAGTAGCAACGATTAGTACAGTTTTTAACAGCACTTCTTAGTGACTTCGAAGGACTTAGAGGTTCAATTCTGCATTGTTCTTCACTGCCTTCTATTGACTCTGTTGTGAGTGAGTTATTGGCTGAAGAAATACGTCTTCAATCTTATTCTGAAAAGGGAATTCTTTTTGCTTTTAATCTTTCAGTACTAGCAGTACCTTCTAAGCCATTCTCTAATCATCAGAAGAAACCTTACACAAGGGTTGGCTTCGATGAGTGCTGTTTCTGTAAGTAGAAAGGTCATTGGAAGGCTCAATATTCTAAGTTGAGACAACAGAATCAAGCTTAGAATTTTGGCAGTCAGTCATAACCTATTGCTCATAGACCACCTCAAGGTTATAAACCATCACACCATAATACTACAACAGTAACTTCCCCACTCTTTATTACCGATCCCAATACTTTGGCTGAGCAATTTCAGAAATTTCTTCTTTCATAGTTCAGTTGTCTCATAGTTCCTCAGGTATGTCACACTCTGAATGGATCTTGGATTCTGGTGCTTCTCATCATATGTCTCTAGATTCCTCATCGTTTACCTCTATATCCCCTTTGTCCTTCATTCTTATTATGACTGCTGATGACACTCTTATACCCTTAGCAGGTGTTGGCTCTGTTGTCATACCTCACTTATCTCTCCCTAATGTTTATCTTATTCCAAAACTTAAATTGAATCTTATATCTATTGATCAAACATGTGATTCTGATGATTATTTAGTTATGTTTTCGGGTTCTTTTTGTTATGTACAGGATCTGCAGTCTTAAAAGTTGATTGGGACAAGCCATAGGGAAAATGGACTATATATTTTGGATGAGTTGAAAGTGTCAGTTGCTACTGCTTCCGTTGCTACTACTATTGTTGATTTGTCTTTCTTTCGTTTAAGTCTTTCATCTTCTAATTTTTATTTATGACATTCTCGTCTAGGTCATGTTTCATCTTCTCATTTGAGATTTTTGGCATCCTCAGTAGCTTTAGGGAATTTAAAAACTTATGACATTTCTGATTGTAGTGGATGTAAACTAGCAAAATTTTTTGCTTTACCTTTTAATCGAAGTATTTCTGTTTCTTCTTCACCATTTGATTTGATTCATTCTGATGTATAGGGACCTTCTCCTATTGCCATAAAAGGAGGGTCTTGATATTTTATTTCTTTTATTGATGATCATACTTATTATTGTTGGGTTTATTTAATGAAACATCGTTTTGAATTCTTTGAGATATATACAACTTTTCGAGCTCTTATCAAAACTCAACATTCTACCGTGATTAAATGCTTTAGGTATGATTTGGATGGGGAATACACCTCTAATAAAATTTTCCAATTATTTGCCATAAATGGAACCATCCACCAAACTTCATGTACAGATACTCTTGAGCAAAATGATGTTACTGAAAGAAAACATAGGCATATTATTGAAACTGCTCATTCTCTCTTGTTGTCTGTTTTTGTTCCTAGTGAGTTTTAGGGAGAAGCTGTTCTTATTGCATTAAGTTTGATTAATACAATTCCATCTTCTCATAGTTCGGGTCTATCTCCTTTTGAAAATTTATATGGGTATGTCCCTAATTATTCCTCATTTAAAGTCTTTGGTTGTACTAGTTTCGATCTTCGTCCTCGTATAGAACGCAGTAAGTTATCCTCTCAATCCGCTATTTGTGTCTTTCTGGGTTATGGTGAAGGTAAAAAGGAGTATCGTTGTTTTGATTCAATAACTCAGAAACTTTATGTGTCTCGTCATGTTGTCTTTCTTGAGTACATACCTTTCTTTTCTATTTCATCCACTACTCATAACATGATTAAATCTGATATTATTCAATCAATTTGTACTCATAACTTTACAGGTACTGGTACTTTACTCTCTGACACACCTCAAGCTTCATTTTCATCTACAGCCTCTCAAACTTCATCTAAGATTGTGGATCCACCTCCACGTCAGTCCATCCATATTTGTAAGTCTACAAAACTACCAAATTTTGCTTATTCTTGTTATTTTTCATCATTTACTTTCTTTTTAGCTTCTATGCATTGTCTCTTCGAGCCCTCTTCCTATAAAGAGGCAATTCTTGATCCACTTTGGCAGCAAGCTATGGATGAGGAACTTTCTGTTTTGCATAAGATAAATACTTAGGATCTGGTTCCTCTACCTTCTGGTAAGAGTATTGTTGGTTGTCGTTGGGTATATAAGATTAAAACTAATTCTGATGGGTCTATTAAGCGATACAAAGCTAGGCTGGTTGCAAAAGCATATTCTCAACAATATGGTATGGATTATGAGGAGACATTTGCCCTGGTTGTAAAAATGACTACTATCCATATTCTTATTATCGTAGCTTTGATTCGTCAGTGGCATATTTCTCAGCTTGATGTTAAAAATGCCTTCTTGAATGGAGATCTTCAAGAAGAAGTTTACATGGCACCCCCTCATGGTATTTTAAATGACTTTGGATATGTTTGTAAGCTTAAGAAAGCATTATATGGTCTCAAACAAGCACCCCGTGCTTGGTTTGAGAAATTTTTTATTGTGATCTCATCTCTTGGCTTGGTTCCTAGCAGTCATGATTCTGCTCTTTTTATTAAGTGTACTGATGCAGGTTGTATTATTCTGTCTTTATATGTTGATGACATGATTATTACTGGTGATAACATTGATGGTATTTCAGTTTTGAAGACAGAGTTGGCCAGACGATTTGAAATGAAGGATTTGGGTTATCTTCGATATTTCCTATGTATTGAGGTAACATACTCACCTAGAGGTTACCTTCTTTCTCAGTCGAAATATGTTGCAGATATTCTTGAGCGGGCTAGACTTACTGATAGCAAAACTGTAAATACTCCCATTGAGGTTTACGCAAGGTACTCTTCTTCTGATGGTTTACCTTTGATAGATGCCACTTTATACCACACTATTGTTGGGAGTTTGATATATCTTATCATTACTCGTCCAGATATTGCATATATTGTTCATGTTGTTAGTTAGTTTGTTGCTTCTTCTACTATTGTTAATTGGGCAATTGTTCTTCGTATTTTACGATATCTTCAGGGTATAGTTTTTTAGAGTCTTTTACTTTCATCCACCTTTTCCTTGGAGTTGCGTGCATACTTTGATGCTGATCATGGTAGTGATCCCACAAATCACAAGTCTGTTACCGGGTGTTGTATCTTTTTAGGTGATTCTCTTATTTTTTGGAAAAGCAAGAAACAATCTATTGTTTCTCAATCATTCATTGAAGCAGAATATCATGCCATGACATCTACTACCAAAGAGATTGTTTGGTTACGTTGGTTACTTGCTGATATGGAAATTTTGTTTTCTTATCCTACTCCTATGTATTGTGACAATCAGAGTTTTATTCAGATTGCTCACAACTCGGTTTTTCATGAGTGAACTAAGTATATTGAAATCGATTGTCATCTTACTCATCATCATCTCAAGCATGGTACCGTTGCTTTGCCTTTTGTTCCTTCTTCCTTGCAGATTGCAGATTTCTTCACCAAGGCACATTTCATTTCTCGTTTTTATTTTCTAGTTGACAAACTCTCGATACTCGTAGCTGCCGCATCATGAGTTTGAGGGGAGATGTTAAATAATATTTATGTAGTCTTATTTATGAAGGGTAGAATAATACTTTCAGTTTAATTTATATATAATTTATTTGTATTTAGATTAAGATTAAACATTCATAATATATAGATTATTTAAAATTCTAGCATTCTTTTTATTTTTGATCTTAATTATTTTAACAATACAAAGATGACCAAAAATAATATATGCTAATATACAATCACGTAGTATATGTTAATTCAAGATTCCACAGCTGGGTGGGGCATTGAAAAACAGGAAGAGAATCGAAGAGCAACAAGATGTGCACTGATAAAATACCACATACGTACATGCAAATAAAATTGAATAGTTTCGTCTTTTAAAACACTAAATAGCTGATATACACACACACGGAGCAAGTTGATGCGTAAAAAAATATTATCCACGACGCCCAGCCTAGCTAAACTCCTGTCAAAGGCAATGATAAGTAAGTTAGGTTATTGGTCTGCAAATCAAGAACCACCAATATTCCAACCAAACAGGAAATCAAAATGTACTTGCATGGCTTTTGTTACAATAATAATTGTTGCGTGTAAACTATATTAGCTAGTGAAGCCAACATTTCGAACTGCATCCACTTGAAACAAGAATCCCATAATGGCAACACCTGCTAGCAACAAAATATTCAATTCTTTTTATATATGGATAAAGATGGAGTTGGCTTGTATTTTTGTGATTTCCGGTTCAAGCTCTGAAGAACATATTTATTTTTGTTTTAAAAATATATTAAAAAAATTAAGATTTCTTGCTCACCCTCTTTCTTCCACCCAAAGCATTTTTATAATTTGGAGTTGGCTCAAATTAAGTGTTGCTCACCCTCTTTCTTCTGCCCAGTAAAAAAGAACGAAAATTAGGTGGCCGCAGCCCCTTTCCTTTTTTGTTTTTTTGTTCAACAAACAACGCAAGTGTGGTTTGCTGCCCATTCCAGCAAAGATGGCCATTACGTTTTCGGGTTTGTTGTAATTTGCTTTATAATTTCTTCAAGATGAAGCAACAATTGAAGAAACTTTTCCCACTCAATCGCCCCATGCTGGTTGTATTATCCAAAAGTTAGTTCTTCTCACATTTATTGTTCCCCATTTATCAGAGTACCCATTGAAGGAACAACCCCGTGGGGAATCATCAGGGCTTCTGCACCTCTGTGTGGCAGAGGAAAAATACAAAAAAAAAGAAGAAGAAAGATGTTACTTTTGAGGGTTAGCATATCTACAATTACCTAATCTTTAAAATATTTGATTTATGAAGCAGTTGGTTGATTTGGTAGGGGTAAGTGCACTAAAATGGACCGCTTGAATTTCAATGGGTTAATACATGCTTTTAATTTCGTTGACAACTCACGAGCTGACCTCGTTCATGGTCTGCCAGGGTATAACTACGCTTCTCTCTTTCCTCAAACGAAGAACTTACAAGTTAAAACTGAACCGTACACATGAAAAATTAACGTTCGGGGACAGATACAGCAATCTTTGGTTTGCAGTTTGAGATCAATTATATAACTTAATATTGGCGATAGATTCCTCTGCCTTCGTAAAAAAAAGTTCTACTTCCATAAACCACACCTTCCCTCTTAATATTTTTGTGTATTTATTTATTTTGGTTATAGTTGTGACTTATTGCTTGCAATACATGCATGAATGAAAACAATAAATTTAACTTGTTGAATAAATATAAAGTGATTTAAAGTTTCACTTTAAATTATTTTTTTTTTAATTTTAAATAATTATTTTAAAACTATATCATTATAAATTACAAGTTATCTAAGTATTCGATTTTATAATCCAAATCAACCACCAACAAAATTTTTAAAAATCTTTTTAGGATATAGAAATTACTATGTTTTTATATACTAGTTTTTTTTTTTTTTTTGTATTTTTAAGGTATGTGGGTAATATGTGTTGTTTTTCTCTCTATTTGTATATTGTACTATATAAAAAATAAAAGATATAATATTATATTTATAATGAAACCTGAAAATTTTATAAATAAAAACATATTAATTTATCCTTTAAATAAAATATGATCAAATAAATTAATTTATCTTAAATTTAATATTTTTTATAAAAAATAACTTATAATAAAATCAAAATATAATTTTTGTTATATAAAATAAGTTAATGATATTAAATTTAAAAATTATTTATGACTTTTCTTAATTTCAATTCGTGGTTGGAAATGAACTGATCGCAGTCTTTTGGTCATTTTATTGCTGGGTTGATGGCATTTTTCATCCCTGTGCTTTTGATTTTTTATGGATCCCCTTTTTCTTACCATAGATTTCATTAGGGTTTTTGTCCTTTCGTCACGTAATGTTTAATATTTCACCAGCAAGAAGAAAAATCCCAAGTTCAAGGATTAAAGGAAATGAAATAAGATTATAAAAAATTAATTTAAAACAAAAACATAAATTGAAGAAAAAGAGCAAAAACAACCATGTTATAAATATGTTCCGTTATCAAGATACAAGCCCGCGATCTGACAGGAAGAAACTTAATTTTGGTGCATGTAAGAACATTTAAACAACGATAGTAGAACAGAAGCATGTCCTTTCAGAGCTGTCATCCGTACAATCTATATACATAATTGATATTATTACAATTCATGTGAGTGTGTATTTTTATAATATCCAATTAAACTTTTAAAATTGGCAGGTTGTTTCCTAAGAACTATAGGATTTTAGTTCAAAATAATTTATATTTTTAATTCAAAATATTATCTCTTATTAATAAAATTGGAAATTTTAATTATAGATATTTTTTGTATTTTTATAATATCCAGTTAGATTTTTAGAATCTTAATTTTGGAATTAGGAGGTTATTTTTAAGGGATTTATAATTGAAATTAAAAAATTGTGGTTTTAATTTTAGCTTATGTGTATATTTTCATAATATTCATTTAAATCTTTAAAACCAATGGGTTATCTTCTAATGACTTTAAAATCTTAATTTAAAATAATTCATATTTTTAATTTAAAATCATGTATATTTGTTTTAATGTTTTAAAAAATATTTTCAAAAAACATTCATGATTGTTACGAGGTTTACTAGTTTGTTCATTGTTCATGTCAATGGAGACACTTCTCTTCCGCTTGATCATCAAAAACTCATCAGTGATGGTCGTGATCATGATCATATGCAAAAAATGCAAGCTTTCAAGCACTCTTTGTTAACTCGTCGACAATTGGCCGCTCCCCCAATCTCTTCCTCTCCAGCTCCAGCACCACAGCTAAAACTACGTTTGGTGCTTGATTAAGTAATCTAATTGGTTGGTTATTTCTTGGTAAAGAAAATAATTGTCTGCATAGAGTGTGGTAAGTACTTGTTGTTGATAATTGTTGTGATGATGCAGGCTACGCACCAGCCACCTGGGTCTCGTCCACGTGTACATCCGGGGACATCACACGGTGCAGATCCAACGGGGAAATCAGACAGCACGGAGACACTTGAAAGCTATAGCAGATGTGTCTTATCCCAGCGAAGGTAACGTAAAGAAGCGCCACCATAGGCATAGGTGGACATAGTGGAAGGTGCAGGGGTGGTCCTGATGGAGGTGGTGGGAGGTCCCGGTGTAGGGTACAGGGTCGGTCCCCTCTTAAAATTTGTGTATTTATTTATTTTGGCTATAATTGCGAGTCAAATTGCGACCCATTGCAAGTTCTTTATCCGGGGGATGCAACTTTAGTTACAAGCATGGAGTTTCCCACAAAACATACATGCAGTGAGAATTTGTTAGATAAATATAAAATTATTTAAGATTAATATAAAAATTATTTAAAAAATAAATGTTTTGTTTTTATAGTTTTAAATATTTATTTTAAAATTAAGTTGTTATTAATTACAAATTATTTAAATATTCAATTTCAAACAAAAATTCAAATAAACTATTAATAAATTTTTTTCCGTACTTATAAAAAGAGAGAGATTATTATATTTTTTAATAGTAATTTTTTTTATGTTTTTAACATGTACTATAATGCGTGTTGTTTTTCCTCTATCAATATTTTATACTTATAAAATAAAAGGTATAATATTATATTTATAGATAAATCTTCTACTTTCTAAATAATATTATATATATTATTTCAAGATGTTTTTAAAAATTTATTGAATTAAGACCCTAGTTGATTTTGTTTTTAGGTGTAGAATTATAATCCATTGTATTAATTATATTTTATCTCTTATTTTTTAAATTTTATTTACAATCAAATTAAATTTAATTAATTATTTCATATTAATTTATGACCAAATATTTTTATGTTCGTGACGTATTAAATCTCATAATAAATTACCCCAAATAAAAATGACATTCCTTAATAAAATAGAATGAAATAAGTTAATTTATTATTAATTTAATAATTTAATAATTTATATTTAAAGATTAAGTACAATATATTTTTAGCAATGTGTCATGATCTTCTAAATATTAGAAAATTTATAAATGATTTGACTTAACTTTTCAATTATTAATTTTTCAATGAAATTATTATCTTTTTATTAATAATGTTTTAATTTAAATATTATAGCATTGAGGGTGTCTATTATGTTAAATCATATTTTTTTTTCAATATTATAGTCATTGATTATTTAAATAAAATATGAAACTCTTTTCAAATTTTATTTCACCTTATACAAGGATTCACAATCAATATTATTTGAGAATAAATAATTTTTTTTTAATTCACCTAATGAGATAAATACTTTCTTGATTACTCAAATACCTTTATATAATTTATGTTATATTCATTACTTGGCCGTTTGTTACCCTTAATTAGAACAACATGTAACAAGATTAAAATGTAATAACTAGCCTAGCGGTGGAAGGGGCTTGTCTTCTTCCTCCGCACCTGGGTTCGAGCCTTACCATGCATGCCTGTCACCCCCGCGGTGCCTTACTTGCTCACTGGGCTTGCAGGATGTTCAGTGGCCCGTGGGGATTAGTCGTGGTGCGCGTAAGCTGGCCCGGACACCCCACGTAAATAAAAAAAATATAATATTCTTTATATAATATAACTTAATGATTCAAATCTAAAGGTCATTTATACAATCATTATGTAAGTATTTCTATAGACATAAGTGATCCCACCATGTTAAATTATCATATAGGTTATTTCAGTATATATGTCATCTGAAAAATATCTACATATTAGTTTTAGATATCCTTCATGTCTTAATTTATGAAAACAATTGTGTGTGTATGTTTTTTTTAGTGACTTTAATTAATATTCAGTTTTAATAGAGTATTGATTATGAACATTTAGGAACAATGCTTTAATACCAATAATTTTATAATTATAATAACTTTATAAAATTTTTTATAAAGTATTTTTGTTCAGAAATTTTATCTTTGCTATAGGTTCATTTACTAAATATTTGATTAATATTAAAAATAAATAAATTTTTATTAAAAATTAAATATATTTATATAAATAAAATTAATATTATATTTAACCTATTAATTGATTACAAGATATATACTCTAATAATAACATTCTACTTGATTGGATAGATATTTGCTAATCGAGACTTGGTTTAGGTTAGCACAGGAAAAGTTTCTTTTTATTAAAATGATATTAATTATGTTTTTTTTTTTTAAAAAAAGCAGAATTTAGATCCATCCACTAATCCACTATTAAACTTAACCTTAACCTTTATAACTACACAACTCTTTTATTTTTTACAACAATTAAGTAATGTATTCTCTGTTTTTTTCTATACGAATCTTCGCATGACATGTTTGTATCCTCAAACTTAAAAAAGGTCCATAAAAAGAAATTCTTTAGAATGATCTAATTTCACAATACAAATATACTATGCTAAGCCTTTTAGCTGGGGAGCAATTTATTTTCAAAAAGTTTCTTTAAAATATTTTTGATAGTTTTTTACGCAAAAAAATATCATGAACAAGATTGTCTGAAATTACACCTCGCGAGACTTTTTAAGGTGATCTAAGTTAGGTTTAGTGTCATTATCATGCTTTCCTTTTTTATTACTAAAGATCATGGTTCCAACATAACATTTTCAATTGTAGAAGCTGAGGGCGTAGATTTTTCATCAAAAGCATAGAAAGTCTCATGTAATGAAAAGTAATTAGACTATTATTAATTCTGATGATCATATATTACAGTAATCCACAACAAAAGCACTTACTCTATCACAGCCGTGTGTACATTAATGACCACAATACCGTACGTACGTTGAGTAATTTTATCTAAAAAAAACATTTAATTACAAATCATTCGTTCTATAATAAAGATTTCTTAATTAAGTAGACTATAGGAATATATTGTGTAAATTTTAAGATGATACATGCGTGTGGTTTTTTACGTCAAAGATTTTTAAATGGATTCATCAAAAAAAGGAAAATATTTTAATTGGATCTTGACAAGATTTTTTTTTTTTTTCATTTTCATTTTAATTCTTACAGTATGCTTACTAGTCAAATGAAGAGAGTAGCGTTCAAACCCAAGTCCGATTAATTAATAATTGGACTAAAAGAGAAAAAAAAAGAAAAAAAATGTTTTTCTATTAATAAATAGATCCGAAGTCTCTCTTGTCGAGCAAGGATAGTAATTCAACGAGTGGAATATTTCGCGAGGGAAGTTTGGGGGTCATGCTACTAGTTAATTAGATGGCTGAATGACAAGACTGTCACATGTGATCAAAATTAGATAAAGATAATTCGTTAATTCTTCTAGGTATCATTATAATTAGAGTTTAGCTTACTGTTAGTATTTAGTATATGTTAGATAAATTATATATTGAGATTTTAATTAACAATTTAAATTATTAAATTAAGATGATTTTTTGACATGATATCAGAATTTTAATAAATAAGTGATTACGAGTTTAAATCTTATTTGATAAAAATATTAAGTATAAGATAATATAGATCTATACAAGTTTTAATTCTAAATAACTTTTACTTAAAATGATATATTAAAAAATAATATAAATTATATTTTAAAACCTCACTTATCGATTTAAATTATTGAATTAAGACAATAAATCTAATCACTTTTAAAAAAATAAAGAAAAATTCCAAGTTTAAAAATTAAAGAAATTGAAATAATATTATAGGAACAAAATAGTGTATGCTTTAACCAAAAAAATTGATTTAACTTCTAAAATATTCTTTTAACTAATTGAGATAATGTTTCTTTAATATCAATTTAAGTTCTAATTTAACAAACAAAAATCAACTTTTGTTTTTCAATTAGAGGAAGAAAGACACTTTTCCAATAGTTGTAATTTGATTTATTTAATATTTTGATAATTTCTAATTTGAGAAACCAAAGTTTTTCTATAATTTTAATTGAACATCTTAATATTCAAATTTGGGTTCTTGTTCCTGGGTTTTCTATTTTGATTATACTTTAAATCCCCACGCGTAGTTTTATTTTGTTGATGCAAAGATAATTAACATGCGTCACTCAATGTAATAAAACTGAACAGGAGGACAAACATATAAACATTACTATTTACTAATTTTTTTAATATGTTTTTGTTTAAAAATATATTAAAATAATATTGCTTTTTTTTTAATAATTTATAATATCAACCGATGAAAACAATATTAAAACACATAAAACGAATTAATTAAAAATGAAAAAATTTAAACTTTTTCAAAAACATTTTTAAAACCAGAAAACAAACCCTACTCAAGGAGTAAACTTGTTCATTGGCAATATCAATAGAGAAACAGAAAGCAAGAGATAAAAGATGCCACCCGATGACTGTCTTGTATCAAGTAATCTTGAGCCAGAAGATATTCCCCTGGCATCACCGAATTGCCTTGGTTTGTAAAAATACTCCAATTGTTTTTTAACAGAATGTCAAACTTGCAAGGATCATGAAGTAAGAAGGTGGTAACTTGCCCGCTAGTCTTTTCTGTCAGAGAGAAGAAGAATTATTTCAAAAGAATTCATTTCTATTGCCTAATTCTCATCTCATGTATTAAAAACAATCAACGAGGGTATTGCCTGACGGTAAAAGATACTTGTTTTTTTTTATTGATTCTAAATTTAAGTCTTTATATATATATATATATTTATTATTTTTGTAGTGTTTTATATGTTTATTAGGTTTATAAAATGTTTAATAAATTATAAAATTAATTATGTTATACACAAGTCACCTCTAACACTCACATAAATTAAAAAAACAAAGAGCCAGCCAACCAGGACAAGGAGGAGGAAAAACCAAACGTAGGTGCCCCCATGAATGATGCCCCCATGAATGATGCCTGGATGAAAAGACATTCTTGCATTTTTCTTATAAAATCCTAGTTACGCCCTTCTCTTTCCATGTTCTGACTTGTCTCTCTCCCCCTCTTTTTTCCTCCTCCCTCTCCCTAACTCTTTGTATATAAATATGTACACGAGTGCTTAGCTATTTCTCAACAACTTCTCTTTAACATAGCAAAGAGAATCAACGAGATGGAGCCAACAATGCAAGGAAAAATGTTCACGATTCTTATGGGGTTGGCTAGTTTGTTCATTGTTCATGTCAATGGAGACACTTCTCTTCCGCTTGATCATCAGAAACTCGTCGGTGATGGCCGTTATCATGATCAAATGCAAAAAATGCAAGCTTTCAAGCACTCTTTGTTAACTCGTCGACAATTGGCCACTCCCCCAATCTCTTCCTCTCCAGCTCCGGCACCACAGGTAAAACTACGTATAGTGCTTGATTAATTAATCTAATTGGTTGGTTCTTTCTTGGTAAAGAAAATAATTGTTTGCATAGAGTGTGGTAAGTACTTATTGTTGATAATTGTTGTGATGATGCAGGCTACGCTCCAGCCACCTGGGTCTCGTCCACGTGAATACCAGGTGACATCGTACGGTGCAGATCCGACAGGGAAATTAGACAGCACGGAGGCACTCTTAAAAGCTATAGCAGATGCGTTTAATGGTCCCAGTGAAGGGTTCTTGATGAATGGAATCACTAATCTCGGTGGCGCACACATTAATCTTCAGGGTGGAAATTACTTGATCAGCAAACCTCTGCGACTGCCGGCTGCTGGAGCTGGGAACCTTATGGTACGCCCACCCCAACAAAGATTTCTGAATTTCTCATAGAAATACAGTCTATGCCACTCCTGGCTTGTTTGTTTTACTTTTGTGAATCTGTCATCATACATTTTGCTAAAATAATCATAAGGGTAACCCAGGTGGCAGGACAGGCTTCTAAGATGGGTACAAGTGAGTCAACATTTTGCACGACTCCAGCTAGTGATCGATCTATTTTCTACTTCTAGATATTTTGCTGTTTTGAATGGTTATTCTATTTCTAACATGGACTTGGAAAATATGCATAACTTGGAGTGAAAAAGGACACCTGTCCTGGAAGCTTGAACGTTGATTTTTATGACTCTGTTAGTTTCTTTTCTTTCTTGTGGGTGCAATTTCTGATATCAAGATTGTAGACTACGTCAACTACATGTATCAATTTTGATTTTTTGGAAGACTTACGACCAGTTTATTATCATTTTTTGGTGACCAGATTAGCGGAGGGACATTAACAGCATCGGATGATTTCCCAACAGACGGATACCTTATTGATCTGTCAGCCTCATCTTCGTCTTCATCGTCCTATAACTACGAGTATATAACTATTAAAGACCTCATGCTGGACTGCAAGTTTAGGGGAGGAGGCATCTCAGTTATAAACTCACTTCGGACTAGCATAGATAATTGTTACATTACACATTTCAACACTGAAGGAATTTCGGTCCAAAATGGCCACGAGACCTACATCCGCAACTCCTTCCTTGGACAGCATATTACTGCAGGTGGCGATCGGGGCGAAAGGAACTTTTCAGGCACTGCAATTAACCTAATGGGAAACGATAATGCTGTTACAGATGTGGTTATCTTCTCGGCTGCTATAGGAGTAATGGTTTCAGGTCAGGCTAACACACTTTCTGGTGTACATTGTTACAATAAGGCAACAGGTTTTGGTGGCACTGGAATTTATTTGAAGCTGCCAAGTCTGACACAGACCCGGATTGTGAATTGTTACTTGGATTACACTGGCATTGTTGCCGAAGACCCAGTGCAGCTTACAATCTCTAGCAGTTTTTTCCTTGGTGATGCATTCATCCTCCTCAAATCAGTTAACGGTTTGGCAAAGGGAATCAACATTGTTGACAACATGTTTGCTGGATCTGACAAGGGGATTGAGATTGTTCAGTTGGACCAATCAAAAGGCCCTTTTAAGAAGATTGATCAAGTGGTGGTGGATAGGAATAATGTAGAGGGGATGAATCTGAAGGCGACGGTTGCAAGAGGTTCTGCGCAAGGGAATGGCACTTCATGGACTGTAGACTTCAGTCCAGTTCTATTGTTTCCTAACCTTATCAATCATGTACAATACTCATTAAGCTCAAGAGGCACGAAGTTTCCCAGCCATGCTTTAAGGAATGTTTCTCAAAACCGTGTTGTGATTGAGTCCGATATCGCGGTGGCGGCAAGAGTTTTCGTCATGGTGGAGCAGGGCAGCACAAGTTGAAGCTGCCTTGTTTCAAGGGTTTACAGCAATCCGAAAGGACAATTGTGAATAGGAGAGAAGCTTGACCCTTATTCATAGACTGAACAAGTTTCAGTCGAGTTTCCTGCTGGATATTTTCGATTACTTCAACTCATAAATTATAATACGACATAAGCAAGAATTATACATGTTCTCATCCTGGCTTCTGCAATTAGACCATCCCTTGCCTGATATGATCACGATGAATTGCTGTGGTATGTACATTATTTTGTTTTTCCTCTTCGAAAATGATTTTCCCTCTGACAGATTGCTGTGGTCAATATGTGAAACAGGACATCAAGAACTACCGAATTAATGTTGAAAATTTGGGCACCAAGAGAATGATTCGATTACGTGCCATTAAAGAGCTAATAAAAAATACAGACAGTCAGAAAGTTAAACGAACTTGCGTCCAGTGGGCCTCTAAAACACGTGTACTAAAAACACAAGCTCCAAGCTTCAATCGGTTGATTTTCTTTTTTTTACAAAAAGAGGAAAATTACTCCAGATAAAAATTATATTTATCTATTGGATTTTGAAAAATTATAATTTATATGAATAAATATAAAAAATAAAATAAAATAAAATAACTACGCATATATTATAACCAACATGAGTTTATTCAAAATTATTGATTGAAATTGATTTCTTTCTCTCTCTCTTATGCAACAACAAGCAATTCATATTCTATGCTTTCTTCTTCTTCTTCTTCTCCAACTTTTTATCCTAAATTGACTAAAACAGAAATACAGATTTTCTTTTTCAATTTTCTAGGTTTTTCAAATTTTATTAAGGTTTGAAAAATTAATTATTTTGTTTTTAAAATTCGATTCTGTTTTTGTTGTTTGAGGGGCCTTTTTGTCCTAAAAGCAGCAAAAAGGAATATGGGAGAGAATATCGAGATACAAGGACTGATGAAAAGAAGAATTTCTAAAGAGTATGTGGGAGGATATTTAATATTAATACTAATAAAAAAAAGTCAAGAAAAATGTGTTTTTATAATATTTGAAACGAGCTTCGCGCTGTCATCACACCACAACATTTGGAAATAGCTTGTGAAATGATTTATTGGCGTCAACAATCTTGAAAATGTTAAGAGAAAAATCCTAGATCTGAATGATTTGGTTGGCCTAACCAAGCTGTCTAACGTTGATAGTTTTAGTTAGATTGAACCTCGGAGTCTGTCAACGTGAGCCTGTTTTCACGGACCGTTGCTATTTTTGTTTTTGGACATTAGTTAAAGTTGGTGAGCCTGCTCAATTTGATAACGGACTCTATGCAATGCGAACATTGATTGAACCTCAAAGTCTGTCAATGTGAGCCTAGTCATGACTGAATTGGAAACTACCTGGAGCACGGAGAAATTAAGAAGCTTCCAATCGACTAAACTTAATGGTAATTATCATTTTAAATTAATTTAATTTTTTTCAATTATTTATATTTAAAGATTAAATATAATACCTTATTATTATTTTTTAATATTATAAAAATTATAACTAATTTGACTTAACATTTCAATAACTAGTTTTTTTATTGTAATTATTATCTTTTCATTAACAATGTTATAAGTTACACGTTATAACATTAAGTGTGTCTATTTTATTAAATCATATTTATTTTCAATACTATAATCATGATTATTTGAATAAAATTTTAATTTTTTTTTCAAATCTTATTCCACATCGCACAATAATTTACAATCAATATTATCTTAGAACAAATAAAATATTTTTTCTAATTTATTTAAAGTGATGAACACTATGTTAATAACTTAAATACTTTCGTATAGTTTATATTATACCCAATATCATTTTTTATATAAGATAACTTAATAATCTCAAGTCTAAGAATCACTTATACAACCTTCACATAAGTCTTTTTTATAGATATAAGTGATCTCAACATATGAAATTCTCATGTAAGTCATTTTAGTGTACATGTCATCTAATAAACACATACATATTAGTTTTAAGTATCTCTCATGTTATAGTTTATAAGAATAACTGTTTCTTTCTATAAAGGAAAGATCACAATATATATTTAACAATTTTATTTGAAAAAAATTATTTAAAATTAATATATTTTTTATATTTTTAAATTGTTTTGGTGTGCTAATATTAAAAATAATTTTAAAAAATAAAATAAAAATATTATTTTAATATATTTTTAAATAAAAAATATTCTTAAAAACAACCATTATTATTACAATCCTAAACACTAGCTTAGGGTCATTATCATGCTTTCCTTTTTTATTGCTAAATATCATGGTTCCAACATAACATTTTCAATTGTAGAAGCTGAGGGCGTAGATTTTTCACCAAAAGCATTGAAAGTCTCATGAAATGAAAAGTAATTAGACTATTATTAATTCTGCAACAAAAGCACTGACTCTATCACAGCTGTGGACACCTTCTTTATGAATAATCACAATACCGTACGTACGTTGAGTAATTTTATCTAAAAAAACCATTTACAAATCATTCGTTTTAATTTTGGAATTAGTATGTTATTTTTAAGGAATTTATAATTTAAATTCAAAATTTGTTTCTTATCCATGAAATTTAGGGTTTTAATTCTAGCTTATGTGTATTTTTTCATAATATTCAATTAAATTTTAAAAACTGAAGGGCTATCTTTCAATGACTTTAAAATCTTAATTCAAAATAGTTATATTTCTAATTTACAGAATTATGTCTTACCCTGCAAGTGTAAATCCTAATAAGCTGCCAAGTGAAGCAAAAGATTTCATATATGTAAATGAAAAAAAATATCTTAATAAAATGAAAAGAGAGTTTTAAATAAAACTTAGAATCAAGATTTTTTTCCAATATAATTGTTATTTTTTTTATGTAAATCAATTGAAATATCATATTATAATTTTTAATTTAAGATATATATTAAATATTTTTTATGTACATATAATACCAGAAAGAAATAAAAAAAAAATGTCTTTGATCACATGAGATAAATTCTTCTTGAGGTCCCTAGAATTGTTTAAAATTTGCATAAAAAATATAATTGTATTTTTTTAGTCATTTATTTATATATGATTAATTGTATATAAAAGTTTCATAATGCATAGCGAATTCAAATTAGCATCACATCAATAAACATTATTTTTTATGTACATGCATATCTAGTAAAAAAAATTATGATAAGTTAGTAGAATTACGTTATGATTTAATTTGATTATTTATAATATATTTGGGTTTTCCAATGGCCACTCAATAATACTAAGCAATTAGCAATTAGTTGGAAAATTATACCATACCAAGGGTTTATGCTAAGACTTCTTTCTTCTCAAAAAAGAGTTTGCATGAGTTATGTTTAAAAGTATGCTTGTTATTATTTTTTAAAATATTTTTACTTAAAAGTGTATTAAAATAATATTTTTTTTATTTTTTAAAAATTATTTTTGATATTAATACATTAAAATAATCAAAAAACACCAAAAAAATATTAATTTAAAATAAAAAATAAAAAACATTAATTTTTTTAAAATATTTTTAAAACATAAAAACAAACCTACCTCAGTTAATATTATTTTTCTATGTATTTTCTTTTTAAAAAAACATATACATATTTTAAAAAAAATCTAAGAGTGAATCTGTGATCGTACATTTTGCTTCAATAATCGTAAGGGTCGACGTGACGATCTGAAATTAACCCACGTGGCAGGACAGGCTTCCAGGATTATCGATCTACTTTCCACTTCTAGATATTTTGCTGTTTTGAATGGTTGATCTATTTCTAATATGGACTTGGAAAGTATGCATGACCTGACACCTCTCCTGGAAGACCCAGTTGTGATTGAGTCCGACATCGCGGTGGCGGCAAGCGTTTTCGTCATGGTGGAGCAGGGCAGCGCAAGCTGAAGCTGACTTGTTTTTAGGGTTTCCAGCAATGACAATTGTGAAGAGGAGAGAAGCTTGACCCTTATTCATAGACTGAGCAAGTTTCAGTCGAGTGTACTGCTGCATATTTTCTATCACTTCAACTCATAAATTATAATACGACATAAGCAAGAACTATATACGTTCTCATCCTGGCTTCTGCCATCAGACCATCCCTTGCCTGATATGAACACGATGAATTCAGTGCATTATATATTTTTTTACTCTTTGAAAATGATTTTCCCTCTGACAGATTGCTGTGGTCAATATGTGAAACATGACATTAAGAACTACCGAATTAATGTTGAAAATTTGTGCACTAAATATAAGAAAATGATACAAAATACCTTCATACATATTATGAAAACTATCAGTTGAAATTGATTTTTGATCAATCTTTCTCTTTGACAATAACTAACAATCATGCCTTCTTCTCTTCTCCTATCTCTCTTATTGTTATTATTGTATTATATACTTCAATATTTGCAGTTCCAACTCTTTATCTCTCTTTGTTTTTAAAATTTGAATGCAAAGTAATTATTTGATATTTTTATTAACTTTTATCTAATATATTAATTTCAAGATCTTCTTACTTGATTTTTTACTTCATCTAAATTTAAAATGAAAGTTGTTCATATTTGATTTAATCAACTTGATATATTAAAAAAATAATTTTTGATTTTTTTTAATATAATATTTCTTTATATTGAGATGACAATATATTTAATTAATCTGATTTTTATAGAATAATTTGTTAAACTCACAACCTGAATTATAAATTTTACTAGATTTAAAAAAAATATTTTTTATTTAATGATATAGTAATAGAAATAGATATTTATAAAATTGAATATCAACTAAATATCAAAATATTTATTTGAAATTGTGATAAATTATAAAAATAAATTATAATAAATTATAATGATCACTTTAAAATTAATAAAATATTGGATACTTGTTTTTAATAGAAAAGGATAGAATAAAAAAAAAAGAAGAAGAAAAGAGAGTCCACGTTATATGAAAAATGAGGTAGGTGGGAAACCACTTCAAAAAGGAGATTTTTTTTTTTTTGGTCTGTTTTAGTTGATCAATTTTTATATATAAAAATGGGTTAATTTATTTATCTACTTGGGCGTATTTTTCCTATATTATTCAACGAACTTTTCACTCTTATATGTCTTTATAAATTCATATTTTCTTCCACGCACTCTTTTATTATTTTTGAACAAATATACCCTGCAATAATTTTTTTTAAAAAATCTAAATTCCTAAAGAAAAAAGAATCTAACTCTAAAAGTTTTCCAGAAAAATAAAAAGGCCTTAAAAATCCACTGAACTTGAAAAAAAATGAATTTTTTTTTGAAAAACCTAACTAAACTAACCAACAACAACCTGTAAAACGTAAGAAACTAGAAAAATCATATTCATAAAACCTCAATAATAAAATTATGTCTATGGACATGAAATAAATTTGTTTGACTCTGGTTTTTTAAATCTTTTATTGGCTATCAATGTTTTTTATTAATATTTTTTATGGATTATTTGATTTTTTCTCTCTCTTGATTTTCTAGGTTTTTCAACTTTTGTTAAGGCTTGGAAAATTAATTATTTTGTTTTGAGAACATGATTATGTTTTTGTTGTTTGATGGGCATTTTTATCCTAAAAGTAGCAAAAAGGAATACGAGAAAGAATATAAGGACTGATGAAAATAAGAATTTCTAAAGAGTATATGGGAGAATATTCAATATTAATGCTAATAAAAAAAAAAGTCAAGAAAGATGTGTTTTCATAATATTTGAAACGAGCTTCCCGCTGTCATCACACCACAACATTTGGAAATAGCTTCAGAAATGATTTATTGGCGTCAACAATCTTGAAAATGTTGAGAGAACAAAGGGAAAAATCTTAGATTTTAATAATTAATTTGGCTGGCCTAACCAAGCTGTCTAATCATGAGCGAATTGGAAACAACCGGGAGCCTCCAAGTTCCCAGCCCAAGGACGTTTCTTCCACATTCTTGCGTTTGAACGAAAGTTTACTTTCAACGCAGCTTATAATATATTTAGATTAATTTCTATCTATTTTAAACCTCAAATAAATGACGATATATTATAAATAATTATTTTCTTGTATTCTTCTTCGGAATTTAAAACCTTAATAATAGCACGGGAAACAAATCTGAAAAAATAGCTATACTACTTAATCTATATATAAATTTTAAGGTTAAAGTAAAAATGATAATATAAATCAATCGAGTAAAATTCTAACCTTTTTCTTTTTTATATTAATATTTATTTTTATATTAATTGAATTATTTTAATATAATATCATAATTGATTTTATAGAATAAGGTTTAATTCCAAATACAACTTTTACTAATCCAACACTACGATGAGTTGGTTAAGAGTTTGTAAAGGATAGCACATCCTTGCTGAGGTTTGGGGCGAAGCCCCAAAAATATTTTTGTAATATTTTGTCTTATGTTTCTATAAAATCTAGTATTTTGATTTTCCTTCAGCTTATGCAATTAGATATTTTTGTTATATCTCTATAATTATTTTGGTATTTCATCTTCTGTAATTTGTGTTGTATTTTGGAGTAATTGTATAATTTTGAGAAGATAATTGTTGAGTATTTGTAATATCTATTCAGTTTATGCAATTTGGTACTTTATCTTTCGTTGTTTTTGCATTCTGGTTATGTTTGTTTGTTAATTATGGCCAGCGAAAGAGATGATTTGCTTCAGTTTGTCAGTGTGAGGTTGGATGAAAAGAATTATTCGTACTGGAGTATGTAATGAGAAATTTTCTTAAGAGTAAAAAGATGTGGAGATATGTTAGTGGAACTTATGTAATACTTAAAAATACAAAGGAGAGGGTGATGTTTTGATAGCTATATGAAAAGCAAACAATGTGAATATTATTCTCTAGAGCTGCGTGTATACTCTGATGCTGATTATAACAATGATTCCACAAATTGCAAATCGATTACTGGTTTTTATATCTTTTTAGGTGATTCTCTCATTTTTTAAAAGAGCAACAAACAATCTATTGTTTCTCAATTCTCAATTGAAGCATAATACTATACTATGATACGAGAGTTTTACTTTCTCATCTTACTTCTATGTATTATGACAACTAGAGTTCTATTTAGATTACTCACAGCTCAGTTTTTCATGAATAAACTAAGTATATTGAGATTGATTGTCATCTTACTTATCATCATGTCAAGCATGACACCATTACTTTAGTTTTTCTTTCTTCTTCTTTACAGATTGCAAATTTCTTTATCAAGTCTCATTCTATTTCTTATTTTTTGTTTTCTAGTTAGTAAACTCTCGATACTTGTAGCTGTTGCATCATGAGTATGACGGGAGATGTTAAATAATATATTTATTTTGTTTTATTTATTAAGGGTAAAATATTATTTTTAGCTTAACCTATATATAAGCTCTTTGTATTTAGGTCAAAGTAAAAACGATAATATAAATCAATTGAGCAGAATTCTAGCCTCCTTCCCTTTCCTATTAGTATTTATTTTTATGTTAATTGAATTGTTTTAACAATTTTAATATCTTTATTTATATCTTTTAATTTTAGAGATTACTATTAAGATTTAAGATATACAAATAAGAAAGGAATTAATAAAGTTTATTTACATCTTATATATATTTTTGTCAATAACATCCTTGTTAATAGCTAACACGATCAAAAAATTAATATCTTTTTCTAAGTACAGGAATGTTAAGATAATAAATAACATGGCAAAACTAAGATTGAATCACAAGGAAATTAATTATATAATAATAAAACAACAACAACAACAACAACAATACTACTACTAATAATAATAATAATAATAATAATAATAATAATAGAAGAAGAAGAAAAAAAAAGTTAATAAAATTTTTGAAATAGAAGATCAATACGAGAATTAAACAATGATAGCAATAAATGTCAAGGTTAGAGAGTCTATTAATGGTATTTCAAATAAGTATAATATAAACTCTTATTATTCAATTGGAAATCACACACAAAGAAGGTTCCAATCAAATTATAAATTGTTAACATGATTATATTAGTTATTTTATTCGAATAATGATAATACTTGTAAATATTGTTAGGTATTCATGATTATAACTTATATTAATAACAAATCAAGTTCTTTTCATAGCATAAGTATTAGTTATACCATACAGTTGGGCTATGAAAATGCCAAGTATTTGTTATATAAAGTGTTATACAATATAAATCTAAATTAACCATTTAACAAGCAAAGTATTAAGAGTGAACAAGATATCAAATACAAAACATGTTAGTATCAAATATTAAAATCCATGTTGAGTATACACTATACTTATTTTTACACCATTAGTGTAACATTTTCACCTTGACATAATAAACTTAGCTAAACATAATAAAAGAGAAAAATATAAATAAACAAGATAAGAACATAAATAAAATAAAAGTTAACTAAGTAAAGGAAAGGAAATGAAAGGCATAAATAAGATATTAATAAAAACAAAAATTAAGCATTATAAAAATACAAAAAGAAAAAGCAAGAGCATGATTTTGATTTGGAAATCAAAATGCCTAAATACATGGCAAATGCCTTCTTTTATAGGCCAAAATTAAGAACTATTGATTTGATGACTAATTATTAAATAAGTGACCAACTCTTCACTCAGTGATAATTTTTATCTTCTTGTCTGTCAAAAATATCATTGATAATGTCAGAATTTAAACCAGACTTACTCATAAAAGTTTTAGAAAATTATCTTAACTTTCTAGAAAAAAAAAATTGAGGTCAATTGAACTTCTAGAACTCGAGATATGAGCTGAATACTGAATAGTATCTAAGCTGCAAGACATATTCAAACGTTTATGTTATTGCTAAGATTTAGACTTCCAAACAGTACAATTGAGTTTTGATTTCCATGAAAGTTTTAGGCCTATATTTTAGCTTTTTATCCATATAAAGCAGACCTACATTTGATACCTATAGCTCCAAATATGATCCAATTACTGAACAGTATTCTAGTTTGAATTGCATCATCATCTCTTTTCTAAACTTCAACCTCTCTTTATCCTTTCAATTTCAGTACTTTGACTCATCAATCAATCTTTTTATTTATATGATAGACCTACATTTAAAAAGAAAATTTACCATAAATTAAAAGTACCTTATGGTATCAGACTTATTATTATAAAACATATTTTGGTTAAAGAGTTATTGATACTTCAAGTGCAAAATAATGATATAAAACCTTGATAAAAATACACTTTTAAGTACTAATCAATAGTTAATACCTTGTTAGAAGTCTTAAAATTAATCCTAAATAGCTTTTTAGATATTTTTCCTTTCAAAACAATTAGACATAAATCCTCATATACTTTTCTCAATTTAAGATTTAATAAACATCAAACTTACGTGATTGAATCATTTTTAAAGATCATATGATGTTTTCTCCACTCATGTGTTTGATTTTATGGGCTTTGAAGGATTATCCACTTGGAAAAACTACTTGTCCTTTTCAATTCACATGATTATCACCATTTAGAGAAGTACTCAAAATTAAAAATAATTAAATTTTGAATTACAAATAAACAACATAGTTTACAAAAAAAAACATGCAATAAAGTCAAATATGGAATATTTATCCTTATAAATTAATCCAATCAAATAAATCATCATGTCATTATAATATTTCATGTAGGCTTAGATTATAACTCATAATTAATTTAAATTACTTTATGATGGGACTTATATTTAAAAAAATAATAATAATAGGCGTATGGGCAATTAGATTAGTAATTTTTTTTCAACAAAATATTTCTATCCTATCCTAATCAATCACTGAAATATATATTGACATAAACATACATATATGTATAATATTTACAATTTTATAATTTAATATGCATACATGTAAACATACTTTGAATATATATTAACTATTTTATTTTTTATTGAATAATAAATAATAGTTAGATAATGGATATCCAAAATGTGATAAATAGTTTATGAATATCTAAATATCTTACCTGATAAGTAATTAACATGATATAAATATTAAGATATTCAACCAATAAATACCTATTATTATCAAATAATTACTTGAGTAATTGCATTTCTATAATTAATTACACTTGTTCATGTCGTTAACTTTATATGGCAAAACTTAATATCACTAGGCATTTTCATAATTGAGAATATTGTGGCTATTACTTAATAACTCAAATATAAATTTAAATATGACATCAAAGTTTTTTACTAGACTTTAAGTTAATTATCAATTCTTTATGTTGTTTGGAATTTCTAACGATATAATTAATATAAAATATTTTTAAAAATATTACCATCTAATTTTATGGTAATTAGAAAACTTTAGTGGTCTTCAAAGATTTATAGTTAATAGGCTAATTTAAAGAAAAAATGAAAAAATATTCAAAAATATTTTATCTAAAATAACTTGTTCATGTTTATTTTTTATTATAAAAATACATCTACTATGCTTCTATGCTAAAAATTTATCTAAATTAGATGCTTGTATTTATTGTGGGAGGTACAAGGTTTTTAGGATGTAAGACACTAATTTGATAACCAAGTCTAGCAATATGTGACACGACTAAAAGGTTGATGTCTTCTCCCAAGTGCAGGAGTGTTGAAGTAATAAATAACCCGGCAAGACCGGGGTCGAACCACAAGGAGGTTAATTGTACAAATTATAGACAACAATTATAAGCAACAATAACAGCAATAACAACAATAACAATAACAATAACAACAACTATAAGAATAATAATAATAATAATAATAATAATAATAATAATAATAATAGTAGTAGTAGTAGTAGTAGTAGTAGTAGTAGTAGTAGTAGTAGTAATAGTAATAATAAAGAAAGAGAAGAAGAAGTAGATGATGAGAACTTGGAGATGGAAAATTAATGTAAGGATTAAACAATAATAATAATAAATGTCAAGGTTAGAGGTTCCACTAATGGTATATCAAACAAGTATAGTATAAACTCTTATTATTGAATTGGAAACCACACACAAAGGAGGTTCCAATCAGATTATATATTGTTAACATGATTACATTAGTCATCTTATTCAATTAATGCTAATACTTGTAAATCTCGTCAAGCATTCATGATTATAACTTATGTTAACAACAAATCAAGTTCCTTTCATAGCTCAGGTGTCGGTTATACCATACATTATGGGCTATGAAAGTGCTAAGTATTTGTTGTACCAAGTGTTATACAACATAAATCAAGATTAGTCATTTAACAAGCAAAGTATTAAAAAGTGAACAAGATAACAAATATAAAACATGTTAGTATCAAACATTAAAGTCCATATTAAGTTTACATTATACTTATTCTTACACCATTAGTGTAACCTTTTCACCTTGACATAACTAACTTAGCTAGACATAATGAAAGAAAGCAAAATAAATAAATAAAATAAGAACATAAAAGCTAACTAAGTAAAGGAAAGCAAATGAAAATCATAAACTTAATATTAATGAAAGCAAAGCATAAACATTACAAAAAATACAAAGAGAGAAAGGAAGAGCATGATCTTGATCTGAAAACCAAGATGCCTAAATGAATGGCAAATGCCTCCTTTTATAGGCCAAAATTGGGAACTATTGATTTGATGACTAATTGATAAGTGGGTGACCAACTTTTGACTTGGTGACAATCCTTATCTTCTCTTGTCTACCCAAAACGTCATTGATAACGTCAAAATTGGAGTCAGCTGAAAACATGAAAGTTGTAGGCAATTGTCTCAGCTTTCTTGTATAAAAAATTCAGCTCATTTGGACTTCTAGAACTCCAGATATGGCCAAAATACCGAACAGTGCTCGGGCTGGAAGACAAATTCAGGCTTCTTTGTTGTTGCTACAATTTGGACTTGAAAATGGCCTTTTTAGATCTTGGGCTCCATATGAAAGTTGTAGGCCTATGTCTTACCTTTCCATCCATATAAATTGGACCTAAATATGAGATATATAGCTCCAGATATGACCCAATTACCGAACAGTGTTCCGGTTTGGATTGCACCGACATCTCTTTTCTAAGTTTGGCCATCTCTTTATCCTCGCAATTTAAGTTCTTCAAGTTATCAATCAATCCTTTCATTTATATGATAGGCCTGCATTAAAAATAGATATTTACCACAAATTATAGGTATCTTATATTATTAGATACATTATTATAAAACATATTTTAGTTAAGGAGTTATTGATACTTCAAGTACAAAATGATGATATAAAACCATGATAAAAATGCACTTTTAAGTACTAATCAATATGGTTTTATCCTTACTTTTAGAATATAAGTATAAGATCTAGAAGAATTGTAAATGATAAATTAGATTATGATTTATTTTTTTTGGTTATGTAATTTTTATTTTTATTTTTTTAAAAGTAAAGTTTTGACTTTGCTGGGATATAACCCTTCTAAAGATAAGCATACTTGAGTCAATTATTTGGTAAGCATACTTGAGTCAATTATTTGGTAAAAACAAAACTTTATGTTTTTTTAAAAGTACTACAAAGTTTCAACTTTATGAAAACAAAACTTTATGTTTTTTAAAAGGGTTACAAAGTTTCAACTTCATAGAGACATAATTCTTTTAATGATTATACCACTTATAAGATACTCTTTAATAAAAAAATCAAAACTTTTATTTACATATTTTTCATAAGAAATAAGGTTATATTGATTATTTTTTATGATAAAACTTAATATAAGAGGGACAAAATTTTTTTAAGGATTATACCATCTACTATTGATTTTTTGGTGAAAATAAACTTTTATTTACACATCTTATATGGAAAAAAAAATTAATTATTTAAATAAAAAAAATTATTTTTCAAAAAACTAATCCTTTTAAAAATTATATCATACAACGACCAATCTATATTATACAAGGAATTACACATAATCACATCAAAAATAGATTTATTCACATAATCACATCAAAAATAGATTTATTCATGCTAAAAGAAAAGCATAATAATCAATCCCAATGTCAACCAACCAAGCAAACCAATCTTTATTATGATCCATATTTATTTTAATCATATAATAAATATTATTTAAAATCGACAAATATTTATTCGGGGATTGAGGCTGACCTTATAAAACAATTGGAATTGGACTAGAGCTATTTGAACTTAGGCTGGCAGTGGTGCAGAGTCACCTTTTTTTTGTTTTTTTTTTTTTTTGATTTACGTGGGGTGTCCGGGCCAGCTTACGCGCACCACGACTAATCCCCACGGCCCACTGAACACCCTGCAAACCCAGCAGGCAGGTAAGGCAGCGCGGGGCTGACAGGCATGCAACACCAAGGCTCGAACTCGTGACAGCAGAAGGCGCAAAGCGCCATTCCACCGCTGAGCCGGTGCCTTAGGTAGCAGAGTCACCTTTTTCTTGTTCTCATGGTGGAACTTTTGCAAATATTGGAGTTCAAGTAGGACGCTGGCTAACTTTACAAGTCTGCTCATCGCTTTCAATATAACATTTATATTCAATCATAACTTTATTATCAACATCTTATTATGGACAAGAGAAATTAAATTTTTAAAAATACATAACATTCTTTCTTGTTTAAGAACAATTCTTATATTTTAGTATCAATCCAAAAAATTTGATTTGATCAAATTATTAACATAACAAAAATATTATATAAGAATATATTTATTTTACTCACGATAATCTATCAATCCATTCATGTAAAGATAAAAAGTATTTGTTTTATGTATAAATATTTATAAACAAATTTATATAAGGTCTTTAATAATAATTTGATCTTAAATAACCTTAAATATTAATTCAAAAAATCTTACTTAGATTTTCTAGTGGGTTAGGATCCCATTTAATTTATATAATCTTAAATAATTTAAAAAATCAAAATAAATTAAATTAAGTGGATAATATAACTTATCAATTACAAATTTATGTGAGTTTTAGTTAGTTAGGTGATAACTCTATGTCTAAATATACCATATATTTTTTATTTTACTACTATATCTAATCTTATATAATCATATATAACTTATCTAAATCATATAAGTTAGTTAAGTACGACTGGATTTTATAGCATTAAACATATTTAATTAATGAATTAATGATAACCTTGAATATCTCAATAAGTTATTCATAAATAAAACTCTAGTTTCATGCATATAAAATCAAAAAGCAATAAATCATGTTCTCAACATGTAATTAATATATTAATGAAAGATTTATTATTTTAGTTAAGTCTCATTTTATGACATTAATAATATATAATAAATAAAAATTATATATAAACATACACCCCTAGCATGTCATTCTAATTGAATGATCATAAAAATATCTAAATTAATTCTCTCAAGGAATTAAAGGGATTGAATGATGAAACTTAGGTAATTGTTGCAAATCTTTGTAAGTCATCTGCAAGCATCTTAATTGTAGCTTTTTTGTTGTTATTTTTTTGTTTAGGATTACAAAATAGATTTTCTTATTTAAATTCTTATATTTTAAATTACACAAAATATATATAAATATATAAGAAGCCTATGAAATTTAGATGAGAAAAGAATTTAACAATCTATAAGAAAATTAGAAAAAAAACAGAATATGTATGTTCTATTTAATATTACAAGCATTGAATCATAAAAACATAATTATATTTGTTTTTAAATGTTTGTAACCATTCATTTTGCTTAAAAACATATGAATATGCATAATTAAATATATTATGTGCTTTGATTTTAATTACTGGTTTTATATGCAATTTTAAAATAATATTTTTAACACTTAATAAATCAAAATTTCATATTAGAAAACTCTTTTTCTAAATATTATTTAATTAAATCGTAATCCTATTAGGATATTATAAAAATAAAAAATTTTCAATTAAAATTTTTAATTCAATCTTAATCCTATTAAAAGAATTAATTCTATAATTAATTTAATTTATATTTCAATTTTAAAATAAAAAAATTAATATTTTATCTAAAAAGAGACTTAGTGATAATTCTATCCAGTATACTTATATTTATATTGTAATAAGCAATAAAACTCAAGGGTAAATTTGTAAATTAGACTCCAAAAACTCTATTGTTATAAGTTCTAAAGTGAGCGGCTACCCATAAAAGTAATATAATAAAAGATGCACAGAAGAGTCGTATATTTGCCTCTCATCTTCTCCTCAACTACCGCAGCTAGTAATGGGCTCACTGCCCACCGCCGATTGCTGGTCTAGCAACGGCAACAAAGGCTATCGCCACCAACATGAACCATCATGCGTAAGGCATCAGCCTCGCGTGTGGCTGCACAGCAGTGCCATTAGCTTCTAGCGCTGCTGGGGGAGGCAGCAGCTTGCTGCCACGCTGCCAGCTAAATGGGTCCAAACTCCAAAGAAGCTTTCCTCGTCACGGGATTTTGGCAATATCAACCATAAACGGGTCCGAGCTCCAAACAAATCCATATAAAAAATAATAACTACTACTTTATTGGTATGAAATTCATTTATTTGGAAGAACTAATAATGTGTAAGTTGTCCAAGGGACTGATACTTTTGTAATGATTGCCTCCTTCCCCTTTTCTTTCAAATAATTTCAGTTGTCTTTGGCGAGGGAATATAATAGAGAGAGAGAGACTAATAATGGAGGTAAAAGAAATACTTTAAAACGGTACCAAATTTATCAAGGAGGTCATCCCAGGCAACCTAAATATATGTTTGGACGTTCATATAAATTTTCACATCCTCTTGTTGCACAACCCTTCAACTACTTTAATATTATTATTTCAACAACTACATGCATAAAACATTTTTAATAATTAATTAATTATATTTTTTAATTTGATGTTATTCTTTTGATTTCTAGTTTTTTTCTTGATTTTTCATAAAAATATTATTATTTTTAATTTTATTTTTCAATCCAGATTAATGATATTAATTTTTTTAAATTTTTAATTTTTAATTTTTTTCTTAAGCTTGTTTGAGAAGTTATTGTTCTTTTCAATTTCACCATTCAATCATAAATATATTTTTATTTTATGTGTTAATTTTAATCCTCACTCTTTTGATTATTTTGGATTTTTTTCTTAATTGATTTTTCTTTTTTCAATCTCGTCCTTCAATTAAATATAAAAATTATTTGGTATTTGAATTTTGACTCTAATTTCTTTAATTGCTATTTTTTAATTTTTTTTGCATAATTTTTTTTAATTTATTCTTTGATATTTGATTGAAAATTAGATTTTATATTTTTATAAATAAAGTGCTTCGAATCTAATGACCCTGGTCATGGCTTTTAAAAAGTTAACAAGAGGGGTTTTATTTATTTATTAAAAAGGAATTTATAGTTTTTTTTTTATTTTTTTATCAGGTTATTTCAAAATCATGATCTAGATCGTGAGTTTAGCGAGATATCTTGGATTAGCTCAATCTTAATTGTTAGGATTACAAGTTTTTCATATTAATCGAGATAACCAAGATTGATTTTCATATTATTTTTTTCTTTTATATTCAATGGGTTATGAATTGAGATATATCATTTTTTCTATTTTGAAAAAAAATATTTTTTGCTTAGGTTATCCTAATCACTTTTCTTTTTTAAGTTTGATCTATTTATTGTTGGTTTCTATTTTTTTCTTTAATGAATTAAAGTTAGCTTATTTGACCTAGTCGAGTCTATGACCCAAGTCTTGGGTTTTTTTTTTAAAAAAAAAACATGTATATGACAACTAAACATATTTTTATACAAAAAAATAATCCATCCCCCTAATGAAGCACTTGAACCAAAGCTAGTATAAGTAAAAGGAAAGGACGAGATAAGTATCATTATACTTCAATCTAAAAATAAAAAAGAAGTGTCATTACATTATAACTAGATAAGTGGCTTGCATTTTGTTGTGAGTTACAGAGACAGAGACAGAGAAAAAGAGAAGAAATACTTTAAAAACATACCAAATTTATTAAGTAGGTCATCCTAGACAACCTAAATATGTTTGGACGTCCATATAAATTCCCACATCCTCTTGTTCCACAACCTCTCAACTACTTTGATATTATTATTTCAACAACTAGATGCACAAATTTGTTTTAACAATTAATTAATTATATTTTTTTAATTTGATGTTATTCTTTTGATTTTTAGTTTTTTTCTTGGTTTTTATACAAAAGTGTTGTTATTTTTAATTTTATTCTTCAATCCAAATTAATGATATTATATTTTTTAATTCGATCATTGTTATTTTGATTTTTAATTTTTTTCTTGAGCCTTTTTGAGAAGTTATTATTCTTTTTAATTTCACCCTTTAATCATAAATTTGTTTTTATTTTATATGTCAATTTTGACCCTCATTCTTTTGATTCTCTTGGGTCTTTTTCTAAATTGATTTTTCTCTTTTCAATCTCGTCCTTTAATCAAATACAAAAATTATTTGGTATTTGAATTTTAATGCTTATTCTTTTAATTTTTTTAATTTTTTTGTATAATTTTTTAAAAAATTATTTTTTGATATTTGATTGAAAATTAAACTTTATGTTTTTGCAAACAGAGTGCTTCGAATCTAATGATCCTAGTTATGACTTTAAAAAGTTAACAAGAGGTTTTATTTATTTATTTATTAAAAAGGACTTTGTAGTTTTCTTTATTTTTTATCAGGTTATTTCGAAATTATAGTCTAGATCATGAATTTAGCAAGATATTTTGGGTTGGCTCAACCTTAATTGTCAGGATTACAAGTTTATCATATTAATTTGAGATAACCAAGACCGGTTTTCATTAAATTTTTTCTTCTGTATTTAATAGGTTATGAATTGAGATACATTATTTTTTTCTATTTTTATAAAAAATATTTTTTCCTTAGGTTATCCTCATAACTTTTTTTTTTTAAGTTTGATCTATCTATTGCTAGTTTTATATTTTTTTTTGCTAGTTTTATATTTTTTTTTGTTTTAATGAATTAAAATTAGCTTATTTGACTTAGTTTAGTCTATGACCCAAGTCCTGGATTTTTGTTTCTTTTTTTAAACCACGTTTACGACAGCTAAACATTATTTTTATACAAAAAATAGTTTATCCCCATGACGAAGCACATGCACAAAGCTAGTATAATAGTAAAAGGAAAGGAAGAGATAAGTATCATTATGCTTCGATCTGAAAACAAAAAAGAAGTGTTATTACATTATAACTAAATACATGGCTTGCATTTCATGGTGAGCCAGGTTAATTTTTCTATCATGTAACAAAATTATTTTCTAGCATTGCAAGCAAGTTTTAGAGAAAAGGGACAAAAACATCACGTTTATTCAATTATGAAGGCAAAACGAGAAAAAATGACAAAACTTAATTTTAAAAAGAATATGATTTTGAAGGAAAAAACAATAATATATATATATATATTATTGTTTTGTCCTTCAAAATCATATTCTTTTTAAAATTATATATATATATATATATATATATATATAAACAATTCTAAAATAAATTAAGTTAACTTGTCAAATATATTATCCAGGTCATGAGATCAAATAACTTGATTGAAAGAAAACCAAAGAAAATCATAAAGCCTATTAAAAAAAAACAACATTGAAAGATGATATATATATATATATATATATATATATATATATATATATATATATATATATATATATATATATAAACAATGTTAACTCATGTTAACCTTTTAAACTTATGATCCAAGTCATTAGACTAAAAGCAAACCATCCAAAAAAATTACAAAATTCAATTCTCAACAAATCAAATATCAAATAATGAATTTAGAATAAAATTTATTTATATAAAAGAATAAAAAAATAACAATTAAAAAAATGAGAATTAAATATGAAATAAAAATAAATAAGAGGCCAACTTAGAATTTTAAATTGAAAAGAAAAATTAAACTCATGAAAAAAAATTATATAAAAGGATCAAAAATAAAAAAATAACAATTAAAATAATGTGGATCAAATATAAAATAAAAAAATAAATGAGAGGGTAACTTAAGATTTTGAATTGAATGATGAAATTGAAAATAAAAATCAAATTCATAATTTAATCCATAATATAAAATCAAAATTAAAAGAATGAAGACTAGATTCTAAAAAATAATAAACCACAATTATAAATGCAAGAATGAAATTGAAAATAAATTAAAATTTAATAAAAATATCAAGAACAAAAACTAAAAAAAAATAAGGATCGAAGTTGAAATATCAATAAATGAGATGACAACTTTAAAATTTTCAATGAACTACATAAATTTCAAGAAATAAAGAGAAGAGAGAAAGAGAAAAAAAAAATCATTGACTATATATCATCACTTAAACTACTGCACGCACCACTATAAATAAAAAATGCTTTGAGGAGCTTCTATCACTATTATGGAAGTTACTGTTTAGCCATCACCTAACAAAGCCTCTTGAATGGCACAAATATTTTTATGAGCTAGTATTTTTTTATCATAGTATATATTTATTAAAATATAAAATTGCCTTTCAGTCAAATTTATAGAAATACAAAAAAAAAATACAAAAACTCTCTTTAATACTAGTTAAAGAATTTTTGCTTTCCAGTTATAAGATTAATTTATTATGCTTTGAAAAAAAAAAAAAGACTAAAAAGCCTCTAGAAGCTAACAAAATGATTTTTTTTTTTAAAGGCTAATTCAATCATTTTACTATGTTTGAAAGGAAGGAAAATACCTATTTATCTTCAATTAATTTAGAAATAACAAATAAATACTAATAAAAATTTATCATATTACCCCCTCATAGTAAATTCAATGATTTTTGCTCGTGAATGGCAAAATAAAAATAATAAAAATATCACGGTGGCTTGTATGCCTGGGCTATCCTAGTTTTTTCTTTAGTTCTATATATGGACAGGGCTCAATTAGATAGTAACAGGGAAGAGAAAAACATCATTATGCTTCGATCAAAAAACAAAAAAAGAAGAATCATTAGATTATACTTCGATATGGGGAGGGCCGCGTTGACAAAATCAACTGATCATGGCCCGTCAGGATAATAGGGGTATGGAGGGTGGGAGGCATGCGCACTGGACCCTTCTCCCATATATATAAAGTGTTTGGATTTATTCAATTATATATATATATATATATATATATATATATATATATATATATATATATATATATATATATATATATATATATATATATATGCTCTTGCAAGCGACAAGAAGTTGCTACAGCTTGAGAACAATTCTTGATCTCTACTTTCTGCGTTAGTATTACATGCAACTCAAATCATTGTTGGTTAATATGGTTGTTGAAGCAAAGAAGAACAAAACTGAATGCATTGATCTCGATCCATTTAAGAGTCCCATGTCGGCTGACCGACATCCAGTTTTTCTAGGGTGAAGTCACGTAATTCTTGTGCCTCCTTGAATGTAGTGAAACATACCTCTCGTTTTAGTCTCTCAACCAGCACTACCACCGTTTTCAATCAACTCACCAGATTCTTCTAGTAAAACAATTAGAGGCGACGTTAAATACAGTCCACACGCTAATCATTTTCTCTAATCGATTTAAGAGTGTCTAATAGCTGTTTTTAAGACACAATTAAGGTAATTACATGCTCCGACCACGCTCCTATTATTGCATGCCATAAATGGAAAGGAAGGGCGCATTTTAACTTTTTAGACTTGACAAATAAAAACGTTGAGCGGGGACTTAATTGATAAAATTGGCAGCTCGAGGACTCAGACTCAGACTCAGACGAGAGATATATGTATAGTTAAGGGACTAATCTGAGTTTTGCCTGAGAGAGAAACAGCAATTTGATACCTAACATGATGATTAGAAGCATAGACATAAAACCGGGCTTGACCTAAAGGGTTAACTCGGGACCTGGGTTTAGAAGCCTTGATCGAGTGTTAAATGGTGAAAAATCAGGTGAGGCCTGGTTTTTTTTCTTATATATTTTTTAATAAACCTTAAAAAATCAAAAATTAATTTGTGAAGATGTAGTCACAGATTTTTTTTTACAACCTTTATTTATATGAATTTTTTTTTTATGTGGACTCTATATATATATATATAACCTCCATTCACAATATTATTATTTTATTTTATAGAATAAATTTATATATAAATTATAAACTATATGCATATAAAATATTTTTAAATTGTTTTACGTGAGGTATTAGAAATTCAAATATTTTTTTAATTTTTTTAATTTTTTTAGGCTAATCAGGTCAAGCGGTTTGACTCCTGACTCAGCCTTTTGGCCTGTGATGCCAAATTTAATAACTATTATTAGGAGAAATAACCTGGGTTAATACCGTAATTAAAAATGGATGGAATCGGTAGTTGCTTAGAGAGGACGCGCAAAGAAACAAACAAACTTAGTTGCTACTACTGTTCCACTCACTCACTATCTTCGTTTTTCTCTCTATAAGCGTTTTAACCAGCAAACCGAAACCGAAACACAGAGCCACAGTGAGAGAGAGAGATCTAGAGAGAGATAATTTCCTGACAGATTTAGAGAGAGAAACTGGAAATGAGGGAACCAATTGAAACTAACAACGGATCTCCTTCACCTCCACAAGCGTTGCTCGAGAGGCTTAAAGATTATGGCCAGGAAGACGCTTTTGCCCTCTGGGACGAGCTCTCCACTGAAGAGCGAGAACTTCTCTTCAAGGACATCGAGGTCAATTCACCCCTTCTATCTCACTCTATTAGATCTTCCCTCTCTTTTTTCTCGCAATGTTAATTGAATTTGGATTGTTAATTGCAGAGCTTAGATCTTCCAAGGTTGGATCGGATAATTCGATGTTCGCTTCGATCTCAAGGTCTCCCTCTCTAATCGTGTTGAAACTAATTGATATGAATGTGTAGTTCATAACGTGTGATTTACTGTCTCGTTTCGTTGATTAATTTACAGGGCTACCGGTGGTCGCAATTGAGCCGGTGCCGGAGAATACCGTGTCGACGGTAGAGGAGAGAACAATAGAAGAAAGAGAGAGATGGTGGAAGACGGGATTGAAGGCAATCTCTGATGGCAAGCTGGCTGTTTTGCTGTTATCTGGTGGCCAGGTACTATTTGTCTTTTGTTTTTTTTTCTCCTTTAGTAATTAGCGCTGAGTTGTTAATTTTCCTTTTCCGTTTATTCTTTTCTTTTTGGTGAATTCTATACTTTTGAATATTGAAAAGTGGTTGTTGTTTGTTGCTTGATGAAATACATACCTCCATCTCTTTTATTAATTTATCCATCACACTTTAAAAGCATAATTATGGCATGATGTGTTCTTTTTGGGATGATTTCCACACGAAGACAATTTGATGATTGGGGGAGTGTGTGTTCAATTAATGATGTAAAAGTATGAACCAATGAGTGAGCAACCAGTCACTGTTTACTTTATCAAACACTGTTAATTGAATGAGTGTTACATTAGGTTTGCCTGTCTTTCTCTCTCTCTCTCTCTCTCTTTTGGGTGGTATAATGTTGCTTTTTTTCGATGGAAGCCCACTTTTGACAGTTTGCTTATGGATATGTTTAGATAATAATTTGTAAAGCAAGGGCTGTGATTTGTTCCGTAGGATTAATTATTACATATCTAAAAGATGCTTTAGGCAATAATGCACACTTTTTTCATTAGAATATACTGTATTGTATATCTATTTTATATACTTACAGAAGATTTGTAGGCAGATGTGCCCTTTTTTTTAAATCATATGTACTGGGATCAATTATTGCAGGAGAAAATTTTTGAGCATCATTAGATATGGATGGGAGCATGTTGACATGCCAATTATCTTGAGATAGAACAATGTGCGAATTTAGACATATATCATCCGGTTCCATACCAGTAAAATTTCGTCGGAAACTAGTGGAACAATTACAGTGATGTTCTTCAATTATATATATATATATATATATATATATATATATATATATTATCTGTTATTGCATTGAGGCCATTTATTTGTGGACCAGCAGCATCTGACTTTTGGGGGACTACAACAGAGGAAGTTTTAACTGCCTCCTTTCATCCCATGATTTATACTAGAACTCTTTACTATGTTGAATTACAAAAATTATCCGGGATTGATGTATTTTATGCTGGGCTTGTTGCAGATAACACATTCTTGCTTGTGGTTGCATTGATCTTTGTGTTCCGTGTTGTTACTCCTTTGTACTTTTTTTATCACTTGTTGCATCATTTCTAGTGTGAGCTTGACATATTTTTTGGTGTGTTTTTCATAACTGAAATATCCAGGGGACAAGGCTTGGAAGTTCAGATCCAAAAGGATGTGTCAGTGAGTGATTGCCATTTTCTGCAATTGTAGTTTCTTTGCTAATCCTGTCTTGTTTAGTTAGCATGTTAGCTAGCAATTGGACAAATGTACACATGAAAATGCACTTAGTAAATGTCCGAGGGAAAATGAAGTGCATTTAAATATTGGTACTCATTTATTATGTACAATTGTTGAAGCAGAAGAAGATTTAGTGTCCGAGTTGGTTATAAGATAAAAATTGAGTAAAGAATGGCTTGGATAGGTGATTCTGCAACTCAATAATATAAATTTGATTCTGGAGCATTAGGTTGTAATTTTCCTGACTCTGCAAGTCTGTAAGTTTTCTTAAAAAAAAAAAAATCGAATGCATTTTTTTGAATTAAAGAAATAACTATAATCATTTTCTTGAATTCCTCCTTTTTGCTATATGTACCTAGATTACTTTAAAGTTAACTCCTCTCTACTGTAAAAAGTATGTTAGGATCCCTATCTGATATATATACTAGTTAGATATATCTGAAACTGAGAGCTTTAGTGATTTGAATATGAAATATATGTCAAAATTTTAGGTAACTGTTTTTGTTATCATACTTAATATATTTTCTTTTCAGATATTGGACTTCCATCTGGCAAGTCCCTTTTTCAACTTCAAGCTGAGAGAATTTTGTGCGTCCAAAGACTAGCAGCTCAAGCTTCAAGTGAAGGTAAGGTTTTATTCTTAAAGCTCTGAATGGCAAGCCTTATTTGACATGCTATCCCTAAAATTTATCACGTGCAGGTTCTGGTAGTTCAGTTTCAATACATTGGTACATAATGACCAGCCCGTTCACTGATGAAGCCACACAAATTTTTTTCGAAAATCACAAGTACTTTGGCCTTGAAGCTAATCAGGTATGGAAGCTTCATCTCATCAACTATCTAAATTTACTCATCGGTTATTTCTTATACTTTTTTGCTTAATTTGAAAGACATTTCGTGGATGCAGGTTACCTTCTTCCAGCAAGGCACTATACCTTGTGTTTCCAAGGATGGTAGATTTATCATGGAGACTCCATTCAAAGTATGGTCTCTTTTTGTAAATGAGCTTAATTAGTCTTTAAAGATTTTGTTTATCCAGTATAGGTTATACGGTCCCCTGGATTTTTCCTGTCATTTTGATGACTTCTATTTGCCCTAAAATAATGATTTTATCTTCCCATGTCTTTGAAGGGTCTAAATTTATATCTTACTTCAACTTTCAATTGCATGATCTTGATTTTCTAAAATCAGGTAGCTAAAGCTCCGGATGGGAATGGAGGAGTATATTCAGGTATCCTTCCAAAATTGAGGGCAGCATGCTGGAGACTCCCCCCTGCTTTCACATTATGACATTGCTGCTTATTGCTTTGGTTTTATCCTAATTTCTCTGCAGCACTGAAATATTCAAAATTATTAGAAGATATGGCCTCAAGAGGGATCAAGTATGTGGACTGCTATGGAGTTGACAATGCACTGGTGATTTTTTTTTCAGTGCTTCAATTCTATAAACTTTTATAAATTTTCTTAATTAAAGAAATAGTGATTAGGGTATTGAAAGCAGGTTCGTGTAGCTGATCCTGCTTTTCTGGGATATTTCATTGATAAAGGTGTAGCGGCTGCTGCAAAAGTTGTCCGTAAGGTAGTTATCTTTATCTATATTTGGATTCATTTAAGATCATTAATAAAAATATAAGCTGCTACTGCAAGAGTTTGGCTCCACAAGCCAACATAGGTCATAAGAATGAAAGACATAAACTGTGGTTGAATATTAATCTAGAAAAGTTAGAAGCTAATCTTCTGTGGATATTTTTTATCAAATGTTGAATTTGGTCTTTTTTTAGTACAACAGAAATTCTCAAAATTAGTGCAGCTTAATAACTATAAGCTAGATTACAGGCATACCCCCAAGAAAAGGTTGGTGTTTTTGTAAGGCGTGGTAAAGGTGGACCTCTCACTGTGGTTGAATACAGTGAGCTGGATCAGTCACTTGCTTCTGCAATCAACCAACAAACTGGACGTCTTCGCTTTTGTTGGAGTAATGTATAGTCTATTTGTATCTTCTTCTTTTAATCTCTTATGTTTGCATAATTCTTATTATTGCACTTCCAGATGAAAAATTCAAATAATTTATTGCTAGAAATTCATTAGTTTCTTGGGCTCAATAACTTTTGATGTTAGAAATGAGATTACAATCTCAGCCTTTATTTTCTTCAGTTTTTTCTATTTAATTGGTTTTAATTTCACCATTTTTAACAAACTTCAGTTATAGTTGCATTAGACTTCTATCAATGATTTTTGGAGTTATGTGAACTGGTGTTCCTATGCTTTAGAAGCTCATAATGTCTTAGTTAGATACACTAGGCGAGACTTGTCGTGTATTTACTTTGAAAATTGCAGTGTGTCATAGACTTCTGTTGAGGTGAACTATTGAATGTAGTTCCAAAAGGCTAAGGAGAGAGAGCAGGAATGAAGTTCCATTCTTGTGCATCAAACTATGTGCTTTCTTGTTATCACATTCTTCCATTCCTTTGCATCAAACTATGTGCTATTTTGTTATCACATTCTCCGAATGTTGTCTTCCTGAAGCTGAACTATTGTGGCTTTTGGTTTTCAGGTGTGCTTGCACATGTTTACTTTGGATTTTCTAAATCAAGTGGCAAATGGCCTCGAGAAAGACAGCATGTTAGTCACTCTTGATTAAATAAAGTTTAACTATTACTATCTAATATATCTATTCTTTCCTGCAATTTAGTTACATGTTTTGGGCTGAACACCACTCCTCTAGCATGATTTTGTTGATTAATGCTCATTTTGGGACCACATAATAGCAAGCGGGTCCACATGGTTTGCATCTGCAGTTCATATTTGCTGTATCATTGATGTACTTTCTCATTTCTATGTATATTTTGTCAAAAATGGAAATTGTTTCAGCTCCTTTGCAGTGATATTATATCCTACCTACACCTGTTTGGTCAATGCATACAATCTATATGCTGTATATGGTTTTTCATGTTAGAATAATACATTTGCTGCTGCTGCTGCTGCTGCAGAACTGAGGTCTAGGTTTCCAATTGAACTTTGCTTTAAAATTTTGAAATAATACCTATTTATTAATTAGTTTGAGGATTTTAATGTGCACATGCATTGTGAATGCAGTTACCATCTAGCTGAGAAAAAAATTCCTTCTATTCATGGTGGTACAATGGGATTGAAACTAGAGCAATTCATATTTGATGCATTCCCATATGCTCCTTCAACTGCTCTTTTTGAGGTGATTTTATTTACAACTCTTGCTTCATCAACCCTTGTTCCTTTTTCTCTCTACACTTTAAAATTGCTATAACCAAAGTGCAGGTACCACGGGAAGAAGAGTTTGCACCTGTAAAAAATGCCAATGGGTCAAATTTTGACACCCCCGAGAGTGCTCGGCTGCTTGTGCTTCGACTACATACTCGCTGGGTAGTTGCTGCAGGCGGCTTTGTAACACATTCAGTGCCTTTATATGCAACTGGTAATTTTATGCTTTATTTTGCTTGCTTAATCATAGTAATATCATGGAAAATAAGTGAATGCCTATAATAAACCAATAGGAATATAATAGAGGAAAAGGGAAAGAAGGGAGAGGGGTGGTACTTTAGGAGTTTAAACTGAACTTGTTTGTTATTCTGGATAGATCATAGAAGACCCGTAGATCACTTCTTTTTTTAGTGGTAATGGCGGCTAACCAGGAACAAAGGCTCTGACTAGCTTGGTATTATCTTCTTTTGTTTGCGCTAGAGACAAGATTGATTCCTGCTCAATCATTTGGGTTTCCTCTGTTTTTTTGCCAGTAGCAGATGGGCTTTTATCTAAGAGAAAGGGAGACCTCTCCCATTACGTATCCTAATCATTGCCTGGTAAAAGATGGATTGTGAATTTAAGTATGCCTTTTCAATTTAATAATTAGACTCATGCCAAGTTGTCCACCTTGTACGGGTTCATTAAGTCTGCTCTGTAGCATTTAGCTCAAGATTGGTCCTGCCCTGTGTAAGTTGTGCTTTGTAGTTTTGAGAACTAAGATCAGCGGGATAAGTGGGAAAGAGCTGTGGTTTGAGAGGTTATGACTTGGTTTAAATCACAGTTCTAGCTTCTAAGAAGCATTCCCAAAGTATAATTAATTGTCAATTTCTCTGCCTACTTGGTGTACAGGTGTGGAGGTATCGCCACTTTGCTCTTACGCTGGAGAAAATCTAGAAGCTATATGCCGGGGAAGAACATTTCATGCACCTTGTGAGATTACATTCTAGTTGAATTTAATCCAAGATTCTTAATTTGTGCGGCTCCCATTGGAATGAGGTTATGCATCCCATGCATGTGTTATGATAGATTAGCGAGAGAGATAAAGTTGTGAGAGTTTCCAGGTTTTGTTATATCATTTGGGCATTATTATGTCATTAATTTGTTACATCATTGGAATGGTGCAATTTTATTTATGTATATCATCCACATCATTGTCTGAGCAATGGTTTTTTTTTGTGGGAGCAATGATCCCTTTTGAAGTTCGACCACTGGTTATTACCTGTATCTGCCAGCGTATCTTGAGCTTTTCGTTATATACTGTTCTTCTGTTTTTCACGGCCAAAATAATGGATGCTTTGATGCCTGCAGCTTCTGTGCCCCTCCCCCGTCAATTAAAAAACGTAGACATCAGAGAAATTAAGCATTCCCCTCTTTTTTAAATTCCAATATAGAATAGAGTCGCCGGCAGGCCACGGCAGCCTGGAATCAAGGCCAAAGTAAGCATGCATAACAGCAATTGATAAAGCACTCATCTACTCAGGGCCAATCCTGCCTAACTCTCAGGATTGAAGAAATTCTACCTGCATTTTACGCAGCCTAGATCTAGAGAGTACAGAATGCATCTTATACCGTAGCTGCTCCCGGCTAGCATCACAAAGTGACTTGGAATATGAAGCAGAGCAGGCCAGGTTCTAAAAGAGAAAGGGACCTTCGAGCTCTACCACTGCTTCTGCTGAAAACCTCATGAGAGGACACCAATCATAGCTTCTTTAGATTCTGCCAAGCTCCAAATGAAATTCTGAACATGAGATTACTAGAATGCCTTGTGCAATTAGACCATAGGTCTCAACAGCAGATTCTTGTTAGGACAGCAGTTGCATGGACCGACTTTTTTCTCCCATACATGCAACCCAATATGGATGTTAGACATCAAAAAAACTTTCAAAGAAAGATGATTCTCTCTCCAAGCAGCCAGAAGGCTTGCAAAAAACCAGGGTTTACAAGTCCATCCACGAGTTTATATAGTATACAGAATAAGCAGAGATTGGACCTAAGAATCACTTGATCAAGAAGAAAATTGCCTTGAACATTTATTAACACAAGTCATCTGACATGTTACATGGTATACACTTCTTATCTGAGGAAACATGTCCTAGAAAAGGCTCTGCTTGAAGGAATCTACGAATTATTGCTTTGAAGGAAGCTACAGATAGCATCATGACTGGAAGAAATGATTCCATGCATTAGTGACGAAGCTGCAATAACAATTTGCACGGAGCAAAGGATTGCCAGGCATTTCAATGATAGGGCAACACCCCAATCAGAGGCTCCATGCCAACCAATTGATGCTGTAAGAATTTGTATACAGATTCAGTTGTCATGGCAGCTACTCGAACAATAACACCTATTCCCTACAGCAACAGAAAACCCGAGGCTAGTTTGTTACATTCATATCTACAGGGCATAACAAGCAGGTAAAGATCAGCAAGCTAGTTCAGAAGGTCAATTTGCAGCACTCTTTCAATGTCAAAGAGAATGAGACAAGAATGACTGTTATATCACCATATCAATTGTATCATGGCAGAAAGAAAAAAATAACATACCTTTGGACCAAAGACACTGCAAGATGCAATAAATGATGGTTTGGTGAAATGCCTAGAATTTGATTGTGCGCAGCCACTTAAGCCAGTGAAAGGAACGTGCAATTGCTCAGACATCATCCTTTTCACATTTTCTTGAACTTCACTTTGAATATGCTTCAGCTTTGGCCTACAAGAAAGAAATAACTAGGTCACAAACCATCAGCTCATCAATCACCAAACTACAGACATGTTACACCACATAATGAAGTATCTACCCCAAGAGTATGATCATTGCAATAACTTGGTAGTCCCTCATGCGTTCAGTGATAGAAGAAATGCTTTGTTGCTCCAACAATACCTGTAATAGAATGGTAAACCATTTCAAGCAATAATTCACATGATTGGGTATGAAATGTGACCACAACAAAGGTGAAAAATGATACCAAAAACTAATCAATGGAGGATATCTTTTGGATTATGCTAAACGACAAGACAATTCCCGCTATTTGTTGGAAGAACTGGAGAAAAAAAGTGGAAAAACAAAAAAAAACATACAACAAAAGAAAAGAAGGAAAAGACAATCACAAAGTTAGAATGTAGGCTTCTCTCAAATGAATGTGAAAGGATAGGTCCAACCAAATATGCATACAAAAAGATCATATAGACTATGGAAAAGAAATGAAGTGCATTACTATCAAGCATCAAAAGTGTTTGAGAATAATACAAATCATATCTTGTGATTTCACCTAACAACTTATATTTTTAAATGAGATGATATCAGAGTCTTATTAACTAGAAGATTACAAGTTTAAATTTCATCATCCCTATTCTCTCTTTTAATTGAAATTAATTAATAGAACCAGGTAGTGTGGGCAAATCATATCTTGAAACTCACCTAACAACTTAAGCTATTAAGTGAGATGGTTTTTTGATAAAAAAAAATTGGCAAGGAAGAAAGCTAAAAGAAATAAAGTAACTAATAAAATATGACACATTAAAAAGTAGGTGCAGCCTTGCACATTTAAAGTAAAACAGAAATAAAGTGACCATGCAAAAAGATAAATATAGGGAAAAAAACAATGGCATCTAAAAAAACAGTATTTCTATTGATGAACAAGGACAATCCCAATCTGTACTATAGTGATGCAGAAAGAACATTACAGTATCTAGAAATAAGGGCTGATGATCATCCAAGAATATGTTGTTGGTGCTCTTATAGAGATCAAAATCCCATTTCTCTCCGCTTTCATGACGCCCACTGGTAAACCAATCAACAATTACCAAATTGGAGTCCAGAAGCACTCTGAATACTTGTTTTTGAGAGTATCTTGCAGTTGAAAAACAGGTCACTGGATCTGGAAGGATAGCCAAAAGAGCATCGCTGCCAACTGTTACCTACTGCATGGCATGAAATAGCCACTATCACTTGAAATGACCATCAATATAAATAAATAGTGGAGTTTCTTATTAACTTTCTCGCCTGACTCAACAAACATTTCTTGTGCTTCGAATAAAATAAAAAAATTACTAACTTGCGGCCAATTTATTCCACGAACAACTAGAGGTTCAGAAGAAAAATAATTATTCAACTGAAAAGAACACAGTATAATCAACAAAGCATCGCTGAGAGCATAATGTGAATATCATAAGATTTTCTATTGGATGTTGTAATTACCATAAGCTTTGAAGATAACAATGCATCTTGGTCAAGATAATTAATTCAGCTTTTGAAAGATCGTTACCTCCAGGAATTGTGCAGAACATTTGGATCCCACAGACTTGTAGACCTATTATTCAAATAAGTTCAAAAAGGAATAAACATTAATGTATTGGATTAAGCAAAAATTTGAGATACAATCTCAAGGATTAAAAGAAAAGTCACATTTATCAATGACAAAAAAACCCTAAGGAAATCAATAAAATCAAGTAACCTTAGTGGAAGCTTGAGTTGTGAAGACAGTGGTGCATCCATCTCCAATTTCAAATTCACATGATATAGAGTCCCCCTGCACCCAAAAGGGAGTACATAAATAAACTAATTAAAATGCCAAAAAAACATATATATATATATATATCGAAAACAGGATAAGGGCAACAGCAATAATCAAGCAAAGATCGAAGAAGAAGAGATGGAGGAGCATTAGCATACAGAGACGATGCCACCGCCATAAGTGAGGGAGTAAATCCAAACGGAATCAGTTTTACAAGGACCCGCCTATCAAGAAAAGCAATAACATTCAGGAGGATAATCTTAGATTGTTGCCATGATCATGATATATAAGAGTAGCAAACGAGAAGAGAGGAGGTTAGTAGGTTACCTTAGAGGGAACGATGAATTTGAGAGGATACTTAGAGAAGCATCTTGTCACTGTTGATTTCCCTCCTACCATTTCCACTACTACCTTCCCTGTTCTTTCCATCTCTCTCTCTCTCTCTGCATAAACTCAGCGCTTCACTCAGTCTAAGTAACAAGTCCGGGTCACGACTCACGAGTGGGCGTCAGTCGCTTCTTCTTCCTCTTTTTTTTTTTTTTTTTTCATATTTTTGACAAAATTAAATCTCTTGATAGAAATTTGGAGAAATGGCTAAGCTTATAAGATTAATATTCTATCTATTTTTATATCTTTAATTGAGACAACTAACAAAGAAATTAAAATAAAATCAGCATTCACGGTAGAAAGTACGTTGTCGTGGTTTGTTTCAACTTCTAGTTTTTTTTTTTTTACTCGTGTCTTAATTAATACGTTTATTTGTTTTCCTCTTATTTTTATCTAAAACTTACTAGAGATTTCTCTTATTAATTATTTTTTTATCTATTTTTCTGTGTACTTTATACTAACCCAACTCTCATTATTTCACACACACACACACACACACATATATATATATATATATATATATATATATATATATATATATCATACAAGTTCTAACACTTTTGGTCACATATTAATATTTATATATTTTTATAATAATAATTAAATAAAAATTAACTAATACCATGCTTGGTTTAAATTAAATTTATATAGGTTTATACTAACATCATCAACAAGTATAAAAAATTAAATAAAAAAATCAATAAGTTTAAGTTACAAAGCAAAGGAAGACTTAGTGGCTATTTGATAGTATAATTGTGGTTGCTTTTTAAATAACTTTTCATGCCGAAATGCATGCTAATAATATTTTTTATTTTTTAAAAATTATTTTTGACATCAACATATTAAAACGATTCAAAACACATTAAATTTTAACAAAAAAAATTGAATTTTTTGGGAACCCAGTTTGCATCACGTTCTCAAACAGTGCTTTAGTTTTTAAAGATTCATTTTAGTGCTTATTATGTAAATCTTTATATCTTAATAGATAACATAAATTAAAATAAATTCATACATTTCATATTGCATGTATTATAAGATTGATATGCATATAATCGATTCAAGATTTAGCATGCTTAAAACTATTTAAACTAGATTTTAAGTTGAACTAGTCGATTGTTTAGTCATATCAAGTGAATTGGTCGACCACTTATTTATCAGGAATAAATACATGAGAATTTGTAAGAACAAGCTAATTGTTTGACTTGATTAATCTAAACCGGTTAACCATTTTAATAATGACTATTTTTTTTTTTGCTAGAATATATCTTTTTGAAGAACTAAAAACATAATTTGAATATATATTATATACAAGCTATTTTAAGAGTAAAAACAACTTTAAATCATTAATATTAAATCATATTTATATTTGTGCATTAAAACCTTCATATTCTTGCACAAAAGTATATATTCTCACATTTATTATACTTAAATATCTTCATATATTCTAAGTATTATTGAGTGAATTATAGAAATATAAGCTTTAATTATATTATTTACTCTTTGAAAGAGTATTGTTACATTTCAAACAATTATAATCCTTCAAGAGTTTAAATGAAAAACTCTATCATTAGTGAGATACTTTATCAAAGTGAAAAATCTTGAAAAAAATATTTATTCAAGTGATGAAAAGAGCTTAGTGAGGATTCATCAAGGATATTGTAATATTTAGTTTAGATTAATAAAGAATACAATACTTATGATTAATTTGGTGCTTAAGGTGTGGGTGTAGGCTTATCGAACCATGTTAAAAATCAAGTTTGCAATTTATATCCTTATGTTCTTTACTTTAAGTACTTTAATTGTATTATTTGTGTTTACGTGAGTTAATTGCAATATTTACTATTATTAGTGAAAAATCTAATTCACCCTCATAGATGTTATTGTTGCTTTAATCATAAAGAATAATTAGTATTAAAGCTTAGTTTTCATTTATATAAGTTTGTTTAGATTTTGAATAGAATGACAACCACTAGTTTTAATGTTTAAAATGAAGAATTGTCAACTTTTAAGCCATATTTCTTTAATGGTAATGACTATATCTATTGGAAAGTTATAATTATTTTATATATTCAATTTATTGATTATGATTTATAACTATCTGTTGAAAATGAGCCCCACAACCTACTAAGATTAAAAAAGATATAACGGTTTCTAAAGCTACAAGTGATTATATCAATGGTGATTAAAAAAAATATTATCTAAAGATGCTAAAATTATAAATATTTTATATTATGCATTAAGTAGAAGTGAATTCAATAGGATCACATCATACATGAATGCTAGAGATATATAGTATAGATTAAAGATAACACATAAAATAACAAATCAAGTAAATGAATAAAAAATTGACATGTTAGTGCATCAATGTAAGTTATTCAAAATACTTTCAAATGAATCAATAATTAATATTTTTACTAAAATGACAACTATTACTAATAATTTAAATGATCTTGGTAGGACTTGTAATCATTTCGACATCATGAGAAAAATTTCTAAGTCTTTGCTAAGGACTTAAAAAGCAAAGTTAATAGCAATATGAGAAGTTAAGGACCTCATAAAACTTCTAAAGAAAGGACTCATCAGATCACTTATAACTCATGAAATTACTATAAAAATACAAGTACTAAAAGAGAAGCCAAAGAATAATTTGACATTTAAAATCATGCATCATAAATAGTGATGGTGATGATGATAAAGTGAAAAAGGACATTGCACTTATAATAAGACAATTCTAAAATTTTCTTAGAAAGAAGTAAGAGAACAAAAACTTCTTAACCTTTTAAAAGGATGGGAATAAGAAAAAATATAATAAAGAAGCATTTAGATGTTATAAGTGCAACAAGACGGGACGTATAAAGGTTGATTACCTCTTCTTCAAAATTAAAAAAAGAACATTTATAACAAATGAGCAATAAAAGCAATGTCTTGTACTCTAGCTCAAGTGATGGTAAAGAGCATGAAAAGCATGCATTGTAGTTGATAATTGCAATAAGATGAACCAACTTAAAGAGAAAAACAAGGCTTTAAAGGAAAAGGTTGATAAGTTGAACACTACCTAGTTAAATTCACTTAAGATTCTAAGATCTTAGAAATCATATTTGCTAGTCAAAGATGTGTTTTCATAAAAAAAAAAAGGTTTAGGCTATCAACTAAAAATGAATAAAAAATATTTTAAAAATTACTTTATTAAAAAAAAATAATTATATGATCCAAACCAAACTTGTAATTATTGTAGAAGCATAAGTCACTTGATTTATGTATGTTATATGTAAAAGAACAAGGTTACTAATATGACTTGGGCTCCAAAAAAAACCATCATTAACCACAAAAGACCTATGGGTACTAAAACTCTCATTTTGAATTTATGTGTGTAGGAATAAAGAGAATATAAAACGTGGTTATGAGATAATACTTGCTCAAGACACATCATCAGAGATGATTTATTATGTTCTCAAGCATTATCAAGATTAATTGTGGAAAATTTATCTTTGAAGACAACATAAAAGGAAAGATCATTAAAGTTGGCAGTATTATAAAAAAATTATTTCTTGTAAATAGTCTAAAATATAATTTACTAAGTAATAGTTAATTATGTGATAATAACTAGAAAATTATATTTGACCATGTATGTTGAAAATGATAAAGTTGTTTTTGTTAGTAATAGAAAAGGAAATGTTTATAAGATTAAAATTATTGTGTGCACGAGGAGTGAATATAATATAATCAAACTATTAATTAGGAGGACATCTGTTAATACCAAAAATCAAAATACCTATGGATTTCTTTTAAGGATAGGAACACTTAATTTTTCTCGTATGAAGACTCTGATTAGGTGGAAAAAAAAAGAGATTAGGGCTCTAAAAAATGAGACTAATCTATGGGCATGAGATGAGGTCACCTTAAAAGATATAGTGTTGCAATTATGCCAGGAACTATTTATATAGGAGGATGAAGTACTCTAGTGAGATAACTCATAAAATGATTTTTGTAAGGCATATTTAGTTTAATTAGATATTTTATTAGAGCTAGTAATAGATAAGGAGATTAATAAGGTCTTGTTTAACATGAGATAAGGAGATTAATAAGGTCTTGTTTGACATGAAATCTTTTAAGGCTTCAAATCCGGATGGATATATCAACCTTAAAAATAAGTTTCAATGATATATAGTTGGGTGATAAAATGTAAGTTTATAATGGATATTTTTAAGGGGACTTCAGAGGTAACCGATATTATATTAATCTTATGTAGTTTTGATTTCAAAAGTTTTCAATCTAGAATATTTGCACCAAGTTAGACCAATTGGTTTATGCAATGATAATTGCAAAATTTTGACTAAATTGCTTGTGATTCGGCTCAAACACTTGATGCCTTAATTAATTAATAAATTTCAAAGCAGTTGTGTGACTGGTAGGCAGATTACGAGTAACATTATGACTGTCCTGGAGGTTAATTACTCCATGCACAAGATGAAAGGGAGGAGAGGAGTCATGACTATTAAGGTTGATCTTAAGAAGGCATATGATAGGTTAAAGTGGGACTTCATTCAAGAAATGCTAACAAAGTCGAGATTATCATGAAATGTATAAAACAGCTTCACTAAGCATTTTATGGAATGATATTCCTTAGTCCAAGTTTCTTCCTTTAAGAGGAATTAGACAAGGAGATCTGTTATTCCTATTTATGTTTGTTTTATACCTGGAGAAGCTTTCTTAAATGATAAATAGAGAGGTGGAGATGGGTTTTTGGAAGCCTTTCAGAGTGAGCAAAAAGGGTTAAAGTATTTCTCATTTATGTTTTGCAGATGACATATAATTTGCAGAAGCTAGTGAAGAACAGATAGAAAGAATTATAACATGATTAAATAAGTTTAGTGAGGTATCAGGGTAGAAGATGAATGTGAACAGAACTAATATATTCTTCAGCAGGAATGTAACTCCCTCGGTGGCTAGAGTCATCAGCAGACGAAGTGGATTTAATGTCAATGAGAACCTGGGTAAATATTTGAGGGTTCATATGCTTCATCAAAGGATCACAAAACAAACATATGATTCCTTGATTGAAGCCATACAGAAGAGGTTAGCAAACTGAAAGTCAAACAACCTCTCGCTAGCTGGTGGGATAACACTACAAGTTAGTCCTCTCTTCTATTCCTCTGTATCCAATGTAGGCTACCATGCAAAATCTCCAGATCATGTTCCTCATGTTAAAGCTAACGAGAAAAACTTGGCTTTGTGGAAAACATGGACCATATGCATTTACTCGATACGCTTCTCAAGATGATGCCTTCCCTGCCCTGGAAAACATGGACCATAGGGTTTGGGCCCAACACATTGCACTTGCCTTCTTAGGAACCTTCAAGCTGGGAAGCTCATGCTGTTGTCATTCCTTGTCATCAGACACCAGGTTGATTTTTCTTGATCTTTCCAAACCGGGGAAGGACGGGTTTAGAGGATAATCCTGGAATCAGAGGAGTCATATGCTCATGGTACATGGAACAATCACGAATGTAATGCGTATTTGTTTTTATGGCAGAAGAAACAATGTTTTCAAAAACTTTGAATTTGTTTATTGGAATTATCTTTTTAGTATTTTTAAATTATTTTAATTTAGTATTTTTAAATTATTTTAATGTACTGATATTAAAAATAAATTTATTTTTTAATATATTTTTAAATAAATAATATTTTAAAAAATAATCTTTACGGATCAACGATCAGATACTTATTATATTGTTGATTTTGTTCTCTGATTAAATGAAGAAGAAGAGGTTGCGTGATTATTTTCCACCGTGCATGAAAATGGACCGTCGTATTTGCTTAATAAATGATCATTAAACTATATGATAAAGAGAACAATAGAAAAGCCTCGAAAGCGAAGCAGGGCGGTAGCGGGTACCAGTGACCGAGAGACAACTTTATTCCTACCGAAAAAGTGATAGCTAACCCTTTAAAATCATGCTGCTTCTCCTTCTTCTTTTTTCTTTTTTTTTTCTTTTTATTTTTAATTTGAGGAAAGGAATATTCTTTCGCGAATCCCCCAAGCATCTCAAAAAGTCGTTAACCAATCGAATAAAATTAAAATAATAGTGCTAAGGAAGAAGAAGTTAAAGCGCGAGATTCTGTGTGCGCTGCGCATAATTTCTGTTCTAAGCACCACTAAAAAATAAGTTCTTTCCTTCTTTCCTTTACGAGAGAGGAGGCAAGGATAACCCCCGTTTAAAGAAGAAGAAGCAGAAGAAGAAGAATGGAGGAAGAGAAGGCAAAGAAGAGCTCGAGGACAGTAGAGGCAGCAGCAGAGGAGGAGAAGGAGAGGCCAGTTCGAGTATATGCAGACGGCATCTACGATCTCTTCCACTTTGGCCATGCCCGTTCTCTCGAGCAAGCCAAGAAACTGTATCTGAATTAATTAATTAACTATTATCACTCTCGCAATCTATCTCTTCTGTTTTAATTGAATTCAATTATTATTTTCTGTTTCAATTTAGCTATATATGCCCCCCCCCCTCAAAATAATAGTAATAGAAATAATTGGATAGGTTTCCAAATACGTATTTGGTGGTTGGATGCTGCAATGATGAGATGACTCACAGATATAAGGGTAAAACTGTGATGACTGATCAAGAACGGTACGAGTCTCTTCGCCATTGCAGGTACCTTAGCTTTTTATCTATCTTTTCAATTTTTATTCTCTATTTCTTTGATTTCAAACAGGATTAAAATTCCGATGCATAACAAATCACCATAATTTTTTTAAAGGGTAGGTTTATAATTAAAGAATCTGATTTTTGGGTTTTGAATAACAACCATCAAGGATGATCACTTCGCTGTAGTAGACATGCTTGCAATGCACCAGAGGCAGTGCCAAGTGATTGGAAAGGTAGAAACCAGTGTTTTAAGGATTGTTGAATGTCTTCCCATTCAAACCCATCAAATCCTAACAAACATTGCATGCTTCCAGAGCTTCTTGCCTTCCTACAACCATGGGTGAATTGCGTCATTTAGAGGCCCTTTTCTTTTGGTTCTTGGACAAATCTTTTACTGACCAAACATTGAAAAGATTTACTCCACAAACTCATGCAAGTAAATGCAGTGAGAAAGGGTGTCCCGGCCTTTCACCACTACTAAATGCATAACACATACACATGGCTTTGATAAGACCCTGTTCTGTGTTTGCTCCTCCAATATATTGTCAGTCTTATCTTCTTAAATACTGCGGCTTAAACAAAGGCCTTCACCTTACAGGGTAGGAGCCAATATAACAATCCAAACCCTTACCTTTCCTTTCAAGGAAATCTTACTGAATCAAATATTTTAATTAAGATCTTTTTTTTTCTTTTTTCTAAATAAAAAGAACCAATAACATCTATTCTCTTATTTAAATATCAAAAGAAATGAAATTTCCAAAAAAGCTTTCCCTATCTGATGAGGTCTAGGAATTAGAATGATAAAACTGTGGAGAACTTTAACTGCCTCCTATAAAATTTAAGCCATGAGCGTGGATTGCTGGCATCAATTATTTTCCCTCAAACCGAATTGCATAGACTGCACACAAGATAACATACACGTCGAAAAATTCTTCGCATGCGGGGTTTTATCTGTTTGGTGTTTCTGGTAGCAGATTGGATAATTAATAATAATAATAATAATAATAAAACCTAAGTGATCAGGTTACTTCTGCACACATTTTATTTTCACGGTTTTAATTTGCTGCACTTGTTTCATACTGGGAGCCTGTCTGTTGGCAAAACTTAGTTTTTTTTTTTTATCTTAGATATTAAATTTGAACAAGTAAATTCTATCTAGGGATTACGGTGCATGTAGCATTGATTGACGATAAATTTTGCAGGTGGGTTGACGAAGTTATCCCTGATGCACCATGGGTTATCACCCAAGAGTTTCTCGACAAGCATAGGATCGACTATGTGGCTCATGACTCTCTTCCGTAAGGTTAATCAGTCCAAATGGACTCATCTGCTTGTCATTCCAACAATTAAAAAAGATTCATGGAAACTGCATGCTTGTGTTTTTTGGGTCTTCCACTTCAGCTATTTGAAGAATAAAAAAATCATTGCTTTTAGTTGAATGATTTGTGAAACTGCATGGAAGCTAAAATAATCTTCTGTATTTGTCTTTTGTATGAGCAAGTGCTGTGTTTGATGCCTTTCTACTTCTTCTTGGTTTTTTTTTGGTGCAAAACATGTTCAAGACCTGCTTCTAATTAAATTACTGGCCATATTTGCAGTGGTTGCTATCTTATCTTCCTTCCATTTACCATCTAAGTTACAATAAGTATATTGTTGATTCTGTTACAACAAATTGTTGTCCATTTAACTTCATTATGTTCTTTACTACTTAATTTTTTTCTTGTTTTTGCTCATTTGACATCTTGTTATTGGCAGTACTTCAATTTGGCATCCTGCGCCATAATATATGCTTTCATGTGTAGATGAATTAAAATCTCATCACCTATGTGTTTTGGCCTCCCTATTGCTCTTCCTTGAATTTTGAAGTTCCCCACGCTTTTTAATATGTTAATTGTTTTCTGTTTGCCCTAAAATTGTAGTTATGCTGATGCAAGTGGGGCCGGAAAGGATGTTTATGAATTTGTAAGTTTGGTGATAACTGAATTTTGTTTTTTCTCAAGCACTAGCTCACCTTGACTTGATAAAACCTTTCAATAAATGGTGATGAGAATGAAAATCTGCAATTCTATTCTATGCGGCTTTTCATTCCTATCTGGCTCGCTCTGTTACTTTATAGCTTATATCTTCTCTTCCATCACCATGACTGATTCTTTTATGTGCTAGACCTAATATTTTTTAAGCTCGTGCTACCATATGACCACTGCTATCTGTATTTTCCCACACCCATGATGATCCTCTTTGCTCTCATATCCTCTCACATAACAGGGAAATATACCTAAATTTGTTGGTTGGTTGATTGTTGAGCGGCATATGATTATTAGTTTCATAAACTTTGGCATTACTTGCCTCGGTAAAGGCCAGTCCATTGTTTTTTCTTAGTTTTCTTGATTTAACTGTCTCATACATATGAAACCTTTTCACACATGGCATTGGGAAAAAGAAAATTCCATTATTCTCCTTCAAAATCTATCCCTACCTCTGAAAATGTTGCTAACAGGGGGTTACCTTTTATCTCACTTAAACCATTGCTTCTTGACCTGTATCCTCTTTCAATTTCCTAAGTCACCATTACAGGGCTTTTCTTGAATGTTCATAACCAAATAATTTGCTAATTTTCTGTTCATTGCTACCATAGCTTCTCATGGTTTTGATGACTTTTCATGTGCAGCGAACTCAATAGACAAAACATGATATACTCTAATGATAGACATAATTTTTTTGGATCTGGAAAATCATGATTACTTAATAGACTCGTCACTATCATACAAAGTACGACTGGTTTCACTAGAATCCATTTCTGCAAAAATGTTCAGGTCAAGTCTGTTGGGAGATTTAAGGAAACAAAACGGACTGATGGGATCTCCACTTCTGATATTATAATGAGGATTGTTAAAGATTATAATGAGTATGTGATGCGTAATTTGGCACGTGGATATACAAGAAAAGATTTGGGTGTCAGTTATGTGAAGGTTCACTCTATTTGCAATTCTCTTTTCTGAGTTATGGCCATTGTGCTCTTGCCAAGAATTGATCTGTTTCATTCCCTATCCTCTTCCCACTAGGAGAAGCGACTGAGAGTTAACATGGGGCTTAAAAGGTTGCGTGAGAAAGTGAAGAAACAGCAAGAGATAGTCGGGGAAAAGGTACGTAAATTGCTTTCAAAGTTGCTAATACTAAGTTGTGAGCTTGCATGGCATGTGTGTTAACAATTTGTAGCATGTGAGATTTTGTGCTTCTTTTTTGGAAGGATAGGTACAACCTTGATAAACTATGACTATTTTTCATGCCATGAATGCACGATGCCATGTTGTTTTCCCTTCCCTTGTTTAGGATAGATGTAAATGTGTGCAGAACAAGAAAGAAAACATAAATATTGTTTAGCACATGTTCTGAAGAGTAGAAACAGTATAAGAAAGAAAACCAAAATCTAGTCTGGCTTACAAACAGTAACATGAATTTTAGCAGTTGACTCTCTAGCATAGAACCGGACACCAGCCATTAAATTCACGATGTTTTACATTGCAGCATCTCTTAATTAAATTTGCAATAATTCTGTTGTAAGAATTGATTTAAGTGCTTCTGTATAGACAGAATGGTTATGTGAACATAAAACTTTAAAAAGAATTGATTTAAGTGCTTCTGTATAGACAGAATGGTTATGTGAACATAAAACTTTAAAAGTTTCCTTTTCATGCATCCTATATTGAAACGCAGAAATTTCTCCTCCTTTTATTTTGATTAGTTGCATAATCAAATGGTGTTGCGAATATAGTATAGCATCTTGGGAATTAAGATGCCTTGTGGTTTCTTATAATTCATTTTCTTCCTGACTTTTCGTACTTCTGTAGTCAAGTAATAAGTATGAATTTTATCAAATTAATTATGGAGGGTAATTAGAAGTAGTCTGATTGCTCTCTCCAAAACAGATTTTTTTTTGCTTCACCTGTGCCCAAGGGTTCCTAACATTAAGTTGCTTCACCATATAGAACTAATGTTTTAGTCCAAAAGCATCTGACTTCAATCTTTGCTCACTTTCCATCCCGCTGAGGTCTGATGTTCAAAATTAACTGTTGAAGCAGTTTGGTAATTTGGATTAAGATTAGACCATGTAGTAGCTAGTTACTTTATTAAGCATGTACATATTGCTATTAAGATCAGTATTAGAAGTGTTTTGTAAGCAAAATCCTGTCATATTGAACCATCTGTTTATTACGCTGGCATACCTCTTGGAAACACATGATGCAATTTTATTATTGTAAATGATTCCAGTTGGTCAGCAACTTCGTCCCTGGGAGCCAGACTCACTCACCCCTCACCTGCCCCCTGTCCCTCTTTTAAGTTTTGCTTCTCCGAGGAAACACACCCTAGCTTTGCCAGTGGTGGTTTAACTTAAAGATGAGTAGGCCTAGCCAATTGGTATTCAAGCGAGATGCTACTATTAAGTTTGTGCTCTCCTTCTCATTCAATAGACGATAACCCGAAATCAATTATATGCATTACTACCACTTGGCAGATGTCCCATTATAATTGGATTGATATATTCTGCTCTGATGCTGCAGATACAAGTAGTTGCAAAAACTGCCCGTGTGCATCGGAATGAGTGGGTGGAGAATGCTGATAGATTGGTTGCTGGATTTCTTGAAATGTTTGAAGAACGTTGTCATAAAATGGTCAGTCTTCCTTCCTGGCCTGAACTAGGTGGTAGTCTGTATGTGCATGTATAATCTCTCTTTCTATGCTTATGCCACGTTTGGTGTGCATTTCTATCAGGGAACAGCTATCAGAGAGCGAATTCAAGAGAAACTGACAAAGCAGCAGTTGATAGGTCTTATGTATGATAGATACGATGGTGATAGTGATGAGTACTACTACGATGATGACTCTGGAGAAGAATACAGTGACTAGGACAAACAAAGAGCTTCTTTGTTTATTTAATTACCATTGTTGGGCATTGATACTGAGTTTTGGTGTTTTAGAAGAAGTAGGTAGACGATTTCAGCTTAGGAGATGGAACATTGTTTGCAAAATGCGTGCAGACCATAATTTGAGCTGGACCCTCCGTGTTTAAACAAGGGTGCATTTAATATCATTGTGGTTTATAGTTCTCTCTTTAAGCACGACACCCTTTTCTTCCTTTTTATTTTTCCAAAGCATCAAAATCTCGAACTTGATTTTGCATCTAAATGATAAAAAACATGGTTTTGAAACTAAAATGATGTTTAATTTTTTATGTTATGAATACCCGTCTATCAACAGACCATGGTGGAACTGTGAGCGTAGCTGCCGCAGCCGCGGCTGCTCTAGCCACACCTCGTACCGTACAGATTTACTTTCTTGGAATGTCTAAGCATTAAGAAATCATCAACATGAATTGCACTGTTAGTCAATTGAAGCCAAGCAAGGCAGTGCCTGTGGTAACCTACCTCAATGTTTCAATTGATTTGCATTTTCACCACATCCACAGAATCCTTTCATTCAAATTAGCAATTGGAACTGAATGCGAGCAAAGTAGGTGGTGGAGATGGATTCCTTACATGTGCAACAACAAAATGATACTGCATCAACACTCCACTAGACAAACAGAAGAAAAACAATCTGGTCCTTGTTGCCCTCCGCTGCTATTATTGCTTGCTTTATATTGTACTATAGGCGTTGGTATCATAATATCGAAAGGCATAGCAATTGCACTTCCTTCACACATAGAAGGTGGAGGTAGTTTTCATGGTATATCTTTCTGCAACAAATTGTCCGACCCAACTTCGAGATTGCATTTTCCTTCTTAAAACAATGAGTGACTCATTTGGGAAATGATGCACATGGTTTTCTAATAGAAAAAGATAACCATATATATATATATATAGCGGATAAACATCTAATAAAGTGAAACAAATTATTCACCTTTTAATTAGTTCCATCCTTGTTTGATGGCCATCATTTATATATTCTTAAGAATAAATAAATAAAAATCAAATTTTTTTTCAGTTTTTTTGGTTATACGGCTCACATCTCTATCAAGACTAGATTTGTTTTCATTGAAAAGGAGTGTTGTTATGAGGCCTCAAGGTTGATAAGCGAACATCAAAGCAACAACACTTGCTAATTTCTTGCTTGATTTAATATACTCGCTGCAAAAAAAGAATGATCCAAGAAACTAGGCTAGGGCCAGCTAGCTAGCTAATTAAGAAGACTAGGGAAGAGGAGAAACATGTATATATCAAATAAAAACACTTGCTCGTTTCTTATTTGATTAGGAGCTCGTTTCTTATTTGATTAGGCAGTGACTATCTGCTCTAGAGAAGGCACTGCTTCATTGGACTTGAGCATATGACGACAAGTAGGGCATGAAGAGTGAGAGAGCAGCCACTTGTCAATGCAATCGGCATGAAACCTATGGTTGCATTGAGGCAAGACCCTTATTTTATCACCGTCGGTGAAGTCTGCTAGGCAAATGGCACAACCTGAAGCTGATGATGGTGAACCTTGATGGGCATAAGTTGAAGTTGGCAAAGCTACCATTTCTTTCTTCTTTAAGCCAGAGTTCCGTCTTCGAGAAGATATCCACTCTGCTGGTTCAGTTACTGCTCGTCTTGTGCACTGAAATACACATTGTAACATGGAATTGAGGCCCAAAGCACAAACCAAGGCACATGTCATTGCAGCAACAATGACCATTACATTGAAATCCATGGTTGGTTCCTGGGATTGATCTTGACATGGAGGGGTGCTCATGGTGGGACTGAGTGTGGGAGATGGTGAAATTTGAGCCATGAAGAAGGGAATGAGAAGTTAGGGAAATTGAAAGGCAAGTATGGGGGGTGGAAAGGGAGAAGAAATGGAGAAGGTAGGGAGGAGAAGGGCACCCAGTAGGCGGTACATAACACACCAATGGAACAAGAGGCCTCAGTGGATGGCTGTGTTGAGTTGACTGGTGAACTGTGGACTTGGGTTATGCTTACTTGATAATCCACTGTCTTCCTTGCTTTTTGTAAATGCGCTTTCCCAGAAAGAAAAGGCATCTCTCCCTCACAGAGATTTTGCCCAATTCCTATTGGTTACTGTCAGCAAGTTGCAGCACACAACAAGTCTTGGAAAAAGTAGACAAGACTGATTCTCAGTAGGATCTTCACTAGGATAGATCAGTAGAAGCCAGCAAGCTTCTGCTTTGGATATTCTAGTGGCTGTCTTCGTTCTTTGAAAAAATTCAATACAAGTTATTGGAATTTGATGGGGAACAAAACAGATGCCTTTTACATCCGAATATTGGAACTCTCAATAAATAAATAAATTCATTATCCCCACGGCGTTTATATGCTTCGAAAGTAACAACATGCATTGGCAACTAATTAATTAATATAAAAGTTTACTGAATTCAAATCTAAAAGCATTAATGTGCTTTATTCTTTATTTTTTATTTTTGATGATCTAAATATGCACGCTAGTCCGGGAAAATCACTGGCCATTAAACCAACAAAAAATAAAAAAATAACTTCGTATGGTGTTTTTGAATTAAAAAAATTAAATTCTAAAAAAGATTATTACATATTTCGGATATAAACTTTTTGATTTTTTTTTCTATTTGGGTTTTTCTATTGTTATTTTACTATTTGAATGTGAGAATTTTTAAATTTTTTTATCAAGAATTTTTATAAGATCCCATCAAAAAATTTTGATGTGACAGTTAAATTAACATTAGACATAATCGAAAACATTTAAAACAATTTTATATTTCTATAATTGTTATAACAGGCTTATTTTCTTGATATTGAATTGTAGCCTCAAAATGAATGACTATCTCCAAAATATACTTTAAAAATAAATAATAATTTGATGGATTTACAATATCATCACGAAAATCAAATTCCGTTACATGCTAACCAATTCAACTGTTTAATTATATCAAATATCTTTCTTCAATGGATATAAATTGAATATAAAAAGAAAAAGAAAAAACATGAGGTCAGTTTTTATAAACTAAATTGTGGATAATTAATGTTTCCTTGATGCCACAGAAAAATATATAGATAGTAATAGCATCTCTACTATCTATCCTCTAACATTGTTTTTTTAACAGTACACTGCTGGCCAGCTAGGTGTTTCGTGTGTTATGCTACAAGTTTATTTATTTTTTTATAATAAAAAATATTAAAATAATACAAATATTTTTTTAAAAAATTAAAATTATAGTTATTAAATTGAATAATGTTAATAAACCCAGTTAATTTAATAACATAATTAAAAAAATAAAAAAACAATAATGATTTAATGTAAAAGATGAACAATTTTCAATATTATAAAAATATATTTATAAAATATCTGAATGATCTTATTTATATATTATTCATAAAATATTTGATCTCTAATTTGTTTAAACTAAAAAAAAAAGTTCAAGAAACGCTTATATTTTTAAAGAAGTAAGAAAAATTTGATAATTAGGTTAAATCTTAATTAATTTAATAACATTATAAAAATATTAGACAATAAAAAATTAATAAAAAATAATATTAAATAATAAAATTTTAAAAAATAAGATAAAAAATTTTCAATCCATGTTAACTTTTCAAATATCATGAATAAAATAAAAACAAATCATAATACTTGGCCTATGAAGCTACAGCTCACACATTGATCTTTTATTTTTTTGAACCTGGTTATCCGCTCCAACCATTTACAAAAAAATAACATGTTATTTGCTAGGCTCAAAATTCAGCTATTAATGTGTTAAGAATAACAAAGTTTTTTTTTGTTGATCCATGAACATATTCTCAACTTATTGTTTATTCAAAATATCTAAAAAACACTCCAGAAATCTTGTTAAACTAATCTATTCACCCGTCCAAAATCCAAAATCAACCCAAAACCTAAAAGTCCTCCCAAGTCTAAATCTATTTTTTAGGTGTTTTCATGGTTAAAAAAACAAAAAGAAAAAAAATAATTGTAACCCTTTCATCTTATGAAACCATTTGACACAAAGAACGACCGGTTTGGTGGCTGAAACCAACATTTTCTCTATCTACACCGTAATTTGACAACTCCTTTTTCTTTTCTAATCAAAGAATGATAAAAAAATAATAAAAATAAAGTTTGGTATCAAAATTTCTCTCTCTCTCTCTCTCTAAGAACTTTTTTTACAGGTTATCTTTAATATATGAAAATTACAGAGAGACTGATAACCTAATATCTTAAAAAGATAGGGGATGAAAATGAACTTCCACAACAAACTTTAAACACACCCTTTATTTTTCCTGTCTTTTTCATTTAGTTCTTTATTTTTCAATTAAACCCTTTTTCTTTAAAAAAATATGTAATTGGAGACTAATTGAGGTTCAAAAGGGTTAAATGATATAAAATAAAAATTTGAAAATCAAATTAAATATTTTAAAAAAAATACTTTCCTAATTTTTTGTGAGAATATAAACAAAAAAAACCTAATCTCTTTTAGTATATTGTATAATTATTTACGTTTTAGCCTTCATTTTTTCAAGGACATTACTTGCGGAGATAACATATATGGGTTTTGTTTCAAATTAAATTTAAAATTTTATTTTATTAGTTTTGTCCCTTCAAAATAATCATTACATGTTAATGTTATTATAAAAACCAATCATCTCCTAATTTTCAAAAAAGTTTCCCAAAGTTTAATGAAAAAAATCTTTATAATATATTTGTTTTTGTGTTTTGAAAGTGTATTTAAAAAAATAAATTTTATTTTATGTTTTTGTTTCAAATTAATTTTTTTGATATTGTCAAATCATTTTAATATGATAATATTAAAAATAATTTTTAAAAAATTAAAAATATATATTATTTTAATATATTTTTAAATAAAAAATACTTTAAAATAAAGAAGTAATTCACATGTCAACTGACATTTTTTGCTTGGTTATGTTAATTGAGTCAATAGTCTTGCAAAAGGAATAGAACTCAGCCCAGTAAATATAATAATTATTAATTAATTAAAAAAACTAAGGGTGAAGGAGGTATTATTGTAGCTCAAGATTTATATTATTATTCATTGAAATAATAATCTGATAAAATTGATTGTGGTTGAAGAAAAAACTTTCAACAAAATATTGGGGTAAGATAGTATTTTTGCCATAATAAAATTATTTTATACAAATTGTATGAGATTAAATTGGTCATTTCATTTTTTGCATGGTAAAAATATGAATTAACTGTAGAAAATAATAATAAAAAAAGAAGATAATGCCTATTACTCATGGAAGTTTTTGTTTTTTATTTTTTTAAAAAATAATATAATTATTTTGATGTTTTTAAAGACAAAATCAACTTAACTCTCTCACAATGACTTTCTTGTTTTATCATTTTACATTTATTTTATTATAGATTTAAAGGTTATTTAACTCTTTTTTTAATTAAAATATATTAAATATAATTAAAAAAATTATTGATATTTGTGTGGCACGTATTAGTGTGTGGAGAACCCCTACTACATGTTGGGATGTTTAGCAACTAAACACCACCTTCAAGAATAGCATTTAAAAGGTCTAGATCCTCTCGGCCTGACGAGAAAAGGCATATTTCAAGATTTATGATGGTTTGGTGCAGGTGACCATTTCTTCCCCCCTTCTCTCTCCCTTTCTTTATCAAGATTTTCATGCTAGCATCTTAAAAATTCAAGAACAACCCTTTGATTTACTGGTTCTTCAAATTTGTTCCATTTTTTTTTTATTATGATTTTTTATATCCTAATTAATTTATAAAATTTATATATCTTTTCAATTTCATCCTTCTTTTAAAAAATAATCTTTAAATTTGTTCCCAATTCTTTTTATTGTAATCCTTTTGTTTTAAATTAATTTTGTTTTATGATATCACTCTCCTTTGAATTTGTTTTTATTAAATTTAATTCTTATTCTCTTGATTGTCAATTTTTTTGCCTTGATAATTTTTTTGAATTGATATTTTTAAATTCGTTCATAATTTTTTATTGAACCTAGATCTAAGGTTCCATGAATTTTGAGTTTTTAGAATTTGACTAAGTTTAGGATATTTGATAGAGTATACAAAGTTTTTTTTTCTCTTTGCCTAGCTAAATTATTTTTTATTGTTTCATCCTTCAATCTTTATTGGATTGAAGATTGTTCCTTTTGTTTTAGGTTGTTTTTTATATAAATTTTTATTTATCTTGAAAATGACATGGTTTTCTTGAATATTTTTTGTTATTTGTCATTTTTGGGGTGTTTTTTGCCTAATTCTTTAAAATTATTTTTTTATCCCTTCCTTAGATATTTAAAATAATTTTTTAAAATATACTATAAGATTAGAATTCTATTCTTGTTTCATCCCCTTTATTTTTATATTTATGAAGTGATTTCTCATTTTTTTATTACTATTTGTTTTATTTGAAATTAAAATAAATATTTTTTTTCACTTATTTTGAAAATGAATTAGGTTTTCTTGGGTTTTTTAACTGTTATTCTTTGTTAGATTTACTTTAGTTAATCCAAATTAAATTGATTAAAAATTAAGGTTTTTGATTTAGTTTGAGTCTAGGATTTACTGGATTATAAATTTGAAACTTTTTTCTAGGTTTAAAAAGTTTATTTAAATTTTCTTAGGTTTTTTTTCTCTTTTTTAAAATTGATATTTTTTTAGTTTTATTATTCAATATTTATATCGTTATTGATTAAACTTCTTCTTTTTTGTGTATTTACCTTCCATGTGATTTTTTTAACTATGTATTTTTTGTTGTTTTCTTTTTTTTGTGCATATATCAATTTTTTTTCCTCGATCATGTTCATGTCTCGAGTCACATTTAAAAAAACATTAAAACATGTTTGCGTCATAAAATTACAAATATTTTTCAATTTTTCTCTTTTTATTTTTTTTTTATCTTTTAGATCCACTTCCTATTTTTTTTATTACTATTTATTTTGTGTTGGATGATTTTTCATATCTTTTACAATTTCATTCTCCATGAGTTTTTTTCTATCAATTTTTTTTCCCTTTCCTTTCAAGTGGTTTCTTTTTTTAATATTTGTTTATGAAATTATTTTAATCTTATGTCAATTATCAAGAAATTTATGAGTTGGCCCATTTTAACAAGGTTTTTTTTTTCTATTTTATTTTCACCCTTAAAACTTAGGTTTTTTATACTCCAAATAAGCTCATATCAAGGATTTTTTTACCTTTTTTGTTATCATTTTTTTTGTCATTTTATTTATTTTTTATATTATTTAAATTACCAGTTAGTTTGATGACTTGGGTCTTAAATATTTTTTCTTGGTATTTTTTCCATGCCAAAGAAATTCTTTGTCTACCCATGGCAAAGCGCAATCCACAAATCTGGTAAAGCACTAAAAGAAATGGTGTTTTTACTATGTATCACCTTAAAAAAATACTATCCATTCTAATAGTGCCTTATGTTTTTAAATTTTGTGTGTTTTTAATTTCATGAATCAACATTTAATTTTTTTAGGCATTAGACTACATGATTTATTTCGACTTGATTTTAATGAGGTTATCCGAGCCTCATGAACAACATCATGAGTTTGGTGGGTTAACCTAATTTATTTATTTTTTAAATTTATATTTTTTTTCAATTTCATCCTTAAATATTTTATTAATTGAAAATTATATTTTTTAATTTATTTTGTTTGCTTTATATGAAGTTATCATGATATTATGAACCGAGACACGGTTTTGACAATTTAACTCAAGTTATTTTTTTAGTTTTTTAAATTAATTTTTAAATCTCATTCTTTAACTTTGAGTTGATTGAAAATTATGTTTTATAATTTATTTTTATTTAATTTTTATAGGGTTATTTCACCCTCATGATCTTGGTCATGAGTTTGGTAATTTAACTCAAGTTAACTTAAGTTGTGGGTTTGGTAGTTTAACTCAAGCTGACATAGGTTTTTTTTTTAGGTTATCTCAGTCTTATAACATAGTTTATGGGTTTAACGAGTTAACTGGGGGTGACACATGATTTTTTTTATATTTTTAATTATTTTATTTTTTAATTTCATCATTCACCACTAAATTAATTAGAAATTGAATTTTATTGGTTATTTTAATTTATTTTCTATGAGTTCATCATGATCTTATAATTAGATTTCATAATTAGATATATGTCCATAAATCTATGTGTTGTTTTTGATAATTTTTAAAAAATTTAGATATTCATAAATTATCCACGGGGTTTTGAGTATCTAATTAATATATATTATTTTTTATTTTTTTTATTAATAGTTAATTTATATACTTGAAGTTTGAATATATATATTAAATGGCAGGTATTATTCATATTGTATGGGTATATTTGTGTCTTGTATCAATATTAAGATATGCATATATCATATTGTGTGTGGTGTCTTATATTGATATTAAGATATTCATATACATTATTCATATATATATATATATATATATATATATATATATATATATATCTTATTTGTATATGTGTGTAGGGTTAGTTTCAGACAGGTTTTAAATTAAATTTGACAATATATATACCTTATCTATTATCCAACAAGTCCAAAAAATTAATTATGCACTCAAGCCGGATCAATATCTATTAGATTAAGATTAAATTGTCATACTAAATATGCATACTTATAGAACCTTGCTAGGCCGGAGACCTAATAATATTTTTACCAAGATAACTTTTATTTTAACTGAAAAAATCCAAAGTAATTTTATTTTACTATAAAAAAATTTATTTATAACCCAGCTGAATCAAATCTTATAAAATTATAATCAGGTGGTAAAAATAGTGTGATTGGGTTGGGTGCTCCTTCTCATGATTGGAGCATTTGAATACAAGTTTTATTGGAAGTATTATAAGGATGATATTTTTTTATTCAGTTTGATTTTTAATTATAAAAATAAACAAATTAAAATTTTATAAAATATAATAAATAAAATTAAAATCAAATCAAATCGATCGGTTTTGATTTGATTCAGTTATTTTATATTAAAAATTAAAACTCAACTAATCAATTTTAATTCTATTTGGTTTGATTTTGGATTAGTTATTTTATATTAAAAGCTAAAAATTATATTGTTTTTAAAATTTTTTTTATTGTCTAATAAGATTAATTTTGATTTTTTGATTTAGTTTTTTTAAATATTCAGTTTAGTTTAATTTTTTATTTTATATTTATATAATCCAAACTAAATTATATCGAATATTTTTTAAAATATTTTAACTTTAATGTTTTATTTTTAGTTTTTGCCTCACCTTTAATGCACTGGGCAGAAGAAACGAAGACAAGGTACAGATTGGTGGGCCGTCTTCCCGCCATCTATACCACTCCCCACCACACACCTCATCATCCTCCAATTTTCTAAATTTTTCTTTTTAGTTATTTTGATTCTCTTTCTAGCTTTCAGAAGACCTCAAATCTTCTACTGTAATTGGGGCATCTGATCTCTCTGTAGCCAATTTTCTCTTGACTAGTGACTCAGCCCTAAAAGGACACATCCTCCCTCTCTCAGAAACGCACAAGCACTCACACACTCTCTCTCCTATGCACAATACCCAAACACATCTTTCAAAAAGTTTTTAACTTTTGCGAATTCCCCTCATTTTATCTCCCTTCTCTCACTCGCTCTAGCTAGAAACGACAATAATTCTGGAAGCTGCTGAATTTAAGCAGCGGAGAAGATATGCACACACCTATACCACTTACATTTCATTTCACAGAGTGTTATTAGAATCATTTGTAGGGTTTTCTCCAAGAATTTGAAGGGAGCTCTTTATGTATTTTAATTAAGATTTCTCTACTCATTTTTATTTTTTTTGTTGTTTTGTTTTTATCAAGATCATCAGTCTCCATGTTGAATTACAAGTTCCAAAAAAGGTAGAGCTAGGGGTGGTGAGGAGAACAAGTACTATTATAATAATCATAATCATAATACATCATCAAGAAGTAGAAATGGAGGTGGTGATGAAATGATGATGATGAGTAATAGTATGAAGCCTGCATGGCTTGAAGGATTGATGGCAGAGACATTCTTTGGAGGTTGTGGGGTCCACGAGAATCGCAGAAAGAATGAGAAGAACGTCTTTTGCTTGCTCTGTTGCCTTAGCATCTGCCCTCACTGCCTTCCTTCTCATCGCTCTCATCCCCTCCTCCAGGTACACAATTTATTACTTCTTCTCCATAGCTAGCTATCAGAATTCCTTGTATATATCTATATGCATGTCTTTCTTACACATATAATTGTGCCTTTTACTCTAAATCTGAACTTTTTAGGGGCTTTGTTTTCCTTTTGAGAAAAAACTTCCTTGATTCCTCGGTGGGTATTTAAAATTTCTTCTGTTATTTCTCTTCACTTTTTTTTTTGGTCCTGATTTTTCTCATGTGAAAGTGGAATCTTCTCTGTGTTTATAATTTCCTTACACAGTCAATTACACCCATGTGATTCACATACAATTTTCAATCCTTTTTACCAGTTGTATTTTTCTAACTTTTGCACAGTTTTTCTTGACTTGCCACCTTGAATTACTTGAGTCTTCTTCTGAACCATACTCTCCCTGGATTATTTGATGGGTTCTTGATAATTTTTTGAAAGCAGTTCAGAAATCTTAAAATTCCTTTTAGGTGTCATGTTTCTTCTCCCTTACATGAAATCTGGGTTTGAAGTTTTGTATTGTATACGTACAATTGTGGACTTTTCTTTATCTACTATTTTTTTTCAAAGAACTTCATAGATTTTCCTTCGAATATTATTGGCATGTCTTTCTATTTTCTATTTCTCATTATTTAATTATTGTTCATATTCTCACTCGACCACCACACCCCCCCCCCCCACCCAACCCCCCACCACCATACATGTACATATAAAAATCTTCTGAAACCAACAGCTAAAAGTTTTAGAATACAAACAAGCTAGCTAACATTTCAAGGTCAATTTCGTATTTGTGGGTTTAGCACATTGAGCAAATTGAACATTTATTTTAATTTCTTTTCGGAAATTTTCTTTCTTTTGTATGATTCCACCAATGGATGTCGTCCATGAATCCAAGACCCTCTTAAGCGTATTTCCTTTCTATCAAGATTTTCCTAAGATTGATTATGTAATTAAACTCTACCTTATTTATTTTAGTTTAGATGGTGTTCCATAAATGGATTATCTTGTCTCCCTTGATTCCCACCTTTTTGATTTGGTTTGTTTCCCATATGTGGAAGATTTCTTTTCTATCCATTTCCTCTGCAAAGCTTCCTCACCTGTTGCTTTCAAGAAAGCGAAAGTTTGACCATATTTTTCACTGTTCATTTTCTTGTTCGTTATATTATTTATATATATTTCTAGAATAAAAAATCCAAGTTCATAATTTATTCTCTGCTCAACTCATTTACTATTTTACTTAGCTATTCGTTTTTTCTTATGAGGAAAGAGGTTTCACCTAGAATTTAAGTTGGTAATGGTGGGTGGGGTAAAAGCTTACATCACTTCCATGAAATAATTACAGACTTACAGTTATCTACCCCAAGATGCCCATTGCCTTCCCAACATTATCCTGTGCATCATCAATTATAGTTCGTTTAGGCACTCGTTGTTAATGATCTTTGACTCCATGCGTAGAATTCAATATAAATGGCTTAATTGGATGACAATATAGTGGCAAATCGATTCCTACCTATTAATAAGCTTTAGATGGAACTAATTATTGGCGTAATTAGATACCATGCATGTAACAGGTACGGAGATACGTTTACCATGATGTGGTTCGCTTGGGGGATCTTGAGAAGCTCATTGACTGTTCTTATATTCAGGTAGTTATAAATTTTGAAGATAATCCAGCGATCTTTAATTAGGTTGAAAAAGAGAAGAGAGAGATTATGATATCAGCTGTTCTTATTTGTTTGACAGCCCTATACAATAAACAGTGCCAAGGTGATATTTCTGAATCAGAGACCACAGTCAAGGTCTTGCAAGGGTTCAGCCAACAATTGCTTCACTTGTGACAGGATACTCCAAGACCCATTCCACTTCTGTTCTCTCTCGTGCAAGGTCCATTTTAATTTCCTTGATTGGTTAGTTTTAATCTTGCGGGTTTTCCCAAGTTTGTAAATGTACATACACTATAAAGGTCTTTTTTCTATGACAGGAGTTTTTTTTTTTTTTTTGATAAGGGAATAATTACTACTTTGATTTGGTTGCACTAGGAATGCCAAAAAGGGCGTAGTTGGGGTGATCTTAACTAAACTCCCCCACCCCCCCACCCCCCACCCCCCAAAGTGGATGTGCTTTTAGCTTCCTTGTTAGGTTTGTGGGTTTTAGCTGTCTCTGGTTGAATTAATCCAGATTATAGCACTTTGTTTCTTGGGAGTTGCAGCAAGTAAATTTTACTACCTATATAGTGTACGTACGTACGTTCATTTATGTCGCGTTTCCATTTTTATGTTTGTTTTTGCTTCTCTCTTTTGACCTTCATTCTCAACGACTTAGAAAAGGTACACAAAATGCAGGTTAATCACCTGGTGGATCAGGGGGAGGCTCTCTCTGCTATTCTATACAGGATTGATGAATCTGATTTTGCATTTTCCCAATTTGAGGGATTGAGGATGGACAGCTCCGAGATTATCGATGATGAAGGTCAAATCACCCCGAGCTCCATTCTTGAGAACCCGTTGCAATACAGAGGATCATCGTGCTCCGGTGACATCATGGGCAGTTCAGGAACAGCACATGAACCCGAGGTCCTGAAAAAGAAGGAAAAAAGTGGCTTCCTTCAGGGGAATTTCTTCTCCTTGAGCAGCAGGCGAAAGGGATCTCCTCACAGGGCTCCTCTCTCTTAAACTGGACCCAAAAAAAAAAGGGTTCATAAACTATCTGGAATGCTATGGTACTAAAGTTGGTCATGGTATTAAACCAATCAGTATAGCTAGCAAGCAAGGCTTAGCAATTGCATGGAATGTTTACTTAGGAATTTATCTCCATGTTTTTTTTTTGGTAATCGTTTTTAGGGTAGGAATTTGCCTGGGCATTTCCATTGCTGACTTTAGGTGGTTGTAGAGAGACTGGATTTCTATCTGAAATCTAGGCCAGCTACGCTCTTCACTCCACCAATTTTGCATCCATGTAATGGAATCTGTACGTATACATTTATATACACGTATGCTGTTTCCATATATTGTATCCGACTGTGATTTTATTACTTTTCATATGTTCATGATCACTGCACGCGATGTTTTTTTTTCTTGAGATAGAGCTTCATCAAAGTGGTGGGTAATGGACTGGATTATTTTTTATATAAAAAATAATGTTTATATTTTAAAATGGAGTCATAAAAATAACATAAAAAATTATTTATAATAAATTTATAATCATGAGTCAATCTTGATTATCCCACCTTGTAATTAAAATAATTCCATAAAAAATAAAAATAAAAAAATAAAATGTTTAAAAAAAACATTTGTGTTAACTTTTCAAGTTATTGGACCTAAAAACATCAAATCTAAAAAACTATAAAGTTTAATTTTTAATTAATAATATATTAAATGATAAAATCAAAAAGAAAAATTTTAATTATGCAAAAAGATTTTAAAAATAGCAATTAAAAAAATTATATATTAATCCAAGGGTGAAATTTAAAAAAAATCAATTCAATAAAAGAATATAAAATAAGGATGAAAGTTGATATTATATTAAAAAAATAAAAAACATATATTTTTAATTAAATGGTAAATTTAAAAGAATATAACTCTAAAAAAAACCAAGAAAAATTTAAAAATTTAAAAATATAATACCTTTAAATTGAACTGAATGGTGAAATTGAAAGTTAATAAAAAATTTATAAAAATAAAAATTTAAAAATTTAAAAACTCAATACCAAATTAAAATATAATATTTAATAAAATAAAATTTAAAAATAAAATTAAAAATAAATAAATTTTTTATAAAGAATTTACTAGCGACATATCATACCATTATTTCTAAAATAGTTATTTGATATTGTAAGATAAGAAAATATTTATTTTTTTGAATTAATTTGAAAATAATAAATGAAATATGAAAAAAAAATACTTGAATGCTTTTAAAATTCAGTGCAAAGTTTTCAGACAAGGGGAAAAACATCAGTGCTTCAAGGTATGGAAGGGTTTTAGGTTATTTTGACTTGGGGATATATAGCGCTCCGATTTTTATTTATTTTTTAATTTGAGAAAAAGAAGTACGAATATGATTTAAAAGAAAAACAAATAAAACATTTTTGGACACTAGCTAGCAAAAGAGTACAATTCTCGGGGTGAGGTACGCAGGGGGCGCATGTTAGAGACATGGAACAGGAGGTCATCTCAGGCGTGATTCGTACGAGAGGGTGGGAGTGGGGATTTCAAGTTTCTAACAGACAAAAAGACGGTGTGAGGACAAAAAAAAAACACCACCCCTACTAACACCTACCGCAACCCCTAAACTAATCAACAAGTATTGTTGTCTTCTGTACCTTTTATTTTGCAATTGGAAATATAATAGTGTTTATCTTTAAAAAAGTATTTTTATTTAAATATTTCTTAAAATAATATTTTTTAAATTATTTTTTATATTAACATATTAAAATAAATTTAAAATAAAAAAATAATTTAAATTTTTTAAAAATACTTTTAAAATATAAAAACAAACGTTTTTATCAATGGTTTTTTTTTTTACCCGTACTTGGTATGCTATTGGTTCTAAATCCTATCGGACCCCCGCCCCATTCATTAAATGCATACACCTATACATTCAAATCCATAATATCTTTCAGTATTGTCTCTCAAAGATTTAATGCAAGATATGGGTTGAAGATTCAATTCTAGTTGGTTTGAGTCACTAGAATCTAATTTTTTTAATATATATATATAGACACACACATATATATATATATATAGACATATATACAACTTTATTATAAATTGATGTATTGATAAAGTTAAAATAAATTTATTTTAGCTTGGTTTTTTTATCACTCGAATTAAAAAGTTAGGATGAAAAATTATTTAATTAACTGATAAATACAACTAGTTTTAGGATGTACTGGAGATTGTAATAATAATAATGTTCTAAAGTATTTTTTACCTACAAATTTATTAAAATAATTATTTTTAATATATATATATATAAAGCATTGATTTGCACCCCGTTACAAATATAGCTTAATAAAAGTGTTGTTTTGTGGATGGTTGTCCAAAGATTCAGCCATAAAATTAGTAGCAAGGGTTAATTCAGTCCCTAAAAAAAATAGAAGTAAGATGGGGTGAGGGCACATGGCCTCGCCCTTTCTTGTCCCCGCTCCCCATTTACCACACCTCCATGCAGACAGCAAAATTATTTCCTGACTAAATTAACTGTGCCGCGAAGAAAACATTGCATGTACATTTCAAATTTTGTCGCAACGACTGGACTCGTGCATCCTTTTCATCTCTGATTTCACTGTGTCCATTAAAGATTGCAGATTGTGGGTTTAAATTCAAGAGAATGCTGCCTTTTCAATTTAAACATTAAATAAATGAAGTGTTAAGATTCAAACTTCACATCACTTAATTAATTAATCAAATTAATATTATGTATTGTTATTTGAGATCTTAACAGTTCATGTCTGTTTTGTTAATCATTTTAACTAAAGTATTTTTAGATGGACATACAAGTTATTTAATATTACTTTTTTAAAAATGATTTTAAAGGTATATTTATATTTAAAAAATATTCAATAATTTTTTAATATATATATATATAACCCAGGATATTTAGACTAGTTTATGATTAATTTATGAATTTATTAAATATCCTATAAATCTAATAAATAAATAAAATACAATAATAATAACAAATATAAAAAAATTGAATTGAAACTAAAAAACCAAATTCGTTTTATTACTAAATTTTTACCTCAAATACAAATAAAGATTTTTTTATTATTAACATGGATGTTTGAGTTAAATTACATGTATTATAATTAATTTTATAAATTTTAAAATTAATAATTATTTAAATAATGATGAATATGTAAATAATTAAAAACTCAAATATAAAATCATATAAAAAATAAAATTCTTAATTCTAAATTGTTACAACAGACAAGGACATTTTTAAATAAATGATGTTTCCATCAGTTAAAAAAATTGAGCGTGCACCGGACAAAAGGGGACGACGACGGTAACTCACCGTCGTCACCGACACTCAAGGAGGACATGTGTCATGAAGAAAGAAATGGTCACGAATCATGACTATACGTAAAAGAGGTGATCTGTGGGGACGAGGAGTGTTTGGTTTAAATTGAAGTGGACCAACGAGCCACCGCTTCATTAATTGGGTTGCTAACGGTTTAACGGCAATCTTTTGGCCGTTAACTATTGGAGCTGTACTTTCCGTATCATACTTTCATTTAATTTGATCGCTATCATTGACCAACGACCCTTACAGAAATATTAATTTTTCAGTATTTTAAGTTGAGAATCTTCATACGTGGTAGTAAAAATCCAGTCTACTGTAAGAAGTAATTTCGAAAACTTTTGAGGTCAAGAAGCATTCTTATTTTTAAAAAAGAAAAATAAATATTAATAAAATTATAAATAATTTAGAATGATCTCGAATTTCAGTGAAGACCCTAAAAAAAATCATATAAATTTATATGCTCAGTCTTCATATAATACTTTAATGGTTGAATGCATGAAACCTACCTAAGAATAGATTGATTTTAGGAATCACATGTGCAAAAGTTTTGAGAATCAAACTAAGATTATCCATGTATATTCATATAACTTCCTTGTTTATGACTTCTAAAAAGAGTTAATATAATTCTGGTTTATTTTATATTTTTTATAATTTGTGGAGTTTTTATTTTTTAGAAATTAAAAATAATTTTGTACTTTAAAAAAATTTGAAGTTTTTTTTTAAATAAATTGAATTTTCATGAAGACATACAAAAAATTTAGTTGAAAATATAAGAAAATAATTTTTTTAAGAGAGAGTTTTCATAATTAATACTAATAGTAAAATCAAACTGATAGATAATACTTGCTTGTAAAACGATAAATCAAATTGACAATACATGTCTCGTTTTGCCTCCACCCTCATAGTTAATTGTTAATGGAGAGATTAATAATTATAGTAAATAATTTTTTTTATAGAAATGATAATTGTAATTTTGATTTTGTTTTTTGAAAAAGCTTTTCTTATATATTTTTTTTTATACTTTGAATATTTCTTATTCTATACTTGAATTATTTATATTTTTTATTCATATCTTTGTTCTTTTATGATTTTTTATTTTTTTATATGTTTTTTTGAAAAATCACTATACATTTGCTTTGCTATATGGATACTATAGAAATGATCTTTATCATATTCTATTCTTATGCTGCCGTAAAAACTAGTTTCAGACCTCATATATTTTTATTAATGCACATTATATTTATTATATTTGATTATATATAAGCATTAAATTTTTATTTTACAGTTATATTCTTTATTTAATATTAAAAACACATTAATAAAACCTATAAGTTAACTCTTTTGCGTTAGAAAATGATGTGCATTGAGGTAAATTGAATAAACACCTTAACAATTTATTTTTTATATTTATTAACACATATAATTCTTGGTGTATCTAATTAAATGCATGAATAGACCTTTTAATTTATAATAAGAATAAAAAAATACATTTAAGGAGGTTGTATTTTTTTTCTAATAAAATTATTAGATTTACAACAAAACACGAGTTAAATAATTAGTTAGTAACTCAACTTGTTTGAAAGCTTCTAAAAAGATGGATCAAGCATAAGTTATTTCAGTTAGGATGTTTTCACACTCATAATTAAAATGATTTAATAAATTATAAAAAATATAGCTTAACCAATTAAGTTTTAGATTTATTCTTTACATGTTATTAGTTTGAATTTTATAAATTTTAAAATTATTAAAAATTTATATGATTATTAACTTTATAATTATAAAATTAATAAAGATATATATAAGTTAACTTAGTGTAAACTACCATGCTAATAATATAAAATAAAACTCTTAACGAAAGGAAAACAAGAAATTGTCTATAGTCATTCGTAAATATCGTAGGTGATAATGTAGTGGCACACGGGGTCAATGGATTTTGCATGGTTTATAACACATACATACATACATACATATACACACACAGATACATATACATATACATATATATATGATCGTGGTCACGTATACATACTAGACGGACGAATCAGAGACTCAGATGGAATATCTCACATGGGCTGTCCCATTCTATTCAGTTCCCAGCTTTCCACGAGCAGAGAATATAGGCAGTGCAGTTGCCGTTTTATATACAGGACAAGGGGCATCCGTTATTTTCTCCTTGGGTGCACAGTCATGATTGGAAGCATGCAGTTATATTATATACGTCGTGGCTAAACTCCCGTACTAAATATTTTTTTAGATTAATATAAATATTTAAGTCAACTTATTCTTGATTAATTTTATAAATTTTAAAGTTAATAATTATATAAATTTTTAGTAACTATTATATAAACAATAAAAAATTCAAATCTTACATCACAAAAAAAAAAACAAATCCTTTAATTTAAAGTTACTACCACTTAATTGGATACAAAATATTATTCCTGCCTTGTATATGAGCATTGCCTGCCTCGGATGTGGGCTCTTCCCTGTACTCACCCTTGCTGTTTGTTTCCTTCGGCTTTTACTGATGTAATTATTTTTAAAGTATTTTTTATTTAAAAATATATTAAAATAATATTTTATTATTATTATTTAAGATTTATTTTTAATATTAATATATTAAAAAAATTAATACCATTAAAAAAATAATTTTAAACAAAATAAATTTTTATTTTGGACCAAACAAAACAATAATATGTAATGAACCGGTGTTTCCGTATCTGGGCTTCATTGAGGTAATGATGTAATTCCAACACGTGTTACTACGTGGTAATTTAAGTGTTCTAGTTTATGGCTTAGCCTAGGATCTGATTGAGGCATGGAATGACTTAATTAACGATCATTTTAATTAGTATTATAGGAATTACAGTGATTTAATATATAGATAATTAATGCGGTGATTTAATTCAAAGGGATAAAGGGTCCTGATCCTCGTATAGTGATGTGTAGATAGAAGATAATCTTGTCTATAAATCTGTGGTTATATTTAGTATTTCCCTATGAATTGAGTGATAAAAAATATTTCTACCAGTAATTACCCTCAGGCAACAAGAATCAAGAATTTCCAGAAGGGGCTAAATGCCATTCCACATGCGGGGAGCCAATTGGATGGGGCTAAATTAACCAACCCTATTAGAGTATAAATAAACAAAGCCCTTTATAAAAGTATTTTTAATGTATTTTTAAAAAAATAAGATTTTTTTAGTTTTCAATTAATTTTTTTAATGTTTTTTTTTATTATTTTGATGCTAAAAATAAATCTTAAATCTTAGATTTTTATAAATTCAACATTTTCTTGTTAAAACAAACACTTGGATAGTAATTTGCCCTTCAGGCAAGATTTGATAGTGCTCTTCCGATCGCTGCATCTTTTGTCAAATAATAATTACAATTTCTTATTAGTAACATTTGTTTGGACCGGTGATCAATATATATATTATATCCCTTTTAAAATAGAAAACAAAAACAATCAAGTTTTCTGTTTTTATTTTCACATTATTAAACACAAAAAAATGTGAATGATGACCTAGGTTTTCAACGACCTCGCATGAAATACAACTCGTTGCTATATATATATATATATACACCTAAATATTTAATGCAGTGCTAATGAAATTAACTCAAAGGATCGCATGGCTTTTTTTCTAACATCAACCGAGACTAAATCTCATCTTTGATGATTTACATCGATCTGATGTATTATAATAAATATTTTATGTAAATAATAATCTCAAAACTTTCATATTGCCGATGACTGCGAGGCTCGTGAGTGTATAGGAGAGGTTACCTTACCCTTCATATATATATATATATATATCCTTTTCTTTTTGGTTCAGAGTGGCGTGATAATTTTGCTTTAATTATCATAAATTTAAATATATTAAATTAATCAATACATATTATATTACATGAAAAACTCCATCGTAAAATCTTAATTAAAAGAATTATAATTTTATTATTTTTCAAACAGCAACTACATGGTTCACAATAGCATCAAACACAGCAAACAGATCGGTAGATTGTTGGTTGGCTGGATGTGCATGTTCATAGTCAATAAAGAGTGCAGCTGTAACTGGTTGCACCGCTTTACCCAGTGGTTCTTCCTGCTTATTAATTGCCTTTGCGTCTCTTCTCTTGCTGCGCTCCTTCCTGGAAAGTTCCTGCTTAATACAAACTCTCTCAGTATTCATTACAAATACAGGTAGTATATGCGTGCATACATACGTACGTAGGTGCATGTACATAGTAGATGCGTGCATGCGTGCATGCATGTATGCATGTAAAGTCCAGCACAACAAGGGTTCGGTTAGGAACAGAAGGCCTCAGGCATCAAACAAAAGATCGTTTCCACAAGAACATGGAGGAATGCATGAACATGATAACTTTTTGACCAGCATTTCAATTAATGTAGGGAACCCCACTTGATGTGACCGATGACCGTGAATTGAATTAGTGTTGTTGGGTTGTTTTTGCAAATATTTTTTATTCGGAAATATATAAAATTAATATTTTATATTTTTAAAAATTATTTTTTATATAACACATTAAAATAATTTAAAAATATTAATAAAATTTCAAATTTTTTTAAAAAACTTTTAAAATACAAAAACAAATATGCATATCATCATTGAGCCTGTGAAAACCAAGAACAGAATTGCTTGAAGCTGAATGCTCTATTTTTCTAAATTATTCAAAAATTTAGTGTTGATTTTTTTCGTGGTTATTTTTTTAATATAAGTCTTTTATACGAGGGTGTTTCTATAAAGTTTCATAAAACGATCCAATCAAATGATAGATTGAAAAGCGATCTTATATTTAAAATAAATTGAAAATAATTAGACTTATAGTAAGGACGACTGAAAACAATATAATTCAACTCTGTCCGCGTTGATAATTCCTTTATTCATTTTGTTTTCGAGCAAAGGTATTCCTCTATTGAACGGGCAGGTGTCAAACATTGTAGGTTCCAAAAATCTCCATGCCTCATCAGTTTTCCCTCCTTCCTTGATTTAGTAATTAGAGTTTTCTAATCTCTTAAAACATACAGTAATCCATCAGTAATAAGGATTAATCGATGCTATTAGCATTATCGTTTTTAAAATTTACAAGAAAATTAGCATTATCTTTCTCTAAGAAAACACACAGCTTCTAACGTAACTAAAACCAAAACTAAAAGTATTTCCACCCTTTTCTTTTGTGTCATCAGATCATCAAAAGCAAGAGGAGACGAGGGAATAATCTTCAGCTTCAAACGAGACTGGTAAAATCTAGCGATTAGGAGCTGCCCATTTCACTGAAAATATGGGTAGATTTGAAGCATCCGCAGTTGGATATCGTTTTCTTTTTCCTTTTCTTTTTAAAAAATTAGGTACCATTTTCAGAGAAAATGAGAATTACAAGGATGCCAAGCCCTTCATGTTCCTAATGATTGAAGTGTTCCAAAAAGCAATAACAAAAAGGGAAGCAGAGCCAGCCCCCCCATGAAGCACTGCAGAATTCTGAGATGGGACAATGCAATTTGCAAGAAAGGAAGAGAGAGTTGCAGGGTTCAGTCTCATCTAAATAAATACACATCCCTATCGTGATCGGCTGTGCAACTTGTTGCTGCCATGCCCAACGATAACACCTCTCTCTTTCTCCCGGCGGCTTATTATGTGACCGTTGATTTGTTGATGTTGGAGAGTAAGTTGCCAGTGGGTGTCAGTTTGGTAGTGATCGTGTTTAATGTTTGAAAATATTAAAATAATATTTTTAAATAAAAAACATTTTTAAAAGTTATTAAAAGATACTTCTTTCACCCACTTGCTTTCTTCAGTTCGCGTGATCCATAATTTGTAGCATTAGTATTTTAATAATTTGTCTTCTTATTTAACGTTTTAATCTTTCTTGATCTTCTCGTCATTTAAATCTAAATAGGATTCGTTTCTTTCCAGGTTACGGGAATTATTTTCTAAATTCCAAGTTTGATAAAATCTTAATTTATGAAATGCATGTTACATCATGGATGTATGTGATGCATGGTAATACGTAGATGAAACAAGAAAGGCTAAATCTCCAAAGAAATTTCTGCGATTAATTTTTACTATAAAGCAAGGAATTTGAGAAGAATATTATATGAATGGTAATATGTAGAATATCATCGTGTTGGCATTGACTAATTTTATTTTATTTTTGATTAATATGGGTGTTCGGATTAGTTTACGTGTACTACAATTAATTTCACGGGTTCTGAAATTAACGACCATGTAAGCCACTAGTAACTATCATATGAGCAAACAAGAATTCAGACTTGAAACTACAGAGAAAATAAACTTTTTAATTGCAAATCCTTATCACTTAGCCACAATTTAAATAATTATCACTGACTAATTTTATTTTGTCCTTAATATGTAGAATGGTGTCAAATGACACCAATGGCGGAGTAAGATAAAAGAATTAAAAAATATATATTTTAAAAAAAATTAAAATTTTAATTATTTTATATAAAAAAAAACCAAGAAAAATTTCTTATAGAGCCCCTCCCTCCACCACTTGTGTCGAGTGCATAATAGAGGCATCCGTGGAACCTGTTCCACAGTTAGCATCACGGTGTTTACCACCTCACAACACCACGCCGGCGGCGTTTAGTACCGTGGTTGGTTTTTTTAAATCTCAAATTATTTTTTGTATTTTTAAATTAGTTTTATAGATATTAGAAATAAATTTTAAAAAATAAAAAAATATATTAATATATTTTGAAATAAGAATAATTTCTCCGGCACGTCCAATAATTAACTGCATCAGCGTAGACATGATGGTAATAAAGGAGTGACAGGAAATGGGTGCTCAGATAAAGGAGGGGAGGAAGGGTCCAAAAGCCCACCGGCCACCACCACTAACAGCGGGAGTAGTGTTTGTTTTATTTAAGATTTTCTTGATCTTGGCATTACACGATACAAATGCAGATGGGCACTCTCTGTGTACTCTTGCCAAGCAGGAGAGTGTGGAAAGGGACCTGACACCAGATATTCCAGAGCCCATCAGTGTCCATTTCTTTGACCACCGGTCGCCCTTTTTCTACCCTCCCTTTGACCCTACACCCTACTCTACCACCTTACGGGCTCTGCCCTCTCTCCCTCCCGACCCCCCCAACATGATGAAGATCCCTTGTTGAAATTGAGACCAAATCTGGAGTTGCGGCAGCTCGTTGATTGATTCCTAGCATCAGTCTCTTCCACCTTCCGGTAAATGAATTTTCTTGATGATCTTCAAGGTAAATTATTCATGTTCACGAGATTTTATCCCGACATTAGATCTCACGGACCTGAATAGGAAGCCTAATAGCACTGGAGTTTCTTGTTTTGTTGTCTATTGAAATTCAAACCTTTCGTTAAATGATAATTGGTTAATTGATTCTATTTATTTTCTTTTATTTTTGAATATTAGATGAAACTTTTATATGTTTTTAAAGATTTTATTTATTTATCTAATAATACATTCTTAATTTTTTATTTTATTTTCACCGCATTCCTAGTATAATGAGTGCTTTTAGACTTCCAGCTAGTAATTTTAGCAAATCTATCATGCAATCTAAATATCAAGTTCAATCTAATCTTTTGAAATAATATCACAACTGGTATGCTTCCCCACTCAATCAATGATTGATTCAGCCATATTATTTGCAAATATTTTTAATTTTTATTTTAAGCTTGAATAATTATCTTACCCAAGTTTTAGTAGAGATATTCTTCAACCAATTAACAACATCATCGTCAATATCATTAACATTCTTTATATTGTTGTAAAAGTTAAGGTATGTAAATGATATAAATGCATCCTAAAATTTAATTTTGAGCTCTATGCTATGAAATCCCTTTTTCATTAAATTAGGATAAATATTCCTTGCATACCTCAAGAAAAATATATGTAACATTTTAGGTGGACTATGTGCAAGAAACTTATTATACAAGAAAACAAAAACAAGAATTTTAATATCTCTATCTGTATAAGCAATTGTTTAGGGCTAGAATTTCTCATTCTTGATTTTTGCTCAGGAAATATTCCAGGACACAAAATAAAGTAGAGAAGATTACTTGAATAGTTGGGTAATTCGATTTCGATTTCGATTTCTTTTGATTTGGGTTGGATTTTGTTTGCTGTAATCATTTTACAGAGAGGGAGAAGAGAAAACTCGAGAAGCTAATAAGAGAATGTCATCTATCATGTGTTTTGGTATTTAGTTGCTATATTATATGCAAGATTGTTTTTTTTTCTTTTTATTAAAATTTAAATCTTACGTTAAATTGGTATATAAAGTGAAATTCTCAAAAAGACAGAGATAAAATGTTATCACACTCAAATGAGGTCAAGAAATATTTCTTCATATCATCCTTGTACGTTCAGACCTTCTATTAGTTGATGTGTATTTATTGACACATGGTATGTTCATGTAGCATGAACTTTTCATTGATGTAGTCCTTAATGTTTTTTAAAAAACTACTTTGATCCTTATATTTCTTTTTTATAAAAAAAGTTCTTAATTGAGATTCTTTTGTCATAGTAAATATAATTTATTAATCACATCCCTACATGTTAAATTATAAAACAGGTCAAAATGGTCAAATAATTTTAAATGGGTTGATAAATCAGATAAAAATTAAGTGAATTTAAATAGATATACCCATTTAAAAATTAAGATTTTATTTTGTATGATATCAATATCTATTATTATATTTTTCTTTTATTTTCTTTTGTTAAAAGCATTTATTTCTCTAAGTTTAACCTAAGAAATTCAAGACAGAATTAAAAAAGGGAAAAAGAATTTCATTATAGATATGTAATATTACAAGAATGAATTCTATCTCAAGGTAATAGCTCAATACCTGATAGTTTCTGTTTTCTTGGATTAATTGATCATGTATGTGATTTTTTTTCAATGATTTTGGTCGATCACGTATCTATTTTGAGAATTAAAAAAAAAAATTGACATGTAAGAATTTAAATGACAAAAAAAATTGAGGAACCAAATTGTATTTGTTGTAAAATATGATGACAAAAACTTTCAATCAAGGACCTTTTTATAAGAAATAAAAACAAATAAGGACCGAGGTAAATTTATTAAAACAAATCCAGGAATAAAAAACGTACGTGCAATAGAAGCACAACATGCGTTAGTTTTCTGGTATTCATTTTTTTAGATAAGTCCCATCCACAAGCATGGGCAGATCATCCCGAAGCCTTTTCACAGCATATTCTACCAACGGATCATTAAGAACAGCAAAATAATTTCTGAGACAAGAGGCCTGGTAAAAGCATCTTAAAAACTTTTCTCAGAGAACCGCAAAACCACCACCGTCTGGACACCTTCACGATCCATTTGCAATACCAGGCCTTTTATTTTGTCATCTTCCCTTAATCCTCACTGAAAATAAAAATAAGAAGAAAGTACTCTTAGACAAATGCCATTTCTGCAGTAAGGTCTCAATCGGATCAATAAAGCATTTAAAATTCTCATTTAAGTTTTTCATATAAACTCTTGATAAATTTTTATAGGAAAGCATTAAATAGATTGCTTTAGGACGGAATCCATTATGGAAAAGAGATTCAATAGAGAATTTATTGAACTATGGGGACCCGATTGAGAAGGAAAATTGTTAGGGGACCTATATGGTTGGGAGACTTTTTTGAACTTTGCCCAAAACCTAAAATTGATCCCACTTTTCAGTTCCATTTACACGAACCCACCAGATTTCCAACCACACCCGCCCCTTCAAAACTGAATTTTGAAAAATAATAAAGTGTGGTAAAATAACTCGATGCAAATCTACCAGGATAGATACTGCTTTCAGAGGTGAAATTTTTGGAAACTGAAAATCGAACACAACACCAAATGAATATCATGACAAGACACAAAGCATATGTTAGTCAAACCGACACATCAGCCTTGTTGACAAACATTCAGGAGTGCCAGAGAATTTGAGCACAAGTGACACGTGAGCTTACGCATACAAAAAATCAGCAATAACGTTTGAGTTAGAGGCCTTAATCATTCTCAAAAGAAAAGAGGGGGGTTAAAGCTATAATCAAATAAGATTTAAATATTTCCAACTCTTTTATCCTCTTGTAAGGAATAAAAAGTCATAGCAGCATCAAATATAGACATACAATTGATCAAGTTTAAATTACTTCCCCTTTAAGCACTCCAATGGTATATAGAAAGTCTGTGGGTTAAAGAAAGACCAATATGTAGACCATAGAAATCACGGGCTGTGAAAGTTCCATGAGGCAAAGCATAGATATATGAAAAGATATAAATATCTTAAGGTAACAACTAATGTTAAATACATGAAGTTTGGTTCACGGACAGGCAATAATGAACTTACCCAGCAGTCACTGACATACAGAAGCATATGCAAAGACAAACTTGGTCCACTTAGAAATTACCTGTAGAGAGATTCCATGGTATTCTTCAACTTGGCAACATCAGCACCAACAATTGTAGTTTCCTTTTTGCCATTTTTGTAGAAATCAAGAGTTGGCTGCAAAAGAAGACTCAAATCAGAATGATTTGGGCCATAAGCCCTCCAAAAAGAAATTTTGCACAAATAGGCAAGGCCTCTTTTGAGGTATAAATGAAGTGATTGTATAAGGCGAATAATGTACTTATACAACTAGGAGAAAAAAAAAATTGTAGAAAAGAAAATTAAACTCAAAACAAGAGTGCCTCCCATCCCACTGTACTTCAACCAAGGCCTCTAATGGCAACAAACACTAGACATTGTATGTTTCTTCTTATGCCAGCCACTATAAATGCTGAAAAACTATGAAAGCGGAACATGCATGTAAAATATTACAAACTTCCCCCTGCCAAAACCAACAAAAGATATTCCCTAACACCCTGCCAGAGTGGAATGGTCAACATACAATCCATTAACACATTGGCATGCCCAAAACCTTCTCCCTAATGCCATGTTGGCTGTCATTGCATCTTGCAAAACCAATACACAATTTCCCATGCCTGCTCCATCATGATCAAGTCATGCAGAGAACTCTTTAAATCTGAACATTCTAATTTATATGCACCTTCTGGTTTCTTAGCAGTAAGTGGAGAATTCCATGTTTTTTAATGTCACATCACAACCTTGGAAAATTTCTTATTTATTCTATGAAGAAAATGAAGAACGGATGCAAAACATATGATATTATTGGTTCAAAACAGTCACTCAGCAGGTAATAGAAACAGAGAACATGAAGGGAACTTGGAGCCAGACTCAAACTCTCAACCTCCAAAAACTTTGCATGGAGTGGAGAATATTAGGACTTGAACCTGAAACAATTGGTTGCAAACCCAATACACAACATCCTTTCCCAAGAACACTCTCAGAATAAAATAGGAACAAATACAAATATATTGATTAGTAGGGATGTTCAGGGAACATATATGGAATAAGAGCAATCAAAGAATGAAAAAGAGGAGCAAACTTTACCACAGCAGCAATATTCAAGTTCGCCAACGCATTTTGAAGACCTTCCTGCAAGGGAGGCCGGCAATATTAGTCCCTACCATTTTGAATTCATGACTATCTATGCTACCATAAGACAGGAAGAAATTTGGCCCTTTAACAAGGTTGCTTTATATCTATGAAATATGAAGACCAGAGCTATGTCACATTGCTATAATGATCACAAGATAGGCTTTCCTGTGAGCCAAATAAGAATACTCAACAGTCAAAACTAAGTCTTGATTTCTTGATTGTTTCAACCAATGTGCTCATACTACTATACTCTTATTCATTTTTAATCCACACCATCCCATGTTTCCAAAGTGGCAGACAGATCAAACCATTGACCATTTTCAGTGGGTCATTCAGATCAAAGGGAAAGTTTTAACTTTTATCTAAGATAAACCTAAAGCACACAACCTAATGTTTCATGCATAATATTGATGTTGTTTAATGCCTTCAAATATTATTTCCCATGACCTTACGCTCCTATTCCTTTTCAATTATCTCAACCCAGGTTATGAACACAATAAAGAGCTCCACAAATCCCCCCAGACAGATTCAAGCCGTTGACCATTAGAACAGGTTCATCTTAGGTGCCTCTGTAGCGCAGAGACTAATGTTTCATAAATAATGCTATTCATTACACATTTTAATCAATAATGACTATCAGCCACCAAAATTTAGGTTATGGCGTTTGCGGTGGCAGCAGTGTATTAAAATTAAAATTGCAAATTTGATTACATTTTAATTGGTTTCATCGATTCTCTTAAGATGAAAATAGAAAGAAAATCCCATGATATAGAATCAAGAGAGAAACTTTTTCGTAATAATAGAAGTATAATTTTTACACCATGAAGCATGAAACTTTCATACCGTGTCAATGTCAACTTTATATATTGTTGCATGAGGGTATTTCTTACTCAGCTCTTCGATTACAGGAGATATAAACTTGCCTGCAGGAGATGAACACTCAATAACATGACCAAACAGGAAGCTCTACGTGCTGTATTGTGCACAAACATCTACATAGGAGAAATCACAATGCCCGAAATCAAAACAAAGAGATGATTGATGAGGAACTTACAAGGCCCACACCATGTAGCAGTAAAATAGAAAACCGCTGGAGAAGACTTCTCTGAGTCAACGAATTTTCAACAGAAAAGTAATGTAAGCCACCACAAGGAATGCACAATGCAAGGAGCTGTCACTTCAGACCTTATATTTCTAACGTTTGTTTTTTAATTTAAAAGTCCACTAAATTCAAATTGCACGCAACATAGAATAATTAATAATTTAAGGACTGAAGAACAAACTGAAAGAGTAAAAGGACTAATTTTGGAATACCTTGAACATTTTTCATTCCGCTATTCAGCTCTTCATCTGATTTTACAAGAACAATGTTTGATGCACCTGAAATTATATGATCGATTCATCATTAATTCAACGGGTATACATACATGCAGCATTAAAACACCAGAGAATCATAAAGAGAAAAAAAGTAGAAGAGATTAAGGCTTTACCGGAGGAGGAGGAGGAGGAGAGGGTTCTTTGGAAGAGTTGCAGATAAGGAGTTGAGAAGTGAAATTTTGTGGTGAAGTTGGAAAGAGATTTAGAAGGATGTGAGGTTTTGCTTGGATTTGAAATTAGGTTTTCATGAAGACGACGGGAGAAGGAGTTCATTGAACTCCGGTGGCTTCCGAAAATTAAAGCTCGAACCAGCAGTGCTTTATTATTCCCCCTCATGTTTTGCTCTCGCTGTTTGCTACCAAATCTCTCTCTCTCAGTCTCTCCGCTTTGTTGTTTTGTTCCGAGCACCGCTTTCTGGTTTCGGGGGCATGAAAAATCCAGGATACCCAAACAAACAAAATAATGGGCTTGTAAGTCCGTGGGTGTAAGCTCTTGGACCTAACACGGCCCAAACATCTTGAACTAGAAAGGATCTCAATTTACCACTAACAAAACCTGGCCCAATAGAAGTTTGCCTAGCCTAGATCCATCTTTTAGACATGGGCCAGCTAAAAAAAAGACCTCACCATGTGTGTGTATTTATTTATTTATTTATATATAGTTTTGCATTTGTGATTAATATAAATTTTCCTTTGCTGATATACCTGATTCGACTATGTAAATTGGATGATGTTACGAAGTAAACGAAACAAATAATGTGGAGTTTGCATGCGATGGAGCTCCAGAACCTTATGATATTTAATTAAGAGCATCAATGAGCTGTAAGATAAGAAGAATCATTTAACGTTAGGTTCTTAACCTAATTACTAGTTGAAACTAGAAAAAAAAATATTTTTGTATATATTAATACATAAATTATAATGTTGTGACATGTTTAAAAGCATATTTAGAACAATCTGATTTTATTATTTTAAAAAATAAATCAAAGATACTATTTTAAAAATTAAATAAATAAATAAATAATCATATATATTTTAGGTGGTACTAAATAGATGGTCTGTATTACAAATCGGTCTAAATTTTCTTAATATAAAAAAATAATATTCCAACTATAATAATTCAAGATAAATCAGGTTAAATTTACTAAAGCACAACTCATGATATAAAACTAAAATAATTAGCAAAAAGAAAAGCAAAAAAAATTATAAAGTCAAGATTTAATAACTTAATCTTAAAGATGAAAAAAAATATAATGTTGAAGAAGTCAATTCGAGTCAATTCGGGCTAACTTAATAAACTTAAAATCTATGATATGAGATTTAGATAAAAAAAAAAAATCAAAAGAAACACCTAGCCAAAAAACAAAATTCAACAAAAAAAATTCAAAAAAACTCAAGTTAACTTGGGTTAACTTTACCAACTAACTATTGTAATAATCAAATAGAAAGAAAGTAAAAAAAATAACAAAACTCAAGGACAAATTATTCCATGTATAATGGTGAAATTAAAAGGAAAAAAACTCATAAAAATATTAAGAAAAAAAATCAGACTTCCAAAATAAATATTTAACAAAAAATATCAAAGTTAAATAAAAACATATAATAAAAAAATACAAGCTAACTCCGACTAACTTTATCATTTCGCACTCGGGATAACTTATCACGCGCTGACACGTGCATTTGTATTTAACTAATACTTAATAAAACATGTTAAAGGGTCAATAATTAAATGACAAAGGATAAAAAATAATTTTAAGAAAAAAATCAAGTTAACCCAAGTTAACTCAATTATTTTATGATGTGAGATATGAAGTTGGAATAACCCAATAAAAAAAAACAAATCATGAAGATAAAGGCCAAATAATTCCATGTTAAATGATGAAAATAAAGAAAAAAACTATTTTTTGAAAAAGATCTTAAACAATCAAACTTAAATCGAATTATTGAAATTGGAAGACTAGATCATGAGACTATGATTACCATGTAAAAACAAAACATGAAAAAACCATAAAGAAAAATTTCAAACCATACAAAAATTAAAAATTAAAATAACTAAAATTAAAACAATGAAGATTAAACAATACACTAGCATAATCGAAAGAAACTAATAAAGGACTAAATTAAAAATAAAATAAATGATAAAAAAAGAGCAATAAAAAAATAAGACCAAAATTGAAAACCAAATAAAATTAAATCAAACTCTCAAGGATAAAAAAATAAAAAAATAGTAATTAAAAGAATAAAAATCATATTAGATAAATAAAAATCTAATAAAATTAAATAACTAGGGATAAATTTAAAGAAGTATCAAATTTTAAAAAAAATCAAATTCAAAATAAATACAAACCAGAGGACATAATTAAATTTATCAAAACTTTACTTGTATACTAGACTTAGGAGAAAAATAAAAATATATATATATCAATCATCATCAAACCATCTCTTAAATAATAAAATATGTCATCTAAAATATGTGTTACCATATTTTGTATTGAGTGAGTAGATGATTAGTTTTTTTTTTTTTTTAATCATTGTATATACCCCCACACATTACTAGAATAGAACAGGGGGCAATAACATATACCTACTTTATTGATTTATTTATATTATATCAAAGTAAATTACTAAACAAGTTCTAAGGCTTACGAATATCATGAAAAAACCATGATGCATATACAAAAATACATTCTCAAGCCAACTTTTAGCTTTTCAAAGTCAAGGTAAATATGAAATTTTATTGTATATAAAATATATAAAGACATAATAACTCCTCCTTCAAAGGCCAATATTTTTAAGTTTGAAGGGCACAGATTTTATTTAACTATGCAAATAAACCTACAAAAACATAAAAGCTCTTGGAATGGAGGCTAATTTTTTGAGCTCCTAAAGGTTATATAATATTTTTATTGTACATAAAATAAAATATACAGAACAACAACTTTTTCCTTAATTATTTTTTAAATGACATTTGAATTTCATGAAAAATAATTGTTAAGAATAACGAAGGGTAAAATTATTTTTGCACTACTTTTGTTTGTTAATGCTTTTCTTACGCTTCAAAACACAAAATAGACATTCAGCTACAAATATTCCTCTACTGTAATCTATCTGCCACTATAGAAGCTACTCTTTTCCGTCATCCCGTCATACCTTCATTCTATGATTAAGCACATGGAAAGTTGATAAAAAGTTCGTTATGATCCGACATCTTCTTATTTCCCTATCAGCAATCCACTTGACCCCGAAGCACAGACATCACATTCATCATCGGGATAAGCAACACAAAAAAGAAAGAAAGAATCATGGAGTCAGTGGCCTCACCACTACCAACCCTAAACGAAAAGCACCTTGATATTAGAAAATCATATTCCCAGTTGTGGAGAGTTTGTTTGGAATCTGGATGATGGTTGCAGATCTTAGGATTGGGTCCTTGACGAAATTGTATAACTGATTTGGGTTATTGACATTACACCAACCGCCCGCTCTGGATCACCTGCCCCAACAAGAAAACCAAAACCCTTGACTTCGCATGCATTTCTTCCTTTTTCCCCCGCAAGCGTCCATATCAGCTATCACCCTCTCTTCCATACTCCACAGATTTGGTAAAACTTTGGTGCTTTTGAAAGCATGAAACCATGATGCAATTTATTGCTAAGAATACATAAGATCACCTAACGGCAGTTCTCAGAATTACCAAATCCTCCTCTCTGTTTTGGGACATCGAGTGCTTGGTAGTACATGGTGATACAAATAGTGTAATATCATATCCACCGATGTCTCCATTCATCCTAAATTTATACTCGTGATGGGGTAAATGTTGGGTTTTTTGTTCCTTGATAATTCGAACTCTAGAGATTTTATGTTTCTGTAGACTGGGCCAGGATTTAACAGTGACAGAATTAGATCCAGTGAGTGTGTATACATGCATACTTCATAAGTGGGTGTGAATGGATACCACGTCATGCCATTTTTACCTGGAAGCTAGCTTTTACGTTTTGGTAGAAGGATGAGAAAACCCATTTTCTTTGAACGGGGGAAACTGCACTTTTGGGTGGAAAGATGAGAAAATCTAGTTTCTTGAATGAGCTGTCTTCTCCTGGTTAGCGAAAATTGTTTCACTTTTCTTTGAAGCTTTGCTAATTTGTCGTTGCTCTTTGCTGGTGGATAGGACGTCATTTCCATCCGCTATCAATTTTTTAAAAAAAAATGTTAGGTGTTCAAGTTGTTTTCTAAAAAACAACTTCAAAATATAAATCAACAAATTTATATAAATATTTAATCAAATAAACTAATTATTATTTAAATAAATAAAAAATAATTAATAATAACAAAAAATAAAATATAAATACAATTTTTTCCTAGCCTATTTTTTATTGAATTGTTGCTAGTCTTCCAATGATATCTATAAAGATATTGTTGAAGTCAAGATATTTAATATCAAAATATGAGTAATTTATATGGTTATATTTAATAAATTTATTTATAAAAATAAATTTATAAAAAATAGATATACAAAAAATTTATTGAATAAAGTAAAAAAATTTGTTCAAGACTGCACATATTAAAAATTAAAAAAAATGTTTTTATTTTAAAAAATAGGTTTACTTTATATAAAATAAAATGTATAAAAAAATTATAGATAAATAATACTAACTTTATAAAAAAAATTAAACACACTCTATATAATTAAAAAAAACAATTGTTATTTCCAAAAAGTCAAATAAGCCAAAACAATTACATATAATTGATATTAATAAAAAATAAATGCAAAAAAGTATTTTTTAAAATACATATGAAAAGACAGTAATTAAAAAAATATATAAAATATGATCATATGTTATGAGTCTAATAAGCCAAGCTCAACACCTGATCCGTAAAGAAAGACCCTAGATGAGCTTTTTTTTTTAAAGTAAAATTGTCCACCCCATACTTTGTTAAAATGAAAAGGACAACATGTTGTCTATTAATCCTAAATTTTGGTTTGGATGTGATAGTAAAAATAGAGTTCTTTTTTAATCCAAAAATCTATTTTGAAACCAAAACATATAAAAAACTCCCTAAGAATCTTGTTAAACTAATCTATAATGTTCAAAAATATAAAAAAAAATTCCAAAACCCTAAATCAATCTGAAAATAAAAACTTTTCAAGCTTGGATATATTTTTATAGGTGTTTTCAAGGTTAAAAAAAAAAATTAAACTTAACTTTTCTTATTGTATGAAACTTTTTTACATAAAAATAAATTATTTTGACATTGTTATTAAACCTAACCCGACTCAGCGGGTCAACCTAGGACTCAATCAACCCAGTGGCTGGATTGGTCTGGGTTTATTAAAAGACCGTTTGGAGCAGCAATCTAAAAAAACTCGATCGACCTAGTTGGTCAACTCATGACCTGGGTGAACCCATACGAGACTTGGTATTTTTTTTTCAAATGTGGTTTTTCTCTTATACCTCTGTTTTTTCACATATATTTTTGTTGATTGTTAACACTTTTTAAAGTTCACTACATAAATATTAAAAAAATATTTTATTTTTTCAATTTAAAATTTGAAGTCTGTTAATGTATAATATATATACACTCTATATTTCTAAGAAAAAAATTATTTTTTCAATGTGGGATTTGAAATCCTTTTATATATATACACTTTATGTTCACAAGAAAAAAGTTATATTTTTTTAATATAGGATAAAAAATTTTAAAAATATATTTTTAAACTTCATTATTTACAACATGTATAACATATAATCACATGATTTTTTCATATAAATATTAAATATATATATTTTTAATTTTTTTAGATTAATCCGAGTTGATTTATGAAACTCAGGATTAGAGACCCAGCCCCATAGCCTGGTCAACCCTCAAGCCAAGTTTGATAACTATGTATTTTGGTGGCCTATATCTTTCTCAACGACAACTTTCATTATCTAATCTGGAATTTGAGAACCTCTTTTTTCTCCTCCACTCAGAAAAGACTAAAAAAAAGAAAATAAAGTTTCGTATTAAAATATATATTTTTAAAATTATAGGGACTAGTCACCTTATAGTTAAAAAAGATTAGGGATGAAAATAAAATTTTAATTTTTTTTCAAAACTACCACTTATGTTATCTGTGTTTTTCCCTTCAGTCTCTTGTTTTTCAATTCAACCCTCACTCTATAAAAAATATGCAGTTAAGCTTTAAACTGGGCTTAAAAAGATTTAATCATGCAAAAAAAAAGTTCAAGGATCAAATTAATTTTTTTAAAAAATCTCAATATTACAATCCATAATGATATTATAAGTAATTTGTTGCCGCTAAAAGTTTTTCTTTTCTTTTTGTCTTGTTCATTTACGACTTATTAGATAGATGGCTTGTGCATTACTGCAAAATGATTCATAAACAATATAAATGGTTATTGTAATAGTAGTTGAAAGTTAGATTTATGAATGTTTTAATATTTGCAAACCATGTTAGATCCATGCGCCTTGGGTCTAGCACCTCTGCTAGATTTTAGTTTCTAGAGTTTGGTTGTGCCACACCTAGGTTCTCGAGGTTTGTCTATTAGTGTGAGACCTAAGAAATTTAGGTTTGACACCCTTGCCAAACCTATGGCGCCTGGGTCTGACAACCTTTCCAAACCTAAGACACTGGGGTCTAACAACTATGTCTGACCCAAGCACACTTGAAGTCTGATTGTTTTGCTAAATTGGAGCGCCTAAAGTCTAACAGACATGTTTTATCTCAATGCCAAGTGTCTGGCAACCATGCCATTTCCAGCACCTGGGGCTTGATTGTCATGCTTGACCCCAACACCTACGGTATGACTGTTTTATCAAACCTAAACACTTAAAGATCTAACACACATGATTAAAATCAACACTAGGTGTCAAACATCCATGCCATCTAAGGCTTGACAAGCATGCTTAACCCCAGCGCCTAGGGTCTGATTGGTTTGTCAAACCTAAACACCTAAGATTTGACAAACATGATTAACATCAACACTAGGTATTTGACATCTATGTCATTTCCCAACCCTTGAGCCTAGCATCAATGTCATACATAAACATTTAAGGTGTCATTCTTTCTACATCTGGTGTCTAGCAGTCTTATCATACCCTAGCCTTATCATAACTTGACGTCTAGGGTATGGTTATCAAGTTTTTTGGATATAGCAAAGATACCAGATCTATATTGTTTGAATTTGGCATGATAAATCAATTTTTTTTAAAAAAAAGTTCACAATCATATCAATTATTGATCTCATTCATGATAAGTTAATTTAATTAAATAATAAAACTAAATGAAAAAAAGGTTTAAGGGTTAATTACTAAAATTTTTAAAAATGGATAATTACAAAAATATTTTTATATTTTATTTTTTTATTTTTTTTCTTCATATTTTTACCATCACTTCTATTATATGAGCAATGAGAGCGAGGTATCATGTTCAGGTTCCACTTTTTGAAACACATGCAGCAGAAAAACACACCACTACTAGGTCCTAGTGGCAATTTGATAATAATTTGGTGATTATACCATGGTAACTATTTTTGAAAGCATGTTCATCAACATCTTTATCTATTACAAAAGGAGGCAAATAATAATAATAAAAGTGGTTTTAATTAAAGAATGGACAAAAAAATGTAGTGGTTATAGCTAAAGAAGAGACAAAAACAATTAAAAAAACAAAGTGGTTTTAGATAAAGAGGGATAAGAACAAATTATAAATAAAGGCAAAAGGTAAGGTGAGAAAGTATAGATGTTACATTGCATTAATCGCACGCATAGGATGAGGCAATTAAAGGTTTTCTTTTGCTGGTGCTAATTTTATACGCGCAAGAGTATCATTATATTTTGTTAGTTATTAATTTATATTAAATTTCATTGTATAAATACACTGGAAGAAGCTTTTATTTTTTTATTTTGGAATTAAAAGCCCATTAATATATATATATATAAAATACATATTTTTTAATGTAGGATAAAAAATATTTTTTATTTAAATACTTTAACTTAAAAAAATAAAATAGTATTTTTACAATATAAAATTAAAAAAATATTTGAAAATGATCTTTTAATATTTATTTTTTTATAACATATATTGTATGCATTTATATGAATTATTTTTTAATTTTTTTATATAAAATACTAAAACCTCAAACATATTTTTTTTATTTTTTCCAAGTAGACCTAGGATCTATTTCCTAGACCGGATCAACCTCAATCTTAAAATTTATTTTTTCATCAACTATTCCAAATACATTATTAAAATTAAAATGTTATTTAGATTTGTTTTTAATTATCTATTGTAATTCTTCAATCTCCACTCCAAGTTTTTTAGAGGTATTTGAGCGTGTTTTCAAATATTTTGATTTTTTAAAAATAAATTTTTATATCTATATATATATATATAGATATAGATATTTAGATTGTTTTTAATATATTAATATTAAAAATAAATTAAATTATTTTAATATATTTTTAAATAAAAATATTTTAAATTATTACTGCTACCACAACAGTAACCCTTATTCAGGCACCCCTTAGCGGCATGAGGTGCGTCGTGCACTCCAATTCCAAGGTTCTGCAGGGGAAAAAAAAAAAAACATGATTAACAAGCCGATCAGTATACAGTAACCATTATTTTTTCCGAGCAAATAATAGTACATTAAGCAATAATTAAAACCCATTCTATTTTCTTTTTCATAAGTGAGGAATTAATCGATGGATGCATCTTAAAGTCGAAATCCTGAAATGTATGATCCTTTGAACTTGACTTGTTGAAAAAGCATCGCTTCAACTTTGATATGTTTTTTAATCATAGGAGGGATTATTTTTAAAAATAATTTTTATTTTAAAATTAATTAAAAACAATGTTTAGTTATTTTTTAAAATTCAATTTTAATATAAATATATTTAAATAATTTAAAAATATATAAGTAAATGAATTTAAACTAAAAAAATAGAATTTTAAAAAAATAATATCCAATAGACAACAAGAAAAAAGCATTAAGAAATCATAGGAAATAACTTATTTATGGTATCGTTTGATATCGGGCTTGTGAATGAGGTTCACCTACAATTATATATATTTTATTTGACAAAGAAAAAAATGTTTTTTAACCAATAGAATCCACTAAAAATTATAATGAAATAGAGGTTTTGGAGAAGCAGCATTTGACTACTTCTGCTTAAGAATAGCTCCAACCGAGCAGCTAAATAATAAGCTAAATGTTCTTTACCTTTTATTTCTTCTTTTTTACTGTTTGCATTTCAATGGAGAAGCTAAACAAATAACCAAAATAACTATTTGTTTCCTTAACAGTTATTTCTACATTTAACTATAGAAATGACCAAAATGATAGTTGTTGACAGACGACTATTTTTATAATCGTTGGTTAACAACTTTTTTTTTTAATATAGAAGAAATTTTCTATAAATACATAAAAAAAACTTGTAGTTTTAAATTTTTGTATTGTGCCTCACCCTTCTCTCAAGTTTAAAAAAACAAAAATTAATTATTTTCTGGTTAATTATTAACATCGATTGTGTTAATTAGCTGGAATTAAAAGATATGCTTATTTAAAAGCTTTTTTTATTTTATTTTTTATATCTCTTGATTTTTTAGATTTTTTGTTGTTAATTTAATATTTGTGATGAGATTTATTTCTTTATTACTTTTATAAATTACTCATGTTAATTATATAATTAATAACATCATAATTATATTATATGTAAAATATCTAAATTAGTTATATAATTATATTAAAATTAATTTAACATGAAATATATTAAAATATAAATGACTTTTCTAAATATTTTTTTACCATGTACATAATTTAAAAAGTTATATTTATACTATTCAAAAAGTCATTTTCTTCATTTGCTCTTCAATATAACATTTCCTATTGAAGATGCTCTTGGGAAGTAAGATATAACAGTGGAGTACGACTTCACTGTACAATGCACTGTTCACTAAATTTAAATTAGTATTTTTAAAAAATTAAAAAAAGTTTAGTTTTTTTTTCTTGAAAAGTCAGTGTAGTTAAGTGATTTCACTCATACCATTCATGTGAACGTGAACAATATTTTTTTTGTTTTTTTTTAAATTAGTTTAAGGCGAATTAAATTTACTCATACTGTAATCTCAATTTTATTCTTGATAATATTTTATTTAATTTTATTGCATACTCAAAAAATCATGAAAATTGTAGTTTTTGTTGAATGAATTTTATATGTAATGAAATTCTAATTTTTTTAAATTGAGTTTTAGTTTAAAAACTAGTATTTAATATTATGTAATAACACTACATAAATTAGAAGGGTATAGCATGATGACATGATATTTGTGAAATTTGATCGCAATTCTAATTATATTATTACAGGATCCGACCCAGTTGAAAAAAAATAATTTTTATTTTTATTTTTATTGTGTTTTATTCAAAAAAATTAGAAAGAGATCGTTTGATAACGTAGCAAAAAATTTAGTTTTTGTTATTGCATACTTAATAAATCATGAAAAATACAGTTATTGTTAAATACATTTTATATGTGATGACATTGCATGTAGTTTAATGAAATAATAAAAAATATTTGATATTAATATTATTTATTTTATAATGTAATAATAGTAGTTAAATCTACAATATTTAAATTAAAAATATTTTTTAATTATTTTATAATATTAATCTGAAAAGTATTTTTTTAACCAAATATATTAAATTATTTTTTATTCAACCTCAATTTTAACAACAGTTTTAATTAAATATATATTTTTTCAAACTAGCCTGCACTTTCTATAAAACAACTTTTTTAAAATTACAATCATAATAATAACCGCAGTACCAAATACAAATTAATTAAAATAATATTTATTTATTTTTTAAAATTTAATTTTAGTATAAACATATTAAAATAATTTAAAAATATATAAGTAAATTAATTTAAACTAAAAAAATAAAGTTTTTAAAAAATAATATCCAACAGACAACAGGAAAAGAGCGTTGAGAATCGTGGGAGGTAACTTACTTATGTCTTAATGAAACCGCGGCGACATTGGAAAGTTATGATATATTTATCCTCACGGTCAAATTTGTGGCCTCCCAGGCCAGCCCTGAGGTTGGTCAAAGCTTCTTCCACACCTTCCGTGTCTGCTACGGATAACCGCGATACGAATGACGACACGCTAACCTGTTGCCTGTTCCTTAATAATTCTCCCACATTTAACTTCCCAGATCCCAAAAGTACCCTCGAGATCCCTAACATATTTAACATATTTGATTCATTCCCAGACACATGTTGCCCGTGTTAAACCAAAAAATAATAAGTCAGGAGAAAAATACAAATGAATTAAAAAAAAATCGTTGGTCCCCGCTTCCATATGTATAGAAAATACTTTTTTAGATGACAATACAAAAAATATGTTAATACTGGTATTTGAATTTAATTATAACGGACTAAGATATTAATACATTTTATAAGAAAATAGATTAATCTTGCTTCTCTATTGTATTCTATTTATACATTTTATTAATATAATTCTTTAAAAATAAGTTAATCCTGTTTTTTTAATATATATAGCTACTTATATATCACATAAAACCTAAATTACTTTTACCTATATGCTTAAAAAATCATCTTGATTCAATAACTTAAATTATTAGGTAAAATTTTAAGATATAATTTATATTTTTTTCTAGTATATTTTTTTAAATGAAAGTCTTTTGCACTTAAAATTTATATAAATTTATTTTATCTTATATTTAATTTTTATTAAATAAATAAAAATAATGAGATTTGAATTATTGACTATTGATCATCAAGGTATTAATAACATATCAAAGAACCAACTCAATCACATAACTTAAGTTATTAAATAAAGTTTTAAGATATAATTTATATTATTCTCTAATACATATTATTTTATTTTAACTTTATTTTCATTATTAAATTTCTAAAAAATGTTTTAAAATTGATCAATAAAATATAATAATTAAAATTTAAAAAATCATAAAATTATATATAAAATCATTAAAGTATTATATTAAACACTTGTGTCAACTTTTTTATTTCTCTAGAAAAAGCCTCATAAAATCTTTGTCATTTTTTTCACCATCGCTATTGATATTAAAAAAAGACTCCTTTAAATGAACTATAGAATTTATGTTGATGTCTATATTTTTAATTTTTATTGTAAGTTTAAAATTTTAAAATAATAATATTATATCAAAATTTAATAAATAATTAATTGGATCTTCGTTATTTTTCTTCCAGGGGAGCCATTGGTAATCTTTTTATGTTGCTCTTGACTAAAAAAATGATTTTAATCTTTTGATAAATTCTATTAATATTAAAAGGACCCTTTGTTTAACAGATACAACAAAATCTTTATTCGTATCTACATTTTTAAATCATTTATTTAAAATAAAATTAATTTTTTGGTATTAATTTAATCATATTAAAAATAAGTGGAGATATGAATAAATTTTTTATTATACCCTATGTATATGTGCTAAATGTGGATGATTTTATTCAAATATTATTTCTAGACGTACGGTACTGTATTGGATTTTAAACTCTTGATTTTTTTTTCTTAGACTTAATTTTAATATATTTATGTAAATTTTACGGATATACATGTAATACCTGTGCTAAAAATGCTAGTATCTATAAATCAAGAATACGTAAGTTTATACTTATCTGGTTAAGCAACGTGTTTTTTTATGCAAAAACTGATTTGATGATCAAAAACTGTTTTGATGATATATTTATCATTGAAGAAAAATATAAAATTAGATTCCAAATAAGATTAATTGGTATGACTATTAAATTTAGGTGAATTTTATTAAGTTTAAAACTTCAATTTACAATTTTAAATAAAATCACTGGAGGCTTTGTCGTGTAATAAACGGGAATGTTTCTACCTTAACATTCAAAATTATTAATTAACAAAAATTATTAATCATTTGAGGATTTTATTGGAGTTCTTCAGAATAATATTTTTTATATTAATTTTATTTTTTAATATTAAATTTTTTAAAAATTAAATTTTATATATATTTTTAATTTATTTTAATAAGTTATCTCATATTTATGATTTAGACCGTAAATATGACATGTTAACTTGATTTATTTGAGATTTTTTTAAATAATTTTTTTAATTTTATCCTTTAACATTTATTTAGTTAGGAATTATATATAATGATTTTGTTCCAAATTATTTTTCTATGAGGTTAATTTTATCTAGTGAATCAAATCACGAGTTTGACAAATATTAATAAAAAAATAAAAAGAAAAGAGGATTTTATTAAACCCCTCCTCATATAACATTATTCACTATAATACTATTTTCTCTTTCTTTTTTTTTCAATTTTAATTCCATTGCTTATCATTAAATTTATTAGGAATTGAACTTCATATTTTTTTTAATTTACTTTTTATGAAGTTATTCTAGTCTTATAACTTATATTGCGGATTTGATGAGTTAATTTAGTTAAATTAAATTTATACTTTTTTTATTTTTTTTTTAATTTTATCCTTCAATATTTATTTAATTAAAAAATAATTTTATAATTTATTTTAACTTGTTTTTTATAAAATTATATTATTTATCTTATAATTCTAATCACGAATTTGAGCAATAAAAATATTTATTTTACAGAAAACTACACTCCTAGCTAGGCAAATTTAATTGATAAAAACGTTCATTTTGTAGAAAACTAGCTCGATAATTTCATGCACAGAACCAAATCAGCTAGTAGCTTGGGAACATGTTATTAGTGTTTTTCTATTATAGTTTCCTCCTTTGATAAATCTTAGTTCAGTTCCTAACTCGTGTTCATGTGAAGTTGTTGATTAGATTTATTTTTTATTTTAAAAAATTGAATAATTAGATTAAATTTTAATTAATTTAATAATATAATAAAAAAAATATTATCTTGAATAGACTAGACCAATAGTGAAACTCGCAGCCACAATATGAATTATGTCCGGGTAACATGTTTATTATGCATAATAAATTATGAGAAAATAATCTGATAAAAAAATTAACAATAAATAAAAACAAAACTATAAAAACTATTAAATAAATATAGATTAAAATATTTAATATCTCAACACAAATCATTTAACTACCCGTGTTTAATAAATTTGATAATTAAAATTAATTTATAAAAGAAATCATGTGTGAAATTTATTAAATTAAATAAAAGAAATAAAATACCATGTAAGGTCCTATATATTAAAAAATTATAAAAAATAAATATTTTTAATTTTTAAAAATAAATTTAATCCATATAAATTAAAAAATTACAGATCAATCATACCTCTTTAAAAATTAAACACACTTATTATAATTTAAAAATAATTGCTATTTAAAAAATGTTAAATAACCTAAAAATAACATAAATAAAATATATTAATTAAAATATAAAGTTAAAAGTTAGTCTAAAAAAGATATATAAAAAAATACCTATTAAAAAAAAGACAAAACATTATTAAGTCGGGTAAGTCGGATCCAACTTTAGGCCCATCAAAGCTAGCCCCATGCAAGCCTTTAATCCTTTCTTTTAAGTTAACAGGAACAAATAAACCATAAATCAATTATTTTATTTTATTTAAAAATAAATAAATAATATTTTGTATAAATTTTTCTAGTTCCAACTTATACGATAACAAAAAAAAAAATAGAGTTTATATTTTTTTTATCCAAAAAAAGAATTTACAACCTATTTTAACTTGAACATAAAGAAAATATCATAACAACATTATTAAGCTAATCTATAACCTTAAAAAATACTAAAAAAATCTTAAAATTTAATTTTAACCTGAAACAAAAAATCTTTTTAAGTTTAAATATATTGTTTAGCTACTTTCAAGATAAAAAAAACACACAAAAAACTCCTTTTATTATATAGAATTATTTTACCAAAAAAATTTATTATTTTAGTTGCTAAAATTATCATTAATAACAAATTTTTTAAATTCAGTAAGTCCCTCTCTCTTACCCAACAAAAAGATAAAAAATAAAAAAATAAAATTTAGTATTAAAATTAAATTGTTTTAAATTAAAGTGATTGGTTAAATAAGAGCTAAAAAAATAAGAGACTAAAATAAAATTTTCAAATAAATTTCAATGTTGCCACTTAATTTTATTTGTTATTTTCCCTTTGATCATCTATTTTTCAATTCATTATTTTTTTATAAAAAAATATGTAATTAGATATTAATTTGGATTTAAAAGGGTTAAATAATAAAAAATAAAAATTTAAAAATAAAAATAATTTTTTTAAAAAAATCACTACTCTAATCCATAATATATAATATAGGTGAGATAATGAATCATAACGTGGATACAGAGCTATTTTAGTTTCTTATAATGTTTGTAAATGACCACGGTCACTTAATCAAGATTGCTCACGTAGGCATTGATTGGCCCAGTGGTGATAGGCGTTTTGTGTCTTCTGTTGTCACGGGTTCGAACTTTGGAGTTGTATGTTTGTCAGCCCCGCGTTGTCTTACCTGCTTGCTAGGTTTGCAGGGTGTTTAGTGGGCCGTAAAAATTAATCATGGTGCGCATAAGCTGACCCGGACACCCCACATAAAAAAAAAAAAAGAAAGATTGCTCACGTAGACAACACTTTAAATGGCGATGCTAAGAAAAGATTGGCGGCGATCATGTCCATTAATGCATCTTCTCTCACAGATAAGCTGCTGCTGATACTGTGTTTGATATGATAGCAGAAATAAAATTATTTTTATTTAAAATTATATAAAAATAACATTATTTTTATTTTTTCTAAATTTATTTTTAATATTAATATATCAAAACTATTAAAAAACATAAAAAAATTAAAAATTAACAAAACAGTGGTTAAACTGCTACACTAAACTGTCCCTGAAACAAACTCGATCTATAATGGTTATAAGAATTATTTAATATAAATTTCACAATACATTAAATTTAAATTCATTTTTGCATTCAAATTAAATACAAATGTCAATGTCTGAGCAGGAACACTTTAAATACAAGGACAATATTTTTTTTATTAATAGAAAAAGAAAGACGAACCAACTAAATAAAAATTATTGTAAATAATTAGGTGTAGACTATAAACGGAAGCGACAGAGACGCCCACAGGCTGAAGCAGAGAGGCAGTACAGATTACAAAACCACCAACCATGCAAGTACAGAGGGCAATTATGTACTTACATAACTTCTTTTTTCCGAGTCGTAGTGGAAAAAAAGTCGCTGTCCCAGCCAATAAATCTTCCCTCGTAGCCCTCTCCCTCTTCCCATCTCTCTGGCCGTTCTCTCTCCCAACTTCTCTCAATCTTCCGTTTTAATTACTTCAGTTCCCTCTGATATATCTAGAGAAAAAGAGGTTGGCTCTGCGTGTGACCCCAATTGACGTCACCTAGAATGAGAGACCTACAGTTGGCCCAGGTTTCTGGAACTTTGAAATCCCCTCCGGCCATGATTTCTGCCGGCGAAGGCGATGCTGATGACATGAAGGAGGATGTTAGGCTTCTTGATTCTTATGAAAGCCTTGGAGATAATGATAATTCGCATAGAATTGTGATCGACGAAGATGGACTTAAGAGAATTCAAGTAAGAGTTACAGGGATGACTTGTGCAGCTTGTTCCAATTCTGTTGAATCAGCATTGAAGAGCGTTAATGGGGTTTTCAGAGCTTCTGTTGCTTTGCTTCAAAATAAAGCTGAAGTTGTATTTGACCCTGCTTTGGTTAAGGTAGGTTGGTATTCTTGGCGGTGGCTAAATTGAAAAATATTACGATTGAATTTTGATTTTTTTTTGTGGCGTTTGATTGTTAAATAGGAGATGAGTTATTGTTAGTTCTTAGAGATTCTTAGCTTTTAATTAGTTAGTAGCTTTGATTTTATTTTGGTTATTTTGAAATTTTGTTTTGCTGAATTGGATCGTATTTTATTGCTCAATGTGAAATAGTTTTAGATTTTCAGTTTGGGTTTGGTTATAGATGATGGTGGATTGGAAGTTGTTTTTATAGCATAGTGTTTTGAACTGAATGTTCTAAGTTTTAAAGCCGAGCTGAATATCTTACTTCTGACTATTAAGCTCTAGGTTGGTTTCCATATCGCTATTGAGTTCATATATTTTCAACCACGGCTTAATTTTTTTCTTAATGTACATTCATGGATCTTATATCATATAGACTTGATTGAGGAACTTCTTTGTGGTTACAGTACTTCTGATGTTAGAAAAGATCTAAGATGACATATTAGTCCTAAATGATGAGAAAGGTATGATTTGACATTGCTATTGATGAAGCAGAACAACAGGACATCCTATATTACCACTTACTCTGGATGCATTCAGGTTAAAGATTTCTTGCTCCTACATTTCCCTTTTTGAATACACTCAGAAAGTTCGACTTTGAAATTCTAGGTCCTCATTTTCTGAATACATTTCTTGCTATGGTTGGTGGTTTGGTAAATTGAAATATTCAGGTACTCAAAAAAATTGTATATTGTATGTTTTATAGATTGATTGCAATGCTTCAAGTGAATGTCAAGGTTATATATTTGTGGCTTATGAAAGAGGGTTTCCACAGTTGTTGAAAGACACCTAGATAACAGGATCGCTGAGATGTTTATATAACTGTGAGAGATTTATGTCACATGGTTTCCTTCTCTGAATGGCTTGTGAACTGCATGGGCTTTTACTTTGTGTGGCTTAACCTCTGTTAATCTAAATGTACTGATGTATTTTATAAATGCCTCCGAATTCAGGATGACAATATCAAGAATGCAATTGAGGATGCAGGCTTTGAAGCGGAGATTCTATCTGAACCCATTAAATTAAAAACAAAGCCAAATGGAACCCTTTTGGGGCAGTTCACAATTGGAGGTATGACCTGTGCTGCCTGTGTAAACTCTGTTGAAGGCATTTTGAGAGATCTTCCTGGTGTCAAAAGGGCTGTGGTGGCTTTAGCTACTTCTTTAGGGGAAGTTGAGTATGACCCTATTGTCATTAGCAAAGATGATATAGTGAATGCTATTGAAGATGCTGGCTTTGATGCATCTCTTGTACAGAGCAGTCAACATGATAAAATTGTACTTGGAGTTTCTGGGATATTCAGTGAGGTGGATGTACAGCTTTTAGAGGGAATACTGAGCATGCTTAAAGGAGTAAGACAATTCCGTTACCTCTGGATATCCAGTGAACTAGAAGTTCTCTTTGACCCTGAAGTTCTAGGTTCTAGATCCTTGGTTGATGGGGTTGAGGGGGGGAGCAATGGGAAATTTAAATTACATCCCATTAATCCTTACTCAAGAATGACTTCTAAAGATGTTGGAGAGACCTCTGTTATGTTTCGACTTTTCATTTCCAGCGTGTTTCTTAGTGTGAGTATTTTCTTAACATGCTAATGGTTTTGATTATCTCTTCAATAGTGTACTTCTAATGTTTTTTCTTTCTTTCTTTATGTTTATGTGTGTGTGTGTGTGTGTTGGGGTTTGTTGGTTGGTGAGTATGTTGAGGTTAGTTTACAGTTGGTATCATTGTCTACCTGCTTTCATACACAAGTGTGCGCAGTATATCTCCTGGTTTCTTCCAAGGACCGAGGATAATTGAGAAGGCATTATATGTTAATACATTCTTTGGGAATCTCGCTATGGTGACATCTTCTCTTTGAACACTTGGAAAGCCCATATAGGCATCTGTTTGTTTCTTTGTTGGTCTGTTTTTATTTTTTACTGTTTTATTAATTATTGGCATTTGATGAATTGTATCCAGATTCCCATCTTTTTCATGCGAGTAATTTGCCCTTATGTACCACTGTTGTCTTCCTTGCTGCTATGGCGCTGTGGACCCTTCCTAATGGGTGATTGGTTGAAGTGGGCATTGGTGAGTGCTGTTCAATTTGTAATTGGGAAGCGCTTCTACGTGGCAGCTGGTAGAGCCCTTCGAAATGGTTCAACCAATATGGATGTTTTAGTTGCATTGGGAACTTCAGCCTCATACTTCTACTCTGTTTGTGCACTACTATATGGTGCAGTCACTGGCTTTTGGTCTCCAACATATTTTGAGACAAGTTCCATGCTGATTACATTTGTATTGTTGGGGAAGTATTTGGAGTGCCTTGCCAAGGGGAAAACGTCAGATGCTATCAAGAAGTTAGTAGAACTTGCTCCAGCAACAGCACTGCTGGTTGTCAAAGACAAAGGTATTTTTTCGATCTTTCCTTTTTAATTTTTTGCACCTGAGATATGGTTTGAAATTATCTCATAATTTTTTTTTCACAATGAGCTATAGCCAATATCAAAACAGAGACAAATTCCCCTCATTCTTAATCAGGCTAAAAATAATAAAAGTGAAGTACAAAAACCATTGAAAAGCTAGGGCCCTGTTTGTTTTTGCGTTTGAAAAGCGCTTTTGAAAAAAATTATTTTTTTTATATTTTTCTTTGCTTCAAATTAATATTTTTTTGGTGTTTTTAGATCATTTTGATGCACTAATATAAAAAATAATTTTTAAAAAATAAAAAATATTATTTTGATACATTTATGAGTGAAAAATATTTTAAAAAGCAATCACAACCACACTCTTAAGTAAATTTTGGTTCATTGTCTAGGTGGAAGGTGCATTGGAGAAAGGGAAATAGATTCATTACTTATTCAGCCTAGTGACACATTAAAAGTTCTTCCTGGTACCAAAGTTCCGGCTGACGGTGTGGTTGTATGGGGTTCAAGTTACATTAATGAAAGCATGGTGACTGGTGAATCTGCACCTGTTTTGAAAGAAACTAGCTCATCAGTTATTGGAGGTACGATGAATTTACACGGTGCTCTTCACATAAAAGCTACTAAAGTAGGATCAGATGCTGTTTTGAGCCAGATAATTAGTTTGGTTGAGACAGCCCAGATGTCCAAAGCTCCAATTCAGAAATTTGCAGATTATGTAAGTATCACCTAAGTGGCTTTGGCTTGGATCTACTTTACCACTATTGTTCTTCTGGTAGAAATTTTTTATGGAATATGTCATCTGCTTTGGGAAGAATTGCAGTTCCTGTTGCTTGCCTATCTGTAGTAACTGAATGAGTTTTCATGCACTAAGTAAACTGTACCTTTGTTAAACACTTGTTTGCTGTTGCCAAACATGTCCTTGCTAAATTGCCAATCCATATTCTTATGTGCCAAATATATGCTATGCATTAGCTTAATTGTCTCTTATTTTGATGTAAAAAGGTCCAATTTCAGTTGTATTAATGTTAATTTGAGCTAGTTTTCTTGGGATGAGGGAGACACTGCTATGATCAGAATAAAAACTGGCTTTAAGACTGCCAGTTTTGTCTTTCTGGAATATTTTATAGTTCATGTTGCTGTTGGCTGTTTTTACAAATAAATTGTCAAGGGGATTATGTATTACTTGATATAAAAGTTCAGTCAATTTTTTAAATCTCGTAATCCAGTTTTTCTTTGTCTGTTCCCCTCCACTGAATTATTGGTATTGCTAGATCTCGGATAGACGGAAACCAATAGCATATTTTATCTCGTTTGGACATTACTTGCTAAAACCATCTCACTTGTGTCTTGTTTTATTTACATATCTGATTGTTCATTTCTTTCTGGCCACTCTTTTTTTCTTAGGCAATCATTGGTGTTATTATGCATATAGACAGATATGTACTCAGATTGTCTTACTCTTTAATATTCTTCTTATATTAGATGTCTCTATGAATTGCAGGTGGCAAGCATTTTTGTTCCTATAGTTGTTGGATTGTCCTTGGTGACATTCTTTAGCTGGTAAGTTCATTGCTTGTTTTCCTTTGTTGATGTGGCATCTTATTTTTTTTAATGGTTGTATTCATAAATTCTTTTGATTAAATACTTTCTGTAATTGTTTGCAGGTACATTAGTGGAATTTTGGGAGCTTACCCAGCAGAATGGCTTCCAGAAAATGGCACTTACTTTGTCTTTTCCCTAATGTTTTCAATCTCAGTTGTGGTAATTGCATGCCCATGTGCACTTGGCCTGGCAACACCAACCGCTGTCATGGTTGCTACTGGGGTTGGGGCTAACAATGGTGTGCTGATAAAAGGAGGAGAAGCTTTGGAAAGGGCCCAGAAGATTAAGTACGTGATATTTGATAAAACAGGTACTCTAACCCAGGGAAAAGCCAGTGTTACTGATGCAAAGGTTTTCACTGGAATGGGCCGTGGAGAATTTCTCAGATGGGTGGCCTCTGCAGAGGTGATTTTTTGCTTGTCAAATGTATCTTTGCATGTGTTTGCGTTTGATGATTATGATGTGTGCATACACAACCTATGAACACCCCCCCTCCCACTCAAAAATATAAAAACAATCTCTGATTCTCCATTACCTTGTTTACATGTCTCAGGCTAGCAGTGAACATCCACTGGCAAAAGCAATAGTGGAATACGCACGTCATTTCCATTTCTTTGATGAACCTTCAGCAACCAGCCAAACCCCCAGCAGAGAGTCTGCAATCTCTGGGTGGCTTCTTGATGTCTCAGACTTCTTGGCTCTTCCTGGAAGAGGTGTGAAGTGCTTTGTAGATGGAAAACAAGTTTTGGTGAGTTCCTTGGCATAATAAATATGTAACATATTACAGCTTGAATCTCAAGAAAAATGTTCAATCACTTCCGGGAATACTCATAGGACTGTATTCTTAACAGGTTGGTAACCGGAAACTTATGACTGAGAATGGAATTGCCATTCCAGACCAAGTAGAACATTTTGTAGTAGAGCTTGAAGAAAGTGCAAAGACAGGCGTCCTTGCTGCGTTTGATGACAAAATAATTGGTGTTTTGGGGATTGCAGATCCATTAAAGAGAGAAGCTGCTGTAGTGATAGAGGGCCTTCTGAAAATGGGTGTCAACCCAGTCATGGTGACAGGGGATAATTGGAGGACAGCACGTGCAGTTGCTAAGGAGGTTAGTATATTTTCTATAATACCTTGCACATAATTTTTTTCCGGAAACTCTGACCTACTTTCACAAAGAAATTTTAACACAATTTTGAACAGTTTGTAGATCCATGACTGAATTGAATGAAACAATCACTTTGTTGTTATCCCCTCTTTCGTGAAACTAGACACCAACGCTGTGGAAATATGATCTCCCTATTTATGCGTCCTGGTTCTGATCAATCTTTACTATTTCTCTTGATCCCACAAGACAATAGAATCTAAAGTCCTTCCTTAATTGATGTCTGACCTTTTGCTGTGGAAGAATTATTATCATTTTAATCTTCACCGATATGATTTTTTTCAATACTTCACATGAAGTGAAAATTTTGCACTACAACGTGTTTTCAAACAGTTCTAGTAGTGATTGAGGAACCCACATGAAACAATAATAGTTTCCTAGTTTTGCTGAATAAGTAGCTGTTGATTGCTGGCATCATTGGCTCATTCCCTCTCATTTGTGCTGTTATTAATAGGCCTCTTTTTGAACCAAAGTGCTCCATCGCCAGCTTCGTGTTGGTCATTGTTATTATGCTATATGGCTCTTTATATGCTGATTTTAGCTGCACTTTGCCTACTTACTTGGAGGCTAAAACCAAACTTAAGCTATTTTTCTGTGTGAAAAAAAAAAATTCGATTTACATCGGGTGGGCTTTATATTTTGGCTGTAATGCAAATAACCTGTAGTTTTCCTTCTCTATTGTTTGGAAGGGAATTTTTTTTCTTTGTTCATTTTTCTTTTCAAGTAAGCCTAAAGACTTTTTGCTGAGCAGGTGGGCATTCAAGATGTCAGGGCTGAAGTAATGCCAGCTGGCAAAGCTGATGTTATCCACTCATTTCAAAAGGATGGAAGCATCGTATCAATGGTGGGTGATGGCATCAATGACTCGCCTGCTCTAGCTGCTGCAGATATTGGTATGGCAATTGGGGCAGGGACGGATATTGCCATTGAAGCTGCTGACTACGTGTTGATGAGGAATAACTTGGAGGATGTAATCACAGCCATTGATCTCTCAAGAAAAACCTTCTCTCGCATTAGACTGAATTATATTTTTGCCATGGCTTACAATGTGATCGCAATACCTATTGCTGCCGGGGCTCTATTCCCTTTTCTAGGGATCATGTTGCCACCATGGCTAGCCGGTGCTTGCATGGCTCTCTCATCTGTAAGTGTTGTGTGCTCTTCTTTGCTTCTTCGAAGATACAGAAAACCCAGACTTACCACCATCTTGGAAATAACCGCGGAGTAGAAAGAGAGAAAAACAAGAACTGTAATTGTCAGATCCCTTCTCTAGGGATCATGTTGCCACCATGGGTAGCCGGTGCTTGCATGGCTCTCTCATCTGTAAGTGTTGTGTGCTCTTCTTTGCTTCTTCGAAGATACAGAAAACCTGGACTTGCCACCATCTTGGAAAAAACCACGGAGTAGAAAGAGAGAGAAACAAGAACTCTAGGTGTCAGATCCGTAGGGAAAAAAAAGAGAAGAAAAGGGAGATGAAGAGGAGGATGGGACATAAAATTCTCAATTTTGTATCTATTTTTCTTTCTTTCCCACACTGTTATACGCCGAGGGGATGCAATTCATTACCCGAAATGTAAATGTACTTGTATAATGTAATCATTGTTGTATTTTCTTGTGGTCTTCCCCATTCAATGAAAAGGGTTTGGTTCGCTCTCTCTCTCTCTCTCTCTCGTTCGTTTGTTGTACTCTGACAGTTCATTGGTGTGAAAATAATCTTGGTTTCTGGACATTGAAAGAATTCGTGGAAACTACTTTTGGGGTGGCTTGGTTCACTAGCGATGCTGTATTGCTGGAAAACGTACACCTAGGGTTTTAAAGTTGAAGCCACCTGGACCTCCTTACGGCGCAACAGGCTTGTCAACTGGTTTTCAGAATGGGACTCTCTCTTTAAAGTGAGTTCCGGTCAGTGAGGTGGGAGGATATAGCTGCAGTTTTTTTTTTTTTTCCTTAAATCAATAAATTAAGATCACAGCACCAAAACTGCCACAGTAGCAGCAAGGCGGGAAGGAAGCACATCAAGTCAATAATTATTTATTTTTTGAATAGCCGAGACAAGGCACCCGCATGAACTGCGTGAGCTTCGACACAGGCAATATTATAGATAAAATTCAAGAACAAATGCAAGGGCTGTGTGGGAGAAGCAAGAGATCAGAGTATATATTATAAAATCATTGATTGATGCTGGTAGAATGAAGGCGCAGCAATCTTCACCAGTCCACCAAGGTGCCACACCCGCAAAGTGATCAAATCAAATTTCTTTATGTATGGGATGAAACATATACAGTATTATATTATATAGACCAAGTCAAGTCTAAAAAAGTTTGTTGGCAATAAATCCGTTCATATAATTCAACTGTTGTCGGAGAGATGATAAGTTCGATCTGGAAAATTGTTTATCTCACCGGTCTCTGTTCTGCACCTACCGCTGTGGTCCAAGTCAACACTACACTTGAAGCTCGCTTTCATTCCACACTTGACGAAGGAAAAGTAGTACGCCACAGCTTTGTCTACTCTCTAGAAAGATGTGCTTTCAACTTTCAACTTTCTGGGTGTTTTTTTTTTTTTTTTTCCGTAATTGAGTAAGGCCACCTAAAACAGAAGGCTTTTCACTTCTAGCCATTAGTTTAAACCTTCCACTGTTGTCCTTCTATTTCCCAAAACTTCCAATCTTGGGCCTAAATATTCAACAGCTTACCTTTTGAATTTGTTTCTTGAGTTTTTATTTTTATTTTTATTTTTAAGGTTTTATGGGATATTATATATTTCTAGATTTCAGACGAACTAAAGCAAAATCTGAACAAACTAAAAGTCAACTCTTATTTAGTATAAAGCTAACTGTTTCTCTCTTTTCCCTCCCCAGGACAAGCCTTCATTAGGATTGAATGGAGTGGATTTCGAGATTAAATTTGAAGTTATTTGAGAATTAAGGACTAGATAGAAAAAAGAAGGGCTTGAACTTGGGTGAGATGAAATCCAAGACTAAATTAAAAAGTTATTAAAAAATGAAGGACTGAATTATACAAACAAAGCAAAAAGTTCCCGGCATATGTATTAGATGTTCTAGCATGTGAGAGGGGCTGCCATATAAGGGTGGCACTCGTGACTTCCTTCAACCTTTATGCCGGCCTTTCTTGATGCTATTAGTATTGTTTTGATGGAGTCTTTCTTTCAAAACGCTGTGTGATGTTAATGAAGCTTAAATATGATTATAACAACTAATTTGTTTTCTTTTACTTTTCTTTTTATTTTTTTCTCATTCTGTTGGCTTCCATGTCTAGTTTCTTCTAGGTCACAAAATAGGGTTGCATTTTTTCTTTTTTTCAATATCAATGCTAGTGCCTTTATCTTTACTCCTTTGTAAAACAAAACACTTCAAATTATTTTTTCACAAAATCAAGCACCAACTTGAAATTAAGATGTTTTTCAAACTGGCAGAACTTTATATCAAGCCAATCAAATTAAATTATAGAGCCCAATCTCGATTAAATGCATTGCGTAAAGATTGAATCAAATAACAAAAAAAATTATGGTGATGGAAAAAAAGGAAAGCACGGAAAAAAGGACAAACAATGAATGAACAATAGGAGGGACAATAAAAAACCTAGCTATTTGATCTTTTTACTTAATTAATGACGGGAAATTCAATTTTTGTTTTTAATAATTAGAGGGGCAACATTGGGAAGAACCGAACTAGGGGGATAGAAGTGGAGCATTGAAGAATCTACGAGGGCAAAAACATAGTTTAGCGAAAAACAGGAAGTTGGTAAATAATCATTCCAAGTCTTGGATAACAATCAGGGCGGTGTGTATATTCAATTTCTGAAGCACTCGCTTTGAACGGCATTATAATAGAATTGACTTGTAAGAGGATCAATTAATGAAGTTGCCTTCCCGGTTAAACTACACCTCTACTCCCTGCCCTACAAACATGGCCATCGGTAAGGACGTCAAAGTTGATAGTCAACTAATTAATCAATACATGCCTTTCAGACACTGTTGTGGACCTGGAAAATGACCTTTGGTCAAAACCACATCTCTTCCACCTGCTTGCTTTGAAAGCTATCTAGTGGCTAAACCTTGTTGGAATCATAGAATTTCCAGGCAGTTTCCTAATGCCCAACTAATCCTTAATCATAGAGAGCAGGGCATTTGCTTTAAATGGGAACAAAATCCTAGCTAATCCATAAAATAAACGCCACTGCCTACTTCATAATCCTAGCCAATCGTTAAAAAAAAAAACAGAATATGCATCAGTGCTTACGTCAAAGCTTCGATACCATCGATCATCAGGTTTATGTGAAACAAAGAGAATTGATTAGCCTGCTGATACCATTTTGTGGGAGAGTGACGGCACAAAACATCAATCAGTAGCAAATTCGAATACTGAATAAAGGACATATATATCGTTTTCAACCCTGTCTTGCATTAGCTAGCAGCCTTCATTAATTCATTAGATGTTCATATTGATAATTCTAAGAGCTGGAATTCCCAAGAAATTTACATGGTGGATATATTCCCTCGAAAACAAGATCATGACATTAATGAATTGCTGATCCGGTACATGCACATATATATGCTTCAATTTCATGTAAAAGAAATTGAAAAAACACATTTATGACAGTTGAAAAATACCAATCAATACCGTGCGCTGATGAATGACTAAGTACATTAATTGCCAAAGTCAAATGGGGAAATCATCCATTCGTCCATTCTGATCGACAACAGTTTTTTTAAATATTTTGATAAATTAATCTTTCGTAGTCTAACTAAACTATACGTTAAATTATCCGAGAAGAAACATATTCCTAACGAATAAATACAAAAGAAGAAAAAAAGGAAAAATACAAGAACAAGAACGAAGGGAAATGGAACGTCCTCTTTACTTCTCTTGCATTGAATTGAATCTGAAGGTACAAGAGTACATTCAAACCCACTAGGATGTTTGATGTTAGTCAAAAGAGACTAAGGGTGGTCATTCTTAGACGCTTGATCCAGCAGTGTCTTTGGTTGAATAAATATAATTTTCAACATCTATTATTCTGTGTAGGCTATAGAACTGTTTTGAAAATCAAGGCATTACTTTTGGTTTCTCAAAACAAAGGGCCAGGTGTTTGATATCGACGAGGAGAATTGACGCAGAAGAAACTAATAAGGGAGAGGTGGTGGTTTGGGGTTGCAAATCACGGTAATAAAAAGCAGTGCTGCATTATTTTGATGAATCTATATTAATTTAAGCAAGATATTCTGACCAAGAAGCTAAGACCATCTCGAATGAACCCGAAGATAAACTACTATAAGTCTAAAGGTGATTTTAACTCTCTGGTATTGTGATCTCATTGACAAAAACAGTTGTTGCTTCCGGGAAACTACACTCGCTTCGGCCTTAGTGGCCCAGTTTGTCTCTCTCCCAAGGAATAGTCAAGAGTAAGCACAATTACTTTGACTGAAGATGGTCTTCTCAGTATATATATATGACTTGAGGTTTACATTTGTATTTGTTTGCTCTCCAAGCTAAATAACACGGCTTAATAAAGTGCCAGACAGGCAATTTAAGATTACAATCAGAGCCACCGTGAGTGACACTATGGCTAGTTCGTCGAGTGATTGGGTGCAACTCTATGAACAAGCCAATATTCATGAACAGGCAACACTTTCCTTTGGATTCTCAGATGCCACCAATGTTGCAACCAGTGGTGCATCGCATATCATAAATCCAAGCAGTTCAATTACATCAAGTGCTGGTGATCAGACGTTGACCTCTAAAGGTTGTGGGTCGAAGCCAATCAAAAGGAGGTCTAGAGCTTCTAAGAAGACACCAACCACCCTGCTCACTGCCACCACAGCAAATTTCAGAGCCTTGGTGCAACAATTCACTGGCTGTCCTATTAATCCCATTTCAATCGGGAACCAAAAGGGTCCAATCAACTTGAATTTTGGACTCGGGAGTGCACAAGATCATAGCTACGCGACCGCAGAAATGGCACCTTTTGACAACATTTATTATCATGGGCAATCTCAGATGCAAGAACGACAGCAACCGAGGGAAAACGCACAGCAACTGCGCCAGGACCAAGGATTTCTTGATCATCTTCCTAATAGTAGTGCTTACTTCTCAATGTCTAGTGACCTTGGACCTAATTTAGACAGGCCAGCTGATGATGGGCTTTTCAATATGGACGATATTGCTTTGCAAGAGCTTGCTAAGGAGTCTTTCTCGGATGAAAATATGAATAATATTGATTGCTTTTAGGGATGGTTAACCATATATATCCTGGTGCGGTTTTGTTCGTAGAATCTCCTCTTAGAGCTGTATTGTATGTTCATCTATCAATTTCCACAGGCATGTATGCTACTTGCTATTTATTAATTCCTCATCCAAATAACATAGGAAAAGGAATTAAGACTAAGACTATATACTATATATTACATTTTCATTTTTTTATCAAAAAGAGTAGGATAGAGCTGAATCTTAGTGAACAGTGACACCAGAGACCAAAGTTATGATTAACTGCAGGCTATTTGGCAAGAGAAAAAACAAATCACTGGAGTTTTGATCAATTGAAACCTAACCTTTCATTTATCTGATTTTGATTCCTAGCCCACGATTTTTTTTTCAATTCATTTTTGTATTTTTGCATTGAAACTGCTGGCATAGCAAACAATTTTAAGCTAATTTATGATGATTTGGTTGGGATTTCATTCTTATGCCAGGGGCGAGAATGCATATCCTACTGCTCATCAATGGGATGGTGATGATGACTTCCTTTAAAATTGAACGTTTTTGCATGGTTATTTTTCTGGCACATGCTCGATTCTTTTGCATGCCCAACTCAGATTACACTGAAGTGTTTGGATTTTCTTGATTTACCGGGGAGTTGGCACACAGAAAACAACGATTCTTTTCTGATGCTATTGATGGAAAATTAGAAATGGGAAGTGTGTCTATATATATATATATATATATGTATTTTATCACCCCATGGCACTTTGAATAATCCTCTAATATCCATACATCAATTAAACCACGTTGCACATGACTTAAGGTAATTGTTCATCCATCTTTCGGAGACTCATTTCATCTATACTTTGCCGCAAGCAATAGCCGGACTCTGGGTGTGGCATGTTATCACATTCTCCATTTACCATATCAAACCTCGAAATTGAGTTTGAACATGGTGTATCGTCTAATTCTATTTTGACTTTGATGCAGAGACCATCCAATGCAGAGGTCCATCTACAACAACAGGGGTAGCAGAACGCGGATGACAGAAACAAAGAGAAGCTCGTTAGGTGTCAGGCTAGACATCATATACCCAAAGCATTCATGTTCCTCGAGAACAGAAAGCACCCTGACACTTCGTGTCAAAGAATGGAAGAAAAAACCATAGAAAAAACCAACTCCTTATCCCGCTGGTGTTTGGACAGTCACAAGTTCTTGTGCCATCGGATTCCAAATGAAAAACACCCTCTTTGCTCAAGTGTTTTGAAAAGTACTAACGAAGAATGGAAAGGTGAACAATTAAGCAGTCGCAATGGGGGCTTGCCTGCCGTACTAGAATCTGTGAGTGAATAATCAAGCAGTGGCATTTGAATTCGATGCCTGACACTTTGCTAGATATTAATCTTAGGCCGTTCATTCTAAAAACCGCAACTTGTTGAGTTCCAAACCAAATCAGTGGATCGAAAAGGTTAGAATAGAATTACACCCGCAAGCATGGCCCAAGCATTCTGATATAAATTCTTTGACAACCGCATCTTCATCGACTGATTTAGAATTCTCGCCTTTTGAATACAACATACATTCTTCCATCTGCATCCGTCACTATCTTCTACTGGAACCTTTAAAATGTGAGTATGACTTCTCGTGAAGAGCAATTGCAAGAATAGAACGATTCTCACGCCAAGATTTGTTTCCGGTCAAATAAATAACCCCTTGATTATTTGAATATAGAATCAATCTAGGCACTAGTCACTGAACCCCATTTGCAACTGAGGTTTCTCTTTAAGTTTTGTCAAAACATAATTTTTTGTATTTGAAATTATTATTTTTTAATATGTATTAGTGTTAAAATTAAATTTAAAAAATGAAAAAATTAAATTCTATTTTCAATAAAGAGTTAGAAATTTAAAGAAGAAAAATCTCAATTTTAAAGAGTTCGAATTACCATCCTTTATCCCATGAAAGAAATTCAACCGCTTGATCAAACCTGCAATGCCCACATTCATTTGATGCAAAGAGAGAGGAGCCCAAACAGTTAATAGCAGTCGCTCCCACCTTGCCTCATCAATGTGACTGATGACGTTCTTTCTCTATAATTTCACCAACATGCGTCAGATAGTGATAAAAAGGAGAGGGGAGGAGGAGGAAACGTTGAAACCAAGATATAATGGGAGAGAATCGAAAAATCTAGTAATGAAACTGTACATTTGACGGTAAGAAAAAAAAAAAAACTTATTTTTTCATCAGTTTTTGTATTTATGGTAAAACATATAATAAGATATTTGGTAACTAACCAAAAGTGTTTTGTACTGCAAAATTCATTAAAAAATTAAATTTGAAATGCAACAGTTTTTATATATTTTTTAATTAAGTTTCTTAAAATCTTATTTATTTTTATATTTCAAAAATATTTTTGAAAAAAATTAAAATTTTTCTAATTTTTTTCTTTAAATTGATATATTTTTAGTGTTTTCATATCATTTTGATATATTAATATTAAAAATATTTTTTTAAAATAAAAAAAATATTATTTTGATATATTTTCAAATAAAAAGTATTTTGAAAAACATATATAACTGCACTTACATCAAACATTTTATAAGTGTTTTTTGCTATATATGAACTTTAATTATAATTTTTATCAAATATATATTAAAATCTAATTAATCACAAATAATTTTATTTTTAAAAATTATAATTATAAAAATTATTTAAAAAATAAATAAAAAATAAGTTTAGAAAATCCTAGTTGTTTGGACTTGATCCAAATGGTTAGAGATTTTATTTGACAGGGCTAAGCCCAAATAGATAGCATTGCTACCTAGCATGCCCATATATTTTTCTTCATATGCACTTCTTTTTACATGCATTAAAGGCTAAAGTTGGCTAGGAAAAGAGAGGAAAGAAGAAAAAAAAAAAGAAAAAAGAAAAAAAATCATGATAAATATATTAAATTTTTAATTTTGATATTATTAAAATAATTAAAAAAATTTAACTGGATAAATCTAATAATATATTAAAAAATAATGTTTAAAAAATGAAGTGAGCTAATTGCATTACTTAAAAACTTAAATGCAGAATACCAATGGCCCAAACAATTAGAATTTCATCCCAAATATATTAAGATATTTATATATCTAAGTAATTACTAAATAATATTAATTTCAATTCTAAATAAATTCAATATAAAATGTTTAAATTAAAAAAAAAAACAAACGGTAAGAAAAAGGGTTGAACCTTTCCCTTGCATAAACAATCAAGTCCTCTATTTTAGTAACGAGTTGTATATTTCTTTATTATTTAAATTTTATTTTTATTTTTTTAATTGTTTTAAATTAATAGAACTTCATTAATTTTACTAAACCGAGCATTAATCAAGACGAGAGACAAATCATTTTCTCAATACTGTGAAATCCTCTTATCTAAGCATCCAAAACATACCACCAAACATACATTAAACTAAAATAATCCAGGGATCAAAATAACAAAAGCAAAAGGATCTATTTTTTGTTTTATAAAAAATATCATGGTTACAATTCATATATTTTGTCTCTATCTCCCTAGTAAATCTCAGTTTTTTTTTTTTTGATAATTGTAATGTAATAGGATTGAAGTGTAAAAGGAGTATTTTATTTCTTTGAACTTCTATTATTATCTCCTAATTTTTCAATTCAGCACATACTATTGTCTAAACAAAAAAATAATGTACTAATTTCATTATCTTTTTCCACGTGGAAGTAAAGGTAATTTTTTATCTATTTATTTAAGGAAAATGGTTCCTCGACAAGCAATTAAGTAGCTGGCTTACAAGTTTAAACTCCCAATGCTTTTATTTGTTGTTCAAGTCGTTCCAGCACCTGTGAGGCGAAAGGAATGATTAGATAAACAAACTTGATGAGATCTAAATTGGCAGCAGGACACCACAAACATTTCTAGGCTCACCGCCTTCGTGCTGTCAAGAGCAGTTTTCAGTGCTTGGATTTCCTGCAACACAACCGATTTATTCAGCATCACTACTTCCTGTTCGAAGCAAGTTATGTGAATATCACTCACTTTGTTGGTGTCCACAAGTGCACGTTCTAGTGCCTGGATTTTCTGCGCCTCGGTTTTTCCAGCATCTTTGGTATCCTCGTGTTCTCTGTGTTCTTCTCGGGTGAGGCTTGCATCACCGGAATCTTCATTTTGGCCAGTACCCTGCATTATTCAGCGAGTAAAATGTTGGCTGATAGGTTGGAATTTTATCATATCATATTAAAAGCACCAATCCAGAAGCCTGCAGCAATGAATTGATCAATATTGCAAGTGTCATAAGAAACGTTGAATAATTTGTTGATTAATTACCATAGCCTCCTCTGAAGCGACACCTCTGTTTAATTCAGTATTGTAGATCTCCTCTGTTATAGAAGTTAACTGCAGGGAACAAGTTAAATATTCACAGGAAGTCTCGGATTAATTTTAAAAAATAAAAAAATATTATTTAATGTATTTTAATAAAAAAATATTTTAAAAAGTAATCATTATTACTATTATGATAATAAACACTACCCTAAAGAAAGTATTTCATTTTCATGGTAGTTAAGAAGATAACCTGAAGCATTTCCACAATTTCTGGGTTCTGCCAGGGCCCTTTATCACTGAACAGGCAACCACCATAATCAGAACATGTGCAGTTCCCTCCAAGAAAACTTGGCAAATTACTGTGAAAGAAAATAGGAAAACTTAGTGGTGCTAACAAGTGTAAGGAACATTCAGATCCGAAAGTAGCATGCACATGCTTTTCAGAACAGTAATACAAGTGCCAAAAACTTGCCACCTTTGATCAATAACTTCAAGCAGGCTGCTTAGATAGTTACATCCCAAAACCTGCAATTGAAACAAACACGCCATTCATGCAGCTTGAGAAGGGATCTGCAATTGTGTTTTTCAATGGGAGAAACATCCTTACATGAATCTTCGCTAATGTGCGTGCATCAAGAAAAGCCCTGAGTGCTTTCCACAGCATCCTGAACCCATTTCCAGCATTGACTATAAAGAGCCGATTCAGAGTCTGGAGATTCCAGAGCAAAAGATTATTAATTAATATTAATTCATAGAATGAGGAACATGCCAAGCTTAACAACAGCACCACTTGGTCTTCCTAGACATAAGCATGACCCCCATCCTGCTTTGCACAAACAGAACAATGGGAAAACATTTTTTTTGATAACAATACATTAATATGTATTTAAAAAATTAATATATTTTAGGATTTGTAATTCATGATATTCATTAATTTGTAGTTTTCAATAAGGCTTTATTAATCTTCAACACCCACAAATTGCGAAACTTACTATCCATCTTAGCTTAACTTACAAATCACATTAGAGGGACCACCCATGTTTAATTAGTTAATGCAAGTTTAAGATATATTATGCCCAGTTTCATAATAATAGAGGAGCACATTTGATTAAAAAGTCAAATTAGAAGGAACATGGGCCATAACCCAAAAAGGGACCCGTTCACCCATCTAATCAAATAAAACTAGGCAACGTGTCGTCATCGGTGAGCCCCCGACCACCTCTAATAGCCGAAAAACCATGCTCAACATCCAAAACCTAGAAAATCTTGTTTTCCATGTTTTTTTTATTATATGAAAACATTTAAGAAACACTTATAAACTTCTCTAAACAAACTCATTTTTAGGCTCAAAACATCTTATAATAAGTGAAAAAACTAAAAAGTCATCCCTAACCATAAGAATTCTCGAGTCTTGCTATATCTACCCTATTATAAAAAGTCATCATTTGAAATTATTTACATTGAGTTTGGCTGTTTTTATTGCTAAAATAAGCTTAATTAAAGGTGATGAAAAACTGATTAAATTAAAAAAAATTTAAAAAAATAAATCATGAAAAAAATAAATTAAAATTTTAAAAAAATTAATAAATTCAATTTTGGTTTTATAAGCTTAAAACCAAAAAATCAGAAAAAATCAAGCCAAATAGAAAAAAACAGAATCAAATTAAAAAATAAAATCAAACCAATTTAAACTAGTTTTTATTTTAAAAACTAAATCAAATAGAATTGAAACCGGTCATTTTAAACTGGTTTTTATTTTTTTTAGTTTCAATTTAATTATATTTTTTATAAAAATTAAACTAAATAAAAAATAATTATTTTAAAGCTAAAGTGATAACTTGCTCTCTTATCTCTAGTTTCGTAGTAACTTTTTTTTACTCTCAGATCTAGTAACCTAAAAATAAACAAATTAAAGTTTTGAACTAAATTATATAACTCTCAAACTAAAGGGGCCACAAAAGAATTTGACAAAAAAAATGAAGGCATAATTCTTTAAAAAGGTTGCCTCCACGGTGGTGGAGAAGGCTTCACAAAATCGAGGGCTTACCAAACTTTGATTGGATTTAAAATAGAGTTAGCTGAAAAGATGGATACTTCAAAATAAATATTATGCTCGCTGAAAAAGAAAACATTGAAACTGAACAAGAAGTCCTGGACTTGTTATTATATCACAGTACCATTTTCTTTTCATTTCTCCTTAATTTTAAAAGATCGTAACTCTTCTACATTAACAACATGTTTATTTTTGGAGAGAAAACACGTGTTATAAAATTTTAAATTTTTTTTGTTTAAAATTATTTTTTATATTTTTTATTATTTTAATATGCTGATCTTAAAAATAAATTTTAAAAAATTAAAAAATATTATTTTTATTAATTTTTAAATATAAAACACTTTAAAAAACAACCCATATCATAATATTATACACTACCTCTGAATCTTTAAACAAACATATTACCTCTGGATAGTAGTTGCTATCGATTTTCAAAATTTCCATGAACAGATATCTCGCAGGCTTTGAGAAATTGGACATGCCCTAAGCAAAGGCAAGAATCAAACTATTGATCAGGACATGCCACAGAAAAGCTTGGAACTAAAATTAGTATCAAGAAAACTTTATGTTTCCCCCGACATCAACAGAAACGAGAGAGGGAATGACTTAAAAGTCAAGTAACTCTTAATTCTCGGTGATGATAATTTGCAAGATAACAAGTACAGGATATGTGACACTCACCACTCCCTTCACATCCAAGATACTTGTGGTGGATGCTATATGCCTTTTTGCCGCAATTGAACATGCAGGGAACCTCAAATTTAATGTCTTCTCCTGTTCGGACACGTGATACTTGACAAATCTTTCAATGGTAGTTGCCTGTACCAGGGAATTAATGTCTGCCATTCCAATGCGTTCAATATATATTGGTCTTCCATACCTATCAACCCCATGATATCCATGAGGATAACATTTCTTTACTTCTGCATATTCTTCGAACTTAAATTCCTGCAGTGAGTTCCAAACAAATGAATCCCTCGAAGAATTTACAGACAAAGGAAAGAGTCGAGCCTTGTTAAGATCGAGGATTCGGTGGGGGTCGAATTTAAAGGGAAGGTTGGATTTGAATGTCAAACGATGTTTGGTAACAAATAAATTCGGCCTTCACCTTTGGAATTGCATCAACCCCATATTCCTCACGCCACTTGAGATAATTCACATATGTGTCCTTTGCTTTCGAAAAATCGAAGTCTCTCATTCGGAGAAACCTGAATCGCATGTAACATTAAACACCATCGACTTATGATAGAATAAGCAGTCAATAACTAAGAATATTGCTGTGTAATTTATCATTAAAACTAAAACTGATACCATCAAACTTACCGTAAAAGAGTATGATAATCATTTTGCTTCCCCGTTAAATGACCTTCAACAAAAAGCAGTTCGCGGAAAGAATCAATAAGCTTTTCATCTTTTGGATCATGAACTCCTTCAAGGACTACTCGCAAGCTTTTGCTCTTTCCAAGTTTCTTCAAGGAGTCCCGAATCCTGAGAGGGTAATTTAACATTGACTTGATGCTTGGTTTTCGCAATGAAGATGGTTTATTTTCTTCCGGAGAACGGAGACGCCAATGAGATTCAATGGGTGGATGGATTGATTTTTCCCTTCCTTCTGTAAATTGAGAACTCTTCAAGTCCGAAGTTTCCTCACCTTCTCCACTGCCTCTCGAGATGATTATGTCCCGGTAAGTCTCCTTTGGTCTAAACATCTGTGCTGATATCCATTCACCTCAATGCGTGCACACGTCGAAAAGACTTAACGACAAAAGATCACTAAAATCTGTTTCTGCAGAATCCAATTCTATCTACTCATCTAGAAACTATTATATGGCCTATCTAGGACAAAAATAACCAAAATTCGAAGGTCTCGCTCTATTAGTCTGGCGTTTGCAATGACATTTGCTATCAAAATTCAAGTGCAGGGTTTAAGAGATCAATTTGAAGCTCAAATGTAATAGAGAATTGATCAAATTTCAAGATATCATCTCTCAAGCCATCCAATCAAACTCTGCTACGGAGAGAGAGAAAGGTGAAGGTACCACTAAAACTATTAAGGCACACAATAAAGGAAACTGTTTAGAGCTTGCAATGAAAACAAGAGTGATAATAAATAAATAAATTTACATGAACAATTCCATAAACCATTAGTGAGTGGTATTTATTGAAGCGGAAAGAGACGGAAGAATTTGAGCTTGTCCAAGTTAAGTGAACATGACAGCTTTAAACGGAGAGAAATGGAGAAAACTGTATTGTACGGCTGGGGTAAAAAAAAGAACGAAGAAGCGAAACGACGGAGGAGAACGAAAACTCTGCAGAATATTAAATAATTAAGAAAGCATCGCATGCAATCCAATGCTTACTTGGTCTTCACGAATGGGTTCTAACTTTACTCTTTGGAATATTTCGTTACCAAGTTACCTCTTCTTTTCTTCTTCATTTTTCATGTTGTTAATCAAACAAATTTGTAGAGGTTTTTGTTGTTTTGAAAAAAATTAATTTTTTTAAATTTTAAATTAATATATTTTTTAGTATTTTTAGATTATTTTAATATATTAATATTAAAAATAATTTTTTAAAAATAAAAAAATATTATTTTAATATATTTTTAAATAAAAATTACTTTAAAAAACATTCACAACCATATTCTTAAATACACCCCTAAACTTTTAACAGGAAATTCTCTTCAAACATCCTAAAAGCCAGAAAAAACATGAAATAGCCCATTTTAGCCCATTCACAAATCTAGGGTGTAAGGCTAAACACTTGAGTAATAAGTATAATCCAATCTACACAGGCGATGCCCATAACCATACATGGATATTAGCAGCCCATCCCCAGAAAGAAAAATATCCAAGTCTTTTCATAGGATATAATTTTTTAGAAATAATGTTTACGGTATAAGTTTCATGAAGTATAAATTAAAATTTAAAAATTTTATATTTCTAAGCAACGTCAATAAAAGAATTTGGCTACCGTTTGTGATCACAAAGGCATGACATCAATAAAAAAATTTAGATCATAACTGAATTTTTAAATTTTAGATTTTAAGCTAAAAGTTTGGAGGATCAATATGATTATTTCTCATTATGTATAGTACATATACATATATATAATAATGATAAAACATCTTTGGAATATTAATAGGAGCAAGAACTAGAAGAATTATATTAGTTCCAACATTTTATTTTTAAATTATTTATGAAAGGAAAAAAATCAATTTTACAGATCGACTAAATTAGATTGCATTGTAAGTTGTCATATTTAAAGAATTCAAATAGGTAATAACCTATAATTTTAAGGTATTAGTGACACGACTAAAAAATTGATATCTTTTCTAAGTACAGGAGTATCAAAGTAATAAATAACTCGACAAAACCGAGGTCGAACAACAAGAAAGTTAATTATATAAATTATAAATAACAACAACAACAATAGTTGTAGTTTTAGTTATAATAATAATAATAAAAAAAGTTGATGAGAACTTTGTGATGGAAGAACAATGTAAAGAATAAGCAATGATAACAACAAATGTTAAGGTTAGAGGATCCACTAATGGTATGTCAAATAAGTATAGTATAAATTATTATTACTCAATTAGAAACCACACATAAAGGAGGTTTCAATCAAATTATAAATTGTTAATATGACCCAATTATCAAATAGTATTCCGGTTTGGACTACACCGACATTTTTTTTATAAGTTTGACCCTCTTTATCCTTTCAATTTTAGTTCTTAAACTCATCAATCAATATTTTTTATTTATGTGATAGACTTGTATTTAAAATGAACATTTACCATAAATTAAAAGTATTTTATATTATTATATATGTTATTATAAAATATGTTTTAGTTAAGGAGTTATTGATACTTCAAATGTAAAATAATGATATAAAACCTTGATAAAAATACAATTTTAAGTATTAATCAATCAACGTTTCACAAAAAAATAATTTTTTATGTTTTTAGATTATTTTTATATGTTGATATAAAAAATAAATTTTAGAAAATAAAAAATATTATTTTGATGTGTTTTTAAACAAAAAAATACTTTTAAAAATAATAACCAAACGTTACCTAAAGTTTTTAAAACTCATGTAGTTCTTTTAAAGAGAAAATATTCAATGATTTTATTGAAGTAGACTACATAAACATTAAATTATAGGTCAAACCAAACATTATTTCAATATAAAAAAAATATTTAGGCAATGAGAATTTTTTAGATAATATCATTAAACTCATCGGCTTAATAAGTCAATTTTAAAATATCTTGATCTAATATTTAACTAGTCCAAACATTGTTTTTATATAACCCAACAAACTTGGCTAATTCAAGACAACTTGAATAATTAGTAAAAATATAATTTGAATTTTTAGAAAAAATCAATGTGATTTTTTTTTAAATTAAGATAATAACATATTAAATCAATCCAAGTTAATTTAGTTTAACTCGCTATATTTGTAACTCGAGTTATGAATTCTACTGAGTTTAATAAAATTACTTTCATTTAATTATATAATAAAAAATAGAAGCTCAACTGAGCACCAATCTAATGTCAAGATGTTAATTTGAGACTTTAATAACCTTATATAAGATAGTTAAAATAAATTATAAAATTTAATTCTTAATATTTTTTTTTTAAATTGGGAGATAAAAAGATATTATTTATACATTATAAAATAAATTAAAAAATATATGAATGGATAAATAAAAAAATATTTTTGACACTAATTAAATATTAAAAGAACAAAGTTAATATTCATAGTAGAAATAAAAGATAGATGCAAATGCAAATGTTTTGCATCGACTATCTTTTTTATTCTAAATATTTTCATTTATTTTATCTTAATGGCTCTTTTTTTTCTAATAACAAATGATTTAAGTTTTTATTAAAAAATTATTTAAATATATCAAATTCATATAAAATATAAAAGGAAAAATATTCAATAAAAATTAATATCATAAAATTTAAAAAATAATAATAAAATTATATATAAAAAACTAATTCAATGGAAACAATTAATGGAAAAGGTAAAAATAACAAAAATAAGAGTTAAGAAAAATGGGGCAGACAATTTGTTTTTCTAAAGTCCACTCCTATTATTCTTTTAAGTAGATGATGAACTTCAAGTCACCTTATTTTTATTGTTATGTTTTTTTTGATAATATTCAATGATTAAAAAAATTAGAATTCAATTTTAAGTTGTTTTACAAATTAATATTTTATACACATCATGAAAATCTTTATAAACCACTTTCTAATCTCCAGACATCCTGAAATCACTAAAAATAAATCAATTATTTTTCAAAATTTAAATAGAAAATGATCTATGTTTATAGAAAAAAAATCATTACCATCAAACTTTCTCATAAAAAGTTCCCATTGGCAGGAATGAGTTTCATAATTAAAAAGTTATTTATTAATTTTTTATGTTCTTCATGATTTCAAATAATTTTTTTTCTTAAATTCAAGAATTTAAATGTTAATAAAATAAATCTTTAAATCAAAATTAAAATTAAAAAAATGAAGAGACTGTGGAGTAAAAAAAAGTAAATGAAGTAAACAAAACTTTTTTCAGTGAATTTAAGATTGATTATAAGATTTTTTTATTGTTTAATATTTTTACTTTTTTTCTTGAGTTTTTTCTTTCCTTGACAACTTCTAATAAAAAAAAAATTACCCTATAATTTAGTCGAGATTATGATTACTTATTAAGTTTTAAAAAATTACTCTTTATGTCATCAATAAAAATTTGCATATATAATAAAATAAATAAATTATCTTTATATATATTAAATAAAAAAATCAACAAACAATAAATATAAACCATCTAATAAAATACAAAATCTTATGGGGATATTGTGAAATTATCGGGTATAGGAATCAACTTGATATTTATTCCAATTATTAAAAACATTTAACTTACCTGGATGTGAATTCCTCTTTGCCCATGACAACACAAGTAAATGGATAACGTCTCCCTCACTCCTCAACTCAAAAAACCGTCAAAATCCATTACAAATGAAAGGAGAAATCGACGGGAAAAGCTCAACCAGCTTGTTGGCTTGGCGTCAGCTGAACTGGCAACTTCATGGCGCCAGGCTGGAGGGCACAAAAGGAAAGCAAATCCATGTTTAATCATTTTATTTTGGGCTTTTTTTTTTTTCTTTTAAGAATAACATTATTTGTTTTTAAAATTCAAATCAGTAGCACGCTATAATCTTGCCGTGCTTTTGAAACTCGTTATTTATTAAATATTATTATTTTTAAATAAAATAAAATAATTATTATGTTTTAGAATAATAATATTTAGATATATTATACTTTTGAAGTATCACAGCTGTGAATTCACAGTAGCTGTTGGATATAATTATATAATTAGTTAATCATTTTATATAAAAATTATGAAGTTTTTTTAAAATAAATTTTATGAATAAAAAAAAAATATATTTTTTAACTTATAGAATAAAATAAACTCTAATTAAAATATTATTCACACAATAATTTTTAAGAATGATTGTAGGTTTTTTTATAATTAAATAAGAATTTGTTTTAAACAAATTATATGAATGACCTCACAAATATATTTACAAACTAATAAAATATATTTAAAATTAAGAAGAGGTTTAATCATTCTAAATTAGAATGATATTTAAAAATAATTATAATTTTTAATTTAATAATTGAATTACGTTTAATTTTTTATAATAGCTTTCAAAAATCCTTTTTTTATATAATTTTATAACTTTTTTTTAACAAATTAGTCAATTAATTTAAAGAACCAACCGGCTAACTAGTCCTGTTATAATTATAAACCACAACATTAATTAAAATCAAATCTTATCACGGTCACCAAGCATGACATAGTTCTATTAAAACTTTTTGATTCTGCATCATTTCATCATTTGTATTTTACAAACTACTTGCCTAATTTATCCTTTTATTTTCCAGGCGTCCGTCAATGGCAATTGTTTTTTTCCCAAGGGTTTCTTCAAGGAATCCGTATTACGCATTCTATCTAGATTCGACAATTTTATCCAATTGCTTGTGAATAATGGAATTATTCAAAGAAAATCTCATTTCTGAATAATAACATTCTTGATATATTTATTTATTGTCTGGTGGGTAGTGCCACCAGCAAGGTTCTAAAAATTATAGGACTTTGATGGGTTAACGTGGCTCCAACACTGGCAGTTGCGGCGACGGAAGTTTATTTCTGGGAAAAGCTCTGTTAACTTGAGCTTGGTTGCTAAGAAATTTTGAAGATAGGTGCTTAACTGGATTTTTTTTAGTTGTTTGTTCAATGGGCTAGTTTTTAATGTGTTTGGTTGCTGAGAAAAAAAGTGGGAATTTTGAAGGGAATCAGTGTTTTGAGTTCTGGGACCTTTTGAATTATGCCTCTGGTATGCATTTCTTTTCAATTTAAAGTGTTGAAGAAGCCGAAAACAACTGAATTTTTTTTTTTATGCTTCTCTTATGCTATTCTTTGAAAATTAATGCAAGGAAAATTGTCCATGTAGTTGCTGAAGAGATGATATAACACTTGAAAGAAGAAAATGACAGGTTGCGTAATTGGATTAATAACTGTAGTTTTTGGATTAAAAATTAAGGATAAAAATAAAAAATAAATTAAATTACTGTAGATTTATATAATATTTTTTAATACATTTTATTACATTTTATAATTATAATATAATTATAAATTAAAAAAAGCTCATTCACAATCACTAGATGTGTTTAGCGGTGCAAACTGTGTTATTTTAATATTTATTTTTTTATTTAAAATTAATTTGAATAAAATAATTTTTTTAAATGTATTTAAAATATATATAAAAATAAATTCTAAAACAATTATAATAATTGTAAAAAAATAATTATATAAAACATGATCCTTGCATTAAAAAAAAACATATAATCAGCTACATTAGTCCATTCATTAGAGCAAATTTTTTGTGGGTTTTAAAAGATGCTGTGCTTTAACAATGACATCCAATTCCAAACAACATGCACAAAAAATGAAGGAGAGAGACAGAAAATTGCGTAGAAGGCAGGAGAGAGGCCCAGGCCCGAGATGATGGCACAAGAAAAACACAATTGGCGAAGTATCTAGAAACGCACGCATAGGTACAGCTAGCCAGTTGTGTCCAGATCGACAGATACAGAGACATAACCCCTTGAGCTTCTGGGGAATCGAGAACACGTTTTTTCACCACCGAACAGAAGATCCTGGCGGCGTTTTTGTTCTCCTTGCCACGTAATACTCCGCTAACCTGCATGGTTGACTCTTGACTCGATTACACAGCTACCCGGCCAAAGTTTACAGGGGAAAAAGGAAGGAGGAAATACCGCAAAAATTGCAGTGATTACTGAAGTTTTTCGTTATCGAATTAAAATTATATATATTAATTTTTTTATATAAAAAAGAAGAAGAAGTGTTCCCACAATTCTTGCAATGTGGTTACTATAAATAAATAACTCAGTATCAAAAAGGGTTTTCAAAAATCTTATTTCAAAAGGTTAGTTCTTCTGTGGAGTCATTAGATTTCTTGTCTTACTGTAGATAGAAATGGATGTCTTCAAGGTAAAAGTAAACAGGATCGATGGATCAAAACGAGGTGATATATGCCGGGTTGGGTCTACCTGCGCAGAAGAAGCCTGGCTCTTGAGATGTAGTCGACATCTTATAACTGGTTGACAGCTGGTTAGCATTTTGCTTGACTGAGTTGACCCTCCTCTACTGCCATGCCAGCTCGTCCTTGGGAGCTGCACACGCACGTCTTCTCTCGAGGCCCCCGTGGCCCTTACAATAAAGAAGAAGATACAAATCGTAATTGAGTGCTGAGACTGTACTGCTCCTGCTAATTAATTAATGAGATCCATTATGCAGTAAAAAATGAGATTTCACTCACGCTAGTAAACTTGGTGGTGTTATGTTATGCTGCCACTGTGCATGTACGAAGAATGAAATCTCATAATGGATCCCAAAATTATTCTTTTCACATAACTCGAACACCTATGAAATCAAACGTCAGCCAAGAATCCGAGCGGCATGAAAATACCTGCAAGTGAACACAGCCATTTTTTTTAACTTTCCGATTCCCAATCTGGCACGGCCGAGCATGTATAGATATGATAAGCAGTTGAGCAATAGCCACGTGAATTATACCAGAGATGAGCCAAGTTTGCATCCATTTAGACCTGTACGGCATGAACGATTGGGATTGCATTCTACGAGTATATATGGCACCGCAGCAAGCGTGGATAAAAGCAGGGGAATCAGTTTTAGTGTAAATTTGATGTTGAGTGCTCTCGTCACAGAAAGATTCAAGAAATCTACCAGCTGACAGCTGGATATTCGCTTTTCTGCGCGTTCACGCTATTAACCTTGAAAGAGAGCTAGCTAGCTAGCTAATCATGAATCGAATGTTCAATTGCTACTCTATTATAGCTAGCAAGCTAATCATGAATCGAATGTTCAATTGCTACTCTATTAAGGGGAATTTAACTTCAAATTGAAGTAAAGAAAATCCCAACACGATGCTATTTCCCGTATCTTATCTCCAAGGGCCTTGTTAAGCTATCAAGGCACTACAAAAACAACAATTGAAATGCTGTGGATGGGTTCTTACTTTTTGAATGGCCATGCATGTGTTTTTTTTTTTTAATCTTCAATGTACCTAAATAGCAGGTCCAACAGGTAGCCGCCATTCAGATAAGAACCATAAGATGGTCCACATTGTGCAGCAAATCTGGGGATCAGATCTTATCAAATTTAATACAAGCAGCAACATAACATAGTGAGAAGGTGAGATTGGCAAAAATATCATTGCCTTTATGAAAAAATCTGACCAATGGGATAAAAATTTACCTTCTTCCAGTGACATTAACTTCATCCCATTTTAATTTTGGGAACTATGATCAGTAGTACCCCGGATTGGAGAAGATTTAAAGAGCTTCAACAAACACATAGTAAATGAGAAAGGGAATTGTGGAAAAACGTTCTTGCATCGTCACTGTCAGCTCTTATTGAATAATGTACAAAGCATTGCTCAAACTAAATACACCATCCATCCCTGGAATACTATTTAATCACAACAACCACTATAGATTCCAACTTTGCACAGCTTTTTACAGACATTTCATTTTTTTGCTTCTCACGTCCACCTTCCTATGTGCCAAGCAATAAACATTTCAATGGACATTATTGAGTTCAATGCCAAAAGCAAAAAAGTGACATGCGAAGAAGAACTAAACTTGTACGAACAAAACCCAAAACCTTGGACTTCTTAAACCTTCTCAAGGTTTAATTGTTAATCCTGGTTCAAGGTTTCCCATAAAGATGCACACTGCCTCCTTGCAAACCCAACCCTTTTATTCTCCAAATCATAAACCACTTCAAACCCCTGTTGCTGGTAATTCCCCAAAGTAGCCCCCGGCCCACCACTCAACTCAGCCTCGTCACCACCGTTCATCAGCATCAAACACCCAACCTTTCTTTTCTTCCCCTTCCCATCACCACCATCCAAAAATTCATAAAAATAGTTCCTCCTAGGAAGCACCACACTTGATCCATTCCCCACAAAATGCAGCACGACACTTGGCACATTCACCACTTTATTGTCGAAATAATAACAAGGACTCAATCCAGTATCTTCCTCAATAACTATAGCTCGCTCATTAACTCGCCCAACTCGGTTCTCAAACTCTGCCACAACCGAGCCATAAAAACTCGCCGGCAACATAGTAAAAGTAGTCCCTGAATCCACCACCAACCCACCACTCCCCTCTCCATCAACCTTCCTCAAAAACCCTGGAGCCGGGATTTTCTTTCTACCAATAGAAATACCCTCAATTCCAACACAATAAAAATAAGGGTGCTCTGGATTATCGAGCATAGAAGTATATACAAAACGAGGCTTATTAACACCGTTTACCCTTCTCTCTTTCTCATCATGATCATACCTTCCTAAAATGAGCGGGCTTGGTCGACGAAGTCGGTCTGAATCAAAGGAATGTGACACCAAACAATAAGAGAATTGGTTCCCAAGATGGGGAGATAATGTAGCCAGCTGGCCAGGCAAAGAAAGGACTCCCCGGCCAAACCCAGCAACTCCGATAGGCTCGGCTAGCGCGGTGTGGGCACAGCCAAATGTGAAATTATTGACTATCAAGTTTGTTGGGTTGCTTAACGGTAGACTAATAGAGTCGCGGTATAGGCGAGCTATCAGGCTGCCATCGCCATAAGCATAATAGAATTGCGGGCAAGAATGTTTTTGACAATCAGATGTTTCGATGGATTCTAACGGGCAATTGGAAATAGCACAAAGGTCGGAGCTTGGGAGATTGGAGTGTGCAGCCGAACATGCAGATGATTTGCAAGAAACTGAGGTGGCGGTTTTGGAGAGTTTAGGTGGTGGAGTGGAAGCTAGAGAAGTGTTTTCAGCTTTGCCTTCACAAAGAATGCATTCAAAAGGCTGGCATGGGAACCAAACAAGGTCACTTCCTGTGTCAAGATAAAGAGAGATGGGTTGGGAGTCGAGAGTGAAGGACAGAGTGTAGTCACTGCCGGGGGAGAGAGGGAGGGAGACTTGACGATGGTTGTGGGTGTTCTTCTGGTGGTGGCGGCGTCGGAAGCGGGTGATGGAAATGGTGGAGGTGGACTTGATGAGGTGGTGGGTAGAGGTGAATTGGGTTTTGGAGAGGGAGTGAGTTAAAGGCAGAAAAAGAGTTTGTGAAGTAGAGATAAAAATGTGGGAGAAACAGAGTGAGAAACAGAGCAACAAAGAGTAAGAGGGTGCCATGAGCCAGCAAGCACTTTGCGTAATTTTTAATTTTTTTTAAGAAGAGAGAAGGAGCATAGGGAGAGAATGGTGTTGAAATTTGATTTTGATTTAGGAGAGAATGCTGAAAGGGGAGTTTTGCAGGGGTGAGGAGGAAGGTTCTGGGAGGAATGGAGTCTATGTTGCCAGCAGGCGGGCAAGCTTCAATATATATATATATATATATGCGCAATTGTAAAGGAGCTACAATCATTGGCGATTTAAGTAATGGAAACGTGGAGGAATATATGTGGAGTTGGAGCACTTATTGTCCGATGGCGCCAGATTTTAAGTGACTTTACCTCCTTAAAGCAAGCAAAGTATTAACAGGTCTTGTCTAGGCCTGGAGTTATCTAAGTTAGGACGGCCACCATTAATTTCTTAATTAAACGATCAACTAATCTGATACAGAGGGCATGGTAAAGAAACATATCAGAACTCAAAGAGTAATCGAAGCCCCAGGAAGGGGGTAAATAATAAAATAATAATAATAATAATAATCAAAGTTCAGTTCACTACTCAAAGTGAAGTCAACCAAGGCATTGAACTGGGTCGACCTAGAGTAAAATTTAAGTGTTGTACTAGGGGCAAAATAAAAATATAGCTAGTAAGATCCTTCTCCTTTTAAGAGTTCTGGTTATCTGGGATGGAAATAATAATAGTTTTAAAAGTCTTTTTTATTTAAAAATAAAATAAAATAATATTTTTTTTTTATTTTTTAACATTTATTTTTAATATTAGTACATAAAAATAATTAAAAATTATTTTAAAACAAATTATTTTTTAAAATTTCATGAAATTCTGGTTGTGTCATTGCCAAAACGGGGTCTACGACTTTTGAACCATTTTTTTTCTTTGGATAACTATAAATCAGCAACCAACCTTTATAGTCATTAACGAATCAGTCCCCGATCTTCAAGATATTGCTAACTTCTCCCCAAGCCTTCTCAATCGTTGGATGCTCTATCCGTCTCTATTACCACAACCTTACAGAAACTGATTACAAGACATAGTTTGAGATTGAATTTAATATCATATTTCAAAAACCATTTTTTTTTAAAATATGTACACTTATTACATAAATTGAAATAACATAAGAGAGCTTTTTAGGAAGCGAAATATAAATAATATAATAAATTAAGTAAAGATTCGCACTTGTATTCACAAAGTAAAGTGAGAAATTCTTACCTTTTCTAAATGGTGTGCTTGGAAATATAATTCTAGTATTTCATTCACAGTGATGAATTTGATAAATTCAATTATGTAGCATGGAAACTCAATTACACGGCATGGAAGGGGATGGATCAGGTAGACTGAAGAAAGTATAGGGAGAGTTTAGAGAGAGCTAGAAGGTCTAGGACTAATCTGTTAAGGAGTGTATAAGATGGGGAATAATATGCTTATATATTATCAAAATTTCCTATTTTTCTCTTCCTTCTTCGCTTGCTCGCAATTGTTTCAGGCTCCAGACAGCCACAGTTATTGCAAGTCTGTAATAATCATATCGAGGAGCTCACATAGAGATGAGCAATCACTGCTATTTCTTTCAAACAGAGTACTAAACCTAGCTGTGTCAGTGAATTGGAGGAGCAGAAAGATATATCCTTCCAAAGTTCCGAACTTCCAAGCATGAATGTTTCAGCCCAGTGTACACTAGAAGGGGCGCAGAGATTTTGTTTGGTTCTATTTGAAGTTGAAAAGGGGCCCCTCAGTTTGGATAAAGCTGCTAACTTTTGTCCTAGAATCCATGCGACATTCGTGCATGTACCTTGTACGTAGCTACCCAGTACAATGATCCTTCCACCTGATATTGTCCTTCATTTTACGTGTCTCGGTCGAAAATCCTTGGATACATGAGATCTACACTACATCCTCGAGAGCAAAACGTGGACAAAATACAAGATTTTAAAGATATCATATATATCTTGTGTTTTTACAAAGAACATGAAACAACCCTTTAATACACCCCAGAACAGTAGATAAAGAAACGAACCCCACACACAACCAAACAACATCAGAAGGGAAAGCAGAAGCCAAGCAACCAAAAATTCACAAACCAAACGCAGAGACAAAGAAACTAAAAATTCACAAACCAAACCCCTCCATTCAAATCAACGTCCAAGTCCAATCCAGCAATAGCAATAACCGGCCAGTAACTAAAAATCCACAAACCAAACCCCCCGCCCCGCACCCAAATCAACGTCCAATCCAACAGAGCAATAATTAGTCCTCTTGAAATCACGGAAAGACAAAAGACGAAGACAATTGCACCTTGCATTTAATGCACAATAATAACTGCACATCATCCCCTCCCTGCAAGACAACACTCACATCCCTTAACAACCCAGCCAAACCGGATGAAAACCAATGGTTTTCTGCAACTCCACCACTGGCGCACCCTCTATAGGCAGATTGAAACAGAGAAGGGAGGTGAGACACCCTAGAAACAAACCGTGACAAAAGCAAGAAATTAAACTGCCTAGGAGACGAAGAGGCGCGAACACCAAGCCTGCATGCACACAGGAAGACCTGACCCACAGTAAAAAAAGTGGTCGACGCTTCCCCGCCTCACCCTGCCTCTAACAAAGAAAGTAACCAAAAACCAAGACAACCCCTGCCCATCAACACCCAACCGTGAATTCACCAAGGGCAAGATCGGTAGCACGCTACCACAATCCACAGTCAAAATATCTCAGCATCCACAGTGAAGCAAACAGTAAAAGAGCAACATGTTTTATACTTTTGCTAATTTATGTATAATTCTCAACTTTCGTATATTAGGAAATAGAGATATAGTAACAGTCAAAATATTCTGATAAGTCATTTCCTGCAAGTGAACTAGGAGTGAGTATTTATTGTTTGGTTTGGTTTTTATCTTTAAAAACCAATCAAATTAGAAAGCAAAAAATAAAAAGGGATTCAAATTAAATTAGAACCGGTCCAAACCGACCAATTTCAATTCAGCGGATATATTCTAGTTCAATTCAGGTTCGGTTTGTTAGGTTCAAAATTGAAAAAACTCATGATTATTTTTCTAATTTTGTAATAGGCTTTTAGTAGATTTATGATGGGTTTATAATTAATACTAATAATATCTAATTTTCTTAAAAAAATTTCAAAGTATATTTAATTTTTTTACCACTAAGTATTCACGTTGTTATTGTCAATCTTATGTTCAATATATTTTTTTCTTTTCTAATTTTTTTCTTTTGTTTCAAAAAAATTTAAATAACACACAGTCACACATCAATAAATTAGAATCCAAATTAATCCAAATTAAAAACCAATATTTTCAAAGGACTTAAATCAAAAACAAAAAATAACATTATCATAAAACACTCCAAGCAAAAAAAAAAAAAATCTTTATTTGCATATCGTCTCAACAAAGAAACACATCAAGAATATTGCATTTTCAGTTCCTTTTAAAATTATTTATTAAAGCATCATCTCAATAGTGTTACTTTAATACCTAAAATTTAAAATATATTATTATAACATGATAAATTAAATTAGAAGATATAAAAATAAAAAAATAGTATTTTTACCATATGTTTTGAATAAATACATCAATTTGTGAACTAATTATCATTTGTTGCTAGATGCAACTTTACATTGAATTCTACAAAATAAAAAATTAAACATGTTAGAATACAAAATAAAAATACATTAATTAATAAAGCATAAAATAAAATGTGTAAGTTTATATAAAAAAAAAATTACCTGCTTCAAGGTTTTTGTAGGTTTCAAAATCATTAATCAAGTTTCAAGCATCAGTTGTAATTCGTTCATGATGTAACCAATTTTAACAACAAATAGGTGTTTGAATTGTTGCTAGAGATAGAGAACTTCAAAATTGGTCAAGTATATGATCACCTGTACTAAAGGCCGATTCAGAAGCCATTGTGGATATAAGAATAGTTAGAACATGTTGTGCAATTTTTAAAAGTATCTTATATTTTGAAGCATTAATCTTCCACCAACCCCAAATACCTAATTTATCATCATTAGAATCCTCACAATCATCAATCAAATACCCCTCAACCTCATTTCTATTTTCCACACTATCTTCCTCTTGTAAGTGCCTTTTGAATCAAGCTAAAATATTAACATCTACCTCTATGTCATCAATAACATCATTAACATCTTTTTTATGCCTATTATTATCCACCACTGCATCGGCTTTCAAATAAAACTCATACAAGTTCACCAAATTATCTTTCACCTTCTTTGTTAGCAATTGTGTTTTATTGTAATCATATAACTCCCTAAAACAAAATTTCACGTATTTCAACTTAAGACATGGATCCAAAACATTAGCCATATATAATAAATAATTTTGATGTGCTTCACAACCCTAATACTCTCAAACTTTAACATCATGTTCATCGTCATTCCATTTAAAATCTTATCTCTACTTTTACACAATTGCAACAAATTTCTATACATGTAAATCAATTCATTGAAGAAAGAATTTGATGTGACACATAATAGGCTAGAAAATCTCAATGTAACCATGTAAAAGACTTTTAAAAACGTTAGCAAAGTTCTAGCATTTTTTCAATCCTCTAAACGAGGTGACTCTATGTTTTTTTTATTAAAACAATTAAGATCAAATACAAAAGTTGGTTATAATTCTGAATAATCAGTGTATTATAAGTGCTTAACTTTAACCTAAATACATATAAAGTATATACAGGTTAAACTAAAAATACTATTTTACCCTTAATAAATAAGATTACATAAATATTATTTAACATCTTCCCTCAAACTCACGATGTGGTAGCTACAAGCATCTAGAGTTTGCCAACTAGAAAACAAAAATGAGAGGTGAAATGCATCTTGGTAAAGAAATCTGCAATCTGCAAGGAAGAAGGAATAAAGGCAAAGAAATGGTGCTATATTTGAGATGATGACGAGTAAGATGACAATCGATCTCAATATGCTTAGTTCGCTCATGAAAAATCAAGTTGTGAGTAATTTGAACAGAACTCTAGTTGTCACAATACATAAGAGTAGGATGAGAAAAGAAAACTCCCATATTAGCAAGTAACTAATGTAACCAAACAATCTCTTTTGTAGTAGATGTCATTGCACGATATTCTACTTCGGTGGATGATTAAGAAACAATATATTGTTTCTTGCTCTTTTAAGAAATAAGAGAATCACCTAAAAAGATACAGAACCCGGTAACAGATTTACGATCTATGGTATCATTACCATGATCAACATCAGAGTATGCACGCAACTCCAAGGAAGAGGTGGATGAAAGTAAAAGACTCTGAAAAATTATACCCTGAAGATATCGTAAAATACGAAGAACAGTTGCCCAGTGAACAGTAGTAGGAGAAACAACAAACTGACTAACAACATGAATAACATATGCAATATCTGGACGAGTAATTATGAGATATACCAAACTCCCAACAATAGTGTGCTATAAAGTAGGATCTATCAAAGGCAAACCATTAGAAGAAGAGTACCTTGCGTTATCAGTAAGTCTAGCCCGCTCAAGAATATCTGCAACATATTTTGACTGAGAAAGAAGGTAACCTCTAGGTGAGTATGCTACCTCAATACCTAGAAAATATCGCAGATAACCCAAATCTTTCATTTCAAATTGTCTAGCCAACTCTATCCTTAAAATTAAAATACCATCAATGTCATCACCAGTAATAATCATATCATCAACATATAAAAACAAAATGATACGACCTGCATCAGTGCACTTAATAAAAAGAGCAGAATTATGACTGCTAGAAACAAAGTCAGGAGATGAGATCACAATAGAGAATTTCTGAAACTAAGCATGGGGTGCTTGTTTGAGAGCATATAATGCTTTCTTAAGCTTACAAATATATCCAGAGTCATGTGAAATACTAGGAGGGGGAGCTATATAAACTTCTTCTTGAAGATCTCCATTCAAGAAGGCATTTTTAACATCAAGTTGAGAAATATGCCACTGACGAATCAAAGTTATGACTATAAGAGTACGAATAGTAGTTATTTTTGCAACCAGGGTAAATGTCTCTTCATAGTCTATACCATATTATTGAGAATATCCTTTTACAACCAGCCTAGCTTTGTATCGCTCAATAGACCCATCAAAATTAATTTTGATTTTATTTACCTAACAACAACCAACAACACTTTTACCAGGAGGTAGAGGAACCAGATTTCAAGTATCTGTCTTATGCAAAGTAGAAAGTTCCTCATCCATAGCTTGTTGCCAAAGCAGATTAAGAATTATCTCTTTATAGGAAGAGGGCTCAAAGAGACAATGAATAAAAGCTAAAAAGAAAGTAAATGATGAAGAATAACAAGAATAAGTAAAATCTAGTAGTTTTATGGACTTACGAATATGGATGGACTGGCGTGGAGGTGGATCTATAATCTCAGATGAAGTTTGAAGGCCTGTAGATGAGAATGGAGCTTCAAGTGTGCTAGAGAGTAAAGTACCAGTACCTGCAGAGTTATGAGTACAAATCGATCGAACATGGGGAGAGGTATCATTACCAGAATCCTCAGAAAAAAGATATATACGAATAAGATCAGATTTAGTTAGACTATGAGTAGTGGATGAAATAGAAAAGAAAGGTATATGCTCAAGGAAGACAACATGACGAGACACATAAAGTTTCTGAGTTATTGGATCAAAACAACGATACCCTTTTTTACCTTCACCATAACCCAGAAAAACACAAATAGCAGATAGAGGAGATAACTTACTGCGTTCTACATGAGAATGAAGGATGAAACAAGTACAACCAAATACTCTAAATGAGGAATAATCAGGGAAGATGAAATTGTATTAATCAAATTTACAGCAGTAAGAATAGTTTCTCCCCAAAACTCACTAGGAATAAGAGCAAATAACAAGAGAGAACGAGCAGTTTCAACAGTGTGCCTATGTTTTCTTTCAGTAACACCATTTTGCTCAGGAGTATCTGTACATAAAGTTTGGTGAATGGTTCCATCTAAGGCAAGCAATTGGCAAAATTTATTAGAGGTGTATTCCCTACCCAAATCACACCTAAAGCATTTGATCACAATATAATGTTGAGTTTTGATAAGAGCTCGAAAAGCTGTATATATCTCAAAGAATTCATAATGATGTTTCATTAAATAAACCTAACAATAATGAGTATGATCATCAATAAAAGAGATATAATATCGAGATCCTCCTTTTGTGGTAATAAGAGAAAGTCTCCATACATCAGAATGAATCAAATCAAATGGTGAAGATGAAATAGAAATACTTCGATTAAAAGGTAAAGTAGAAAATTTTACCAGTTTACATCCACTACAATCAGAAATATCACAAGTCTTCAAATTTCCTAAAGCCCCTATGGATACTAAAAATCTCAAACGAGAAGATGAAACATGACCTAGACGGGAATACCATAAATAAAAACTAGAAGATAAAAGACTCAAATGAAAAGAAGAAAAATCAACAATAGTAATAACAACGGCGGCAGCGGCAACTGGCACAACAAAAAGATAAACATTTTGTTTTGGAACAAGAAAACATGACTAAATAATCCCCAGAATCACATTTTTGGCTAATAGATGCAAGATTTAATTTTAGTTTTGGAATAAGATAAACATTAGAGAGAGACAAGTGAGGTGTGACAACATAACCAACGCTTTCTAAGGGCATAAGAGTGCCATCGACAGTTATAATAGAAATGGAGGATAAAGAGGACATAGAGGAAAAAGATGAGGAATCCAAGACCCATTCAGTGTGTGACATACCTGAGGAACTATGAGGCAACTAATCTATGAAAGAAGAAGTGAACATTGCTTGTGGCTGTAAGAAGAGAAACTTTTGGAATTGCTCAACCAAAGTATTAGGATCAATAACAGAGCCTGGAGAAGTTACTGCTGCAGTATTATGGTATGATGGTTTATAACCCTGAGGTGGTCTATGAGCATTAGATTATGACTGACTGCCAGACTTCCAAGCTTGATTCTGTTGTCTCAACTTAGGACACTGAGCCTTCCAATGACCTTTCTGCTTACAGAAACTACACTCGTCAAAGTCAACCTTTGTGTAAGGCTTGTTATGATGATTAAAGAATGACTTAGAAGGTACTGCTAATATAGAAGGATTTGAAGCAGAAATAACTCCCTTTTTAAAATAAGACTGAAGATGTATTTCTTCAGGCAATAACTCACTAACAATAGAGTCAATAGAAGACAGTGGAGAACGATGCAAAATTAAACCTCTAAGCCTTCGAAATCACTACGAAGTGCTGTTAAAAATTGTACCAATCGTTGCTGTTCTCTATGTTCAATATAAGCATCACATACTTTTAATTCTGTCGATTCTATAAGAGCTAATTGATCCTAAAGATCTGTCATGACAGAATAGAACTCTTGAATACTCATATTCTTCTGGTGAAGAGCTTGTATGTCATTTTCTAATTGATATTATTTTGCAAAATTTGATTGCGTGAATAACCGTTGTAGATGATCCCAAACCTCTTTTGCTGTCTCATACTTCACCAACTGTGTACCTATAGAATGCTCAACAGAATTGTTGATCCAAGTAATGATCTTTGCATTGTTTGCTTTCCATGCATCTATCAAAACAGTATCTCCTTCTTCAATATTCTTAGGTACCATATAAATTCCACTAACATATCCCCACATCTTCTTATCTTTAAGAAAATTTCTCATTACATAGCTCCAATACAAATAGTTCTTCCCATCCAACCTCATACTCACAGACTGAAGCGAATCATCTCTTTCAATAGCCATAATCAACAATCATAGAAAATTAGAATGCAAAAGCAGCAGAAAACCAAATACCAAATTGTAGAAACTGAATAAAGATTGTAGAAACTAAACAAATATCTTCTCAGAATTATGCGATTACTCCAAAGCATAAAACAAATTTACAGAAACTGAATGCAAATACCAAATTACAAAAGCTGAATAAAAGATGAAATACCAAAATAATTGCAGAAATTGATGAAATACCAAATTTTGCAGAAGTAGAAGACAATATCTCACTCAAATTTTTTTTTTAGATATTAATTCTAAGATTTAAACTTAAAAAGTAGATGAAAAATAATGTATTTGAATTAGATTCCATCTAAAAAGAAAAAAAATCAATCCAACAAATTCCTATAAACCAATTCATAATCATGCACTATCGCAAAGATTTTCTACAAATCGAGTCTGTTATGTCGCATCATTAACTCACCATTCATACATTTTTCAAAGAGATTTAAAAGCTATTTCTCCTACAATTGGCTAATCCATCTTTGTTAGACTATGTTTCAACTCATATAAACCTATTCATAATCATGTAATATCTCAAAGCTTAAGCCATAGTAAATAATAGGGTCAATTTTTGAAAAGCTAACTTTGAATACAAACTTTTATTGGCAGTTCCAAATTCTAATCCACTAGTGAGAAAGAAAAGAAGAAAAAAAATAAGGGCATGCTATTTACGATTGATCATCTTTTGAGAATATAAGATAGGGACAATGATTCCAATTTCCTTTCCAGATTATGTTATTTCATCCACCTTTATTTTTATATTTTTTAAAATAATTAACACATCAAAATAGAAAAATAGAAATAATATAAAATCAACAAGCAACAATTAATTAAATCTATAATTACATGACAAGATTACTTGATGCAATTAGCTTTTATTGAAGTAATAGATTTAAGAAGCTCTGGAAGCGGTAACAATTTTGCCATCTCACACACACGGTAGTTTCTTCGAGATTCGAAGAATGGTCGTTCAAGAATAGCTTAAGCTCGTTGGCTGGTGAAGATAGGGATGTTAATGGGAGGGGGTTGGGGCAGTTATTAATGGGAGTAGGTGTGATCAGATGGGGCGGCTGTGTCTATGAAGTGTGAATGAAAATTGAAAGGGTTGGAGAGGAGGGGGCGATTATGTGAAAGGGAGAGCAGATAAATGGTCTTTTAGGGTTGTTGAAAGGAAAACTAATGGGAGGAGACGACCCGCAGCTTGGACCGTTTAGTTTATTTTTTTTCATTCCTAAACCAAACCAGTTTGGTTTGGTTCAAGTTGGCTGGTTTAGGCACATCAAAACTAGAAATCGAACCGAATCGAACATTTTCCTAAATATTCTAACCAGTTCAATCGGTTTTTTTATTGGTTTGGTTTTTTGGTTAATATTTTTTTGGTTTTTTTGGTTAAATAGGTTTTTTGATTTTTTTACTCACCCTTAAAGTGAACATTCTTTCATAGAGTAAGAAATTAATTCCATTTGGTTTTTTCAAAGGTTGTGAAGCCAACCCTTTATGATATTTCATCAAAGCCTATTTTGCCTGAGTTGAAATCTTCCATATAATAGTCCGATCAGCCATAGCCCTTTGCATATGTCAAACGATAACTACTACATCTTAGAACAAAAAGAGGTTTATATATTAAAAAATAAATAAATTTTCAAAGAGTCCTTACTAGAAAAAGCTTTGAATTTCTCTTGTATAAAACATATATATACCCACAATGACTATAGACAAGTCTTTGTTTTCTTGCTATGTATAAAGCTTTCTTTTCTTTCTTTTTGATTGGGACATAAATGACCTCCTAGAACTAATGATTATCTTTGTACGCTATGTTTCTAGCTATTATTTTTCAGGTTATATGTAAAACTCATAAATCATATATAAAAGGCAGTTGATTGATACTTAAAAGTATATTTTTATGAAGGTTTTATATCATTATTTTGCACTTGAAGTATCAATAACTCCTTAACTAAAACATGTTTTATAATAATATATCTAATAATATAAGTTACCTTTAATTTGTGGTAAATGTTCATTTTAAATGCAAGCCTTTCATATAAATGAAAGGATTGATTGATGAATTCAAGAACTGAAACTAAAATGATAAAGAGATGGTCAAACTTAGAAACGGGATGTCGGTGCAATCCAAACCGAAACACTGTTCGGAAATTGGGTCATATCTGGAGCTATAGATCTTAGATTTAGGTCTACTTTATACGGATAGAAAGGCAAGACATAGGTCTACAACTTTCATATGGAGCCCAAGATCTAAAAATATCATTTTCAAGTCCAAATTATTGTAACAACAAAGAAGCCCGAATTTGTCCTCCAGCCCGAGCACTATTCAGTATTTTGATCATATCTGGAGTTCTAGAAGTCAAAATGAGTTGAATATTTTACACAAGAAAGCTGAGACAATTTCCTACAACTTTCATGTTTCAAGTGGCTCCAATTTTGACGTTATCAATGACGTTTTGGGCACATAAGAGAAGATAAGGATTGTCACCAAGTCAAAAGTTCCCAATTTTGGCCTGCAAAAAGAGGCATTTGCCATGCATTGAGGCATCTTGGTTTCCAGATCAAGATCATGCTCTTCCTTTCTCTCTTTGTATTTTTTGTAATGTTTATGTTTTGCTTTCATTAATATCAAGTTTATGCCTTTCATTTCCTTTCATTTACTTAGTTAACTTTTATCTTATTTATGCTCTTATTTTGTTTATTTATTTTTATTTCTTTCATTATGTCTAGCTAAGTTTATTATGTTAAGATGAAAAGGTTACATTAATGGTGTAAGAATAAGTATATTGTAAACTTAACATGGACTTTAATGTTTGATACTAACATGTTTTATAGTTATTATCTTGTTCACTCTTTAATACTTTGCTTGTTAAATGACTAATCTTGATTTATGTTGTATAACACTTGGTACAATAAATGTTTGACACTTTCATAGCTCATACTGTATGGTATAACCGACACCTAAGCTATGAAAGGAACTTGATTTGTTGTTAACATAAGTTATAATCATGAATGCTTGACGAAATTTACAAGTATTAGCATTAATTGAATAAGATGACTAATGCAATCATGTTAACAATCTATAATCCGATTCGAACCTCCTTTGTATGTGGTTTTTCAAATGAATAATAAGAGTTTATACTATACTTGTTTGACATACCATTAGTGAAACCTCTAACCTTGACATTTGTTATTATCATTGTTTAATCCTTACATTAATATTCTATCTCCAAGTTCTCATCATCATCTTCTTCTTCTTTTTCTTTACTACTACTACTACTACTACTACTACTACTACTACTACTACTACTACTACTACTACTACTACTACTATTAGTGTTATTATAGTTGTTGTTGTTATTGCTATTGCTATTATTGTTGTTTATAATTATTGTTTATAGTTTGTACAATTAACCTTCCTATGGTTCGACCCTGGTCTTGCTGGGCTATTTATTATTTTGACACTCCTGCACTTAGAAGAAAACATTAATTTTTTCATCGTGTAAAGTTTTTGGCGTCGTTGCCAGGGAGGTAAGTTTTGTATAAATTATAATATTTATTTTATTTTCTCTTTTCACTTTTCTTGTATATAACTTTGTTTATTGTCTCTTGTTTCTTCTTCTTTTGTTTTCTTCTTTCTTTTATTTTATTTCTACATATGCATGAGAGTGTGGTCATGTATATCAAGTGGTAAACTTTGTAGGATATCCTCATTATTTTTAGAAAATATGGTCGAAGAAGATAATCAATCACTTCATAATGAGAATAATGAGAATAACCATGTTAGAACACTTAGAGACCACATGAATCCTACAAGAACAAGTGCACCATCATGCATAGCTTTCCTCCTGATGTATCTCATTTTAATTTTAAACTAGGCATTATTCAACTTTTACCTTTTTTTCATGGTTTAGATTTAGAAAATCCATACTTGTATTTAAGGGAATTTGAGGAGGTTTGCAACACATATAATAATTTTAATTGTAGCATGAACACTATCAGATTAAAGCTTTTTCCTTTTTCATTAAAAGATAAAGCTAAAACATGGCTACAAAATTTGAGACCAGGATCCATTCGTGCTTGGGATAAAATACAACAATAGTTTTTGAAGAAGTTTTTCCCATCTCATAGAACAAACTCTTTCAAAAGACAAATCACCACTTTCACTCAAAAACCAGGAGAAATATTTTACCAATGTTGGGATAGGTATCGAGACTTGCTTAGTACTTGCCCTCATCATGGTTTTGAAACATGGAGATTGGTTTTACATTTCTATGAAGGGTTAACACCTAGAGATAGGTAAATGGTTGAATTGATGTGCAATGGAACTTTTGAAGATAAAGATCCTGATGAAGCAATGGAGTACTTAAACTTGTTAGCTGAAAATGCTCAAAATTGGGACACCGCGGGTACTTATAAGGCACCGAGTAAAACTCAACCTCATACATCTAGTGGAGGTATGTACAACCTTAGGGAAGATTATGACCTTCAAGCCAAGTTTGCATATTTAGCTAGAAAAGTCGAGGCACTAGAATTGAAAAAGAGTGGTTAATTAAAATCTGTTGAAAACATTGTGTGTTAAATCTGTGAAACAAATGAACACTCAACCAATGATTGTCCAACCTTGCCTTCTTTTAAGGAATGTCTCCATGAACAAGCTCATGCTTTAAATAGTTTCTAAAGGGCTAACCACAACTCATACTCACAAACATACAACCCTGGTTGGAGAAATCACCCAAATTTTAGTTAGAAGAGTGAGAACAACAGTACACAAACTTCACAACCACCATTTCAAGGACACCATAATTTCTAAAATTCTCATAGATATGCACCTCCTTATGCTCCACCTTCTAGAAGAAATCTTGAGAAAACATTGCATGCATTCATTGAAAAGTAAGAGACAAGTAATACTCAACTTGCTCAAAACATGACAGATTTTAAAGATACTCTTGCAAAATTAATATCTGCTCTCAATTTCTAAGAGAAAGGAAAGTTTCCATCTCAACCACAACAAAATCACAAGGGGCAATAGAATGCAAATGCAAGTAGTTCTGAAAGCCAACATATAGATCAAGTCAAATCAGTCACTACTATTCGTAGTGATAAGATTTTTGAAAAACCCTCTCTTGAACCTTATGAGAAAGATGATGAGTCAATCTCTAAGGGTAAGGAAGGGGTTGAATCTGAAAATTGCAAAGAAAAGACTAATTCTCCACCAGCACTTCCATTTCCTCATGCCATGACTAAACAAAGGAAAGTCAATCATAACTCTGAAATTTTTGAAACTTTCAAACAGGTAAGAATCAATATACCTTTGTTAGATGCTATTAAACAAGTTCCTTCCTATGCTAAAATTTTGAAAGATCTATGCACGATGACGAGGAAACTGAATGTGAAAAAGAAAGCCTTTTAAGCTGAACAAGTAAGTGTCATTCTTCAGAATAATAATGCTTTGAAATATAAAGACCCTGGTTATCCTATAATTTCTTGCTTTTTTGGAGAACATAAAATTAAAAGAGCCTTACTTGATCTTGGTGCTAGTGAGAATTTACTTTCATATTCAGTTTTTCAGAGTCTCAATTTAGGTGAGTTAAAACCAACCTTTATAACTCTTTTACTTACCGATATATCTGTTAAAGTGCCTAGAGGAATAGTCAAAGATGTGTTAGTACAAGTTGATAAATTTATTTATCATGTGGATTTTATTATCTTGAACACACAACCTGTTGAAGCATGTAATTCATTTCCTGTTATTTTAGGACATCCGTTTCTTGCAACTTCTAAGGCATTGATTAATTGTAGAAATGGACTGATGAAGCTATCATTTGGAAACATGACATTGGAGATGAATATTTTCAACATTTGCAAGCAACCTGGAAATGATAATGATTTACAAGAAGTAGATCATATTGACGAATTAGTTTATGATCAACTTGAATCTACTTTAAGTAAAAATAAGTTGGATGAATCTGAAGATTTACAAATGATTTATTCTGAAGAAGAAATCACAGATGAAAATCATACAAAAAATGTTGATGCGAATCTTTTGTCAAAAGTGACAATAAATTCGATATTGAACATCACACTAATCGATGATTACTTTCTCTTAATCCAGTGCCTTGGTATGATAAAAATATCAATTTTCTTGCTTTATGAGATTTGCCAGCTGATTGGAGTACCCAAGACAAAGAAAAGTTTTTGAACAAAGTGAAGAATTTTTATTGTGATGACCCTAACTTATTCAAATATTGTCCTGATCAAATATTTTAAAGATTCATTCCCGACAATGAGGTAAGTAATGTCATTAAAATTTGTCATTCTAAAGCATGTGAAAGTTATTTCTCGTTAAAAAAGACAGTTGTAAAAATCTTTCAAAATGGATTTTATTGGCCCACCATGTTCAAGGACACGCATGCATTTTGTAAAACTTGTGAAAATTGTCCAAAAGTTGATACTGGTCAAAACGTTTTGTTTAATAATTCTCAACTCTATGCATTCCCTAGAGAGCCAAGATCAAGATAGAGCAATCCTTATAGGGCTTGTGATATTGAGAATTCAATGAATGACAATGTTTTTGAGGAAAGTTTTCTTTCAAAAAGGTTGATTTTTTTTCTCACATTATTTTTGTGTTTCTTTTTGAGTGATTTTTGCTAGTTTCTCTCACCTCGGTCAAATGGCGGATAACGGTACTCCATGACTTAAGTTGGTTCTTTCAGTTTCCCATAATAACTGATATATGTGTGTATATTTGTGCAATTCTTTGAATCTCTCTTCCAATTCTCATTTGAAAATGGATACTAACTTGAAAAATTAAAAAAGTATTTTCCTGCTCTGCCTTAGAATGCGATTACAAAAATTTACCGTGCTAGATGTGCAAGATTGAGATTGTTAATGAATCATGGAATTCCTGAAGATATTTGTTGGTTGATTGAAGCAAAGATCCGATTATCAGGTAAGTCATCTAACTCCTTCATTTCACACATGCTTAGAATAGGTAAAAACACTTTTGCAAAGAAACGTCGTGCAAAACAACTGAAAGTCTATCATCGATGTGCTAAATGGACTTGTAATACACAATGTTGTTCTTTAGGAATGATATCTATAAACCGTGAAGATAAAATACAATGCATTAAGGATGACCTGAGTAAGGAGTGTTTAAATAATCTTCTATTGACTCTTGAGATGCATCCTAGTGGAGATGTGCATCGTGTAATTCATGATTTATGACCACTATTTCATAAAGAACATGATTGACTTAGTCTTGGAAATCTAACTAAAAAAGACCATATTTGCTAGTTTTTTAAAAAACTGGATGGGAAGCCTATCCCCGACCCACAGAGGGTGTTTAAGCCGTTCTTGGACATAAAACCAAGGGAGGATGTGAGCCACAATCACAACGACCTTTATATACACATGCTTTTTCAAAAGTAAATAAATAAATAAATAAAGAGAGAGTGGCCTCCTACATATAAGGGTATGATTGCCTTTCTAATTTCTCATTTATAAAATCCTCTCTTCCTTCCTTTCATTTCTACTCAACCTATACATTCAACAAATACAAAAATGTGTAGAAATAGCAAGTTCCTCAGGTCATCATATAAGAAATATTTGTGTTTTTGGTGGATCTAGTCCTGGGAAAGAAAAGGAGTTTTTAGAATCATCAAATCATCTTGGTCAAGTGCTAGCTATGAGAAAGATTCATTTAGTATATGGGGGAGGCAGTCTTGGGTTAATGGGAGGTGTGTCAATAGCTGTATTTTTAGGAGGTAGTCAAGTTTTGGGGGTCGTCCCCGAAGCTTTAGCACAAAGGGACATCATTAGAAAAATAATTGAAGAGAAACTTTAGGTCTCCACAATGTTAGCTCGAATGAATGCAATGTTTAACCATGTTGATGCCTTCATTGCTTTACCAGGTGATCTAGGCACATTGGAAGAGATCTTTCATATTTCCTCTTGGGCCCAACTGCATATTTACCATAAACCCATAGGTTTGTTAAATGTTAATGGTTATTATGATAAGTTGTTGTCTTTTCTTGATCATGCTATGGAACAGGAATTTCTAACATCTTTTGCATGACAAATCATAATCTTTGCTGCTACTGCTGAACAATTGATTGACCAACTATAATCTTTCATTCCTGTAATTGATCCATCCATGAGTCATATAAATTGGTCAACTAAGGAAAGCCGTAAAAAGCTTAGATTGGATTTGAGCCTTCATTTATGAATCTTTATGTCTTTTGGTTTTATTATTATGTTTTGTTGTTTCTTATATTTGTTTTAGTGTGTTCTAGGTTTGTCAGTGTTCGTTATTTTAGGTGATATCTTCTATACTCTATCTTTCTACCTTTAAATATTGAGAAAAATGTCTCGTTTTAGTTGGGGGGAGAGGGTAGTAGCTGAAAAGAAAAACTAACTGTGTTTTTTATTTTATAAAGCATGTGCAAAATTGTTGTTACTATGATGACAGAGTAAGGAAAACTTTTTATGATTCTTAAGACGTATCTTAGTAATCATTCGTAATAAGGTCTATCATAATACTTTTTAAAATATTTAGATTTACAAACTCTCGCATTGTTATCACTTAATTCTGTTTATATACTTATTTAACATGTATTTTTAAACCTTAATTTACACACACATACTTTAAACATATGATTGTGGGTTGCATATTAGATTATTACATTATTTATGTTCTTTTGTTAAAGGTAACAACTAAGGGAAATGGATAGTATATAATTAAAAAAAAAATATAGATAAGTTTGGTTTTATAGCCTCCCTAACCTAAGCAATTAAGCCCGAAGGGGTGTTTTAATACATAATACCCTAAAGTCAACTGATTTTGGAGCTATTGGCCCAACACTTGTTACATGGGTTGAGGAGAAAAGCTTAAGGGAATCAATCATTGCACTATCTACATATCAATATCTGTGACCCGAGTTACTAAGCTCGTAGGGGTTAAAGACCAACTGGTCTGGGAGTCATTAGTTGAAAGCTCGTTACATGGGTTAAGATGCATGGTGTTTTAAATTATATGTTTATATATTAAAAATTAAAAAAGAAGACAAAAAAATAATAATTCCAACCCAAGGAAGTTAACCTTAAACATTAGAACAAAAAAATTATTTTCTTCCAAGAAAAACCCCATAATTATGTGTTGATACATTAAGCACAAAAAAAAGGTTTATGAATATCTTATTAAGAGGTATTGAGCAGGTATATAAATTTAATGAGAGTTTGTTTTCTAGATAGATTAATGAAAGTTAAATGATGACTACCCTACTTTGTGGAATTTGGAAAGTATTTTTCTATTTTAACGCTTTGATTACTAGGGACTAGTAATAAGCTAGTTGGGGGGTGTGATTGATACTTAAAAGTGTATTTTTATCAAGGTTTTATATCATCATTCTGCACTTGAAGTATCAATAACTCAACTAAAGCATATTTTATAATAATATATCTAATAATATAAGATACCGTTAATTTATGGTAAATGTTTATTTTAAATGCAGGCCTATCACATAAATGAAAGGATTGATTGATGAATTTAAGAATTGAAATTGAAAGGATAAAGAGATGGCCAAACTTAGAAACGAGATGTCGGTGCAATCCAAACCGGAACACTATTTGGTAATTAGGTCATATCTGGAGCTATAGATCTCAGATTTAGGTCTACTTTATATGGATGAAAAGGTATAACCGACACCTAAGCTATGAAAGGAACTTGATTTGTTGTTAACATAAGTTATAATCATGAATGCTTGATGAAATTTACAAGTATTAGCATTAATTGAATAAGATGACTAATGTAATCATGTTAACAATCTATAATCCGATTAGAATCTCCTTTGTATGTGGTTTTTTAAATGAATAATAAGAGTTTATACTATACTTGCTTGGCATACCATTAGTGAAACCTCTAACCTTGACATTTGTTATTATCATTGTTTAATCCTTACATTAATATTCTATCTCTAAGTTCTCATCATCATCTTCTTCTTCTCTTTCTTTATTACTACTACTACTATTACTATTACTACTATTATTATTATTATTATAGTAGTTGTTGTTATTGTTATTATTGTTGTTTATAATTTGTACAATTAATCTCCCTGTGGTTCGATCCCGGTCTTGCCGGGTTATTTATTACTTCGACACTTCTGCATTTGGGAGAAGACATTAATCTTTTCGTCGTATCAGCAGTAAGAGTTAAAATGTTAAAGTATAAATTAAATTTGTTGTTAAAATATGCAATATTTCATAACATTGTTAAAAAAAAACTATTGTATTAGCATTGTTAAAGTAGGGAATAAGTAAAAGTTTGTAGATTTTAATTCTATATGTGTAAAAGTGAATTAACATTATAAAAGTATAGCATGAGTAAAACATTAGAACTAAATTAATTTCAACAAATGCTGATAGATTTCTTCCCCATTATTTTAGGCTAAATCATTGGTAAATAATTGATGATGTTTAGACATATGAGTTTATGTATACTACTCATGATTTGAGATTAATAGAAAAACTTTTTTGAAAGATAAATAAAGTAATATTTTGTTATTATTAGCTTTGATATTAAATCTAACTGTTGATATTAGATTCAACGTTATATTATCATAACAAGCCACAATTCTCCAACACAAAGACCCACTTAAAATGATCTATTCTAGATTACGTAATCATAGCTATAAAAGAGCTGTTTGATTTGCAATAAAGATATCAAAAATTATATTGTCAAGATTTTAATTTGGCTAATGATAATCTCAATAGAACTTCTTCCTATTTATTCTCAAATGGAAATTTTGGAATTATAATTGGAACAACTAACAAATGGCTAGCAAGACATTAGCCTTATTAGTAATATAATTAATGCAATATCACCATATTTTTTCAAGCTTTTTAACAATCAAATATAGGAAAAGAACATGCATTTTCAACCAAGGCAAACAAATTATAAATTTAAAGAGAACCCACCAAATATTAAGTCAAAAAGGGTAGTAACCTTAATCTTGGAGTTCAAAATATAAAGAAAATCAAATAATCTATGAGGAATTTTTACAAATATATAAACGACATAACCAATTTTTTCATTAGCATTAACAACACAACTCACTAATGAACTTTAATATAAGAATGATAGTATATCAAATCAAATTTTTTTCAACCAAAATCCAATTTAAAAAATCTTTTTTTCATACCCACATATAACAATGTAAAGCATGAAATAAAAAGGCACACATCAATAGAAAAGAAGCATCTTCTTGCCATAAATTGAAACTGTAATTATCATTATAAAAAGACTTATATACTGATCTTTTGGTATCGATGGTTTTGTATTTGTTCATAGCAAAACTTCTCCATAAATTTCTAGTACTTGAAACTATGGTACAAAAACCTTGAAAAAAGAAAAAAGAAGATACAAACTAATTTGATTTAAGGCTATAAAAGATTAAATGAACAAATATGGAGAAATACAACAGCAGACCTCATCATAGTCAATCCTATACTTTTAACTATAGTCGTTTTCCCTTAACCTTGCCTTGTATCTCTCCACCTCTCCTTTGACTTTCTTCTTTTCTTTATAGATCTACTTATTGGCTTCTTTCCATTTAGTCTAGGAATCAATCTCTATATGTTAGTTTTCATAATTGATACAATCTACTCATCCATCACAGTTCTCTATTTTACATTTTTTCTTGCCTTTTTAAACATTATAGGATCAAGTGTAACAAGATGAAAATATAATGTTACATCATCAATAGGATTAGTTACCTTATATAAGTTATCTAGGCATCTCATTTTTCTTGATGGACTTAGTGGAGTGCCATTATTTGAGCTTTTGTTAGAAGAAGAAGAAGGAAAAGTTGAGCTTATTAGTGTAGATGAAAGTTTAACTATAGGTTCTTAATAATCTTAATATCTTTCCTTTTCTTCGTTAAGAAATGGTAGAAAGTCATTTCGTACTATTATTTACTATTAAATCCCATGCTCGTTCTTCATTAAACTCAACATCTCTACTAACATCATCTTTCATTCATTAGGGTTGTAAAGCCTGTATCCTTTGGAATTTGTTCATAGCCCATAAAAATTATTTTCTTGCTCTTATAATCTAACTTAGTCTTTACTTGATCAACTACATACATATAGTCAATGCTCTTAAAAAATTTCAAGTGAGAAACATTGAGCTTTTTTCCACTCCATGCTTTTTATGGAGTCATGTTATTCAAGCTTTTGGTAGGATATCTATTTAACAAGTAGATAACATAATCTACAACTTCATTCCAAAACTCTTTAGGTATTTTTTTTTTTAGTTTTGAGTATTATTTTTGTCATGTTGAGAATACTTTTATTCTTTCTCTTTACAACACCATTTTGTTATGGGAATCTAAGAATAGTTAAAAGTCTTTTTATACCAATCTTTATAAAACTCATTAAAATCATTAGAATAAAAATTCACCCCTTATCTGTTTTAAGTGATTTTATAAAATAACTACTTTTTTTTACAACTAATGCTTTAAACTTCTTAAAGTAGCTAAATACATTAGATTTTTCTCTTAATAAGTATACCTAAGTTTTTCTACTATAATCATATATAAAAAATAAAAAAATACAGATTTGTACCTAAGAAACATGGTTTAATAAGACCACAAATATCGATATGTATTTCTTGTAGGGGTTTTCTTGCTTTTGATGGAAACTTATTCAGAAAGCTCTTGTAAAATTTCTTGCCCGCTAAAAATTCTTCACACAATTGATTTGGATATATAATGGATGATAGACCTTTCAACATCTCTATTTATGTCATCACCTTTAAGTTATCAAAGTTTATATATCTAAGTTTCATCTTTTACACATGCATTTAGGCATGTAGACATATTTGTCTCTATGTTTAGTAACATTTTATTCTTTATCATGACTATCTTTGCAATCATAACACGTTTAGTGTTAAATACTGTCAAAATATGATATTTCATTTTTATATCTTACCCCTTCTCCAACAATCATCCTAAGTTCAATATATTGCTTTTTACTATTGATATATAATAGATATCACCAATAAATTAATGACTTTTATTTTTAAATTTAATTAAAATTATACCTTTTTATTTTATGGAAACCTTTGAAGGATTTGAAAATGTGACATTATTTCTGATTGGTTTATCAAGTTCTATGAACTTGTTTTTGCCTCTTCACATGTGGTTGTTGGCGTCATTATATAGATATCACATATTCCTTTTATCTTGCATTTTCCCATTATGCATTAGTAGTAGGGTGGATCATTATATATGAATAGATTATCTATATTGTTATTTTTTTATTATGAATTTTTTATATAACTTCTTGTAAAAATTATAAAGGCATGTTTTTTTTAATTAATTGAAGCTTTCTTTTCATATTATGATTTTTTTTATTTAAAATTATACTTCTAATAAAAAAAATACATGTTTCTATCAAAATAAAAAAGAAAGAAATAAATGGAATGATTAGTTTTGATTAAAGGGATATATATATATATAAGTTTAATTATCTTAAGTTTTTATACAAAACTTATGTTACTAATAAAAATGATTGTTTTTCAAAATAAAAAAAGAAATGCAAGAATAAGAAATGGATATTTTGACTAAAATATTCTTTTTTATATATAATCATTAGATTTCTTTAAAATATCTATTTTAATTGCATAAAATTCAATAAATGTTTTTTCTAAAAACCCTTAGAATAGCTTGTGAGCTATGTGTAGGTTTTAGGTGAAAATGATAAGAGGCTTAACCTATTAGTTAGTATATATATAGGGCAATGTATAATAGTTAGTATAGAGATTACAATATAAGAAAAATAAATCTTTTCTAAATATATACAAGCCTATACTATAATATGCCTCCTCAAACTAAAAGTGAAGATTCTACCCAAAATTTAAACCGAAAAGCAATAAAAGAGGACGTGAAGAGAGGTTTTGCGAGAACATCTACAAACTGATTCTCAGAAGAAATAAAACAAATCTGAATATCCATAAAAAATAATAATCATGAGACATTTGAAAAAGATAATCAAAATAAGATATATTATCTAAGATAAGAGTAAATATTCAATTAATAAGATAAATTAAGGTTTCAAAAGCGTAATTTTAAAATCTTATTAATGCTTTATATTGTCCTAAAAAAGTAAGACTAGTTCCTATAATATGTCTATAACGACATTAAATTGTTCCATTTTATTCATAAATATAAGGAAAAATCAAACATTGATGAATACCAATAGTATGAAAGAAAGTGGATAATTTATGTTATTCACTACTCTAATAAAGTTGAATAGATTTAAGTTTTTTCAAAAATTGACACTCAACGAGAGTTTGGAATTAATGAAAAATAGAGAAAACATAAGACTTCACAACAAGATGATAATACCATATATATTTTGTACATGCATAAAAAATAACAAAATAGTGAAAACCATTAGATGAAAAAAGAGAAGTAGGACCTCAAACATCACTAAAAATTAATCCAAATGGATTAGAAGTTTTGTGACATGTAGATCCTAAAGATGAACACGACAATTTATTTAACGGATAAGCTTGACATTGAAAATTGAGAAATTTAGAGCTATAAGCAATCTTTTTTTTAGATTAATAAATTCAAAATATGGGAAGTAGGATGACCTAGTGGACGATGCCTGGATCAATAAAAGTAGATATGCAAGGAAATTGATAAGCTTGAGAAATTGATATAGAAGAAGACTCGAACAAAATATAGAAACCATCTTTACTCTTACTAGAAAGGAGCAGTGCCTTGCTATTGAGATCCTTGATCTAAAATAGAAATGGGTGAAATTTAAAATAAATATTGTTATCAAGATAAAATTTATGAACAAAAAGCAAAGGTTTTTGAATATATAGACATGAAGAAAATTAGACAAAGTGAAGGTACGATGTAATACAGCTAACCTAGTATGACCAATATTAGATATGAAAAATCCCTTACTATCATCAATATGCAAGTGATCATTATCGAGATATAATTCAGACCTTGTCAGATTTGCAACATCAAATGTGACATGTTGATTAGCACCAGTGTTAGGAAACCAATCGATATAACCTATTGAAGAAATATTTCTTAGCACAATATTTGCACTAGGCTATTGTCTATGGCTTTGAAGTTGAACATATTGATGGGCTGAGTGGTCGAAGACGTGACATAACTATCACCAGATATTAGACCACATTGAAAAGTCATCATGCCCCCTGTTTTGCTGCCAATTTCCTTAGCTCCAATCATTGTTAGAAGACCTATTAAAGCTACAAAAATCAGACTGAGAAATAGATCTATGCCCTTTATTGTTGCCAGTAATAGGACACCATCCTCCATGAAAGCATCTCTTGTCTTTATCAAAAGAACCAAAAGGCTGAAATAGAAAAATAAGAGCTGAAGGGAGATGGTTTGGCGTGGGTAGTAAATGAATATTGATGGCATCAATACCTATGGATTGAAGAGAGGTCTTGTGAAGAAACTCATGAGTTAGAAAATGACTATAAGGATCTGTATATGAAAAAGGTTCTACCTTAGTCACAAGACTTGTTACCAACTCTTTGAATTCATCCCGAAGACCATGAAACACATACAATTAAAATCCTGTAATGAAACTAACCGGCCAGCAACAACTAATTCATCAAATAATGCCTTTGCTTTTTATATAAACATAATGACCGAATCATTACCTTGTCAAAGATCTTGAACCATGAAGTTACATAATATGAGAATTAGATGAAGAAGTAAGAGCTGGCTTAAAAGTGTGTTAAGCAGAGTGTGAGGTTTGACAATTAGTAACAAGATGGAAAACATCCATTGAAAGAAAAGAAAGTAATACCTTTAGAATAAAGTGGTCTTGTTGTTTTAAACCAAAAAAAAAAAATGATTAACTTAAAGAGAAATGTCATTAGTAGCGATCATATAAGGAAAAGGACATCATAGAGAACCACCAACAAAATAAAAAATATATTTTTCAAGAAGATTTAGCTTCATTTGTATTCGCCAATACAGGTAATTTATATTTTTAAGTTTCAAAAAAATAACATGATAAGTATTGAAGAATGGAATAATTGTAAAGAAAAAAAATTAAAAATCAAGATTTTAATATCAAGTTAAGAATAATAAAGAGCATAATATATTAGTTAGCCAAACCCCACCTCCCTCCCTCTCTATATATATATATATATAACAATGTATAATAGTTAATGTGGAGATTATAATTGGACTTCCAAAGACAGTAACCTTTTTCACCTTTAAGCTTCTTCTCTGATAACCAAACAGCGGAAAATGAACGAAATCCGGGGGTTTCTCAATGTTGTAGATCGAATCACGAAAGACATGTTCTGGTACCTTTGTATTAATCTTCTGCAGCCGATGTCAGGAATCAATCCAAGAAGTTAGAATTATTGTCCTTTGGAGGCCATCAACTTGCTGCTGCTATACATGACAAATTGCTGTCGACTTCTCTGGCTAAGACAATTCATGGTCACTCTACATTAAATTGGATCAAATCAACTCCTTTACTTCCAATCTAAGGTGATTTGAGCCCCTTCATCCATCCCACAATCCGATACTAATTATATAGCTAGATGAATACCGCTTGTTATGATGTAATTGGCTGAAAAGTCTCAAATTAATTACTTTAATGAATTAGAGGAATAAATTTGATCCAATTCAAAATAGAGTTTGATTAAATAAAATGTGCAAAATAGAGGGACCATGCATGATTTTTATCCCACAGGAAAGCGCCGATGTAAACTTGCAATATATATACATATATACCAGCTTCGAATTTCTAAACATGCATCATATGACGCATTCATCTTCACAAGAACAAAACAACAGCGATCGGAATCAAATAATGATCTGTGATTTATGATTAAAGCAATAATTAAAATCAAAGAATGTAATGGTTCCAAGATTGGATGTGCGGTTAAACAATAGTAATTAATTAACAAATCAGCTACTATTGGAGCTAAAGCTGGCTCCACAGTGTGAATGGAGAAAAAATTAACAAATCATGACAACGGTTTCATATGGTATGTATTCTGCTGATAGCTTGCATAATTCCATCAAGAACCGCAGTGGAGCCCATGTTGTTTGTTTTAGGGTTGCCCGTGACACTCACGTCGACCAAGTAAACTTCACAAGATCGAATAAGCCAACATGGAAGCGTATTCGTTACTAAACTGTGGTGCATATTCAACAATAATTAACAGGCCAAAAACAACATACCTCTTTGTTTTACACTGAAGTTGTTAAAAAATCCTTAAAAAATTTATATCCTGGCCATTTGCTCTATTATTTAATGCCTTTGGTTGGTCTGTTATTTATAATTAAAAATAATATAAATTATATTTTAAAATTTTATTTAGCAATTTAAATTTTTAAATTAAATTAATTTTTTAACATGGTATATATATTTGATAACCAAATGATCAAATGTTTAAATTTTATGTCGTTGTTCATTTGATAAAAATCAAAAATCAAACATAAAATAACATGAATGTATTTAAATTTTAAACTTATAATTTAAATTTCTAAATTAAATTGGTTGTTTAATATTTACTTTGTTATGTCTTGATCTTCTACACTTCTATAATTTTGAAATTGTATGCATGATTCGGCTGGAATGGACGTTTAATTTCCGGGAAAATTAAGAAGGAAACGATTTAGCAAAGCTAATTATTCATGGACGCATATGTGCATCATGTTCATTAAGAGTAAATGATTAAATTGTACAGTTAACAGCCAAGATGAATATTGAAGGGTGACAGTCGGGTACAATTAAAAAAAAAAAAACCAGCTCGACCTCAGCAGTAGGATCTGGCCTGTACTTTAGAAGGGATCTGAAAGACATATGGATTACCATTCATCAAAAGGAAGGTAGAAGAAAAGGCAGTCTTTACATTACTGATTACTGGTTATGTGTTGTCTCAGCAAGTTCTTTCCTCCATCATAGCCGGTATGCATGCATGCGCACATTTAACAATCAGTTTTACCTAGAAGAACATGTGGTCAAGTCAAGGTGGATTCTCAAATTTGTTTCCTCGTGAGACGTTCAAGCAACCATCTTGATTCTGGGAACGCCCAGGATAACTGGAACTAGTACGGTACAGGGTTAAAATCTTATTGCTGACTAGACAGATACCATGGTAATGATGCAGGACCAAGGAACATGGCAATTTGCCAAATAACCCCTACCACACAAGCATCCAAACGTTTGCCAAATATTGCTTCCAGCTATAAATTCCAAGAGTACACATGGCTAAACGAACTTATTCTATTAATTATTTTCCCTCAATTCTGATTAGCCAACTGGATCTAGCTCCTTGAACGCTATAAAAACCCATCCCTTACAGCATCTCTCCATCACCGAAACAGCTCTCTTCTATAGCTTCAACTACTATAATTCACTAGAAATACTGCTCTTTTCTATGGCTTCCAAAAGCACGACATCACTTGCTCTCTTTCTTGCAGTCAACCTTCTCTTCTTCTCCCTAGTCACCGCCAAGAGTAGCAGTTGCCCCCCTCCTCCTAAACCCAAACCAACACCAACACCAAGCCCTTCCGGTGGAAAGTGCCCAAAGGATGCACTTAAATTAGGTGTATGTGCTGGTTTGCTCGGTTCATTGCTTAATGTCACCGTTGGCACTCCCCCAGTACAACCTTGCTGTAGTGTCATTCAAGGCCTTCTTGATCTCGAGGCTGCTGTTTGCCTTTGCACCGCCATCAAAGCTAACATCTTGGGCATCAACCTTAATATCCCAGTATCTCTAAGCTTGCTTCTCAATGTCTGTGAAAAGAAGGTCCCCAAGGGTTTCCAGTGCCCCTAAAAGTATTTTTATTCCATCATGCATGGTTTGCTTAGTGTGTGATTTTTCATGGTGTGAAGTACTTTGATTTTCTATTAAGAATCGTGTGATGTAAGTGTAACAGCTACTTGCTTTGCTTTGTTTCAGTGCTTGACTGTTTACCGCGAATAAGTGTAGCTTCCCTTGATAATGTCTACTCCAGTTTTTTTTTTTTTTTGATGGAATGAATGCCGCGGTTGAACTTGATTAAGATGCAATTCCAGTTATAAATCCTTCTTTTTGTTTCTTTTTAGTTATAATTATTTGAAGTAAACTTGCAATTCTTGCCTATGATTCTGCATATGACAAATTGTCGCATACTTGAACTCCCCACCAGTCAGTATTATCCAAGAAAGAAATAGAAAACGAGTGTTCTTGAGTCCGTTTTTAGTACTCTTACCATCCGAAGAAAATTTACGAGAACTCAAATTCATCTTAGAGAAAACTGGATGAAAAGAATGCATTAAGAAAGAATAAATCTAAATGGTGTCTATTTCTTATCCAATATATTCGAAGCTTACAACAAATCTAATGCTTGTGATTTAATCAAAAGTATTCATCTATTATATAACTTGGAACTCCATAGGTTCACCCCTTACTCGTATCATTGTACTATAACCAAAAGAGGAGAGGATGAAGTGTTTAACTGTTTGTAAGCACTGTTTAGCGTTTACATAGAGATGCACGGGGGTGTTGATTTACAAAAAGACTTTTTTGCTTAAAGAACGTTTTTAATGACATTACAACAGAAGTTCAGGCCTGTTTGAGCAAAAAAATATTTCCAAGTTGTAGGGTTTGGCTTTAATTTGCTTTTAATCTTACACATATTGCTGTCTTACTTATAAGACCTTGTTTCACCCATCAATAATAATTATATTTCAGGCAACGCAGAATTGCAGACACTTTAGAGAAATTTATAGTACAATGGAATCAATGATCAGGGTTCACAAAGGGAGCAAGGAAATGAATAAAATTGCTTTTGCAAATTGAGTTCACGATCCACATAAAACATCACATCAAAAGGTTACCTTTCTAGTTGGAGGATCATTTGTAGATCTATTGTTGATGATTAGTTGTTTCAATAAATATGACAGCATCTGTTTCCATATTCCCTGCTGCATTAAGCCATGGAATTCGAAACACCTTTTCTAGGGAGTAGGAAAAATATAGCCACTGCTAATCATAAAAAGCCTCCTCCAAAACTACCTTTAAAAGGGAATCCGAAAGAAAGTTCACTGCTAACTATAGTAAGGCTGCTGAGCAGTGTGCTCAGGGAATTCTTTCGTTGCTCCTTTTGGGACTCTTGGTGTTTTCTAGTTACGAACTCATTTCTAGCCGGTGTTTAATCTTGAATCGATGGCGGTATCAACGATATTTCTACAACAGAAATCAGAGCTCAAGGCGCGGATTTCAACATTGAAATCCACGATGAGGTTACAGTTAATCCGGGTTTACCCTCTGAAAGGGGGATTGGAATTACAATGGCATGTAATAATTATATCAGGCTTGAGTTTTTGGCAGATGGCATGGTTGGGAAAACACCACATGCTCAGTGCTGCTCGTTGGACAAGTACATGTCTTTTCTTTTTAAGGTTATGGTACTGCAGTTGCAGGGTTTATTTTATAAAATAATGTTCTAATAATTATGCCAAATTTATCTGGGAATTTCTCTGCACACTATGAAAGCATCCCTTGCAACGAGAGACGATAATTTTTAATTCTACTTATCCGAAGTATTGTCATTAATTAACTTGATGTATGCCTTCTATGCCAAGAACACAAATTTCAATGTCTTGTGATAGATTTTCTTTTTTCATTTCAGGAGTGACCATATCCATCTTATAAATGCTTGATTTAAGCTTTGGAATGACACAACATTTTAACTTATTGGTTGGAATGATTCAACCACTTTTTCCATATTTTGGAGCACAAAGAATGTTTCTAAACTCCAAGTTGCTTGAAACTGAAACACGATTTCTGTTGGGATCACCCAAAATAATCGACAACCTTTTTTTCAGAACTTGTGTTAGAGACACGCTTGCCACTATTCATTATTATTATTATTATTATTATTATCCCACTAATTAATCTAAACTTCTTACGGAACCGAGCCATGCTGATCAGTTATAAGTCTATCAGAAAAGTTGATACCAAACATTAAAACATGAATTATACAATTCGTTCCCTTACTAATATCTATAAAAAGAAAAATTAATTCCCTATAAATTAATTAGTAAACCTAAGTGAAAACTTACATTTGATAAATCAAACCCCTTAATGAAAATAAAACAGATTCATGTGGCTTTCAAAACTTTACTGCCATCCGGATGACACTGATTGATTATTGATGGAATCATCAATGACCTAAATTTCCTTGAAAAAATCAAAAAGTTAAAAAATAATTATAGATTTTATCATTAATAATATATAAATCATCAAAAGTTTAAGTTCATAAATAATATAAAATATATAAATCATTAATGAAATAACATATGATTTTCTTTGCCAATGATATAATATATTTACTAGTAGAATTACCAGCAGAATAACATAAATAATTTTTTTGTTTCACGTATTTTTTTATTTATAAATTTATTGGTATTTATATTATAAATATAATGATCAATAAAATAGAAAATACATAGATAAGATTTTTTACCAACAATAATTATCCATAATTTCATTAATAAATATTTTTTATTAGTGTCTGAATAATCATAAATGAATGACTTATATACTAAAATAAGGATAAAGAAGCAACTTTATCATAAATGAAAACCATGCAGCACTATAGTTTCTCTGCTTCGAAATCCATGTGAGGCCCCAAACAAACGTAGCTTTGTTATCCTGTGATTGAAATCATTAGACTAAATGGTATAAAACGTTCTCATTGCAACCCATTCGAACCACAAGATTTTCCTCAATCCTCTATTAAGGCACTTAAATAATTGAAGTAGGACTGATTTTCTCGATTTTCTTTCGAGGCCAAAACTTTGCATCAATGTGATAGTACTTAATCCTAATTTTATTTTTCTTTTGAAGTTTGTGTCTCACTCATGGATACCTCGATAAGCCAGGTTGTTGTGTTAAGTGCCTAGGGTTGATAAAGGAAATTTAGCAGCATAATATGATAAATATGATAGAAAACACAATCGGGCATTGTTAGCATAGTTTGCATGTGTTAATCAGCAGATTTAGCATGTGAAGATTAATTAGTTGAATCAATCAATAAATAGTTAGAAGATTAGTTCATTGTATAAATAATAATTAATGGGAATTATAGAATCCGAGCAATAAGATTGATCCTTTTTGGTAGTTAAAGTTGATACTTCTATCTCTATCTCTATTTATCTCTCAATTTCCTCTGCTTTTCCATTCATTTTTTTCTAAACTCACTATTTGTTAAGCAAGATTCTCAAGAATGGGTATCAGATCAGCTTTCCAAGGTAAAAGAAAGGCTGCTATTGTTTAAAAAACAATCAATAATAGTGGAAAACAATAAAATAAAGGCTTTAGAAAGGCATGGAAAGAAGATATATGAACAAATTAACTTGAAGTTGGAGACCATATTGGCTGCATGAAAGACATTGGCAATCTCAGCGTATATGTTTTGAAGTCAATTGATTATTTGTGTGTGATATTAATTTTAATATTAATTTTTTTTATGTAAATATATTTAATTTTTAATAAGATTTTTTTTAATATTCATCAAATATTTATTTAATTAATTTAGAGTTAAAGTAAAGTTATTGAGACAAAAATATTTTATAAAAAAATTATAAAATTATTATAAATATGAGATTTTTATTGCATTAAAGTATTGTTTATAAATGTATTTGATCAATGTTATGTTAAGACTAGATATTAATTAAAGTTATTAAAATTAATATAGATTAATTTCTTTTTTTTATGGAAGAAAGAAGTTGTTATAAGTTAAGGTATGAAAAATACTTAAAACTAATATGTAAATACTTATTAAATGACATGTACACTGAACGGACCTATATAAGAATTTTATATAAAACAATCATGTGTATTTATTGAAGGCTCATGCAACAGTTGTATAAATAATTTTTAAATTTAAAATTATTAAATTATCTTATATAAAAAATATTATATTTTAATTCTATTATAAATTATTCTAATCAAGAGTAACAAATAAGTAAATATTAGATATAAAATAAATTATATCAAAGTATTTATTTAAATAATAAAAAATAGGGCAAATTATTGTTGATATTTATTCTACAAAAAATATTATTATTGATATTAACTAATAAGTAAAAGTTTTATTTTGATATTCTTTATCATTCCTCTTGCCTGAGAGAGTAAATTTAGTCTTGGAAAGTTTTTTTAATTTAAGTTGAATTTTACTTTTGATCAATTTTTAAGTTGTTTAAGATCATAAATGATTTTTTTAAAGTATCTAGAATGTTTTTTAATGTGATTTTAAATAAAAATTAATTTAAAAAATAAAGTTTTTAGAATAAAATATAACAACATCTAAGTAATGGCAAGCAATGTATCACACTCTTTTTAATGACATGCAAGCTAGGTCCTTTTTTTTATTAGACTAGGTGCACGGGCTAAAATGTACCTAATCTATTTTGATTTCTTTTTTCCTTTCTGAAATCTTAGTTTTTTTAATTATATTATCAAGAGCTTTTTTTAACTATCATTCATTATGTTTTATTTTTAAAAAAAATAAGATTTAATCACTATTTTTTTTATTAAATATTGTTCGATCTTTTGTATTTGTAGATTGTCTATAGCTTTAGCACTCTTTTTTTATAACCCTCCATGATGGTTTTCTTTTCTACTATTTTATTCAGTACCTTTCAATTTTATTGTTGTATAGTTACATTAAAAAAATCCAAAAAATAAATTATTAAACTCATCTAAATTAATCTAAGTCAATCAAAGATATCATCATCTCAACATGTAATCATCTCCACATGTAAAAGAAGGCTTAAAACAACACAATCTTGAATCTTGAAATTATTTTTTCTCAATCAGGTTTAAACTAGATAAATCAAATTAGATTTTAAATAAATGATATCAAGTGTCCAATCCACTTCAATTTAAAACCCAAGTCAGTGAAGGCCTAGTTAAAATCTCTTAAAACTTAAAACTTGATCTTTAGTTATCATTAACAACCTTTTTTTAACGATTATGAAAGCTTTTAATCCTTCATTTGTTTTATTAAATGGACGCTTTAAATGTACGTACAAAAGGCATGTGAAGAAGCAAAATTGTGAGAAATAGCTGGTTCTAGATTACACCGCTGTGAGAGGCATTCAGCGTCTATGGGATTCTTGGGGTATCAACAACGCTGCATAATCATCAACCTCCACCTGTTAAAAAGAAAATTGTCAAGTTAAAAGGGTGGCATTCGTCAAGGGACCTTCATCATAACAGCAAAATAAAATTGCAGTACCTCAAAACTTTTGCCACCGTAAGTGAATTCCACATGCAACAGCTTAGGTTCACCAGGGCAAGGATCACAGAAGCCCATGATTCCTGACTTCCTTACACCTTCATGAAGCTGCACCAGCATTTTCAACACCAGAATAAGCACAAATGGAAAAAAACATGGAATAAGGAATACAAGTGCCATGAACGCTGAGTGAGTTAAAACCTCTGACAAAAAATCTACTATCAAAAGCAACCAGAAAGCGTACAACAGGACTAGAGAATTTATCCGGCATATAACATCAATAAATTACTGAAGTTTTGAAAGAGAGAGAAGTTCCAACAGCCCCTCTAACCACCATGAGGAGCTGTAACAGGACGTCAATTATGACTCAAGGTATAATACTTTAGGCAAAGGCATGACGGGCTGTAGATTCCTTTGGACAATTATGACTATGCAAAAGCAATTAATCAAACATGATAGATGGAACACATGGTACCATCACACAAGGATGACCATTAAAACACTTCAGATGCACATTCACAGCATTATCCCCTCAATCACCTGAATGTAGAGATGAAAGCTGCAAACATCTCAAGACTGAATAACCTGCATTTACAGCATTATTTTATGCACATGTATTCTTCTTCAAGATAGATTACAAAATCCAGCAAACAAGCACTCAAATAGTACATCTTTAGCCACTACACTCGTGTTTGAATTAAAATATAAAGTTTGTTGATCATGCAACTAGCTCTCTCTTAACACACACACATACACGTGTGTTATTTTTTCACATCCATTGATAGAACCACATTTCAATGTATATTTGATAAGAACATGATTTAAAAGAAAAATACCTTCAGTTGGCCAGAATCGTTAATTAGGAAATTAAGAGGTATTGTAACATCAAAGACTTCTGAAGCTGATTCTTTGTTTACTTCTCTTGATTCATCTGCTTTCTTCAAAGCTTTACTGCTTCCATACACAGCTTTAGTAATTACAAGTTCATTTGTTTCTAAATGCCTACTTATTTTCCTATTGGCCACAATTTTTAATAATTGTTGTGCCTTTTCTGCTGCAGCTCTTGCCTCTTGAACCTAAACAATGATCCAGAAACAATCTTCAAAATCAATTAATGAAGCTAAATAATGAAGCATGTAGAAAACTATCAAAAAGAAAGATAGAAAACAGAGCATGAAAAGGTACCAACTTCTGTCCAAAATACATGTGACATTGCAGGAAGTACAGATGCTAAAAATGCTCTGTATTTGCAAATAAGGGGAAAATCCTTTTCATGTGAAGAAGAAATTTTACTAGGAGCAGCACAATTACAACGAGGGAGAAGGAAGCCTACTCAAAAGAGAATGACAACCAAGAGAATAAAGCACTCTAATCCCATTGAATATCTTAAGAACCTCCTCTAAAGGTCCTTGCAGTAAAGTGACCAATAAAAATTAAGGAAATCATCTCCATTAAACTACTATAATTGTGACTCAAAAGCACGCAATCAAGGATTGGGCATTTTTAAAATTGAATAATTATGATTGGGCATTGACATGTTATAGAGTTCCCATAACAAAAAGCAGGCATAAACCACAGCTTCCTTGGGCAACCTTAGCATCCATACCTGGGCAGAATTTCTCTCTTCATTCTCTAAAGTCTTTTGCTTTTCCCTTTGAAGGTAATAAGGTTTGACTACGAATTTCTGCCATCATAAGGATACATGGTTAAGCAGATAATAAACAGATGAGATTTCAGTAGTCCCAAAAAAAAATAATCTTTTGGCCATTGTGGTCGCACAATTTAATCAACTTATGAAGAGCAATCAGTTGTCACTCCAGCTCGAAAACCATTCAAAGTTTAGATTTGTGAAAGTTAGATTTATGTCAGATGTTTAACTATATACCAGAGTACAGTGAGCCCTTTCTGGTACAGGATTTAATCTAGGTTATCTGGCTCTTTAGTCACCTGGCATTCAGATGATTGTATAATGTATAGCTTTATTGGACACTAAGAATAAAGACAATGTTTATGTTATTTCTGCTTGCCTTCTCATAATTTACAGCTGCTTCACCTTATCAACATGAAACTAAACCTAAAGAAGCATGGGGTGATTAATTGTTTAGCATGCAAGTGAAAACATAAGAGTGGCATCAGTACTAACCTTGAGTAAGAAGTAAAGAGATGTTGGGATTACAAATGCTCCAGTTGCAAACACTGGATTCAAATGCCTGGAAAGCAATATCTGCACAAGACAATCAGCAGCACGATGATAATTAAAAAAAAAAAGAAGAAGCAGACAGGCAATAAACATAGATGTACCAAGTTACCAATGGAATTAGTTCTGCTTGCTTTCTTGCAAGTAAATAGAACCAAGCTACGGTGACATATATTGTAACAGAGGTCTTCTCCATCCATTAGATACTTTTCATACTTTGCCAAAGTAATGCAAAACAGTGTGAAAAGAAACAATTTTTTTGTTGAGAAATATGAAACAGAGACTAATTTTATTTGCATGCTACCCATCTACTGATTAGAAATACATTTTGAAATTTTAGAGGCGTGTAAATTGTTTCTCACTGGAAATTGAATATGTAAAGAGATGTGATTTTCCATGTGTATTAAAAAACAATGAATACATTCATAATATTATGTAAGGTCTGATCGATATATTTTGCCTATATTATAATGTTTTTACGATTATGTTAGGTTTAATTGATTTATTTCCCTAATTAAAAGGAAGTAAAAATATCATTATACTTTTATCTTAATTTAATACATTTTCCATTATTCTATGAGTAGGAAAAATTAGCATTCACACTTGACACAAAAATTAGTAGAGTACAATGTCATCCAAACATGACCTGTCAAAATGAACAGCAGAAAGAATAAGTTTTGCTTACAGGAATAATCAACTTTTGTCCTCCTCGGTGCAATTCAAATTTCCAAAAGATTCCCTGCCAACAGAGAGGGAAAAAATCTAAGTTGGGGGTGCATTCATTGAGCATCTAAGAGAGGGTTATAAAATGAATGCCTTTGCCTTTTAAATTTACAGAAGAACATTTATATTTTTTTTCTTTTTTTCCCATTTTAACCTATGACGGTTTAAGCGAAAGGTCCCATATGTCATTGCATCCATGCTTAATAAAATTGCAGAAATTAGTGCAAATGATTTATCCACACTCTGCTATTACAATGCCTTTTAGACATCAGTTCATGTAACATAATTTACATAAAAATTAATTAGCAGAAAAGTTGTGGCTTCTTTATTTTCTCCTAGTAGAATCCAAGAAAGCACAAAAAATAAAAATAAATAAGCCATGCTGTCAAGGTAACACGTGCAGGTTTGAGTTTTGAGAGCAGCTGCTCTGTGAGAGAATGTTGAGGTGCAAACTCTCCCTCATTGGACCCCACACTTGATGGCATGACTGGATAATATACTGGTATACATCTCCACAGAACTACTTCTATGGTTCATTCTGGTTTCGTAAGAACCAGAATGTTACGTGCAAAATGGCAAAATAACATAAAAGAACAATACTTAAATTTGGTCTCTTGTTTTTGGATACCTGAATTCCAATTGTATACAGCATTCGAACTGTGCTGAAATTAGATAATTTCCTTCCCCCACCAACTTCAAACTCCAAATTGGTGCTGCAACAACAATTGATTCACTCTTATGCAAGGTATTTTATGAAGCATTTACACATAACATGAGAGAGAAATGAATATATTTAAAGCTATTGTCAACTTCTAGCTATCCGATGCCCTAGATTTCTCCTGATTGTTGAAATTAACTGTTTGCGTCACATATAAGTTGTGCACTTGTGCCTCAGAAAGCATCACTCCTGTTTTCTGACAGATAATAAATCTTTCAATAGTTTTATAGATGATGTTGTCACTCCATCAGTGCAAAAATTACTATGACTCAAATGTTTTGACTTTCTAATCTATAGCATCATTCATTTGTTATTAGTGATGCAAAAAACTCCTTAACATAAGTATAAAAGAATATGCACATCAGAAATGGTTGTTAATAAACTGTGCTGAAGCGCTGAACTACGAGCATTTCTCTCTCTATCTTTTTGCTTCTTGGTTAAGACCTCATGAGAGTGATAACTTCTATGCTGGAACTTTCCTCTCTCATTCAAATGCATGCTCCCACTCAACATGTTTCATCTAAATGCTATGGACATAAGAAATTTCAAAGCATAGGTTCATATCTTTTATATATGGTCAAATTCATATTCTATATCTTGTAAAATTGAAAACTTTCCAGACAAGTATGCCAGTACAAATGGGAATATGAAAAACTAGAAAATCCAAGGCGGACATCATATAAACAGTATTAGTTACAGCCAACGAATACTCCTTTATTAAGATTTTGAGCATATACCTTCCAAATCTGCCAGCAATACGACCATGAGATTTTGAAGAAAAGCAATGAGTATAATGAGCTGACGCAGCAAAAGAGCTTGTGCCAATCTGCAGTCAATAAGCAAATGCACAAAACAAAACAAAAAAAAAAAGGAAGAGATGAGCATGAGATTAGTGAGAGTTTCCAAAAATAGCAGTAGCAAGGTAATATGCATGGAATATGAAATAGCTAAAGATAGATAGATAGAAAATGGAACAAGATAGAAAAGTAGATTTAAAAGAAAGGAGATGGAACAAAAGTAAAGTTCATAGCAAATCAGTTGGTCTTGGGCAACTCCAAGTTAGATAAACTTATAAATAGTTCATGTTCTCTCACAGTTGATTGAAACCAAATAATAAACTTGTGTGCAGAGAGCAAAGATTAAGCATTTGGCTAATCTATGTTGAGCAATAAACTAGACCCTTAACCAAATGATCAAAGCATGCAATTTCAGAACATCATGACAAAACCCTACTTAACTTGTAGTCACAATACCATTTACTTTTTCTCACTTAAAACTATTTCCCAAGGTTTTGAGGACATTTTTGGCATTGATGTCTTGCTTGAAAAAGCAATTAGATGTACCTTCAGCTCTCCAGAAGCAGACATTTTTTTATCCTTCTTTTGCCATCCCACTGCTATAGATGACTCAGGACCTAATAAAAGCTGTATCTGAAAAGTAGAAAGTGCCAAACAAATTCAAAGATTTTAGAATAAGAATAGAAGTGAAATATACAAATGTAAATCTTTTATTTTATTTACCTTTTGACCCTACCCATAATTCCACTGAATCAAATTGTTAATTGATAGTTCAAGTCTCTTATTACACTAGAATGTATTTTATTTTTTTAATTTGACTAAGTTAAACCCACTATCTGATAGAAAAAATTAGCTACTTTGAAAATCTTGGGATAAATTGCATTAGAGCCATTGACCAATTTGATTCAATGCTTGAAATGAACACCCAAATCATAGAATCACGCTGATGGTACAAAGTAGAAGAAAAGAAGATATAAATGAACAAAAGTAATTTACATTTCCATTTGCTGTTTCAGAGAGTTGGCGGGTCCAGGTATTGGAAAGATTAATTGAACCGTCCCTCAGAGACTTTGCTATGGCAATTGTAGCCGTTGAGTGTAAAGATAGGTTGCTGCAAAGTCACATTTAAAAAATAAAATAAAAAGATGCAGAAAGGCCAGTAATTGTGCCAGGTAATCATGTAGGTTCCAAAATCAAATTCCCTACCGTGTTGTTTGCACACCAATAAGTGCTCGTAAACCAGCTGATGCTATGAATTCTATGGATGAAACCGGAGAAAGCTGGTGCCTGAGCACTGTAGAAGCAGCTCCACCACCAGAATTTTCATTTACTTCCAAATTTCCACCAATAGCAATAGCAGTGCGCTTAGATAATTGAGATTGAACTTCGCTAGACATAGCCATTCTGGAAGAGAAAATCCAAAGATCAGTCAACAAAGAAAGTAGGCACAAGATACAGCACTTGTCTGAAGTGTGATAAGTATTTAGAAACAAAATGAAATCGTAAAGTTCAAGAAACAGACAATTTAACAGTAATGAGCATACCTGTAGACCATCGTGATAATCATAATAAAATGAAAAATCATTTTGATAATAAAAGCAAAATACTGCCCATGCTTACTGGGTGGGCATGCATGTGAGAGAGCACAAAAACTTTTCCAACTCCGGTATCATATAAAGCCTTAAGCTTTTCAAATACATATGACATGCATCTAGAAGACCTAAGTTCCATGGAAAAATACGTTGAAAGTTTCTGGTAAGGTTATACAGAGATATAAAAGGTGGGGTGTGGGTGATGTATACCCTCGCATAATGCCATCACCATCCAGAAACTGTGGCAAGGAAAAATGGGTGAGTATTGTGCCAGAAGGCCGAAAATGAGCTGACATCTTCCCTTCTTCCTTCCTCTTTCGCAACCTTTCAAGTTCGGCCTTCAACTCTTCAACTTTATTCAGCTTCGGACCAAGCTCCAAACCAGAATTTATACCTTCCATGCCATATATGTCATATATTTGCCTTTTATACTCATCCGATAATATTTCATACGCTTGGCATATTCGTTGAAAGTTCTCAGTGGCTATTTGCTGCATCTGAAAACAAGCATTTTCAACCAACCCACACAAAAAAAAAAAATCAAAGACCAAATTCCTTTCAAGTAAATCGCAACTTATTGTTCATTATTTTGGACAACCAACAGAAAACCATTTTTAAAGAGTGATCCATATTGTCAGAGAATGTTCAAAATTTTACACTGAATTAAGCTTGTTTAACAAGAAAAACAGTCGAATTAAGGAGTTTTCAGAGCTAGAATAACTCCTTTAAAGTTAAAACATTGAATTACATGAAAATCTTGGTACTTGTCAGGATGATAAACTTGAGCCCAATGTCGATAAGCCTTTCTGATATCTTCATCGGTGGCTTCCGGTGACACTTGGAGAAGTGCGTACAGTTTTCTCTTGGGTGGTCCGTCCTCTTCTCCATCCATTTATGTTCTTCTTCTCTTTTTCTTTCAATCGATTTAAAAACAAGCAAACAGAAACACAAACACACAGCTAGTTTTTGTGCCTTCCCTGTTTTTTAGAGTAGGCAGCAAGGGGGAGGGGAAGACTAGGCTGGGATTTTAGTTTTAGGGGTTTTGCTTTGTTTTGCTTGGGGGTTCAGTCAGTGACTCGGTCGGTTCATGGCCCTATTATTAGTGCCCACGGTTCCGGTTCTTCAGGACGAAACTAACGTCACAAAACCGAGTACATGGGTTTCTCCAATTACTAGCTGCCATTGTCTGAGGCTAGGGGAAGTTTCATTTCAGTTGCATAGTCTTTTTGGTTTGTCTTTGGGCTTTATAGATTTATCCAAGATTCGGTTTGACTTGATGTAGGGAATGCAGCCCAGCCCTCAAAACAATAACTGAGAATCTCGCAATTTGCCGTCCGGCATCAAAATATTTTTTTAAAAGTATTTTTTTCTTTATTTAATTTAATTTAATTTCTTTTATTAAAAAAAACTGAAAAAAAATCATTATGATCTGATTAAACATAAATAAATAATGAGGGTTGTGGTTAAACAAATGCATTTTTTTCTCCTTGATTTAAATTACTTAAATAAGATGTGTATGTTTTTAATTGTGTTAAGGTTTCATATAAAAAACAATATTGCTTATAAAAAATATATTTTTTCATTTAAACAACTATTTTTAGAATTTTTTCAATCAATGTATAATCTTCCCAAGTAATGAAGTCATAAAAAAACCTTAAAAAAATTTCATGATTTCCCACAACTAATAATGGATCTAGAGTAATTAGGATTAAACCTTTATCTCTCATCTTGATTGTTTCTAAACCAATAGTTCTATATTAGAATAGGAGATCCCTAATACTTAAGCTGGTGAATGTAGGAGGTGAGAACAAGGATAGAAAGAAAAAAATAACATGAAATCATAAAAAATACATATATATAGCTTATGTATAGCTTGGTATGACTTGCCTTTATTTACATCATGATTGTGTATTTATATAACAAGTTTATCTCATTAAAAAGAAATATATTTATAAAAATTTAATTCATCAAATGTTGTGTTTGTCTTTTCATTTACTATATTGGTTGCAACATTTTCTTAAAAATATTGTTGTTTACTATGTCATGCACACTATTAGTGAAAGTGTGAGTGATGAGCAACATTATTGATAGTGCATGCTTGAATAAAAAGTTTTTGTGTGTGTAGAGAGAGTTTGTATGTCAATAATGAAATGAAAAATGTATAAAGATGTGTGTTGGTATGAAAAGAAGAAAATGAGAGAGAAAGAAAAGGAAAATATTATATGAAAAAGGAAAATGTGTATGACAAAGGGAGAAAGTGAAAAAATAAAATATAAGATATATATATATATATATATATATATATATATATATATATAAAGAGAAAAGGAGGTGGAGAAAGGTGTATGAGAGAGAGGGAGAGTGTGTATTAGGGAGTAAAAGAGTGAATAGAGAGGGAGTTAGTCATTTGAGTTAGTCTAAATGATCAGATTACATGTGTTATATGAGTGGTTGTATTATCGTCTTTATGTAATACATGTGATTTATAATGATAATTTTTAGTGGTCTTTTTATGATATTTATATATTCGTCTTATTGAGGTTTTTTATTTGGTATTAGGGGTGTCAATATTGAAGCTTTTGTGTGACTTCAACGACTTATTTTTTCTTTCTTATTTTATTTTTTTTTCCTTTTCTTTCCTTTTCCTTATCCTTTATGTCACTTCATTTCTTTATTTATTTTTCTCTTCTTCTTCTATCCTGCATAACACATACACAACAAAGCAATGCAATTTCTAACTATTTGAGCTTATCCTAAATAGGTAAGACTCTTAGTTATTTGAGCTAAGTCTATATGGCTAGATTTCTCTGTCTCTCTTTTTCACTGTATATTTAACATGATATCATTTATCACATTAAAATTTCTCAAATAACCCAAAGCCTTCATAAATACGAGGTTTCATTGATTTTTATTTTTTAGTATAACAAGTTTCGCCTATGTTTTCTTCATTAATGAAATCTTACAAAAGCTTTTAAGCCTCTAATCATATTTCCATACATGAAATTCCTAAACAATGAAATTGTGCATCACACACCTTTCAGGAGTTTTTTTAGGCACTTTCAAGAAAAAAAATACTTAGTTTAAACTCATCTCATCATACAATAACTTTTGACATAAAAATTAATCATTTTAATAGGTTAGAATCATTGTTAATGATAACTTTCTTTTTCTATGCTAGAATTTGGCGAGTTCATCTCTCTTCTCATACAAAAAAGAACTAAAAAATAAGAAAAAATAAATGTATTATTAAAATTAAATTTTTGAAATTAAAGGGACTAGTTACCTAAGAACCAAAAAAGATAAAGAACAAACATAAACTTATAAGATAAGTTTTAAAGCCGCCATCTATTTCACTTGTTTTTTTCACTTCAATCTTGTTTTTCAACTCAAACCTTCCTAAAAAAAGAAAAAAAAACTACAATCGAGTGCTAATTTGAGCTTAAAAGAGATAAATCATACAAAATAAAAGTTCAATGATCAAATTAAAAAATAAAAAAATCATTACTTCATTCCATAGTGCTCTATAAGATTGTAAGCAATAATCATGCTACAAATAAAAGAAAGAACTCTTTTAATATATGCAACTAGATTTGTTGCTTATGCTAAGCAATAGCTTTTTTCGGTGTACAAAAAATGCTAGGTTAAAAAGAATCTAATTTCTAAGTCATCGGTCCAATTAATAATTTAAATAATATAAGATAAAATTACAACATCAATAAGAAATCTAACAAAAAAACAATGAAAAAAAAGGTGAAAAGATCAAATCCTTAGCCTATCTAGGTTATGAAATAATCAGATACAAACCTAAAACACAAAAAAATACCAAAACAAATCACCTTTAAAAAAGAAAAGAAAAAACCTAACAAACTAGGCGAACCTTTTAAACCTAAATTAATCTTTAAAACTTACATCTCATTAAATTATACACCTAGATTTAATGAAAAAGTTTAATTCTTGATCAATTTAGTTTTGAATAATGAAATTGTTAATAAAAAAACTTATAAAAAAAACAACAATAACAACAACACAAATAATAAGAATAAAATTTAAGATAAAAAACTAAGGAGAATGAAATTTGAAAGACAAAATTTAAAAATAAATAATTAAAAGAATGACCACCAAATTTAAAATATTAAAAAATCACAAGGGATAAAATTGAAAAATATCTATAATTTAATAGATTATTTATAGATTAAGAAATGGTAGAGGGTGAAATTGAAAATAATTATAGAGGGTGAACCTAATAGAACAAAATTACAAAAAAAAAAAGATAACCCTAAAAAATGATACAAAATAAGAAAATATCAGCTTAAAAAAAAGATAAATTTGGATGAATCTTCTAAACCTATTTTAATTTTTAAAATTTATAATTTATGAAATTTTAAGCTCGAGTTCAATCAAGAAACTCAACTATAAATAAATTTATTCTTGAATGATGAAATTATAAAAACTTAAAAAAAAAGAATAATGATAAAATTTAACAGAAAAAAAAAGTGCAAAGACGATGAAATTTGAAAAAAAATATCATAAATAAAACAAATAGTATTTAACAAAATAAAACTGGATATGAAAGATTAAAAGTTATAAAGGGTGGAATTAAAAAAAATTATAATTTGATAGATTATTTATAGATTAAAAATAGTAGGGGTGAAATTAAAAAAAAATATAGAGGGTTAACACAATTGACTAAAATTAAAAAAGAAAATAAAATAAAACACAAAAAAAAGATAAAAAATAAGAAAACAACAGCTTAAAAAAAACATATAAACCTGAATGAACTTCTTAAACCTGATTTAATCTCTAAAACTCAAAACTCATGAAATTATAAACTCAAATTCAATTAAGAAGCTTTTTAAAAAATAATAAGGGATTAATCAAAAACAAATTATAAAGGGTCATCTCCACAAAAAGTAAATCATAAAAAATAACAAAAAATAAAAAAAAAAAAGAAAAATAAGAAAACATTATCTTAAAAAAAAAACCCTTAAAATCTTAGATGTGGATTAAAAAGCTTAATTATCAATCAATTTAATTTTTAATGATGAAATTTGTAAAAATATACTATTACAAAAAGCTTGGAAAAGCCAAGAAAATAAAAAAAAAGAAGGAATAGAATTTAATAGAAAAAACCCCAAAGAAAATGAAATTTGAAAAAAAAAAGTTTTAAAAATGAACACAAAGAAAATAAATAACAAATAAGAGGATGAGAAACAATTTTGAAAGATAAAAAAAAATAATAAGAATAAAATTAATAACAAAATTGTAATTTCATGGATTATTCAAGGATTAAAAAATAAAAAATAATGATAGGCATACTATAAAAAAAGATTATCTAAAAAAAACAAGTAAAAATGTACAAATCTTCTAAATTAGGTTTAATTTTTAAAACTCACCACTCATAAAATTTTAAATTTAAATTTAATTAAAAAGTTTTATTCTCCACCAATATAATTTTAAAAGCTAAAATTAATAAAAAAAAATATCTATAAAAAAAAAAACAACCTTTGAAAGACCACTACAAGCAAAACTAACCAGAGAAAGAATCGCATCACTTTTGTATTGTATACGTATTCCCATGTCAGGTAGCTATACCTATATAGGAGATATCGACACCATTGAATTGCTGGATTATGGACATTATTACTTCACAAAAGTCCGAACTCGGAGAAATTTCCTTGAACCTTCCTCGTAGGCCCCACGATCTTTACTATTCCCTCCATATCGATTTCTGCATACACATGTATATGAACATTTACAAGTACGTTTCTGTAAAGTCATGAACATGTCCTCACTTTATGCGCTATAAGCCCAAACTTGAAACTGAAACGTTCCAGCAGTGATTTTACTTATTATCATGTCCATTTGGCCGTTTGCCATCTTTCAATCTTAAGCAAAATCCAACTTCTCTGTACAAGATTCCTTGGCATATAAGCTAACATGGGGATACCCATGGTGGCATTAGCCAAGCTCAACCTCCTCTTATCCAAATCCCACACTGGAACATCCTTGATTACTTGCTTGCTATGCCCTTATGTACTTAAACTCACCTTCAGTGTCGGGCTTGTTCGTCAAGCTTACACTGATTTGCTCTACTCATCGAGGCTCTTCTTATTTCAGCTGAGTCAAATCGCCTTTGATGCTGATCAACCTGCAGCTCTAGCTGGAAATAGCACCAGACTGGGAAGAGCTCTAAGGTTAGTTTATCAGAGGGTAACAAGAGCAAGAAGGTCGCCAACCGCACAAGACGATGAGGATAATTTCCATGCCCTCTCCATGTTCTCACTTTAATTACAAATGATGGTGGAAAACGGGTAATGATGATGATTTTACACCACCAATGAAATCCCATCTTTGATTGTATCTCGTTTGTTTTATGTCTTTTCGTGTGCATGATTTTGTCTCCGCAGCTGGTCCTAATTGAGGGCTTTGGCCTGTACGTACGTAATATATGATGTTCTATTTACAGTACCCAGTCATTTGATTTTGTTAAGAGTAACCTTTATTTCATTCGTTTTTCTTTTTAAACTTAATTGAAGAAACATTTGCTTCGCTTTTTTTCTTCCCTTTTATTTTGATTTTCAAACTATTTTATTCAGCAAATAGCATCCTTTTTGGTTGGAAACAGTAATTTGTATTAAATAGGAGAGAATAAACAAAATACGAGAGGCATACCTCTCGGAATACGTAGAAGAAAGAAAAATGAAAAACAAGAAAAGAAACTAGGAAAAGGAAGAGAGAGAGATGATTAGCTGGCTGGAATGATAGCCATTCCTAAATTAATCAACTAGTCAACCATGCTAATTAAAATACAAGCTAGTAAACAGAAAAGAAGAGGCCGAGAGTTAAGGCTGATCCTCAAGGCCCCAAATGTGATGAATAGATGCCGAGATGTTGCACTTGTGATTCAAATTCACCAGGTGGGTTCGAATACACTGGAAAATTTCATCACTAAAGGAATGATAAGGCTGATATTGATGAGTGAAAATATGGTTGTTCCGCTCATGCTTTGTGATTGATAAGAGCAAACGAGCTATCAAATGAGTGAGCTCCTGCCTATTCTGGTATTTAGAGGAAGCCCATTAAAGGAGATGATGCCAGGGAGAGGTAGGCCGATGAGTTTTAGACTTGATGGTAACAGTTCTCCATACTGTACTGGAGTAGGAACACTCGAAGAAAAGGTGTTCATGAGATGTATGTGCAAACGCCCCTGAGAAGCAAGCCAAAGGATGAAAGATTGGCGTGGGATACGGCCCTGAAACCATAGCAGGTGGTGCAATGTAGCAAATAGCATCTTCTTAACACTTGAAGATGAAATGATGCTATTTGAACAATATCTTGATTAGTGAGTTGTTCAGATGAAATTCTTAATAACTTTTTTATTGTTAGAATGAGTTACGAAATTATATTTTTTCTAATTATAACAATTTTTAGTACTTACAGTTTTCTCGTATTCATAGAATTATACTATATTGCATGTATTATAATTATTTTTCGAACATACTATGTTGTACCAATATAAAAGGTTTTAAAAAAAACAAAAACAAAAACTTTTACCTTAATTTGATGTGGCATCACAACTTGGTTTATTATAATTATTTCTCGAACATACTATAAGTAGTGACAATATTATAGAAGGTTTTCTTCAAAAAAAAAAAAACTTTTAACTTAATTTGATATGGCATCACAACTTGGTTTGGAAAATCTTTCAAGCCTTTATATATATTTTTTCTTTTAATTAAAACACAAAACTACGAAAATATTTAATATATTTGGATATGGCATCTCAATTTGGTCATGCTTTTTTTTTTTAGTAAACACTTATTTCCTTTCTCTTTTTTTATATTACTGTTCTTTATATTTTTATTATCATGTTTGCGCTATGACAAAAAATCATTACTTATTCTTTGAGTTCTAATAAAATGATAGTACTATTTAGTTGGATTCATTCTAATGATTGGGCCCTTCTTTAATTTTTATTGTATCTAGGTTTGTTGATTTGTGATTTTATTAATAATTATATTCATATGATTTGGTTTTATTTAATGAAAAATAAAAATGATGAGTATGAATATTTTTGTTCATTTACAAAATGGTACATACCTAATTTTATGCTAAGGTGAAAATTTAAGTTTAATAATGGTGATAAATTTTTCGGTCAAAGATTATATGTTTATTTCTAAGATCATGATATTATCTATGAAATGGCATGTTCTTTTACACTCCAGTAAAATGATGTAATAGAAAAAAAAAATAACATATATTTAAGAATAAATGTGTTTTTAAGAGAGATGTTATTTTATATACTATTTATCTTTTGAATTTTGAATCTAATAATGTTCTCTACTTTAAAAATATCCTTGAAAAAACTTTTTGTATATGTTATTATCTCTTTCAATTTAACATTAGCATTAAGAGTTTTGCATATGTTCATCTCATAAATATCAATGTATAAAGCTTGATTCATGCCCATTAAAGTATGTGTTTGTAGAATATTTACTATATAAAAAGGGATGCTTATATAAATGTATTTTTCTACTTTGATATTTATTTTTTTTCTATTTAAAGGGAGATGAGTGTTGGATAATATAATTGGATAATTGTATTTTCTTATGTAATGATAATTAATCAAATATCACTAGCTAATGCTTTGATAATAACCAATTATGATATTAGTAATTCAATGGTGTCTTAAAGTTTTTTTAAAAAAAAACTACATCCATATCTATAATGCTTACTAATAATTTTTTCTTTGATAAATTTTTTAAGGTATGTATCAATTTTGAGGACAATACTAAAAATTAAATTAATGAACATATACAAAATATTTCTAATGATTATAACAAGTACTATTACCTTCTTAGAGTAACAGAGTAAAACCAATGAAGAGATGTTCATCTAAAATTTCAAATAATATATTGTATTATGCTACTTATTTGTCTCTACCGAGCAATTACCTTGTGTTATTTAAGGTTTGTGAATCAAATGCTAATAATCTCTATTTTTGTAAAGATATAGAAAGTGTTGAAAGATCCTAAATGAACATAATCAATGATTAGGGAGATGTCATCACTATAAAAAAAAAAACACAAAAAAAAAAAAACAAACATAGGATGTCATGGCCTTGCCAAAAGAAATAAAAGATCTTTTTAAGAATAGAAATAAAAAAACTTTTATCCTAATTTGACATTCGTCGATCATGAGTGCATCCATGTAAATTACAAAAATAACAATAATTTAAGGGATTGTTTTCAAAAGCTTTCTCTCTCTGTCTCTCTCTCATACACACATACACGCGCACGCGTACATAAATTATCCTAGTATTTATAACATAAGTATCATATTTTACAAATATTACAACTCATTACCTATATTTTTATGTTTTGTTTGATTAACATTCTATAATTTATAACCATTTACCACATCATATTTCCATTAGTCTATGATAATAATTAAAAAAATGTATTTGCTATAAAATTGTCGTTATGTATGTTTTATATATATAAAAAAGAATTATTAATTAAATTATCCCTAAATTAATTTTATTATTTTATTAATAGGCAAGCACGATCTTAATAAGAAATGTTTTGACATGACATAACCTTTATCAAAACAAATTTTTCTTATATTAATATTTTAAATGAAAAAAAAAGAAGTACATGACATATTTGTTGACATTTATTTTTGTTAGCTCATAAAATGATTTTTTTTTAAATGACATAGCTTGGTAAAAGTCTTGGGAGAATGATACATGTTGAAAAAATATTTTGAAAATAGCACAATTTAAACACAATCATACATAAATGCTATTAGAAATACTCATTGTTTAGTCAAAAGTCAGAATGCATGTCATATGTCACTTAATTAACATGTTTAAAAATCAACCTAAAATTTTATAAAAATCCAATTTTCAAGAGATAAGACTTAAGATCCAATGGTCAATAAAGAAAGAGAAGATAAACTAGTGTGGCAGAAGAGAGAAATGAGAAAAGAAAAATAAAGAAAAGAAAGAATAATTCATGGAGGCACATCAAGGCTTCAATTTCAACACACCCATTACTTATAGAAAAATTTTAACGAGACAATTCTAACCATACATTAGAAGACTACCAAACAAAGTTGTAATTAACTATAAATTAATCCTAAATAAAATCTTTAACCAATTACAATTTTATTTTGGATCGACTTTATGAGTTTAAAAACAACACAAGCGATTAGTAAAAATATAATTTGACTAAAAACAATTCAAGACCATATTTTAAAAATATTAAAACAATAAATTGGATCAACTTGGGTTTAACACGTCAAATTTGTAATCTCATTTATAAGACCATGATAATCATATAGAATGCAAGTTGAAGTAAATTTTAAAGCCTGATTCTTAATTATCTCAATGTTGAATAATAAAAAAAAAATCATAACATAGGTCATGAAACTGGGACAATCTTATAGAAAACAAAAACAAATTGATCCAAGTTAACATGGATTAACTTATCAAACTCGTAACTCAAGTTATAAGTTTATAAAAATCAAAATAAATTATGAAATATAATTTTCAATCAACTTAATATTAAAGGATAAAATTAAAAAAAAAAGTTTAAAAAGATTACTAAAAAAATGACTTGAATCAACTTTAATTAACTTATTTAATTTGTGTCTCAAGTTATAAGATTAGAATAAACTCATAGAAAGCAATCCAAAATAAATCAGGAAATCTAATTACCAATCACTAAAATATTAAATAATAAAATTAAAAAAATAAAACATCAATTAAAAAAGTAAATTAGATTAACTCTTCAAACATGTAATCGAGTTATGAAGCTTAAATAACTTCATAGAAAGCAGTATTAAAATTAATAGTTCTTTATGAGGTAATTCATAATAAAAGTATCACCATTTTTAATGTTTCATTAAATAGAAAAAATAACTTAAATTAACTTAATTTAATTTATCAAACTCTTATCTCGAATCATAAAACGAGGATTATTTTATAAAAACAAATAAAAAAAAATTAATTCTTAATCAATAAAATATTGAAGGATAAAATTAAAAAAATATATTAATTAAAAAAAATAAACTTGAGTAAATTATGTTAATTTGTCAAACTCGTGACTTAGATAATGAGACTCAAATAACTAAATAAAAAAAATCATGAAGTTTAATCTTAAAAAAATCAAATATTAAAAGATGATATTGAATATAAAAAAAATAAATTAAAAAATTAAATGAATAATGTTTTATAAGATAATAAACGTGGAAGTACCATATTTTTTTAGTTAAATTAAGTTGTCTATTATTATTATTATTATTATTATTTAAAGGAATTGGATTGGTTGGAAAAACTATCAAATGCACAGAAAAAACAGTTTCAATTCATTAATAAATTGAGAATTCGCCTGCTAAGAACTCCATGAAGCAATAAAATCAAACTTTTTTGTTTTCTTTTACTGAACTCGTGCGTCTAATTGCATGGGGGGAAAAGGCCGGGAAAAAAAAGACAGATAAAAGGAATGAACACATGGACGCTGATAAAGATAATGTTCGCAACTGGGGACATCTCAGTTAAAATCATGAATACAATTTTCAAATATTAAAATTAAAACTGGAATAAAGGATAGAGGAGATTAAGAATAAGGATTCGTAGCTTCCAGACTGGGGACGTCGTGAGTATTGGATGACGCGGCCCAACTCACCTCTAAGTTGTTTGCTTCCAATGTTGTGGGCTTGGGCCAGCTTCCGCGATATTTTGCATCCCAAATTCCCATGCGACGAAACGAATTAATATTACTCCCCTAGATTGTGATATGAGTTTAAATTTGACAGGGGAGGGAAAAATTATATGACAGGTGTCCTTCGTGAATAAAAGATTAATGATGGTTGTTGGCCACTGGTATAATAAAACATATGGTTTGTAGCATGATGGAATTGTAAAAAAATTATTTTAAATAAAATAAATATTAATTAAAAGAATAAAAATTAAATTTGAATGATAATAAAATTAAAAGAGAATGAAATTAAAAATTAATTTTAATTTTATAAATTATTCTAAATAAAAAAGAAAAAGAAAAGAAAATAAAATAAATATAAAAGAAATGACAAGTTAGAGGGTTGTTTTGATTTTTTGAAGAGACAGCATGGAAATTAAGGAGGAGAAAATAAAAGTATTAATAGCGCCAAATCAGAGAACTATTGGCCACACATGTTGTTTCATCGAGGGAACGTTAAAACAATTCAAACATGGCTACAAAAGGAAATGTTCAGTCACTAAATGATGCCATATACATCACTAGTAGGGTGCGTAAGTTGCCCAGATGCTAGCATCTGATTGCATATCTCAATAAGTTTTTCTTAATAATTTTTAATTTTTATTTAAATATAAAAATGCTTTAAGTCAACTTGATATTAACCAAAAACAATTATAAGAAAATGGTGAAAAAACTCTAGTAAAAAAGTTCAATAGATTTTGCTTCTAAGAAAAATTAAGTTATATTATTGTGGTAAAACGAAAAACTAAAAAGTCTCTAGAAATAAGTTTTAAGTTTTAATGTGTTTTTTATTTTATTTTAGAGGTAATCAAATCATTTTAATATATCCTCATATAATTTGAAAATGACAATTGAATTATGGTTAAAAGATTGTATTGCTCTCAATATATATTTTAAAAGTTTTATAATTGAAGATTAAATTTGTAACTATAGTATTATAATAAATAGTAATTTGTGAATAGATGTATAGTAATTTCATGAGGAGTTTGAGGTTTTTGTTAATTAATATTTTCTTTATTCCCTCCCATCGTAAGCATGAATATTCTTAAACATTTGGTTTGAGAAGAGAAATAAAATAATGATATTTTCTTTCAAAAAATGATGCTTTTTTTAAAAATTTAAATATAACTTTTTTTGCTATTAAATGAAAGAAAAAAAAATTAGCAAACCACGCGCCGCTATTGGTCAAACTATAAAGAATACCTTCGCATCATTCGGGTACAAACGGTTGTATCCAAGATATTTTTAAGGCCAGTTGGAGCCGAGTAGTTTGAAAAGTCTCAGAGATTTTGATATCCATATTAATAATGTAAAAGGTCGCTTGACCATATTTCCCCCTTTTTTAAAAGTTATTCTTCACATCTACGATGCCATGGGAGACCCGTTCGACTTGGACTCGTTCCTCGCTTCCAAGAAACCTGTAGCGTAAGGAGCGTTTTATACCGGTGAAAGAGAATCCCGTCTGATAAGAGTCAACGGAAGTAGAATTTTCCGGTCATAAGACGCGGCTAAGCTTTGATGCATGTAGACAACAAAAAGAAAGATATATATATACATAGCCAGCATCAGGATAAGTTGGGATAATAACTAGCCCAAGGAGTCTTCAATATAATTAAAAAGATCGACGACTATTCTTGGTAGGATCAATCGATGAAGTCTTCAATATACATTTCTTCAAGGATAATTCCTCGTCTGCACAAAAAGTCCTAATCTCCAGAACGACACAGGCCGGTTGCTTGGCAACCTCGTCCTCAGGCTGGCATGAATATTATAATGTCTACTGTAGTTTTTAATTCAAGATTAATTGATGTTGGTATAAATTAAAGAGTGTAGATAAATACAAGGTATATCCTCATAGGACATTGCATCATATACCTCCATTATTTAGCTTGATGACCACTGAAAAAAAAAAGGAAGAAGAAGAAGAGAGGTAATATATGGCTGTCGGCACAAATGTACTAAGCCCATTTGAAACCTGTCATCATCAGTATAATTTTTTTGTTGATAAAGCACGGAAGGATTTCTCAGCACGCATATTTGACAGTGAAAGAAAGATTTATTACCAGTAGAGTAGTGTGTTTTCAATTCATGGACAGCGATTTTCATACAAGCCATTCGTGGGGGAAGATATTAAATTAAAATTATTTAAAATAAAAAAACTAAAAGCCCTCGTCCTAGAAAACTATTTTTTCTGTTTTTAATTTTTTAATTTAATATTAAATTGATTAAAAAATATACTATATATTTTATTTTTATTTGTTTTTTATTATAGAATTGATGCTTAATCTTGCAGACAATCATTTTTATAATATAATTAAATAACTTTTTTAATTCTATAGAATTTATTACTCAGATTATAAGGAGATCTGAATAAATTTAATTTATTATTATTTTAATATTATTAAAAAAATAATATTTTGAAGTTTTTTATAAAATTATATTTTTACTAATTATACAGATTATATTTGAATTTATAAAATTAATTTATTTAAATTAAATTAATTGTTACATAATGTAATTGAAAACTTAAGTGATTTTAAAATTAATTTGGTTGATTAAGTTTAGTGACATCAAAAAACTCCCTACACTCTTAATACTTTTTTTATATATTTAAAAAAAAATAATTCAACTTACAATAATGCACTGGCAATACCGTAGTAAATACCACATGACAACATATAATTAAAAAAAGGAGGCAATTTATGTCCTGTAAAAAAAGTAAATTAGTGGTCTTTTAAGCACTAGACGGAAGAGAAAAAAACAAACAACTAAAGAGTGTTGTTCGGCCATGGTTCGACCATCCCCCTCTCAAAATAAGATGGTCTTTCCCATCTTCCATTATAATCCTTTGAATATATCTAGTTTTAATTTCTAGGTTGAACGCAAATCTTGATGAAAGAGAGGGGCAATTGAAAGGGATTTGTTGGGTTTGGGAAGTGGCTTAATTTGTGCTTTAATACAGAGTTTTGAAATTTGATACGGTGGTCTATTTTATTTAGAGCTTGGTTACTCATTTTGCTTGAGTCTAATTTTATTTTTTATAAATTAAAATGATATTATTTTAATAAAAAAATAAAAAAATAATAGTTAATAGGTTTTATCGGGTCAACCAATTAGATCACATCAAGTTGTAACTTATATATTTTTTCTTAAACTCAACTTGTTCTATCCCTAAAATAATTGACTTCAAAGTTAACTTATCAAGTTAGATTAGTTTTAAAATTATGCTTTAATAGTAGGGATTTGTTGAGATTAAGTTATTAAATTCCAAGGAGGAGAAAAGAATGAAGGTAGTGGATTTTTTTTTTTCTAATTCATTACTAAAATTATAATAGTTTATATAAAAAAATTTTAGTTGTTAATTGTTAAAGGTGCCCTCAAAAGTTATATATATATATATATATATATATTAAAAAAGACACCTTTAATATTCTTTATATATATAGACATTTTAGGCAACCTATTAGCATAATACCTAATGATCATCCATGTATCTTGTATTGTTTTCAAAGGTAAATGCAATTAATATGTAATAAAATTATAATGAAAAACAGTATCATATCTTAAAAATATTTAGCCTATAAAAAATAGAGTTAGATATTAAGCGATTATATTATTAATTTGACATGATCAAAAAATTAATATCTTCTTCTAAATGCAAGAGTGTCGAAATAATAAATAACTCGGTAATACCAAGATCAAACCACATAAATATTAACTATATAAATTATAAACAATGATGATGATGAGTTAAAAAAGACTTTGAAATTTAAGATTAATATAAAGATTAAATAATGATAATTTTTTTTTGTCAAAGTTAGAGGATGTATTAATGGTATTTTGAATAAATATAATATAAACTCCTTTTATTACTCAACTGGAAACCACATATAAAGAAAATTTCAATCAAATGATTTGTCATTAATAACTCATTATAAATTACTAATATGATTGTATTAATTATCCTATTTAATTAGTAGCAAACTTTTAAATATTATCAAGAATTTATGATGCTAAGTTATGTAAACAACAAATTAAGTTTCTTTCATAGCATATGTATAGGTTATATATGACACAACTAAAAGATTTATGTCTTCTCCCAAGTGCAGGAGTGTCGAAGTAATAAATAACCCGGCAAGACCGGGGTCAAACCCCAAGGAGGTAATTGTACAAATTATAAACAACAACAATAATAACGATAACAATAACAACTATAATAATAATAGTAGTAGCAATAATAGTAGTAGTAGTAGTAGTAGTAATACTAATACTAATAATAATAAAGAAAGAGAAGGAGAAGAAGAAGAAAAAAATGAGAACTTTGAGAAGGAATATTAATGTAACGATTAAACAATGATAATAACAAATGTCAAGGTTAGAGATTCCACTAATGGTATATTAAACAAGTATAATATAAACTCTTATTATTCAATTGGAAACCACACATAAAGGAGGTTCCAATCAGATTATAGATTGTTAACATGATTACATTAGTCATCTTATTCGATTAATGCTAATACTTGTAAATCTCATCAAGCATTCATGATTATAACTTATGTTAACAACAAATCAAGTTCCTTTCATAGCTCAGGTATCGGTTATACCATATAGTATGAACTATGAAAGTGTCAAGCATTTGTTGTACCAAGTGTGATACAACATAAATCAAGATTAGTTATTTAACAAGCAAAGTATTAAAGAGTGAACAAGATAACAAATATAAAACATGTTAGTATCAAACATTAAAATCCATATTAAGTTTACATTATACTTATTCTCACACCATTAGTGTAACCTTTTCACCTTGACATAAGCCAAAACTCAAAACTATTGATTTAATAACTAATTATTAAGTTGGTAGCCACCTCTTGACTTGGTAACAATTTTTATCTGTCAAAAACATCATTGTTAACATCAGAATTTAGACAGATAGTCTTATAAAAGTTCTGGGAAATCGTATCGGCTTCTAACAAAATAAGAATGAGGTTATTTTGACTTTTAAAACTTGAGATATGAGCTAAACACTGAACAATGTTTACGACAGGACAAATTCTGACCTCTATGTTATTGCTACAATTTAAACTTGAAAATAGTCTTTTTAAATCTTGAACTTTTTATGAAAGTTTTAGGCATATACCTTAGCTTTCTAGTTGTATAAACTAGACTTAAACATAAGTTCTACAACTCCACTTATGATTAAAGAACCAAATGGTATTTCATTCTAAATTTAACTAACATCTATTTTCTAAACTTAGCCTTTTCTTTATCTTCTCAATTTCATTAGTTAAACTCATCAATTAATTTTTTTGATTTATATGATAAGCTTGCATTTAAAATGAACATTTACCATAAATTAAAGGTATCTCATATTATTAGACTTGTTATTCTAAAATATGTTCTAATTAAGAAGTTGTTGATACTTCAAATATATATTGATTATATAAAACTTTTATAAAAATATACTTTTAAATACTAATCACAATTCAAGAAATCTAAGGATAATATTCAATTACAGATCCTAAGTTGATGATTTTAAGATAATAAAAATGATTAATATGCTACCAAAATTATAAGGAAAACATAATAGATTAAGGGTTTTAAAACAATATTTACACATAATTAAGTCATGAATTAAGAAATTCTAATATCTTTTTTATCAACATTAAAAGGTAACTCCCTACAATAATTTATTTATCATAGGTTGATTCATGAATAATAAAACCATCACTACACAACAATAATATCAAGAAAAAACTTAATTATAAATATATTTATCTTGTAAAAAGAACAATGTTAAAATATTTTACAAATAACATAGCCATGCACTTAAAGGTTTCATTATCTTTTTTGGTCATCATTTGAGGATAATGCTTAATGACAATTTATTTATCCTAGGTTGATTCATGGATAATAGAACCTTTAGTACATAATAAAATTGCATATTAAAACTCTAAACACATAACACATTAAATTAAAAACAACATCAACATAATAAATGAAGAACAATATTAACAAATCAAATAAAAAACACCGCAGCATAACAAATCAACAACAATATAATAATTTAAAAACAACATCATCACATATACAATTTCCATGTCAAGATAAAACTATTATGCCTCGAATAAACCTGTTACAACTCAATCTTCCAAATTCATCACATGGTATTGATCCCAAGGCACTAAAAATCAAAATTTTAGTGTCAATAAGTGGTTAAATTAAAAAAATTATAGTTAATTATCATTTTACAAAAGACACTGAAATATAAAAACTTAATTGATTGAAATCAGGAGGAGAAATTAGAAGCCAAAGTTGAGAAAAAACCATCTTTCTACCTAGCTTTCCACCCTTCTCGGCCACCACTTTAGTCATTTCCTTCATCGTGCCTTAGTCGTCGTTGCGACCCTAACCACTCATTAATTTAACCACAACTTTTCTTCTTCTAGGAACCCCACCTACAACTTTTCTTCTCCTACCAAACGAGTTTTCCCCTTGTTTTTCCTTCGTCAAAACCCCATGGCACTGCATTTTATATGCATTTGCCATAATAATTAACCTCATGGTGGGTTAGTCACTATATGGGCCTAAACTGGATCCAGCCCATAACTTAAAAAAAGAGTCAGATTTGTTAGGTTGTTATCAGTTCAACCCAACTAGCTTAGTTCCAACCCAACCTAATATATTTAATATTAATATATTAATAAATAATATTAAAATATTTTAAAAAAGAAACAAACCATTGCTTTTATGCTAAATGTTTAATTGACTCATTTTTTGTATTTTCTCTCTCTTTTTCTTTTCTATGAGTTTTTCTGTAATTTCCTTTCTAGATTTCTTTTTTAGTGTACTCAAGAACAACCTTTTACATATTAAACAAAACCAAAAATGGCAAAACCATAGTGGTTTTGCCAAGAGTTTGTTAGAGAAGATTCTTGTTCACTCCCTTTTCTAACATTTCTATAAAGGTGCACTATGGTTTGTTTTTGTCTTTTTATGAGCTTAAACTTGTCCAAAGAAGGCAGTCATAAAGTTTAAACAAATATTATGGTTTTATTCTTCAATTATGGATAATCGAGTGAGCTACTTGAAGATACCATCACAACAAACTAGATGTAAATGTAGGATAAGAGTAACGAATCACTGCAAATAAAATGTATATATACCATAAGGATTACCTGTTATCTAATTTAAAGTTCTAGAACTTCACATTTATTGATTGGAAAATGAGTTCTCAATCAACTCAAAACTATCAATTATATGAGAAGCTTATCAAAGACAAGATTTTTTTGAGTTTATTCAGCCAAAGTAGGTATATACATTAGATGATGATAATTGATCCTTATAAAGGAGGTGTTTCTCAATCTATTAATGGTGATTTGAGCCTTTAAGATTGTTGGAGATGCCACGTTCATTCACTCAAAATAGCAACCTAATCATCCTTTTCAGTTAAAAAAGATAACAAACAAAAACTAGACAATATATCACACATTATCTTAATTAAAGATGACTAACCTATCATTCTGATTAAACCCTAGAAAATAGAATTTTCTAATTGGGATTTTACAAATATCAATTTGGTCCCTGTGGTTTTAATTATGTCATTAGCATCTTTAATTTACTCTGAAACTTTTTAATTTTTACAATCACACCCCTAGAAACTTTGATTTGACTCTTCTAATTTCAGCACTTTTTTCAAACTAGTTCTTAATTTCTTAATTTTTTAAATTAACCCCTATCCATCATCAAAATTTTAATTCTTTAAAATTGACCCTTGATTTTTATTGATTTCAAACCCTAAACTTAGTGTCTTTTGCACTTTGATACTTTATTTTAAGATTCTTCAATTTAACCCTTAGTTAAACCTTGGACTTCGATATTATTGTAATTTCACCATTGTTTTCATCTAAATAAGTTTGCAAAAATTAAATTTGGTCCTCTAAAATTCTAATCTTATCAATTAAATTCAAATTAAGCTTCCAAACTTTATTTTTTAACAATTAAATCCTTAATAAAATTAAATTGACCAATTAAAAGTCTAATGAAGTCCTTACACTTAATTTATTATTTTAATTTTAGTCTAAATTATTTTATAGACTTAATTTTTATGCAACTTCATCCAAAATTCATCTTAAACTTATATTGTCTTTAACATTTAGGTCTTTTAAAAAATATCACAAATTCAATTTGGTCACTCCATCTTTATTTATATATATATAGTTTTTTTTTTCATCTTATTCTTGTCAATCAAGTTGCTTGTTAATTTGTATTTTGGAAATCGAAACATGAATTATCACACTTATTAAAAATGTAATTTTTCTCTCTCATCTCTATCAAGGTTGTTAAAATCACGAGCTGACTCGAAATCATATGATTTTATGAGTTAATATATGCTTACCGTGTGAAATCATTTTAAAAACTTAAAAAATTATTGAAATCATGGTTAAAATCTGGTGAAATCAAGTTGAAATTGGGTGAAATCACATAAAAACGCTATTTGAGGACTGTTTTAACAATTTCAATAAAAAACATCTACTATAGTACATGTTTCCTCTAAGCTCAAGTTGTCCCGTGGCTATTGACTATTAGGTAAATGTTCTGTTCTTTCATCTTTGTATTACCCAATAGCCACACACATAAAGAATAAAAGTTATAGAACATTTACCCTAAATCCTTAATCTCTTTCTCTATTAACCAATAACAGTGAGATCAACAGCTCACGACTTCTTTCCTCTTTATCAACAGCAGCAATGCTTTTTTTTTCTTCTCAAGTATGGATTGTTAATATTTTGTTAGAAAATAAAGTCCCTATGAAGAATAATACTCTATCAATTCAGTTAAAACCTAGTATTATGATTTTGAATATGAAGAATTTGAAAAGACTTGTTTAAAAACGAGTCTAATAGGATTTCATCCTTTCAAGAGTCAATTTTTAGCAATTGTGTTGCTAAGGTCCATAACCACATCCATAAGAAAAAAAAACTTGATGTATATAGGAGATGAGGTTTGTCTCAAGAAGAAATTCTTACAGCATTTGTAAAGAATCCTATGTTTGTGAGCTTATCTGAAAAGAAGATCACAAAAGTGATTAATTTTTTTGTCAACCAATTTGGGTTAGGAGTTTTTCTATCTTACTAAAAACCCAACTATACCATCATATATCCTGGAGAAAAGGCTTATTCCAAGGGCTTTGTTGTTGCAATTTCTAGTTTTTAAATGCTTGGTTAAGAAAAGTTTCTAAAGCACTGTGTTCTTCTACACACCTAAAAGTAAGTTCCGATAAATATTCATAAAACACCATTCTAAATCTACTCAGATATTGAAATTTTACAATGAAAAACTAAGTCTTTCATCAGTTGTAAACTTTTCTACATTTTAAATCATAATGGCTTTGCATTTTCATTTGTTTTTTATTGTCTTTTCTGCCTTAAAATTTTCATAAGTTAGATATTGTGCTTTGGAATTACCTATCCTTTTTGCAATTTAGTTTCTTTATTCTCTGATTTTTCTCGATTAAACATTGAACTTTGTGCTTCATGATGTTTTTACAACCATCTGGCATACCGAGAGCTACATTTTCCTTGCCTTCCATAATATATACAACTTACACATCTTGTTATTTTTTATGAATAATGTTCTTTCACTATAAGAGATGATCTAATCCAAATTAATGTTAGGATTTGCCATTAATGAGCAATATATTATATAACCTACCCTAGAAAGTAGGGTTACCATTGTTAAAAAGCTATAATTATAGTTGCACCACCATTGATAAAAATGATACAACCAATGTGTTGCCACCATAAGTGCCACAAATCATGTCATGATTTTTAGATTTGTCTTACCATTGATGCATATAAATAGAGGCATTGATTAGGAGCAAAAAAAGAGAGATAATGTAGCAAGAAATGTGAGAAATATAGAAGAGAGTGGGTTACCAAAGGCAGCTAGTTGTGGCTGCCATAGTAACACTGAGAAGAGAGAAATAGAGTGAGGTTGAGAGTTACTAAAAAAGTGGATGGTTACTTCTTTTCTATTATTGTAAATCTTGTACTCTTTCTATATAAGAAATGGCTTCTCGTGTGGATGTAGGCGATTTGCCAAACCATGTTAAATATTGTGACAGTATTCTTAGACTCTTATGAGTAAATATTAGTACATCACCAGTCGAATTCCCCAATAATTAGTATTAAAGCATATGGTTTAAAGTGGTGTTTGATTTTGCTCAAAGATAAAAGTTGTTAAAATTATGTTTTGACCATACCACTGTGTAGAGGAGGAAAAGATGAAGCCACTGTTGAAAATTGTATTGAAATCGAATGTCAGAATCGCCCTCACACGCAAGCAAGGTGGTTGGCCATGCGCGTCACGTGTCACATACACCCGACCCACGTGCAAGATCTAGATGATAATGACATCATCATTGCATCAGCATGAACAAGTGGCATGTTATGTCATCGACCGGTCAGCAAAGTGGGACCTAGTTGCCGTATCATTAGCGCAAGCCGAGCTGACTGAGTCAAACTGAGCTGCGAGCCATAGGACAGGATCCAGTATAGCTGAGCCTTTATGCAACTGGATCTGAGATTGAATCTGGACCGTTGATTATTCCAAAATTGTTTTGATCAAATCTTAGTTGTCTGAAGTGCGATTTGGATGATTATAGACTTATTTCAAGCTAATTTGATCATCCGAATATAATGATATGATCTGATCATTGAGATTGAGATTAGAAATGACAGTGGTGAATTATTACAGAGACATTGCCCAATCAGGAGGCATCTGAAGGTCATCATGGTGTTCGATGGAGATGAAGAAGAAGAAATCACACATGTTTATCCAATTATATGTGTCGAATTGTTATGTGGGGAAATTTTAATTGCCTTGAGGGAAAGAAAAATTGAGACACTCTGGACACCTGATCATATGGACAATTTGAGGTGGAGAGTGAAATTTGATGAAGACTAATCTAGACAAATCTATGCACTAATAGTCTCGCCAGATGTTGAGAAATCAGATATAAAACCAAAATATTCCAGATCACTTGCTAAGGAAAGCTACAACAAAGCTAGCAAGTGGTTGTATATATGAAAAGACAGTACGATGGATAGATATAGACTAAGAAGTTTTGGCTGGGAGATTGGGCTTTAAGCGGTACTGTTGTGACCCCTCCAATCATTCATGAGAACTTGCTTAATGGAAAGATTATCTATATAGTACTATTTTTATATATATGATAATTTGTTATGAAACTGTTAAAGACTAGCAAGATGATAGCACAAAGAAACAATTGGGTTTCGTATTATCAAGGATCTGATGGAGTGGCGATTTCTCCAAAGAAGTTAGATTTAGTGATTGTAATTTCTCAATGGGACAATTGACGAAGACCTTGATAGTGAAAGAGAAATACAGTAAAGGGATAAAAATTGACACCCTATTTTGACTTGGATAGATATTATGACAAGATGAGCTGCTGTCAAACATAAGTAAGAAATAGAAAGAATCTGGAGAATAGAAGAGTGGATGGGCTGCTGAAAGAAATAGAGTGAGGTTGAGAGTTGCTAAAAAAGTGGATGGTTACTCCTCATCTATTGTTGTAAATCATATACTCTTCCTATATAAAAAATGACTTCTCTTGTGGATGTAGACGATTTGCCAATTAAAGTTAAATATTAGGTCAGTATGCTTAGCTTCTTATAAGTAAATATTAGTACATCACCAATCAGATTCCCCAACAGTTAGGTTTTACTTGATAATTGCTTCATGAAACAGAGAGGTTCAAATTTAATTCTGCATTGGACTACTTAGAAATGGATGTTAATCTTCCTTTACATGTTAGATCTTTTCGTTTCTATAGTTACTTTATAATTAATTGAAGTATTCATTCAAAACATAGAAGTTTACCCCAGTATCGATTGTTGCAAAGCTTGGAATGCTTAAATAATTTGAGATTCTTTCTATCTTAAAATAAAAAAAAATATTGTATAAAAGGTGGATTTGAACATACAAATCCTGAAACATGGAAGGTGTTGAGATATAGTAACTTTAAAGATTTAATATCAAGAGATATATATATCGTATAGTTTCAAAGTTTAAGGATTTAATATCAATATATGGTATTGATGAGTTCATATTTAAGAGATGAGAACAATATTTTTTTTTATGTATTTTAAGATATTTAAATTATGAATTATACATGAATTTTGATTTGAAATATATATTTTATGATGCTTGGACCTTGTATGAATTTTTTATATATAATTTTATAATTTTATGATATGTTTTTATAATCTAAATTTATTTTATATTTTTTATATGGTGTAAAAAATATAATTTTAAGAACGTGGATGTCTATGTTTATTAACACATGTTAGTCACGTAATATGCCATGATGATCGGTGCACTAATTTGCTTTCTAATTTTGAGCATGACAGACGTGGAAGTTCACTCTCAAGGATATATCACTAGCTGATGCTAGAAGAGATAGTAAGAGGAGGGCAGCAACCCCCACCTTTGAATTTCGGAATTTTTTAGTGTTAGGTAAAAAAAATAATTTATCTTTAGTTTTTTTTCCATGAAAAAATTTAAAAAAAGAAGATTGTTCATGAATTTTCCACAAAAAAATACATCAAAATTATAGCTATTTTTTATAAAAAAATAAAAATCATAATTTATAGTAGTCATCTTCATATTTTTTTTATTCATAATGATTTACTTATAGAATATCAATTTTATTTCATTCAAATTAAAAATTATCATGAAAAAGTTATAATTTTAACTTTAAAAATTACATTATATTTATAATAAAAATCAAATTTATGTTACCAACTAAAAATAAAAATATAAAAAAATAATTATAATCTTCACTATTGGTAAAAAGGGCTTGTATACAAAAGAAAAATTGTATTGTTTATGTTTTTTTTATAAAAAAGTGGAAAACTTATATTGAGAAATTGTGAAGAATTTCCAAAATGTGCTTTCCAAACTCATAACAAATTTGAAAAATTAAAAAAAAAAAATTTAGTTTTTTGGATAAAGAAATATTGTAATTTAATAAAATATAAAAAATCTCTTGTCCTAAAATTATATACATACGCTTGCATTATTAACTCTTTGTATTTTTAGTCTGAGCTTAGGCTCGTCAATCGCTAAAAACAAAAAAACCTTTTGCTTTTGAAATTTATAATGAAGTCTTAAAATATAAAAGTATATCCAATTTCCACAACCAAGAAAAAATAAAAAGGACGACAGTGCTTCCTACGAAGAAGAAGAAAAGGTTAATATTGACCGTACAGGGGTACCAAGACCCGTTTGCACATAGCCAACGGCTAACGCTTTTCTGTGACACGGTCTAAATTATATTTTAAATTTTTTTGAATTTTAAATTCATTTTTTTAGAATTATTTTATGTATTAATATTAAAAATAAATTTAAAAGATAAAAAATTGTATTATTTTATTATATTTCTAAATAAAAAATATCCTAACGAGTAAACGTTACCGCACTCACAAATATGGTATAAAATGCTGGTCACAGGATTGAAATTACAAATAAAACGACTCTTTTATGCAAAATAAATATTTTATTAGTTTTGAAGAGCTTTCCTTGTATGCTTCCATCTCTTTCCCCCTTCCAGAGCTGGCCCTTATCTCTCATAGGCCATGGCTACTTTTCATCTATAAAAACACAAGGAGAGACAGACCCAAGACATGTCAACAACACTCATCGAGAAAGCAAGAAAAACAGTATCTGCAATTACTATATCATAAATATTTTTCAAGCTCATCACGTTAGCTAACATAAACAACACCCCCGCCCCTTGCCCTTTCTTTTTAATCTTTCAATTTAAAGGGCTCTTTAATTTCTCTTGATTTCATATAATTTTAAAACCCACCCACCATGGCTTCTTCTCGAGAGCCTTGGTTAATGTTGAGGCTTTTGCTGGTGTTAGTTTTCGCTGTGTATAAAACGACAGCGTTTGGAGAGGTCATGAGGGCACCCCAGATAGAGCAGCAGCAAGAGGGGCAACGCCAGCGGCACAAAAATGCATATGCGACGATGATGTATATGGGGACGCCAAGAGACTATGAGTTCTACGTGGCTATACGTGTCATGCTCAGATCTCTTGCTAGATTACACGTGGATGCTGATCTCGTCGTCATTGCCTCCCACGATGTTCCTCTCCGTTGGGTTCATACCATGTAAGATTCCAAATCTCTCTCTCTCTCTCTCTATCGTTTTTCTAAGGTCGCCGGTTTTTGTCCCTCTCCGTTACTCTAATGACGTCGTTCTAACATAAATTGCTATCGTTTGGGCCGCTCCCATATTTCCTCTTACCAGCCCTATACTTTCTCTGATTTTTACTCTTAAGAATGTTTTTTCAAATTTAAAATCTCGGTGTTAGGTGAAACCTGAGTCGAAATCAGTTTGTCGGAAGAGCATAGGGTTTGGGATCAATAATTCAACACCTACTCTTCTTAGCAGATAAAAAAAAACTGATTGAAGGGTAACATTATAACATTATTCACAAGTGTACTCATTCCACAGTCATGAGACGTTTGAGTTTTAGTTAAGAGTCCAATGGGGGTTGATCGGTGGATACTGACATAGATGGGACATATAGCAGTAATTCACTGCTAAGAAAGGGCACGTGACATGAGTTGTCCTAGGCAAGGGCCAGAGAGAACATGCTTCTCTTCTGCTGGGCATTGATCCTTTCAAGCAAGTTTCCATTAACGTGGCTTGATTCGATTGGTAATCAAGTCTTGAATGAGTTAAGGTTGCTGACCTTCGTTCGGAGATGGTGCCTAGCATTGCGGGGAGGGATTTGTTCAATGCCTCTCCTTGGGGAGATTTTTACTTGGGGGGCCCTCCTTCGTGAAGTGTTTTATAGCTAATATTTTTTTAATATTTTAAATATACATATATAAAAATATTAATATGAGATTTTTATTAAAAAAATTCAAAAATAAAAATTATCCGGACTCGCAGATGGGGAGGACTCAGGAGGGAAAGAGTAATACTATAGTTGTTATTTGGATGGATGGTGTCCTAAGATGACATCCCAGGAAGGAAAGATTGAGTGTTATTTGGTGGATGGCTATCTTTTATTTTATTTTATTTTTCTCTAAAGTCGACTTCCAACCAAGTTCCTTTGTCCAAAACCCGTTATTGAAACTAAAAGTCTTTTTTTAATTAAAATCTAGAAATATATAGATATATGTGTATTTAAGAAGGTGTAGGAATAAGAAGCGGTCCCGCTTATTAATTCCTTAAAGCAATGATGGATGTAATGAATAAAATAGCAAAAATCATTACTACGTAATCCGGAAATTCAGAAGAGAGGGTGCTAATCTATATAGTAATGATAGCTTTGAAGATAATTGGTAATAAATGCACAGGTCTAAAACGCGTCAAGATCCAGACGGGAAGTTTGAAATATTCAGATCGTCGAACCAATCAACTGCTGTGATTTTTACTCCTTCCTGGAAAGAGAAAGAGGTCTTGTGGACCGTCGGTAGATAATGACCACGACATATTTAGTACATGCTCTGAGCAGTCATTAAAAATATCTACTTCCATATTTGATCTAAGGGTTGAATGGTAGCTGTCTCTGCTGGTCCTGTGGCTGTTCGTTGAATAAAGAATTAGGTGTCTAGTTCGATTTTCTAGCAAGTTGCTTATGTGTAATCAGGGTAGCTAGCTCCCATGTCTGACCGAAAATCCACTTGCCACGCAAAATGGGCACTGGCGGATTAATTAAATGCCCCTGTGGCTGACTGGGTGTGCAGCCCACGTCCTTGCATGTGAGACTGGCTTGGTCTCTCGCTAGAATTCCATGTCTGGACACGCAGAGTTATCGATTTTCTATCTAGTCTTAGCGTTCTTTGTCCAAAGTCACCCCCTCTGCATGTGCCGAGTTAGAGAGATGTAGAGGATAATAAATTGACCTTACATTTGATGTTTTAAGCCATCAAATTTATGAGCCTGCTCGGGAATTAATGCAGAGAAAATTAAAGGAATACCTGAGTCAATGTATATGTTCCCATTCGATGCCCCAGCTTAACTGGGAAGACAACTGCTTTGTTTAGTGAGGGAATTAGTTAAATTAAACGTACGGTGGTTTTGATCTAATCGTTGATTTAAAAAAACAAAAAAGTGTAAGTAAAAAGTAGTTGTTTTGTGATGCAGGGAGCAGGAAGATGGCGCAAGGGTAATGAGAGTGGAAAATGTGGACAATCCTTATAAGAACCAGCCCAATTTTAATAGGAGATTTAAGTTAACATTGAACAAACTCTACGTGTGGAAATTGATTGAATATGAGAGGGTCGTCATGCTTGATGCTGACAATCTTTTCCTTAGAAGAGCTGATGAGCTTTTCCAATGTGGACAATTCTGTGCAGTATTCATCAACCCCTGCATCTTCCATACTGGCCTCTTTGTGCTGCAGGTATGTTGATTCACCTCGCCCTCTATTTATTTATTTATTTTAAAGTCCCATCAATCAATAAAGTAAATTTATTTTCTTACTCGTGTTTGGAATTCTGTCTTTGGTATTGCAGCCATCCATGGAAGTGTTCAAGGACATGCTTCATCAGTTGGAAATTGGGAAAGAAAACCCAGATGGCGCAGACCAAGGTTTCATTAGTGGCTACTTCCCAGACTTGCTTGATATGCCGATGTTCCATCCACCTCTAAATGGCACCACAGTCAACGGGTCCTATAGACTTCCTTTGGGCTACCAAATGGATGCCACTTATTATTGTGAGTCAAACAAGGATGCGCTGCCCTGTTAATCAAATTTTTATGCTTTGAACTACTTCTGTCACTAATTCTAGATGTCATCATATAATGCATTTGCAATATGACTAAAATCACAAGAAGAATGTGATGTGACCGTATCTAAATCGTGCTCGGTTCTTGTTGGTTTCAGATCTTAGACTCCGCTGGAACGTACCCTGTGGGCCTAACAGCGTGATTACTTTCCCTGGTGCATCATGGTTGAAACCATGGTATTGGTGGTCATGGCCTGTCTTGCCATTGGGCATTCAATGGCATGAACAACGTCGCCAAAGTCTCGGGTAAGTTTTCTTCTCAACAGCCAAACATTTCATGAAATCCTGAAAGCTGTTGTAGCAATGTTGGTAACAAGCATTTCTCGTGCAGATACGGGACAGAAACGCCCATGGCACTCATTCAGTGCATAGTTTACCTAGGTATAATAGCAGTAACGCGTCTAGCACGGCCAAATATCTCCAAGATTTGCTATCGGCGAACAGAAAAGAACATCTCCGTGATACAAGCCGGTCTTAAAATGTTGGCAATATGGTCAATTCTTGCATCTTATTTACTCCCCTCCATCATCATTCCTTGCACAATTCATCCATTATTAGGCTGGGGATTGTACTTGCTCGGTTCTTTTGCACTTTGCTCCATAGCTATCAATGCGTTTATGCTGCCGATGTTACCAGTTTTGACTCCATGCCTAGGGATATTCGGGGTCCTCTTGGTCATGGCATTTCCTCTCTACCCGAATGGTATTATAAGATGTTTATCTATTTTTGGTTACGCATTCTGTGCTGCACCTTTTCTCTGGGTATCACTGGTTAAGATCATGGCAAGCCTTCAAGCATCACTTGAAAGGGAAAACTTCTTCCCTAGATTGGGTGAATCTTCGCCACCTTCTGGATTCAACAAGTTATATTAGTGGATTAACGGCCAAAATCGTTGTGTTTTTTTGTCTTGGGGACTTGAAAGGATCATCTGATTGTCGACTGATTTGAAGGTGGTTTGTCTACGTGCGAAGAAAGGATAAATGGGGAAGTTTGATTTTTGCTTAAAGCTTCATTGTAATATTTGCCCCAGTCCTGACCGGGAGACCCCGGATTACTGTTGGATGAAAAGGTGGCCGCTTTAAACGTATAAAGATTGTTTGATTTGGGTTCATAGCTTGGTCACGAGAATCATGGAAAGTTGTATTTCTAGTGCATTTCATTAATTTATACTCCATTTTTGTACAGATGCTTCTTATTCTCAATTAAGATCCCATACCTTTTTCCCATTTCACTGTGTAACCATATCCAATGTCATTATTATTGATGCTTTGTTTTTTTATTAACACAGTGTTTGTTTTTGCAGTTTGATTATATTTATATATAAAAAAAAAATATGATTCTCGTATGAAAAAAAAAAAGACAAAAAAAAAAAAATGCATCGGGTGATGTGGGCTTGGTAGAATTATTTGTTTTCGGAAAGGAATGGCAAAAGGGCGTGGGTTAAATAAATAGTTTAAGACAATGTAAACAGTTCACAAAAACTTTAAGGTATTTTAAAATATCAAAATAATAAAGAAGAAAATTAAGAGGCTGTTTGGCTAAACGTTTGTGGTTCTGTTTAGTCTGTAACAGTTGTATTAAAGTGTTTAGTTATAAAATAAGTGGTGATTTTTATACATGGGTCCTACCATTATCTGCGTTGAAAACGCTGTTTTATTAAAGCTGAAATGACATGCTTCTTATTGCGTTCCTACTTGTCGTTGCTAGAATAAATTAAGTAGCATGAACAGTGTACACATGCTACACTGTTAATACTACTTAATTCATTCTATAAATATTGCACAAGATGAACACCAGCATGAACTTGCTCAGTGTTAATAGAATGAATTAATTAGCATGGACAGTGTCACTATCCATGATAATTAATTCATTCTATAAACACTGCACAATATGAACAGTATAGCATGCTATTCTGGTCCGACAGGTTGCAGCCGGACTTGGTTTAGTTTAAAATTTAAAATATATTAAACCGAGTCCTAGTAAAATAAAAATTATTTTTTATTTTTTTATTGTATTTTATTTAAAAAATTATACTCTAATGTGATGGAAATATAAATAGTTTAATAAACCAATAAATAATATTTTATATAAAATATTATTTATTTTATAATGTAATAATAATAGTTAAATCTATAATATTTAAATTAAAAATCATCAATATTAATATTTATTTTTTAAAATTATTTTATAACCTTAATTTCAAAATTATTATTAACCAAATATATTAAACTATTTTTTTTTTCAATTTCAATTTTAAACACAGTTTTAACGAAATATATATTTTTTCAAACTATTTTCAACTAAAAATATTTTTTATAAAATAATTTTTTTCAAATTACAACTACAATGACTAATATAACACCAAACACACTCTAAAAAGTAACAGAATATTACTATTTCTTAATTAATAAAAAGAAAACCAAATATACTATAAATAAATAAATAAAGTGCTGCCCAAGATGGTTTGAAACAAATGAAGAGCACGTTGGGCAAGCGCCAAGCTCTGGCCATGACCGCATCAAGTCTGCTCGGTTTAACAAGACAAGCTGGTTATTGGCGTGATGGATCCATGTTTTATAACATTTTTCACGCTTGGCCCATTCCAATGCTTTCAGCCCATGACGAGGTCTTAGTTATGCGACCTGTGACTTTTAGACCTCTTTCCTTCTTTTTTTAGGGAATCTAATTTTAGTTCCAAACTTATAAATTTCATCAATTAGATATAAAAAAAATTCCCACATTTTTCCATTCCTTTTAATAATTTATTTCTAATTTTCATATTTTATGCACTAAAATGAAGTTAATTTAAAGAGATTTTGACATAAAAATTGATGAAAATTAACATTTTTGGTCTAATGTACATAGTTATGCACTGAAAAGACATTAATTTAAAGTAAAAATAAGACATTAATTTAAAGTAAAAATATGCAATTTATTTGAGAATAAGAAGCATCCGTACAAAAATGAAGTATAAATTAACCATTTATTTCTCTTAATTCCTTTTAATTCTAAAAAATAATTTAATTAGTTAAGTTTTGAATTTATTCATAAAAAATTACGAGTTTGAGTCCTTTTAAAATTATTAAAAATTTATATAATTATTAATTTTAAAATTTATAAAATTAGTCAAAGTATACATAAATTAATCAAAATATTTACATTAATAAAAGAAAAACATCGAGTAGCTTTTCAGTGTTTTTTTTTTTTGTTGATATCTTTAAAACAAAATATGAAAACTCGTTTATTTAACTGTCTTACATTCAAAACAATGCAAACTGAGTACCAAATTTTAAAAACTTTTGTAGAAAGAAAAGGAGCACTCAAAATTGATTGTTGCATCATTAGCTTATAATTTAGAAGCTAGATCGACTTTGCCCGGGTCACTAATCATAGCTTGAGAAGTACATTGTCAGGTCACATGGGGCAAAAGGAGGTGGCAAAGACCAAATCCGCAAAGGTTGAGTATGGGGTCTCGCACGAGAGGACCTTGTTAGGAGCTTCCGAGGGTTGAGCTAGGATTTTCCTTTTTTATATATAGCTATCGGTTATTATCTTCATGAAAACAATAACAATAAATGAAATAAGATAAAAAAAATTAAGATAAAATTATATTTGATAACATGTGTATCTTCTAGTAGTATTTAATTAACTTGTATTGATTTTTTTAATATGTAACCTAAATCTTAATTTTGTCTTTATTAATTCCTAACTCAAATTTTTAAAATTATAATAATAATTTTTATTATAATAATAATTAAGATCAATTCGGCCGTAACTGGTAACTTGAAGCTTTATGCTAAATTAATTTTTGAGTTGAGTTGTAATAATTATTTTTATTTTTATATATTTTAATTAAATAATTTTAAAATTAATTTTTTTTTATAATAATATTTTAAAAATAAAAAAATATTATTTTGATACCTTGTCTCTTTTGTACCTCATGTTTTAAAAATATTAAAATTTATTCTAAAACTATATATTCAACCAAATTTATTTTTATATCACTGTATATTGAACAAAATTTATTTTTATTTTTATTGTTTTTATTTTTTTAATTATAAAACGAGAATCAAACGCTCGCCTGCTAACCCAAGTTTGTGCCAAAAAAAAAAAGCAAAAAATCATGTAGGCAACCAAAAATAAATAAATTAAATGTTAGAAACTAGATTGATGTATATTTTTTGTTTTTAATTCATAAGAGGCCCTTCAAATCTTTGACAGCCATCCCTCGGGGCTTTTATATCTGTATCTGGATCCCATCCAAAATTAATCTTCTATTTTAAAGTTTTGGCTATCGCGAAAGATATTGTTTGCTCGATGGCTGTGATTCACTCTTCTCTGCTCAATGGGATCAGTGAGATCCCCTCCCCTCGTACAAATCCGATTCACGAGCACATCCATCACGTAACCTAGCCGGTGACAGCGATTTATCAGCGGAACCCAACAGAGCCTCCATTACAACGACAACAACAACGTCGCCGTCGTCCCACCCTGAAAGGTAAATCCAATTTCAGCAGTCACATCGTGTCAGACCCGAGTTGTCTGCCATCCAACGATGCCCCACTTAACAAAAACCCAAAAGAGAAAGAAAGCATCTTTTGGTTTTAGCTGGGATCCAAGCCTACAATCAAAATCGATCATAATCACTAATCAGTGACTTTCAGGCTGCTTAGAACCAGTTTTTATCAAAAAAGAAGAATATGAATATTTTTTTTGTCCCGTGCCCTAATTGAAGAAGGTATGCGATTCTACGGTTTACCCGCAACGTTCGAACAAAATGGGTTTTCCAAGCAAGTGGGGTCTTTTACACTGTTCTATTAATTGGGACCAGAGCACGAATATACAGATGAGGTAGAGATACTCCATGCCTGGACCATAATGCGATATGGTAACAGGTGGGTGCCCTCTACCACCACCACTTGAAGTTGAAGATGACATTGAATACCTGTGATTCTTTTTTATTCTAATTTTTCAACATGTTCTTTCTCGGACCTTTTATCCAATAAAATATGGGATCTAATCTTATTGATGCTTCTTTTCAAAGTTAATTTTCCTCTAATAGTTGGAGAAGGCATGTGACTTCCAATCCATTATGCGTTTCAACGTTTTTCATGTCTTGCGACCAAGTCATTTGAACAGAAGAAAGAACGCAATTGCTTCCCCGAGAGAAGACCAGAAAGAAAATAGAAAAGGTATTATATTGCATCTTTTATTTACCTTTTTTGAATTCCTGGATACTGGGACCAGTGCGTTCTTTAACTTTTCAGAACCCTTTGAATACAAAGGAAGATGCAACGTATTTGACAGTGCTGCGTTAATATTCAGATCATGCAACACATTAATCTCCAGGGCATCTAAGTTAAAACAGATTGGTAGCAATGTCAGCCATCTTGTCAAATTATTCTATGAAGAAACACGATGAGAAATATATTACGCTATGAACCAATTCTTCCCGAGCACTGCTTATGGAAATTCTCATAAAGATACCCAAAAGATTTACAATATATCGTGGGAATAAGAGCGAAGGATCGAGTTCTCAGCCAACTCAGCCATAGGATCCATTCCAAATCAATGGAACCTAATTAATTTGGTATTTACCATGCATAAATGGTATGGTAACCGAACCAGGACCGTGAATTTGGTAGCATACAGTCAAATTTCATGAAACACCATGACTTGTTGTCCTAAAGCATCATTAACGTCCAGACTCAATTAGCATACAGACTTAATTAATATTTAGACTCAATAGACATAATAAACAGAACAACTTACGGTGAAGAGGAAGCCCTTGATGTTGGTGGAGAAAGGAGAGGGTTGTTGGTGAAGAGGAAGTCTTCGATCTCAAGGTGGATGGTTAATTGTTGAATTTTAATTAACAAACAAAATTTAGAATTTAGGTCAAAACATGATCCCAATTAATTATAGGTTTTTTAAGGTTAGTGGAAAATGAAATTGTATTTTTTATATTTTAAGTTAAAAAAAAAAGGTTAAATGATAACAAAGAATCTAACTATATTAAAAAAAAAGAGAGAGAATACATTAAAAACATTCTCAGATATTGTGTTATTCTAATTATCTATCCACATCAAGAACTTAACCACATCTAATAATTTTTTTAATAAACTTATATTGCATCTAAATAAAAAATTGCAAAAACAAAATTCCCACAAAAAAGTTCAGATCCACACTCCCCAGCTTTATATTATTTTTAATAATTTTAAGGAGAGGGTCCTCTATCTCCTATTTTTTTTATCTAAAAATAAATAAATAAGTTGATATGTTATTTGTCTATTTAAAATGCAATCATATTATGATGGTTGGAAAATCAAGACATAAATATTTTTTTAATATATTTTAACAAAAAATAAATCTCATAAATAACCTCACAACATCTAAAAACTAATTTATCAACCCATAAAACTTCAAAAACAACCCTAAAATATGAAATCAAATCCGGTTAAATATTTTTTCCGACTTTGATCTAGTTTTTAAGATAATATTAAGGTTTAAAACAATCACTATCCAATGAAATCTATAGATACTAATATCAACTAATTTGATAGTTGAAATACATGAAAATAATGATTTTTTTTCTTTACACTAAAATCCGGTAAAAATCTCTCTTCTTAAAAGACTAAAAATTTAAAAATAATAAAAATAAAGTTGAGTATCAAAATTGAATTTAGAAAAATATAAGGAATATAAAAAATATAATTTTATAAATTAGAGATTCAAAATGTGTTTTTTAGAGAACTTTAAACATACTATCCATTTTTTGTGCTTTTTCTAAGTTGGTCCTCTATCTTTTAATTTTATCCCTAGCCAATAAATTTGAAGCAATTAGGTGCTAAATTCATAATTAAAGGATACAATCAAAAAATAAAATTAAGGGACCAAAGTAAAAAAAATAAAAATAGCACAACTCCAGTCCATAATTTGTGAATAGTATTTATCACTGTTTGAATAAATCCTTACATTTTAGTTTAGTTTGTTTTATAATTATTATAATAATATAAATGGAGGTGTTTTTCTACCAGGTTAGTGGTTATTAAATGGTTCATGCTACATTATAAATTAGATTATTTTTTAATAAAAAAATTAAATATTACTAATATTTTTTATTAAAAATAAATTATATAAAATTAAAAATAAAGTAAAATCACAATTTAAATCAAAATAAATATTTAAGATGAGATTTTTTATTAAAAATTAAAAAAATAACATATTAAATTAATTTTTTTTATACATATCAATTTATATATCAAGTAACGAGATTAAGATAACTATATTTAAAAAAATTAAAATAAAATATAAAATTTAATTTTTAATAAATTTAATATTAAAAGATAAAACTAAAAAAAATATAATATGAATAAAGTGAAAAATCTTTTATTTTTATTTTAGTTAATGAGAAGAATCTCCCGTGTCAGCTGATTTGGATTAGGATCAAAGCAAAGTCCCTAAGGACTTCCTAGGGGCAGAGAATGTGGTAAAAAAGCCCCCGTCCCCTCCTCCCTGGAGGAGAGAACATGATTATGTTTACGCTTACATGACTAAACCACCATGAACGAACTTTAAAACACCTAAAAGATCCTCTGTAGGAGCCATCTTCTATTAATCGCCCTGGAATAAAATCCAAAACCTTCCAACGCCCCTTTTCATTTGCATTAACATAGGAATGAGATTTTACTCCATTTAAAGGCTGTTCAAATACGGTTAACCAACTTTGAGGTAATGCTTGTTTTTTGTGTTCATCTCAAACAGTAAATTGCACCCTTATGATTTTGGTTTGACTTGGATCGATTAAATTCGATTGACCTAAATACGAGTCAACTAGCATCTGAATTGACCAAACTGTGAGTAAATTTAGTCCCCCTAGGTAACAAAGCATTCTGATAACGAGATTTTGTAAACACAGAAAAAAGAAATGAAAAACAAGGTTTCAAAGACGGTACCTTCCCCGGCATAATCTTAGAACTGGAGTCTGAAAAGCGCAAGTGATAACTAAAGATCATTTTCAATTAGGACACCAATAATATCAATGTTGTTAGTACACAAGGTTGTTTCAAAGAAGCACCAAGCAATTTATTGTTGAATTTGCTTCAAAAGCCCCCTTTCCACAAATCTGGGTTCCAATTTCCAAGAAACCCTCAAATCAGATACAACTTACAAATTCAAAATGGATCAAAAGCCCTAGTAATTGAACACTTCTAATTGTTACAAAAATTGAAAATCCTTAAAATCTCACCAAGCTATTTTTATTTTGCAGAAACATATCAAGAGAACTACCTATCTGATAGAAGGAAACGGCAAGTGAAAATAGGAAACAAGAGGAAAGGAATGGCTTCACATTATGCAACAATTTCCCTGGGCCTCGAGCATCTCTGGAGATCTGCAACAAAGGATGTCGGTCAGCTATCAGATTTTTTTTCTTTAAACTTTGGGCCAGATAATTTTCCAGTGAAAAATCAAGGAATCTTGCTACCTTTTTTTTACCTTAGCGAGACAAGACTAGACCTAAAATCCCATTCCAACCCCACCCTTTGGCACTTGATCCAAGGTTCGAAGAGGTTTAAAAGAAGAAAAACAGAGATGGTCATCCAAGAATGCCAAAAATTGCAAATGATAGTTAACTTACATTTGGCCGAGATTAGCAAAGTCGATATCAGGAGCAAGCTCTTGGACAATATCATTTGGTGGTTGGCCACATTCTTGCATTTTCTGCATGAGATCAAATATCTTGTTATAGTTACTAGGATCACTGTCGTAGACATCATTAAGATCTTTTATGAGTTCATATTGATGTGAGTAACGCTCATAGTCTTCTTTGTTCAGACTGGCTTTGTGTTCTTCCAACCACTTTGGATATCTTTCTCCAATTTCTTTCATGGGTTCGTAAAGAATTTCCTTAGATAAAAGCTGTTGCATCATGGTCTCCACAATAGATTCCATGTCCTGGAGAAGAAAATTAAAAGGAAAAAAAATATAACACGTTACAACCTACAAAATGAAGCATGCACGTCATCTACAGGAGAGGAAGCGTGTTAGCATAAGACAAATGAACAATGTTAGAGTTTCAAATGCTCTCTGGCCCAAATCCACTATTTTCATCACGGGGAAGATAAGGAACAGTAAGAAGACTGATGGGCAGTGGATATCTAGAGAGAGAATATGTAATCATGAAGAAGAGCCACCTAAAGCTTGGGGTGCCAAATTAGTTTCCACTTACATTTTAAACATGTAAAACCAACAGACCTTGCCTAATCTCTTCCTCGGAGTAACATGTCAAACGGATATGACTCCAAGAAGTAAACCTACTTTGGTTTTCAAAAAAAGGCATCTCAAAGTATTCTTAGCAAGTGAAGCAGGCCATTGACGGATGCTCATGCTATTGAGGCATAAAGCTCAATGTTGGTATTGCAGCAAACATTACACTGAATTCCAGTTCTGCCATGAACCTTGTCATGTGAAATGAAAAGGCCCCCAAGACATTACTCCATAGTTGAATAATATTTGCCTCATATCTAATAGATTTAAGAGGTCAACATTACATTTAAGGGGGGGAAAAAACCTTCAGTAACTAGTATTTTTACATCTCAAACAATTCCAAATCATGGATTGAGGCGATTAGCCTATTATAATGCAGAGCTCAACCAGCATTGTGCTTAACTACACCACATTCAATATGAAACACAGAAAGGCGCATAACCAATTTAAAATCATCTGTGTTGAGCACATCATGGGCATATGAATTTCACTTGTTTATTGATATATATAAAATATAAGTCAATATTTTGATAGAAGATCCTAGATCGATAAGTATAGCAAAATAATACTGCAATAAGCAATTTACGAGATGAACATAACCTGGTCCAAACTTGAATAGCAAATTAGAGCTTTCCATCCATTTCTAGGCCTATCTAAGATGCTTGTCATGAGAAATCAAGCAACAATAGAAACATCTACATGCTTAGTGCCTTTCACCAAAATGAGCCAATGTGGTGTGTAATTTAGGAAGCATCCAGAGAAGTGATTAAGGGTACAGATGCAAGTCAGTCTAACTACTAATTACATCACATGAATGCCGAGTGTTCCTTGACAGATTCTGCATTCTACAGAACTTGTGCACCCTCCGTGTTTGTCACTTTTCACGAAGGTCAATAATAACATCTATAGGCTATGCCAAAAGAGCATCACCCAACATGCAATGACTAAGCATAGTAACATCAAACTTACTGCAAGTAAATTACCACAAGCTTTTGACAGAAACATCCTTTAATTCCTTCAGTAGAGCAAGGTTTTCCTATCCGCATACAAAAACAGCTTTACAAGTACAGAATCAAGCAAGGTAGCCCTACCTGAGTGATGATCAACTATTTTCAAATACATGAAACCACAACACAACCAAACTAAACTATTTTAAAATGAAGGATAGCAGAAAAAATTGGCATCTAAATTTCCTACAAACTCTTTACCATTATGAACGAGTCAGGCAATATAGCTATTGTTAAGCAAGTGATCGAATATGTAAACCCCGTGACCCAAAACTTAAAACAGAATGCACTATATCAATCCCCAATTACCAAACAAAATCTCACCAATATTCATAACCACAATTATCGAACCTAAAACTCGAAAGTGAACTAAAAGTTATCCTCCTGATAAGAACGAGGAAATAAGCTATGTCATGTAAATCAACGAAAAAAGCCTTCCTCGGTTCTAACTACCCTAGATCTCAACCATAATTCATAAACCATAGAAATACGCAATTGAAAGGAAACAAAGAGAAAAGACAAAATGATATACCTGAGAACCAGCAAGCTCCTCAAACTGCCTAACCCAATCATCCGTAAATGCATCCTTGGTAGAATCATCAGGCTTAGAAGCAGCTGTGACGGACTCCAATCCTTTAACAGCCTCCCTAGTCTGTTCTCTAAGCTTATCAAGAGCCTCCTCAACATGGGATTCTTTAGAAACCTTTTTTTGGCCTTTTTTCTTGCTTTTTAAGTCAGGCAATCCCATTCCCAACCCTTGAACACCAGTTGGCAATGAAGGAAGACAGGTCCCTTTCTCTTCCTCTTTCTGCTTTCTGTTCCCTTCATTACCATCTCCACTTCTATAAATTAAGCCATAATTTTCAAAAATCACCGATATCTATTACCAAAGATTAAAAAAAATTAAAAAAATGTTGAGACAGACCTTTGAGAAGCAGGAGCAAGGTTGAGAGTCTGGAAATCATCAACAGCACCTGTAAAGAGATTGAGATATATATAAAAAGAATTGTCAGATTTTCTATAGAGAAAATTAAGACATGGGTTTTAGAGAAAGAGATTACTGTCAAGGAGTTGTTCTAAGTCGTCGAGTTGGTCCGCCATGATTGAACTACTAATCTCTACCCCCCACCTCTCTCTCAGCTGATACACCAAGCTTTTCTTCTTCTCTTTTTTAGTCTTTGAGGGAGTTGTGCAGCTTGAGCTTGAGCTTGAGAGAGTGAGAGCGACAGCGATTCAATGTCTCCCTTGTGAGTTTGTGACAGCACTACTCCTTTGCCGTGGTTTTTTTTTTTTTCTTTTATCTTTTCCTAATTAATGTTTTCCATTTCAATTTTCTTCTCCCAAACTATCTACATTCTAAATTTGTGATAAAAATGAATTTCGGTTTTTGTTTTTGATAATTCCTGAAATGGTTACAGATTAAAATAAACATTCAAACCATCGAAGCATTTGCTAAGGGTGCTTTTGAATTATGGATCAATAAAAAAAATATTTTAATAGCGTATTTTTCATATTGATTTGATAAATTTTAAAGTCTTGATAGTTTTTTATTATTTAAATCTAAAAAGTCAAAGAAAAAAATTAAATAATCTCTTTAATTACAAGACTAAATAATAAATAGCTATTGATAAGTAAATATTAATTTAATTCAAAACACATTCGGAAAGATTGTAAAATATTTACTTTCAGTGACTTTGTTCTTATAACTTGGGATAATTAAAAAAAAATAAGGTTTGACTGTGTTCTTACTTTTCTGAATTTTATATGTGCGCTAAAGCCTCAAAATAACAAAATTATTGTACATAATTCATAATTACAATGATAATTTCATCCATAATACTCAAAAATCAAAATATTTCATGAACACAGATTGCTTGAGGCATTTCGTCAAACAAATTCTAAGCATCCATCAAACTATCTTCGGAAAGCTCTCAAAATTAGGGCTCAACAGCGGGGATGGAGACAATTTCAAGATCCATAACAAACTCAAAGCCTCTGTGGAATTGAATCAACTGATGGATGGGTGATTGTGTCCATGCGGGCACATTACAGGCTGATGAGGGAAATGTTGCTGCTGAAGAAAGAGCAAACGAAGCGTCAAAAAATGCGAGGAAATAACAATGGATTTCTGGAAGATGAAGTGAGAGACTCCATGCCCGCCTACACTCATCAAATCTAGAAATGAATCCAACTTAATATGTTGGAGAAGAATAAATATGAGTTAGTTTTTTTTATTCTTTGAGTAATTTATTTTAAATTGTTTATTCTTTCGTGTTTGGGTATTTACGAAATAATTATCTTAATACATTTTAATTACGTAGCTTTATTTTATTTCTTTATCATTGGTATGTAAATTATAATCTAACGAGGTTTTTCATAAAAATAATACACGATTATTAAGTACAATTCTAATGTAAGTATTTCTTTATTAACATTTAATATTGGCTAATTTTATGAAGCTGGCCTAACGAGGAATACCTTGGAATGCATGTTCCTGTTTAAGATCTCAGGTTTGACTTTTACTTGGTACGCCATTAGATTTAGATAAAGCTCATGAATTAATTATGAATTCTTTGTCGAGAGCCCGTGCACCCTTGGAATTAGCACGGCCATGGCCCTGGAGCTAATTCAAAAAAAATTAATAGTGGCTCATAAATAATTATTTAATCTTTAACTAAACGCGTTATCTAGCACTATATGAAAATTGCAAGGATATTTTATGGAACTCTTGGATAAAGATACTTGTAAGAACAAAAATAACGACATCAATCCATTAACACAGTGAAAATGAGAGTGGCAGAACCTTTTGACGTGAGATGTTACAAGACAACAACGAGAAAGAGAGAGTTCTTTCGCACATGCAACTTAAATTCTTTGCCCATTTTAGCCAAAAGCAGCCCTCAACGTTTTAGGATACCAATAATTCAACTTCTGAAAGCATACATTGGAATACAATTGAACATAAAAGACGTTTTATTTTTCTCTCGTTTTCTTTTTTTGGAAAATGGGTACACTATGTTTCCCCTGTAAAAGACCTCTGAGCCCGAGGGGATTTCTACTAGCTACTTCCAACAAATGAACAAATGAACTAACTGTACAATGGTGTGCCAACGCAGGGTTTCTTTGATTTATGGTTAAAAAACCAGCTCCTCAAACCTCTGATGGTGGCAACTCCTGTGACATTCATACAAAATCTATGCTTAAGATTACAGTAATACATTCGCCATCTGCATTTGAACATACATTTAGAGGAGGTGGGAAGGATTGTGGAAATTTTGATAGAAAACATGTTTTGCTTCTCCATGACCCGATTCTGATGCAGCACCACTGAGCATCTTCCAGGATGTGCTGGATGGAGCCCGTCCAAGTATTGCATCGAACACAAGGAGCAAAACTTGGTATGTACATCTCCATTGCTCAAATTAAAGTTCCACCTCATGAAGTTCATCTCCAAAACTGCTACCACTTGGCATTCGTGTCATGGATTGGTCGCTAGGCATAAATGATGAAGGGATCATGCCCATAGCCTCCCCTGGAGATTTGGATTCCATTGCCTTAGGAGGACTAAATGAATCACCGAAGCTCCCGCTCCATGACGCTGTTCGTCGTGAGTTGGATGAAACCAAGTCTTTCCCATTTATCATACCCCCCTTTCTCGTAATGTTATCCATGCTTGGAAATCTTTGCATAGCCATTGCTGATGAAGATGTGGAAGGCTGTGGATAATCATTCTCCTTCATATTGAATGTAGAAGGTTTCTCAGTGGGTGCATTGTCTTGTATGTTTTCTGCTATAGTTTCCATAGAACATTCTAGTGATGGTGTGGGTGCGGGAACAAAAAACTTCGCATTTGAAGCAACAGCAGGTTTGACAGATGGAATAGACGGGGACTGGAACAGATTTGCTGGTTTTCCACCACCTTGGTTAAAGGTGTCAACATACCTATCAAACACCCATGATTGATATTAGTTTGTATTAATTAAATCACTTGAAAAAAATAGAACAAAAGTCCTTAACCTGGACAAGTAAATCTCTTCAAAGCTTACTATATCAATTTAGCCACCCATTTCAATTGGATGACAAGATTAGGATTTAGGAACTCAATGTACATTGGAGTTCCAACTGGATAACAAGAATTAGCCATATTGCTGGGCATTCCACAACAATATGATAGAACCTTCGTGTGTGTTTTCCCTAATCCACTCTTCCCCCATACCACATATTCTTAGTAAAATAAAACAAAACTTTACCTTCACTTTATCTATTCATCAAAAATTCTATTGACAAGCATCCCAACTTTCATGATATTCATTATTTAGAGAAGAAAAACATAAGGCTTCAAAATTACCTTGCCCTGACACCCATGCGCCCACGAGCCGAGAATTGATTTGAACTGGCTGGAATAGGCGGAATCCCTGAAGGATGGTCTGTTGAAGTGGGACTCTTAAACGTTGAGTTCCCATCAGTCAGAGACACTTCATTCTTCAAAGCAGATTTCAAGTTGTAGTCAGAGCCTCCATTCTGGAAGCCTAGAGTTGTTGGAGGGGGTGCCAAGGCTGCTGCTTCAGCTGTGGGTTCAACACCTTCCTCCACCCATCTCTTGAGCTTTTCATCATAATAAAATGTGTTCTTTTCACCCAATTTAGCCTTCAGTCACAATAAAAATGATGGTTAACAAGAGTACCAGGAGATTGTCCATAGTTTCTCCCCGAAAAAGTCTAACAGAAATCACATATGAAAATCAATCTACCTGTTTATCTGAGCGAGGCCTTAAGACTAGCCCTACAGTTTTCTGCAAAAGCTGTGATCCAAAACCAAAACGACCAAACCGAGATGACCCCACTGAACCTGATGCCTTGCTTTGTGTGCTGGAAGGAGTTCCTTGTGTAGATGAATCAGCCTGATCCTACCACAAGCCAGTAAGAAGACATGATATAACTAACATGCACATCAAGCAATTTAAGTCGTTTTTCAACTTGCAGACGATAACACACCTGTCTTGGACTTCTACCAAAGTCTGGCTCTGAAACACTTCTATTATGCATTGTCATTTTATTGCCATCAGCTGCCCATTCACTTATGGGCTCTGTTGAAGCAGAAGATATTAGCGATGACATGGTCATTGTTGACTGACTACCTGATACTCTGGGAGCCACCAGCTGGTGATGGCTATCTGGCACACTTCCTTGTGATGCTGATGGTGCGGGTGGTGGCAGGCCCCCAACAACACGATGTGCAGTACTGTCAAAAAAGTTGAGCAACTTGCCAACTATCTTTCCTGGAGCCAAATTTGTGGTGAATCCACCCTGAAAAATAGAATATTTGATCGTGGTCAGAATACAGAAAAGCAAAAACATAAAGAAAGAAAGTAGAGTTCATGATAAATTATTACCTGCTGATGGGCTCTAATCCTTTCCTCAAGGGATAATACTAAAAGCTTCCATGTTTCTACTTCAGGAGCTCGACCAGTTTTTAGGGATTTTAAAACAGCCTGACAATACCTATATAAATTCACCAGATTCAGGCAACTGAAGGACAAATTATATAAAGCACCTACTTCAAAATTGCCATCCCCTTACTTAAGTGAATCAGAGACTTTGCCCACTTCAGCCAGCATGTATGCATAGATGAGCTTATATGGCTGAAACGGTAGCAGGATAAACTGGGAGTTACCAAGCACCTTTGAGTATTCATACAACTCAGTTCTCTGTCAATACATCCCATTAAATTAATCAAGTCAGATTCCGTTGAAGGAGAAATCATATGAGAGAGAAAGGTTGAGTTTGAAACCACAAGAAACATTCCAAAATGTCGCCATTCTCGATTTTGCTCATAAAGATTGGATTCTGATCAGTGATTGTATAATTAACCAAAACCTATCTATCCAGCCAAGAAGTGCAGAGCAAGCTGTTCATTTGCATTGGAAGCAACCATCCCATAATAAGCTACCATAAATAAATCATAAGTAATAGCGCGCAAGGGTTGAACAAAATAACCGAGCACCTGAATAGCCGCTGGATTAGCATATGTTCGGGGATGCTTCCAGTGATCTGCTCCAATTAGGCATAGCCTTGCAGTGTCTGAATATGACTCAAAGTTTGCTTCTGCTATTAAATAGCAGATGTGTGCAGCAGTAATCTGAGTAATCACTCTAATGTCAGGTTCAGGATACAGGATTTTCAATAGAAGGCACCAAACAAAGGACCAAACAAAATAGATACCTCACTTCTATCCTTCCATAGGCAATCTCCAAGATGCATGAGCACGAGCTCATCATCTTTTGTTCTGTTTGCAGTTATTACAGCCAAATTCTCTTCCCAGTCATCAAGCATTCTGTTTGCCCCAAACTGCAATTGATAGCAAAGCATATATAAAATTATACACCAATAAAAACAGGTTAGAAATTTCAGCTTTTGATAGGAAATAAAAAAAGGAAGAGCTAGTCGTGGAAAAGGTAAATTACAAGCAATTTTTTTACAAATTGAAAAGATGGCGGTGACACGACAGCTACATCAAAGCCTATATAAGCATTCAGTATCCTTGTGAACAGGACTGAGGAGAAAGCTTAGCTATTCTATATCTTGAGAGCTAACAATTAACCCATTATGTGGAAACAACACAGTTGATATAGCAGGTCGGTAGTGTTATCAACAAAATCCAAAACACAATTCTCTTCCCTTTGGCTTCATTCTCAAAGGTTCTCCATCACTACAAAATATCCTCTCAAGTTTTTGATAGCAAAATATGTGATTTTAGCTGAAAGAATCCACAACATAGCACACTTATTCAGCCCTTAATTCAGTAGGACAATTCATGCATCACTATCTCACCTGGACAGGTTGTTGAGGGATACTCAAATCACCAGGAAAGCCACCATGTACATTAGAATCTGTGGAAAATACCTCAGCTGGTTGCCCTGCTATTAGCAAGCATAATGTTCGCAAAGGAGAACCAGCTACCAGCTGGCGAAGTGCCATTAGCTTGACAGTATCAACATAGTACTGTATCAACCCAGCCCCAAAAACATGCAAACAGAGAGAGAGAAGCGAGTGAATATCTGAAAATCTTCCTTGTCCGCAAAATTATCTGAATAAAATCAAAGGCATCAGAGTAACATAGACGAAAAACCTGATCACCAAGCTGTGACGCAAGAACAAGTGCTGGTCCCCACAACTGGCCTTCTTGTGCACATTGTAAAGCCTCTTTTTTTCTACCAGAAACCAGAAGATGTTGTACCTCAGAAGCAGTTGCCTAGTAAATACATCAGAATCTTTTACAAGACAGATAAAATGTCAATACAATAGTGAGAAATAGCATAGTAGTATATGAGATACCCTAATTTGTCCTTCAGAGGGCATATTCTGCAAGCAGTGGTCAAGGGCACCATAATCACTGAAGTGTGTGCTATTCTTCTTGGCAGATGCAAAGAGTTTTGCAACTGCTGATTCTGGAGCATCACTCTCCTACAAAAATAGAAATGATATTCAAAATGCCAGGTTAGTCATTTCTATATGTGGCTATTCAGACATGATTACAAGGCAATAATATTAAGGACCCATTTTATCATATAAATAACAGTGCAAGGAGATGATGTGAAACTCAATGATGTAACATCAAATATCAAGAAAGCAAATATTAGGAACTAAATCAGGAGAAGGAAAATAAACCCACAACAAACTCGTTGCATCATTAATTGGATTATAGTGACACTAAATGCAGGTTGCTTAAATGTTTCTGGTAGCCCATGTGCTTTCGTACGTGGGCAGACCACCTACTCTTTTCTAGTTTAGAAATTAAATACCCCATGCAGCATGCCCTTTCACTTATGTCCGGCCAGTTCTCTCTGAAATAAGCAAGGTAAATTAACTCCCAGTGGGCTTGAAACAGTCTTGCATTTTGAGACATTTCGAACATCTTTTAGAAAAACATCACAAAAGAGCATGAAAAGCAGGGAATCCAAGAGGAGATAATTTTATTTCCGGCTTTTTATTTCTGGCTTTTTGGTTGGAGAGAGGGAGAGGCATTTCATAGTCTTATGTTTCCAAAGACTAACATATCAAAATAAAGATACACTGCAAAAGTGTTTTTTTCTAACTAACTCATCACAGAACCAACAACAAATGTATACAAGTACTTGCTTTGTTAAAGGAATCAAATTAGCTTGTACAAATCCAAATGGGTGACATAGAGCATAAATTTGCAAGGTTCAAATTAAAAGAAAAGTAACACGCGCACACACAAACATTGAAAAAGAAATTTGTAATTTACCTTCAATAAATTGTCAGTTCCAAATGGAGATCGAAGTTTTCCATAATGCTGACAAGCTATTTTCAGTAAAGCAAGAAGCAACCTCAATACTTCGCCTTTTCTATGATTTACACCAAGTGATTCACAGTGTGCAACTCTCTCGTCAATCCACTTATTCAATTCTTTATTTCCAACATTTCCGCCCACCAAAGGACCTGGAAAGGACTGTTGGCAGAGAGCATGAAAATAACTGCAAGTGCCCCCTCCAACACTTGAAGCATTATCACTACTTCCTAAAATAATCTCCATCAAATTCATAACTGAGATTGAGCTTCCTACATGATCCTTCACATGAAAAAAGTACACATTTTTAGCCCATGAATAATACCAGCATTCAAGAAAAAAAAAATTAATAGTTTCTTTTAATTTATGAGAGAACTGACACAAAATCCCAAGCACTTTTTAATTCTCGTTCCCACCAAGACTTCTGGCTACCAAATTATCAGTTAAGAGAAACACCCATAATGTGATGCAAAAAAATGAAAAAAAGAACTATGAAAGAGAGCGTTTCAGAGCCTCACCTGGCTGCTGAAGGATGTTTTCCTAAGAGAACTGCTATCTTTCATCACTATGAGCTTCCCACCAAATCCAAAAGTAACCAGTGCATGTGGAGGACGCCCAGCAGATGATCTCCCAGTGTTGGGAGCATAAGAAAACTGCTGGTTGCTCTGAAATGATTGATGGGGAACACTTGCTTGTTTCTGACTGCTAAAGTAATCATTTGAAAAGATTGCTTGTTCATTCTGTTTTACAGTTTCCTGATTATTCTTCTGACTGAAGTTCCCGCCCTGTACAAAACTTTGTGACCCAACAAATCCGTTAGCCTCAGCATAACCTTGACTTGCTTTGTCATATGATGGAACTGTCCCTGAATAATTAAAAGCATTCTGTTCATCAACATGGTTGTTCATGGACACATTTGAACCATATAAATTCTCTAATTGCTGGTTTCCACCAAAATTCGAAATAGTATCTGTCATGGCAGCAGTCTGAGGTTGCCACATATTCAAACCCTGTTGATTGTAGCTACCATAAGACTCACCCCCGCTGCCATGTAGGCCTTGGCTATTATAGCCCTGATAGCCATACTTGTCAGCTTGTCCGTACTCAGCATTCATGCTGCTACTATTTGGGGAATAAGGATTGCTAAATGCGAATCCATTTTGATTCTGCTGATCATTAGTTTGAACAGTTGTTGATTGTGCAAATGGTGTGTAACTGTCCAATGAGCGCCATTCTCCCACCATTGTATCATAATACCAACCAGGATATTGTGGGTCAAAAACCATATGTTCAGGGTAACCATTATTATTCCCTTGGGAAACCTGATTCCAGCTAGACACACTCTCGGTTGTACTAGTCTCAGCCACAGTTCCCACCACAGACTGTGAAGTCTGCTGCAAATAATTAACCTCTGTTTTCCCATCAGAGATTGAGGCCGAAGCAGCCACACATACAACCCCCAAAGCACCATCAGCGCTCCCTTGCATGCTTGCTGTAGCATCAAAAGCATCCACTTGATACCACTGCCCAGTGTTTGCATCTTGCTTCCATCCAGGATACATGTTTTCCCAATACTGACCGCTACTCGAGTCCAGTCCATTCACACTCTCCATCACCGATCCTCCATAAACTTGTGAACCATCTTGATATTTCTCATAACTGACCAAATTATCCAAACCTCCACCACCCATATTCTCTACATTACTAGCCTTTTGAACTATATTTGCAGGAAAATCTTCTGAACCGCCTCCAAAATCATTAAAAAAATCAGAGGACGAACCAAAACCATGATTCCCATTTTCCGCAGAATCTGCGTAAAACGAACCCCACCCCACTTCCTTAACCCCTGATTTCAATGATCCACTGCTTTGACAAACAGTAGTCTCAGGCACAACCTCCGATCCAATCCCATCGTTATTTGACTCAATCACCCCATCAGACAAGCCCAACGAATTCACTGACTCCAACGCATTACTCTCCTCCGCCTCCACACCATCCAATCCTGCACCATCATTTTCAACCTTCCCCTCGAATCCACCTTTTGTATCCTCAATACTGAGATTGGCAAAGGCCTTCGCCTCGTCAGAATCACTTCCCTCTGTGAACTTAGGGCCCGAATCCAAATTAGGGGGCCCAAAATCATCATCAACTAACTTATCAAAGAAATCCTCATCCGTCTGATCCTCCATCACGTTAAATGGAGGATTCGTAGCCATCTAAAATACCACTGATTTAACCCTAACGATCTACAAAAATTCTCAAGACCAATTTTGCCCTCCAATTTTCCCTATTTCACACCTAAAATTCGAGCTGTAATTTAATCAAAACACCGAGATCCAAAAACTAAAAAGATCTAAAAGGCCAAAATCAGAGAGAGATCTCTGTAATTAGAGAAGTATAACTTAAGATCAAAACATAAAATACAATACAAAAAATATTAGGAATCTGGGGATTGAATCGAACGCATTGGAAATAAAAGGAAGGAGAAGGAGATGTACTAACTTACAGATCGGATCAGGGATTTGATGAGTGAATCTAGAGCGAGAGAGAAAGGATTGGAGCGAGAGAGAGAGAAAGGGAGAACGTTCGACTTGGCACCACCTACCCAACAAGAGTAGCTTCCGTTTTCCCTTTCTTTCTTTTTTTCTAATTAATTTCTTGTTTTATTTATTTCCAGAAAAAGAAAATTGTTATTACAGGTGGGGTTGTGCATACTTGTTAAGACTTAATTCCGTTCCCGTCCGATATTGCAAATTATTTGATATCAACAAATATTTAGGAGTTTCTTTTATCGTTTAAGATTTTAATTCATATTTTTAAATATCCGAAATAAATATTTTTATATAATTGTTAATAATATTTTTGTTTTGTTTAAGATGTTTGAAAGAAAAAACAAAACATTATGCATCTTTTCCATCTAAAAAAACATTTCATATTATTCTATGTTTTTATAACTATTATTTATTTATTTATTTATAAATGTATCATGGTATATTTGTTATTGGCTCCTTCATTTATAAAATTCTAATTCCACTCATGTTTGATGCATTCCACAAACCATTTCATTTCACTGATTATAAAGTGATTTTGTTATTATTTTACTCATAATATTAATTACATCTCATCTAATTTAATTATTTATAAACTTTATTAAGTCTCATTGTTAGATATTTATAAATAAAGATTTTGGTCTATTGATTTGAAAACTGACATTTTTTTCTTTTTAAGTGGTCTTCAATATAGCTAAAATTATATAGCAAAATATTTACACTAATACATATACGTATTATCTTTGTTATTTTTTTAATATATCTTTATTATTTTAACAATTTATTTTTATTTTAATATATTTAATATTTTATTAAAAATTTAAATTAAAGAAAAAATAATTTTTTAAATAATTTATTTTAATTTTTAATTCTTTTAAAGCCAATTTATCTTTGTGTTTTAAAAAAATGAAAATAATAAAAAAATTATTTTTATATATTTCAAATAAAAAATTAATTGTTACTGGAATTTCAAATGAAATGTTGGAATGAGAGAAAAGTCATTTTAACTTTTCACTCAGATATTGTTTTGAATATATAAAATTAGAAGAGAGAAAAAATTTAAAATTAACTTTCTCTCTCTTTCATTGGAGATGTTCAGGGGATTTAGAAATGTTATTTTAATTATTTTTTAAAGGATTTTTTATTTATAAATATATATATATATATAATATTTTTTATTTTTAAAAAAATATTTTTAATATCAACACATCAAAATATTAAAAATTCAAATAAAATTTCAAATAAAAAATCTAAAATTTTGCAAAACAAAGTTTTTATGGCGAAAACAAAACCCCCCCTGGAAGTTAAGAGCATGTTGACATGAATTTAGAGCCGAGAAACAGCTCAATTTCGACGACCCATACAAAGGGCCTACGACCAGAGAGGATCCAAAACGACGTTAGGTGAAAGCAATTGTGTTGAAAGTTGCTTGCTCCATGGCATCAAGTTATTTTTACAGCAATGCTAGTTTTTATACAAAGGAAGTGTTTTGAAATGCGGGTTAAAAATTTATTTTTTTAAGTTTTAAATCATTTTAATTTACTGATTTTAAAAATGAATTTTTAAATATAAAAAATATTATTTTAATATATTTTAACATAAAAATATTCTAAAAAATAATTATAACAATACTCACAAATAGCTTTAATATCGAGGAAAACAAAAGGTCCGGCTTTGTTTTTCAAGCTTCAACCATGTAGCTTATTCAAGGAAGCAAGAGCGATGCTTAGCTGGATGAAAGGTTTTATTTGGAATTGCCAGAGTTTTTGTTTTTTTATATTTTTTAAAAATATATTTTATTTTAAAATATATTAAATTATTTTTTTATTTTAAACATTGATACATTAAAACTATTAAAAATACTAAATATTATTAATTTAATATTTTTCATGCTTAATTTTAATTGCAATGTCAAATATATAGTTTGTTTAGTATTTAGTGTATTTTTATAAAAGTATTTTTTTATTAAAAATAAATTAAAATAATTTTTTATTTTTTTATTTTTGACTTAAATACTTTAAAACCTTAAAAAATATAAACATATTAATTTGATATTTTTTAAATAAAAACATACTCTAAAAAACTGTTAAATCACATAATAAATAGAGTTTTAGGAATGTTTATGAATATAATAGTGATTATTTTTCCAAGTATTTTTTATTTAGAAATGTATTAAAATAATATTTTTTTTATTTTTTAATGTTATTTTTAATATTAAACTATTAAAATAATTTAAAAATAAAAAAATATTATTTTAAAAAATATTTTAAAATATAAAAACTAATAAAATTAAAATATATCAACCCAGTAACTTAATAAATATTTGAAAACATGATTGCATTTAAAAATAATTTATTTTTATATATTTTACATCTTTGATATATGAGTTTTAAAAATTAAAAAATTATTATTTTAATATATTTTAACATAAAAAATTTTTAAAAATAAGTCGTGATTCCATGTCCATATATGCCGCCGCTAACTACCCAACATGTGGCCATGAATTATGTTCCCACGATTAAACTGTGTAGGAGTACACGGACCGTGTTACGAGAGAAAAAGGAGCGGCGTGAGGGAGACCACGCTAGGTGATTGACTCACATTGTATTATATCATGGACCGGATTAAATTTTTAAAAACTATAAAAATAAAAATAAAAATATTGTTAATGTTATTTTTAATAGAAAATTAAATTATATAAAAATTAATTTAATATAACTTGATTAACTTATAAATAATATATAAAAATACAATTTGACTCAAAATAATTTTTTAACATAAAATATTTTTTAGTATTAAAATAATAATATATTGAATTGACTTTAATCAAATTGAATTATGAGACTATAACAATTCTATATAAAACAAATTATAAGCTTAATTTATAATATACTTAGTGTTAGATGATAAAAATTAAAAAAACAACATGGATTAACTTGTTGAGGTTGTAAATCAAGTCATGAGATTGAAATAACCCATATAAAAAAATAAAATAAATTATAAAATTTAATTTTCAAGCAGTCCAATATTGAAGAATGAGATCAAAAAAATCAATTAAAAAATATAAATAAAAATTAAAGTCAACCTGTAAAGTTCATGATCCGATTTATGATACTGAGATAATATTTGTGAAGAAATCAATTTGGTTTAACTCATATCACTTGTCAAATCTATAATTCTAGTTATAAAACTAAGAGAACTACATAAAAAAACAAATCAAAATAAATTATAAAATTCAATTCATAATCAATCTTATCATACCCTGAAATTTGTTTAAAAAACTGAATTAAAAAAATTAAATACTATTTTCAGTTCATAAGTTTAGAATAGCCTCATAGAAATTAAAACAAAATAAATCATAAAATTTTAATTTTTAATTAAATATGATGTTAAATAATAAAACTAAAAGAAAAAAAATCAATTATAAAAATGAGTCAAATAAATTAACTTTCAAAACCTGCAATTTAAGTCATGATATGGAGACAATCTAATAAAAAAGATTAATGCTGAAGGATATGAGATTTTGATAATTTTTTAATAAAAAAATAATATGATTTAACCAGGGTTAAGATACTAAAACTCGCAGTCTTGATCTTGAGATCAAGATATCCTAATGAATAACAAGTCAAAATAGATTAGGAAGTTAAATTCATAATTAATACTGAATAATAAAATTAGAGAAAAAACATGTAAAAAAATAAAAAAATAACAATTTAAATCAACTCGAATTAACCTATTGAGCATTATTATTGGACCATAACACTAGAATAACCTAATAGAAAGCTGATAAAATAAATTATAAAATCTAATTTTTAACTACCTCGATACTAAAAAATAAAATTAGAAAAAAATTAAATAAAAAAACCTAATAAATTAAGTTCATTTATTAAATTTACAATTTATGTCATCAGAATCTTATGTCATGAGAATGTGTTAACCTATAATAAATAAATTTAATATTAAAAAATAAAAAAAATATATTAAATAGATAAAAAAACAAAAACAAATATTTTTTTTATCAAGGCTAACTGTTTTAGTGGGAAAGTACTATCAATTACTAGAGTACTTTCCCTATGCATGTTAGTTAATTGTTAAAATGTCAATGTTTTTTTTTTTTATTAACGTGGGTGTCCGGGCCAGCTTGCACGTACCACGACTAATCCCACGGTCCACTGAACATCCTGCAAGCCCAGTGAACAGGTAAGGCACCGCGGGGGTGACAGGCGTACCACACAGAGAAGAGTCAGCAGACATAGGAAGGAAACCACTCGCCAGCTCCACTGTCACTGGGACTCGAACCAAAGTTCGGAAAAAAACGAGCAGCGCCTTACGCCACTAAACCACAAGCTGCTTGGTTTAAAATGTCAATGTTAATAACACGGTTTGCTGGTTAGAATAACAGCTATCTATGATGGAGGAAAACCTGTTTTTCTTCTTCATACTTGTTTGATAAAAGTTTTTATTTTTTAAAATGTTTTTTAATTAAAAAAATATAAAATTGATCATTTTTAAATATATTTTTATAATTTAAAATTTCTGATATTAAAAATAAAAAATTATAAAAAAATTATTATTTTAATATATTTTTAAATAAAAAACAATCCACACCCCATTACGAAGCGCATAAACAAAATAAAAGGCAGACAAGTTATAGAAAAAAAGAGACTTTGTGTCTTCCACGATCACAATTGACAAATATTACAAGGGAGTTCCCATGCAACTATGTTCCTGTTGAAGTTTAGGCAGAAGTAACTTTGAGTGTTGTTTTTAGCTGGTGAGTTCTATATTTATATTTTAAGATTATTGGTTTGAATTCTATAATTTTTAAAATCATTAAAGATTTCTATAATTATTAATTTTAAAGTTTATAGAATTAATCAAGATACATACATATTAAATATATACTCCCATTAATTAAAAATAAAAAAAAAATTAGAGAGAAGATGGACTGAATTGTTGCAATAGAAATACACACTTTATATCCTAGGCAAGTTGTTAGATTGTTGTGAAAATTTGTCTTCTTAAAATATAAATCTTAAGATAATATTTAGAATAATTTATCTTTTAAATTCCATTGGGATTTATCAGGATAATATATATTAGTGAAGTGTTTTAAAGATTTTCTGTACAAAAAAAAAAGAATTTTAATTGAAAGATAAAATATTTGAGAATATTTCTAATATTTTTAAATTTAATTAAAAGAAAAAAAAATAAAAAAAATAGCATAAGAGATCATCGCAACGCTGAAGAGATCCTAAGACCTTCATTTTTGGTTTCGGCCTGCTGAAGTGGGCCTCCTGTTTGGTAATTGTGTACGTATCTCTCTTATTTGTAAGCAATCCAGTGTCGCTCTATCAATCTAGCAAGCACAAATATAAAACATAGGATATGAATAGGTTTAATGGCAGCTCTACCCCTTAAAAAAATACAGAGCTGTGGCATCTTGAGGCCTGCATTACGGTCATTTCTTGTCCTAAACTGTCATATTATAGGCAAATATCATCATTTTTTTCACTTGACTATTGTCATTTACCAAAAACTCTTTTAAGAAATTCAATTTTTGATAGTTAGATCTGATTTTTTAATTCCAATAAAAATTCAATCCAGTTTCGTAAATAATTTAAAAATAAATAAATCAGAGATTATTTTTTATTTTTCTAAAAAATAAAAACTGAATAAATCATGAAAAATATAAAACAATTTCCCAATTTTTTGGATGAGTTTCTATGTGTAAAATTAGTGTGGTTCTCGAAATGTTGATATATGTTTCTCAAAATTAGCATATTTTATGCTCCAGTTTAGTAAGATGTTACGCATTCGACAATTCAAATATCTTGAGAATCGTATTAAACCAAAGCAAATAAATGTATATTATTCTTCAGGGCCTTCAAACAAATTTGGGATCATTCCAAATTATCTTCAATTTTCTATAATTTTATAAATATTTAATTTAATAAAAATTAAACTATTTTGAATTTTAGCACCGCATGTAAAAAAATTTAATTGAAAATATCAAAAAATAGATTTTAAAGAGGTCTTCGATTAATAATAACATCCAAATTAAACAAAAGGATAATATTTGTTTAAATCATGATAATTCAAGGACAAAACTGATCAAATTAATAGTAGTATAGGTCTCAATGTGCCACAATTATAATATCGAAAGGGTAAAAAAGTGCCATTAAACCGTCATGAATGGACATGGATACTCCAATATAATTATAAATTTATATATTTTTTTGGATACGAAGCGTTCCGGACAAGCTAATTTTATATACTATACCAAAGTCTTACTCTTGCAAGATATAAAAAAATAACACCAAAGTTAAATATAAGCATTAATGATATAATTGTTTTCTCTTTGAAAACCAAGGCTACCTATCTAAGAAAACCCGACGACAGGCCCAAAAAGCAGTAGCCGTTCAAGTTTAACAAAGGTAGCCCTGTTGTATAAGAACTTGCTTCACCGTTCATTTGGAATCAAACTGGACCGTTGCTTAACTTTGCGGTGATGGTTCTAACCTTGTAATTGAAAGTTTGGTATACTCTAGTCAAAATATATTAAAATAATATTTTATTTATTTATAAAAATTTATTTTTGATACAGTGATCCAGTCAAAACCTTAAACTGCTCCTTTTGAGAACCCATAGTAACCAAAAATAGTGATAGGCCCAAAACAGGAGGCCATGGAGCCTCGGTAAGAAGGCAACTAGTATAAATTTATATTGTTTTTGTTTCAGTGATTTAATTGTTTTTTTAATTATTTTTTTATTTAAAATTAATTTTTTTATAGTGTTTTTAAATTATTTTAATATTAAAAATAAAATTAAAAATATATTAAAAAATAACATCTACTGAATCTGAATGACGCCCTCCCTTGCAACGCGCGAGTCTTGCCGCGCCAGTAGGACACGGGAGCCATATTCCCGCCACCACAAATACGGAAAACGCTGCCGCTTTCGACAAAATTCTCATACGTCCCCTCTTCCAAGAGCTACGAGAGCTCCAGGCGGTTGTCCTCTGAGCGGTGTGTGATAACGGATGAAATTTTTGATATGACTCTTTCCTTGTAACATTGCATTTATCTTGAAAGAGCTGTGTTAATGGTGAAAGATATATATATATATATATATATATATATATATATATATAGTTTCTTGGTTTTTCAAGTTTTAATTTAGAAATCAAAGATATACATGGGGGTCGAGCCTTTAAAATCATTAAAAAAAAATATTTAATCTCTATTATTAAAAATTAAACGTATAAAAAGGTATAATAATATTTTATCCAGCAGTTGGAAAAAACCTCTAAAGCCATCCTTGATCAGATTTTACCCACAGGTTTGCTATAATTAATGAATTCAATTTGATTGGACTAACATTATTTTTTTTCAAAAAGTAAAAGAAGATTGAGGAATACGAAAAACTTGATTTTTTTTAAATATAATTGCAAAACCTCTATAGTTTTATCTGAATTTTATTTTTTTATATACTTTTATAAATTACAATTTACATTCTAGATTAAACAAAAAATTCAAACAAAATGCATTATTAAGAATGCAAACTGTTGTTGAACATGTAGACTATATAATAAAAGGTGTAATTTATGAAAGTATAGGAAGAAAGTGAAATTATAAGAATTCTTGTAATTATCTCAACAAAATAAAAAAAATTAATAAATAAAAAATATCAAACAATAATAGGCCATTATTTTTTTAATTTAAAATTTTGAAAATATATAAGAAAAGAGTTTGAGATGGTCAAACAAGATTTTTATCTGCTAAAGTAAAATTCTTAAAAATTTATGAAAAATAAAAAAAATTCTGAAGTGCTCAACCATTATATATATATATATATATAAACATAAAACACAATATGAAAAAAATCAGGAATAATTTTTTATTTTTAAAAATTAAAATAACTTCAAAAAAATGCGTAGCCATTAGAGTTTTTGTTTCTTAAATATCTCAGAAAATTTCCAATTGAATATATATTTCTTAAACATGTTCGAAAAGTAGTAATAAATTTATAATTTAATAAAATTTAATCTGATTGGATTAAATTAACAAAATTTGTAAGCACAAGATAAAACTTGACTAAATAATTGTAGAAGAATTAATCTATAAAATTGATAGAAACACACGAAGGATTTTTGGGAACTTCAACGTGGCACCGAATCGCTGAAGTCGTAAAGATAGCACAGTGTTCCCCACGACAATCATTTATCAAGTTCAGAGCATCTTTGGAGGTGGAATCTCAACGTATTCTCCACTCATTGTAGTGCCGTTTACTGTTTGTCCAAATTATTATTATTTATTTTAAATTAATTTTTTAACACATTGATCTTAAAATTTTAATTTAAAAAAATATTTTAAAACACAGCCCTACTACATTTTCAGAAATTTCCTTGCTCGAAATGGCTGTGCATGAATTCATCATCATTAACAAATTGGTCACGCCTGCTCTGTTCCCTTGCTGTAGAAGTGGCTTCTCAGCCACAGAAAGACCGGCGACAACCTCATGATAAAACAAACCCATGAATGGTTGGTCAATGGCAAAATCATCCATTTCTCTCTTCATATTTAACCATTAACTGTTCTGTGCTAAACACACAAAAACTAATGGGAGAGTAATTATTACTGTTTCCCATGCTTGCCCGTAGACTGAAAACACAAGATCTATTCCCCCAACGACATGTTTTATTCACTTTTATAGAACGTGAAGATGATAAAGTAGTTGATTATGCATCTTTCAGTCAAAATATGTAGCTCCCTTCCGATCATATGTTGATCCTCAAATGTCAATGATAATTTATTTGAGAGTTTTCGATACCGTTTGGAATTGTTGATTTTTAATGTATTTTTTGTTTAAAAATAGATGAAAATAATATTTTTTATTTTTTTAAATTTATTTTTACCGAAAACATGTCAAAACAATATATAATAATAATAATAATAATAATAATAATAATAATAGAATTAATTTAAAACATTCAAAAACAATTTTTGAACGCTATCCGGTAGGACCCTATTTATGTTAGGCATGTCTAGGAGGTGAGTGAAAGTGAGCACTGTGCATGCCACAGCCTGTCTGTAGAATACCATGGAAGGGGACCAGTGGTCGATGGATTAAAAAATTATGGTAATCGGGGGGCTATATTATTTGGAATATCCTAAAGTGGTTGTTAACGAGTTAACAAGAGTCAGCCACCTGTCGAACTCGCCCCAAAATCCAAATGAGTAAGGTTTATAGTTCGGTCCTTTACCTCGATTAGCTGTCAATTCGGTTAAATAATGTCATTGATATTTCCAGCAGCAACAAGTGCAGTGCTAGCATTGTCTAATTGAGAGTTTTGGTCAGTAATAATGGTTTTTTTAGAAGTATTTTTTATTTAAAAATATATTAAAATAATTTTTTATTTTTTAAAATTTATTTTTGATATTAACATTTTAAAATAATAATAATAAAATAATTAACTTAAAGAAAAAAATCAATTTAAAAAAAACTCTGGTTGCAACGTTATCCACCTCGATATATTTATATAAGTTAAACTCGCTACAGGGTCATTTTCGCTAAATGCAGCGGGAAGCATTTATAGTTTGGGAATCTCCTACTGCAGGCTTGCAGGCAGCAGCTCCTACAAGCTGACGGCATAGCGTTTCTTGTGCTCGAGTGATATGATTCTGCAGTATCGAAGTGGAATGTATCGATTACTTCGTGGATGCGTAAGGTTCTAAATTGATAAAATATGGATATGTTAATTTATTAATTGTTACGTCAATGTTCTGTCAACGTTATTGTTAACAAATTAACATTGACTTTTGCCACTGCCACTTCAGTAGATCTGCCATTGATGCTACAGTATGCCTGCCGCCTGCAACCTTGATCATCGCCATTATATGGGCACAAACACCAGAAACCCCCTTCACTGCTTCCTTTCCCAAGAATCCTTCGTCTTTATTGACAAGCTCTCTTCTCATATTCCCAATAAAACTAGAAATTCTTTCCGAGTGAGTGTTTTTCGTTTCCTTTTTCGTGCAACAACTAACATTACACGCGTAGGAGCATGCTAAGACTGCAATCTAAGAGGTCAATTGCCTTGGTTTATGTCCACGCTCAGAGTAATTCGATCAGTTTTAGGTAATTTTGGCTTCCCACCGTCAATCAAATTCCAGTATTGTTCTATCATTGCATGAAGCGAAGCGGGCATGTGAGAGAGGATTCCTTTCTCTTGTAGTCAATCCAGCTGAAAAAGAAGAGCTAGCGGGCCTTCAGCACCAATTGTCCACACACAGCAATGGCATGCCCGATCGACATGATTTGTTTCTATATACAACCTCGTTAAAAAGCCTTCTTTGGCATGTTTTTAGTAAAACCCCGACGGGGTAGACGTAACAAAATGATCATTCTTTTGAGAAATTTTAACTCTCATTTAAATAATTTTTTTAATAAATTAAAGTGTACATTAATTTGAAAATATATTTGATGCAGGGAGAGGTTGACCTGAAAGTCCGCCGCTTCGTCTTCTTCGTACCCAGTTCAGGTCTTTCATCTCTAGCTCCTCCCAGTTTACATGATGCGTGGCACAACTCACGCTGACCCAATCTGCATTGCCAATTTCCTTTTATACCCTTAGTTGTAGGGCACCTCATCTTTCAAAAAAAAAAAAAAAACTACCCCTTTCTTCTTCTTTTTTAACGGCCGGGGTATTCTGGCGCCACACCTGCTCTATTATATTATTCCCGTTTGTTTTGGTTTTCTTTTTTGATTTTTTAATTAATTAAACTAATTGGCACTGGAAGATCATTTGAAGAATGAATCCTCAATGAGAACGATGTCAAGCCTTTTCTTCCACTCCTTCGAAATAACGGGTCAAGGAAAAATTGCCTTCCCTTTTCCTATCTATAAACTAAAAATACGGTAACAAAAAATGTCGTGGAAGAAGACTCAAAAGCACCATGGATGACGCTAATAAATCTATTATGTTTTTGGTTGCTTATTTTTTTTAATAAAAAATCGCCCTTTTTATTTTGGTTGATTTGAGATCAGACTTTGCAGTTCGACTCTATTCTTTTCACATTGGATTCTTGTGATGTCAAAAAAAAATGATATTTCAGTTGGGAAAAAATAACATCAATTTTATTTATTTAAAAATTTAAGCTTTAGGGAAGAATTTCATACTTGTCAATTTAGAGACTCATTTTAATAGGACAAAAAAGGGAAATAATCAGGAAAAGTTGCTAGTTCATGTTGTGTGTTGGAGAGGTCGCCGCACATGAGGTAAGCGCGTATCAATCTTCGATGTCCAGTGGCCTGTTTTCTTAGTGTCATCCCACTTGCCTCGCCGTGTTCAACTTCTATATGCGGCACGTATCGACATGGATCTTCTAGTTTGGCTCCGCGAACCATTTTTTTTTCCCTTTGTTTTTCTCTCTCGACACCTTAATTTCCATGCTTAACACTCTTCAAAATATCAATCAACCCTCATTTTTTTAGTGTCACGTCTCGTTTTTAATTTTTAAAATTTTTTTATTAACTGTTTATTTTTTTTCTTATCCTTTAATATTTAATTTATTAAAAATTAAATTCTATAATTTTTTTATTTACATTTTACAAAATAATTATAGTCTCATACCTCAAGTCACAGATTATTCATGTTGATCCAATTTTATTCAGATATTTTTTATCTTTTTTAAAATAATTGTTTTTTTTTATTTTATCATCCAACTTTTAGTTAGTTGATAATTAAATTTTATTGTTTTTATGAGATAATTCTAGTCTCATAATTTAAATCATAGGTTTGAAAAGTTCTCTTCAGTTAACTTTGATAGTTTACTTGATTATTTTTTTATATTTTTTAATTTTATTATTTAATATTATATTAGTTATAAATTAATATTTTTTATTTTTTTAATTCTCTTTCTAAGATATTATCTTAGTTTTATAATTTAGATTCGAGGTTTGACAAGTTAACCCTTATTACTTCAAGTCTTTTTTTATCGTTTTTTTCAATATAGATTTTTTTATTTATAGTTTTATTCTTCAATGTTTTGTTGGTTGATAATTAGTTTTGTAATTTTTTTCAATTTGCTCTCTACAAGATTATTTTATTCTTGTGACTTGTGTCATGAGTTCGAAAGATTTACATGGGTTAACTCAAGCTTTTTTTTTTTATTTTATAAAAATAAAATCTTTTCTTATTCTTTGTTATCTTTCAATATTTTATTAACTAAGAATTAAATTTTATAATTTTTTATTTAATTTTTATAGAGTTATTCAATTATGATGATCCATGTCACAAATTTATTTGATTTACCTGAGTTGATTCAAGCTATTTTTTTATTATTTTTATAAATTTTTTTAATTTCATTATCTAACATTGAGTTATTTATAAATTAGAATTTATATTTTTTTTTGTTTTCTATAAATTTATCATAGTATTATAATCCTTGTTATGTATTTTGTAAGTTAATTAAGGTTGGTTTGAGTTAATTCAATATATTATTTTTTAAAATTTTTTTTAAAAAAGTCATTTAGCAAGCTCCTATTTCAGTATTTAAAAAATACAATTTAATATGCATTAGATTTATAATTTATAAATTTTTCTCTAAAAAACATATTATTAGTGCATTTCTTATATGTTTAGAGAAAAAATGATCCAATCAATGAAGTAGCGCAGGCCATGCCATGGATCTGATCTTCATCTGTGCTGCAAGTTATGTGACAAATTATTTTTTCATATACCAAACAAAATATTTGTTAGTTTCATATACGGCGACCCATGTTTTAAGAGGGAAACGGCGAAGATGATGGTTTTGTGCTTCAAAAAGTAACAATTTCTCGTATGGCTCTAATCATTGGAGAGATTAGAAGCACGCCTTGTTTTCGGCATTTATAATATTTTGATAAAGATTTATATGTCCTCCTACTTTACCACAGGCATGGTAAAGGTGGTGCAATTATATAAAAGAACACTCTAAAATCAAAATTGCAAGAACTTGGAATAAATGTGGGGTCGTCCTGCTTAAAAGTACAAGCATCTCTGAGGGAAAGAACCATGTTTGATAAAGATGAGAAAAACTTGTTCAAGAGCATGAACAGATGACATTTGCCACTTGTTTTGCCTGGACTGCTAGTGCTATGTAGCCTACAGGCATTGAAAGTGTGTACAAGGTACAAGATTGTTTCAAGAATTCTGCAATAACCATAGCTTTTACACCAGAAAATGCACAGACATATCAGGAAATATGTAATGATCCTCTAAACTAATTACGCATGCCGGCATTAAACAGTCTTATAAGACATAGAACTAGAGAAAGGGACGCCACTTTCCTGGCCCGATGTTGCCCTTGATACTATATGGTCTTGGAAAATATGCAACCCGCAATAATGCAATGCGCAAAAAGACATCGAACGCTGTAAATATTGCAAGGAGTTTTTATTTCCTTTTCTTTTTCTTTGATAAAAAATGAAAATTAAAAAAGGGAAAAGATGGAGGGTGGGACCGGGGCTTTTCAGTCTGTAATTTTGATCAGAATTCCTATAAAACAAGGAATCACATGCATCAAAGAAGGGGGCCTTAAAGGGCAAAGACCGTTCTTTAATTCGACTAAAACCCTATAGTCAATTGCATTCTTTTGGTGTCTATATAAAAAAGCATTTGATGTATATAATAACTCTGACTGATTCTTCGATAAGAACAGGATGGCAATGGTCCTTCTTTTGCAAGAATATTTCTTCTGTTTTTTTTTTTGTTTTTTTTTCGCTCATTTCAAGGCGGATAGGCAGATAGATAGACAGTAGCAGTAATTTTTACTCAGGAAATGAAGCGATTTGGACCTTCTCCCCAATCACATTCAAGGATATCCCACCCCATGGAAAATAACTCCACACTGCGTAGAGGTTGTTTTTGTCCTTTCATGTACTGTTTCGAATCATTGATTTTATACTTCAAAGCTAAATTACGAACCCCTGCGAAAGAGAAGGGCAAGTACCAACCCTTCCCAACTAGACAAAAGCCCATCATGAGATTAAAAAAAAAAAACTTTACTTCAATGATTATGAAATAAAACTGCAATAAAAATTAATAACAGTTATTAATGCGAGGGAGTAGACAGTTTACAGGAACAGCTGGAAACTAGAAGCCTAGAACAGGACAGATTAACAGAATTTTTAACGCTTTTTGGTGCTTTGCAGATATCACCATGTTCTAGGTCCACAGGCAAACACCAAGAAATATGCTTTTATCATGAAATGGGGTACACATGAAGTGAAATCGGAACAACTTATATATACGTCTCTGCGTGTGTGGGTGTGTGTGTGTGTGTGTGTGGGTGGGTGGTGCTCTCCGCTTGAATAGAGCACGTTACTACTGGCGCTAGCAGAGCTGCTTGCTTCAGACACAACGAGCAACGAACACTTGAATTGTAGCCGCCACAAACACATGAAGTTGTGAATAAATCACTCACCAAACCAATAAGATAGAAGAGGAGGAAGTAGTGGAAAGATCAAGCAATGAATTTTAGCATTGATTGACTTTAAATTCAAACAGAAATGAATTTTCAGCACAATTACTGTAACAAGAAGGAAGGATGCTTCCAGTCCACTACATTACTTTAATCCCTATTTACCTAATTAAACTATCTAATCTATGGCAAGGCACTTGCGGAGAATTCAAAGAAATGAACTGCAGACGGCCAGTAAATCAAAAATCCCAAAAACAAATTAAAAAAAAATCTAAGAAGCATTGATCTGTCGATGAAAGGTAATAAGATGATGTGTCACCCACTTGATTGAATTGCACAAGACAGGGCATCTTAACCTCGGATCCCACAATGAACTTCAGAGGTGTGCTTGAGCACTGTTAATGGATTATGCATCAGACACCACACTGAATTCATCATCTTCCACTGGAGCAGGCAAGTTAAGATCTATCATATTATTCTCGAGTTTAGTTGATACTTCAGCAGCAACATTAGTACTAGTTGAAGAACCTATAAGATGCGATCTTTTGTGTCCCCCGAGTGCTTGCCCAGACCCAAACACTCTGAAACAATATGGGCACTCAAAAATTCTGTCATTAGCATCACCTGCAGCGGCAATATTTCTTGCTTCAGTTGCATTTAACGAGCAAATCCTCTTATGACCACTCAATGCTCTTGAAGATCGAAACAGTTTCATGCATTTCTCACATCTAAACTTCCCGCGAATCTTGTTGACTTTGATCTCCTCTGCTTCCTCCAACATATCGACCGACTTTTCTCCATCTTTCCCACCTTGTTCTTGAACTTCTTCTTCGTCATTTCTCATCCAAACGTCTCTTGACAACATCATAAGGCACCTAGCAACATCTTCTTCAGGAGAGGTATCAGAAACAGAACTCAACGGTTCCGGCTCAGCTGGTGATGATGACTCGCCCCAACTCGGATTCTTGAAGTCTACTACTTTCTTGACATCAAAATCCTGCTTCTGACTCTCTCCAAAACCACATGATTTACGGATCCTCTTGGATCGTCTTCTAGTTGGGTTTCTTGACTCGGTCTCACTCTCCCTATCTTGCACAACAACAGACCCCGTATCAACAGCAAAAGAGAACTCAGGATCTGCAAGCCTGCAACTTTTCTTGGGATTCTCTCTCAATCCATAAGCCAGAGACTTCTCTTCAACTGCTTCTTTGATCTTGATGATTTCTTGCTCTTCTTGCACTTCTTCTTCACCAGCAGAAGAAGAATACGAGGAAGAGGACGACTCATTACGATCAAGGCCGGGTTGCGGCCGGGTTGCTGCCAAGTGGGCCTTCATGTGACCACCTAAAGCTCTGCCATTCGGAAAAGTTCTAACGCAGAGCCTGCATTTATGCCTCTCCATTGAAGCAGTTAGCAAGCGAAGATCAAAGCTTTCTTGTTGTAGCTGTCTTTCTCTCTCTAGCCTCTTTCTATAAAGCTTGCTTTGCAGAGAAGAAGGCACTAAGAGAAGAATAGAGGATCGGGGGAACTTAAAAGGAGTAGGTGACAAGCATTCCTCCACCAAAAGACACACAACCCAAAATTATGATTTAGAGAGAAAAAAAAAAACGAAAACAGTTGTAAATTGTAATATATATAGTTGTTATTTAGATTTAGATGATATTTTAGAATTGCTAAAGAAATATTAAAAAAAAAGGTGTGATCGTGAATGGAGAAAGAGGGACAAGTAACGTGCAAACCTTGCCCATTTGGGCATTAAACTTTTCTTTTTACCACTTTATAGAAGCCCATGTATATAAAACATAATGCCAGTCAGACAATTATGGTGTATTAACTTCATTTGTTGTTCTCCATATATTTTCAAGGGAAATACAGTAATACTCCATTGTTACTCTACCACCATCCATCCTTTTTTATTTCTCCACCAAGTTAGTTTAAGGGTGTGTTTGATGATACTTTGAATTGCGATTTTAAAATGTTTTAATTTTTTTTTGTTATTTTTAGATAATTTTAATATATTAATATCAAAAATAAATTTTAAAAAATAAAAAATTTATTTTCAAGTAACAAAAAAACACTTTACAAAATAACCTCTACCATACTTTCAATTAAAAAATATTATTTTAATATATATTCAAATAAAAAATATTTAAAAACTTAACCTATGGCACGAGTACATTTGAAACGATGAAGCGGATTTTGTTTGGCCCCATTGATGAACTTTCGCATGCCCAATTCCGTGACTTGATTTATGAAGTATGTTATTAGTTATCTTCTTCTTCTTCGTTCTTCTTCTTCCTGCTTTTATGTACACCTATTTTGGAATACTATACAGGCTCTTTGAAGATTCTCCCAAGCTTACATTTCAAAGCAACCTGGTATAAGAAAGAAATGAAAATAAAATAAAATGTGAGAGCATTTGTTGTCCCAATCACTGTTATTATTGTATTTGGTGGAGTGTAAAGGCGAGTGAATCATGAATGAAATGGGTGGACTCAGCAATTTCATCACTGTGGACAGGAGCCATCCTTTAATGCCATGTCCATGACTATTTAATAAATACGTGTCTCTCTTTCCTCTTAATTATCTTCTTGTGATAATCGTCGAGATCCAAAGGCATGAAGAACAGGTTCGTTTACTGTTAGCTACGAGGCACTCGGGTGGCCCATTGGTGACAAAACCACGCGCCATCCTTCCTTTTCTTTTTCTTTTTTTATTATTTTATTATTTGTGAGTGGATGCCCTTTTTATTTTTATCAGGAAATTAATATCTCACGGAAGACATGACCTGAGCCTGTTGCGAGGCTTTTTTTTTTTTTTTTAATGTAAGAAATGTAGCTTAAACGTTGACGTATTTACATGCATTGATGAGGAGTCATTTGGTTTAGAAAATCCACTAGATTCTGCTCCTTTCCGAGGTTGTGACAGTCAGCGGCTTGGCATGCCGGCTGGGGCTTTTTTATGCCCTATACCGTATCCTTTTTCCACGCTATTCTCTTAATCCAAGTTTACAGCGTGCTTGATATATATATATATTTTAAATTTGTAAATATTTGTTTGATTTTTAACATTAACCCATTAAAATAATAAAAGATACTTAAAAAGATAGTATAAAAAACAATTTTAACTTTTTTATATAAAAACAAACACTCACTTTCTTATTCTTTATACACTTTAACCATGAAAAACATTTTCAAAGTATTTAAAAAATATTTTTTTTTCTTAAACTGCCAGCTTACAACAATACATGTAATTATCGTGATTATCATTATTATAACTGTTATTATTTTATTATTATTTTTATTTTTATTATAATTTTAAATAATATTAATTTCAGAAAATATTTTAATCTCATTATAGTGAATAGTATAAAAAATGAAATTGAGTTATATAAAACATTATCTTTGGTGTTTGTGTAATTTAATAAATAACTAATTGAAAAATTTGTTAATTTATTAAAAAAATCTTCAGTATTTATGTTTTTGGATTAAAAAAAGAGTGCATGAATATTTTAAAACAATTATTATTAATTTTAAAAAATATAATTTAACTAGTTATATTTTAGTTTTATTTTTTAAATATCATTAATTCAAGTCTCATAAATTTTAAAAATTTTAAGATTATTAAAAATTTATATGATCATTAATTGAAACACGTGTAAACTGGTTAGATATTTATATTAATAAAAAAATGTTATTTTAAAAAATAATAAATTCTTTAATTTTTAAAATAACATGTATATTAACAAGAAAATTGATTGAAGCTCAACAACACTAGAAATATAATAAGATAAAAGGAATCGAACACAATGTAATTTGTAGACGAACACAAATAAGAGTCAATTAGACCGAAAGAGAGAGTCATAAACCCACCAGCGCCCGCCGATGGTGTTTGCCACGTATAACAAACACTACGCCATCATCTCCGGTCTGTAATGGCAACTTCATGATCCGTTGACGCTCTCTTTATTTGTTCTTTGTTGTGATTGAGACACGAAAATGAAGGCCATACCACTCTTCTTTTACCATTAAACACGGCAAAAACACAAACTATACACAAGAAGAAATTAACATTGATTTTATAAACAGCTTATAAAATGTTCATCTGCTAATAAATATATGCATAAACATCGTTGAGTGCTTGACGGCAGCGGTGTATCCTCCACGTATTCAGTTTTGTTGGGGAAAAAAAAAAAGAGATTTGGTTTCATATTTTAAACGTATTTTAAAAAAGCAATGAAACTTGTATTTTTTTATTTCAAATTAATAGTTTTTATTTTTTTAAATTATTTTGATATATTGATATTAAAAATAATTTTTAAAAAATAAAAAATATATTATTGAATAAAAAATTTATAATTTTTTTTTAAGGAAACGCCCCCACAAGCCTCTATATTGGTGTAATGAACCGTACCCTGTGGCCTGTACCAAAGCATTTACGCTGGTTTACATTGGCTGGGAATCTGATGTTTCACTAGCCACGATGAGATGGATAAACAATAAAATAATGACCAAAATGATTTTGTTGTCTTCCTTCGATCTTAGGGTACAAATTGTCTTCAATAAATCTTAGCTGCTTCGCTGGAATTAAACAATGAAGAGCGCCTTAATTGAAGGTGTGCATGGGAGATCGGACGATGACCAATTTTCTTGTTCTGGGAGTTCAGATTGTATAAGTTAACGGCCTCATACATGCGCTTCTCTTTCTTTGTTGTAAAAAATAAATAAATAATTAATTAATAGTTATTAACTATAAAGCAAGAATCTCATCTTCTATGTAAAAGAACGGGATAGATGTGTGTGTAAATATTTTATTTGTGATTTGTGATTTTTTATTAGAGCTTAATTATGATTGCTAGGAATAAAAGATTTTTATTTTTATCAATACCTCAAGTATATAAATTTATCTATATGAAATATTTAAGAAAAAAATTTAAAGATATAAATTAAAATAATATCTCTAGGTATTATGAAATTAAAACAATATTAAATTAAATAATTTTTTTTCTAGAGAGAGATTCTTATTCATTAATCACTAAGAACACATGCATCTTTATAGTTGAGTTTTTTTTTAATTATTACTTATACATATACTATTAACAATAAAGGAAATTAATGTTCAAAAATTTATTTATTTTTCAATTTTTAATGTTTATTTATTGGTTATTGAGTTTTATAATTTGTTTTGATTTTTTTCTATTAAGTTATTATATTATCACAAGTATAGTTGTGGATTTAGTTAGTTAAGCAGACCGATATAAATTTTTTTAATTAATTTTTTTATTTCATCATTTAATAATTGAGTGAGAATTATGATTTATAATTTATGTTTTTTGTAAGATTATTCTAGCCTCACAACTTAGGTTGAGAATTTAGTTGGTTAGCCTGGTTGACTTGCGTTATTTTTATGTCCTTTATATATATATATATATATATATATATATATATATATATATATATAGTTTCATTATGCAACATTGGATTAATTAAAAATTAGATTTTATTATTTTTTCAGTTTAATTTCTATGAAATTATTCTGATCCAGTAATCCAGGTCATAGGACTAGTCGGTTAACTCGAGTTGATCCGAGTAATTTTTTTGTATTTTTTAATTGAATATTTTTTAAATTTTATTATCCAACACTTGGTTAATTGGGAGTTTAAGTTTATAATTTGATTTGATTTATTTTCTATAGGACTATTTTGATTTTATGATTCAAGTCGTGGAGTTAAGGAATTATCTTAGATTGACTCGGATCAATCCAGTATGTTATTGTATTGATATTTTTTTAAAAAAATATATAATCTTGATTTTTTTAAAATATAACAATATTTTTATTGGTTGTTTGTGGTGTTTATGGATCCATAAAATAGATCAAGTTATATCATATCAAACTTTATATATCTTGAAAATTTCTCTGCTAAAAAACATGTTAGCCTGTTTGAAAATATAGTTGCGGTTGTGTTTTTAAAGTGTTTTTCAGTTTGAAATATATCAAAATAATATTTTTTTATTTTAAAAAATTATTTTTGATATCAGCATAGCAAAATAATCTAAAAACACTTAAAAAGAATATTAATTTAAAGCAGAGAAAAATTTAAATTTAATTTTTTTCAAAAATATTTTCAAAATATAAAAATAAATAGGATTAAATAAAAAAATTAATTTGATCTACAATACAATGCAATTCAATAACCTAATAAATATTCAATGTAAATTATTCTACTTAAAAAACAAACTCTCCCTTGATCTATCTTTTGAAATTGAAACCTTATACTTTGTTAATTCAAGTAATTCTTAGAAGCACATATTCAATGTGACGGTATGTATATTTTACGATTTAAATACTAAGTAGTTGATTATTCATTTGTTATTTGTGTAGTTTTAGATCTGATTTATTAATTAGTTTGATTTAAGAGTTGAATTTCAGATGTTAATTTTTTAAATTAAAATAATGTTTTTTAGAGTATAAAAAGTTAACGAATTGCAATAGAGTTTTTAATCGGGTATTACCAGATCAACCGGATCACACCGAATTTTTTATTCATTTATTTTTTCTTCAACTCGGTTTAGTTTCAATTTCAAATTGATCGGGTTCTAGATCAATCCGTCAGGTAAGCCGAATTTCAAAAATATTTATATGACATGTCATAATTTTTCAAAATTATAATAAAATTTAATTAATTTAATACACATGATAAAAAAAGTTAAATGGCATATTGTTGGTTTAATAATTTAATAATCGTGTCCAAGTATTAAACTAATGGCATATTATTGGTTTAATAATTTTTTCCTAACCAAAAATAATTAAATTATCAATAAATAAAGAATAAATATTATCATATATGTCATGGAATCAAATTAAATCTCCAGAGCAACACTTGAAAACTTGCATGAGGTTTTAACACACGCACCGGTCGTTTACTCACTTGTTGTGTTATCATATTTTTTTTAAAATATTTAATTATTAAAATTAAAATATAACACTATTCTATATTAATTATGAACTAAAAACAATTTAGAGTGAGAAAGAATTTCAAATATTAACTTAAAAACATGAATAATATGGTTTTAAAAATTAGTATTTTAAGATCTTTAAAAGTGTACTAAGATTAAGAACAAATAATAACCTATTTGTATTTAATATAATAGAAATTATATTAAAAACTAATATTTATATTGATATAACATAGTAAATACGAAAAAGATACAAACTACTTTCAAAACACAATTTATATAACAAGATATTTGAATAGTGTTGAAGCGCTCTCTCTCTATATATATAAAATGTTGTACATGTGTTAATGTTGGGCCTCATAATACATTTTCGAGTTTATTTGAGAATATAAATTGAAATTATTTTTTAAAGTATTTTTTATTTAAAAATATATTAAAATAATTATTTTTATTTTATAAAAAATATTTTAAATATCAGTATATTAAAATAATATTAAAATATTAAAAAATATTAATTTAAACTAAAAAAATATAAAAATATTTTAATTATTTTTAAAATTTTAAAACAAATAGGATTTTGGTCAATTCATGAAAAAACAAAAGAAAAGAAAAAAAGAAAAGAAACAAGGAACCGGGTTGGCTAGGTGCTTGGAGGCAGTCTACCGAATACGTGCAGTCGGAGGTGAATGGCATGTTATATTAACGATGAGGCAGCTTAAAAAAGACTTTTTGCGTACGTGACGTTCCATCAATCGGAAACCAACACCTGGTTTGTTTCCCATATTGGATCGCAATTCTCTTTCATCGGTCCTACCATCCTAACTCGAAGAACGGTTAAGGTTTCCTACTGCTGGAGATGAGGAAGGATGCTCACGAGCATTGGTTTTTATTTATTTATATATATTTATATTCTATCCGCTATTTATTTGTTAATTAATTAGGTTTTGAACACACACACACTTTTATTTATTATTTAATAAAAAATAAAATATATTCAATTAGATTTGAATCGGATATATTTAATAATATCTATACCATATTATTATTCATTAAATAAAGTTAATAATTATCTGTTCATGTTGGTATTTATTGAGTTTTAATTGCATCATCATCCCTAGCTAGGGCTAGGCTCCATCAACCACGAGCCTCTTGTTATGATCATCCGCACCATCCAAACCAACAACAATCTCTTCTTTCTTTAATTTGGATCTCGAGTTAGGTTTGGACTTTGATTTGCCCAGTAGTAACAATTGGTTTGAGATGGTCCTTGTAACGAGATATTTTCAGTGAATATATATGTACATGTAAAAGTTGACACGTGGCTCATAATAATCGCAGTAGATCAATAAGAAGATTGTACATGTCGAACACACACGCAAGCTTGATAATTTTTTTTAAAGGTTCTGTTTTCTTTTCTCAGTCGGCAATTAATACCTTCAAATAAAATCAAATGTTACTGTTCAATATTTTATGTATTTTCTTTGAATTATTTTTACTGTTTAGATTATGATTTTTAATTTAATTATAAATTAGTTATTTCATTTTAGTATACTCTTTAACTTTCATTTTAGCATAAAAATTGTATAGAGAGGATGACTACATACAAAGTATAAAATATCATATCACCTATCCCATCTAAACATAGGTCCATACTGTAAAGTTTAGTGCATCACTATGAGTCGGAGAATAAAATATGTTTTTTCACAAGGTTACAGTAATATTAAATAAATAAATAAAAGTTAATTTTATGAGTATTTATTTTTATTATTATTAAGTAAAAATAAGATAAAAAAATAAAACTTACAAAACTAAAAAAGTCCATAAGTCTTGAGTATAATAAATTAAACAATGTAGTCTAAGTTATATTAAATATGTTATCGTTTTGATATTATAAAAAATATCACTTTAAATTTGTTTAAAGCTAAACTAAGTTTTGTATTAGTTTTCTGAGTAGATTTTGAATCTGTTAAGTTAATAAGATGATGTTGGAACAATTTACATACTAATTAATTTTAAATTTAAATTAGATAAAAAATTAAATTGAGAGGTTTTAAGGTTGACTTGTTGAGTTTAATTTTTTTTTTTAAATTCTATCTCTCATTTTTTTTCTTTTGATTGAATTATTTTGCTTTTTTTTTTTCAATTTTTTCAATATTTAATTGATTATAAATTGATTTTCATAATTAATTTTAATTTATCTTATAAGTTTAGCATAATATGCAATAAACATATTGATACTTAATTAATCTCAATTTTACAAGTGTTTATCTTTTTTATCATATTATCAAGTAGAAAATAATTTTAAAAGAGTTCTTAAACTAATGGAGTCTATAATTTTGATCACAGGTTTGGATAATTTTGCTAAAAAATTTAGGTTGATTTAATATATTACTATTTAAATATTAAAAAAATATATTATTTTAATTTTTTTTACAGCCAAACCATGTTTTTTTTCAATTATTTAAATTGTTTTCGGACCCGTCAAACTAATTTGGACATTTCAAAACAACTTTTACACTAATTTATTTTAAACCTAAACTAAATAAAAAATTAGGTTAGAAAATTTCAAAATTAATCTGTTAGGTAAAATTTAATAACAATACAAAATAATTTTTATACCGATACTTTTTCCAATATTTATTTTTTTAATCTGAATTATAGCCTAACACAACCTAACAAACTAGTAATTTTGTAAAAAATAAAACTATTCTCTATATCCGAACACGTAAACATCCCATGATATTGAAAATTGTTTCTTTAAAATTCTGCACTCATGTTAGAGGAAAATAAAAGTCTAGAAGGATACAGGTCAATATAAAAAGAGCTTGAACCAATTAACAAATTGTAAGAGTAGCTACAGAATGTTTTTATGAGGAACCATTGCGACTTGGGAAGTATCTTTTACAAAATTTGACTGATGTTTGAAGCCAAAATATTTCAAGATTTTATGGGATGTGGGCACAAGAAGAAGAAGAAGAAGAAGGCCCGTAGCCCTCTTTTGTTGAATTAGTCATCTCACTTCAATGTTTGGAACTGAAAATAAAATAAAAGAGTTTTGATTTTTTTAATTAATATGGATATTTGAATTAACTTGCATCTTAATTAAATTTTTAAATTTTTAAATTAATAATTAAATATATTTTTAATGATCTTAAAACTTATATTAATTAATCTAGTAACCTCTAGAAACTAAATTTAAAACTTGAATAATTCAGCTCCAACCCATTTAAACACTTGAAACATGAAGTGATTGTTCTTGCGCCCATAACAATTTGATGCCAAGAACAACACAAGAACAGGAGTCAAAAGAAACGGCCAGTTACCTCTATCCTATCGAATTCATGCAAAAAACTGCTTATCTACCTTTTAGTGTGTGTTAAAAGAGAGCAACAATTTTCATGGTGAGAAAGGTGTCCAAGAATGGCAAAGGCAAATGAATTAAAAAAGAAAAAGAAAAAGAAAATCTGAAATCACACCAAGGTTGAAAGGGGAATTGATGGGGGCCGGCAGAATCAAACAAGCATAGAATCTTCATTTTTATTATTTTGATTTCGGCCTTTTCTAGTAACTTTATTTTTTTGTGTTTGCACATAATATTTTTTAATTAATAATGTATTAAAAATATACTTTTTGTATTTTAATATCATTACATTAAAACCATAAAAATGATCTAAAAAAATAATTTTAAAAACAGATTAAATTAACAATTAATATACTATTATCTTTTTTTTTCCCTTCGTTTAGAAGTATTAGCACGGGAATTAAAAAACCCTAGCTGCCTTTATAGATGAGGTCCTCTGGCTGCCGAAGTGGGCTGCCCGTGATTCATTGCCCACCTAAACTCGATGATGATCTCGGCTTCCCTGTTTTTTTCCCTTGCTTTCTATTTTAGGAAAGAAAAGTTAACGGCAGGGAATTCGGACCGTAGCCAATGTAAGAACCCGACAATATTTTCTTTATTGCACGATTAAGAGAATTTTTACTTCTTCAAGATATAAAGTTTATGCATGTTTACAAAAAATAGAAACAGAAATAAAAAAAATAAAGGATATATCATAATAATCATATTGTAAAATTAAAAACACAATCTAAAAATAAAGGATATATTAATTATTGTTTAAAAAAAAAAGCTAAATTAAGAGAATTTAAGAATAAGAGAAAGAATATTACAAGAGAAAATCAAAACAAAATTGATCCAATCATTGGTGAGATTATTATTGTTACATATATGCTTTCTTCAAATTTCTATGTCTTAATTTACCTATATTCGAAATTAAGATTTTGGATTTAAAAAAGGTTTTATTATACAATATATGTTGTTTAAATGGAGACTCTTTTTAATCAAAATTAATCTTTAACTCTCTATAATCTTATTTTATTGTAATTTATCCACAAGTAAACACTCCAATGGCAAGTTATTATGGAAAGTAATCGATGAATCCCGTTGATGGCCCCATGCCTTGAAATAAACTTTAATTTTCCACGCGGTAAGATTGCGGACTAAATTTGGCAATTCAAGCAATGCAAGAGGCCAAACAAGACTTCAAAATCAAGTGCTATATCATTATTGTTTTTTGTGAAAGTTAGTCACCAAACACATACTTGTTTAATCAAAATATTAAATATAATTATTTAGATGATAGCTAAGTAATAAAAACTTAAAATTAAAAAATTTATTTTCTAGATGGTAGCTAAATAGTAAAAACTTAGGATTAAAAAATTTATTTTCTTTATGGTCTCAGGTTCAAATTTTTAATTGTTTATTGATAGCTACTAAAAATTTATATAGTCGTTAACTTCAGGGTCTATAAACTTAATCGTGATGCGTGTAAGCTGGCCCAGACACCACATTAATAATAAAAAAAATATTAAGCATAGTTTACAACCTTAATATATATTCCATCCTATTTAGAAAAATGATTTAGTACTATTTATTTTTATATTTTAAAAATGTATTTTAAAAAAATTAAATTTTTTATTTTTTAAAATTATTTTAATACACCAATATAAAAAATATTAATTTAATATATTTTTAAATAAAAAATACTTTAAAAAATAATTCTAAGCAAACAACAAATTACACAAAGTTTTCTACGCGTTATCGATCTTTTAGATAGGCCATCCATTGCTAAGCCTACGAAGGAGGAGAAACCATACCTTACAGAGTCCTCAATGGGGTAACTTGGCTGTTAAGATTACAACTTCCGGAGCTCAGATAAGGGGAGAGAATCATACTCCTGGTGTGCAGAGTAGTTGTTTAAGAGATCAAACAAGTTTTCTTACGAAGATTTCTTCTAAACTTAACAATTTTATTTGTTTCCTAGATCAATTAAAGCATGAAATAATAAAGTGGTGCCCGACATCTAGAACAACGCAAGTGTTATGGATTTTATTCTTTCACATACCTGTGTTGGTGCCACTAGTTATTCCATTTTCAGTATCTTAGAGCAATATGTACACGTTTGAAAGTTATTCTAGTAAACTTGGCAGCTATGATTAAGCTAGCGTTTCCATTGTCCCTATATATATACACACACACTCTTACATAACGGCTGCTGCTGAAACAAATTAGGGCAATATTCTATATCTGAGTACTGACACTAATTATTATGCCAAGAGAGGCTTCTGTGGATCAAACTCACTTTCCAGGTGATCATCATAAGGGAAAACTTCTTTGCTTTTAGCCCAAAGCACGAAGTAGAGACCGCTGAACATGAGGAACATACCCGCGAGGCTGCAAAAGAGAACGCAGACAGTAAGGACACTGAAAAGGAATACGGTGACCGCAGTATATATTGGGTGCGCTTGTTATAATTAGCGACTGATTCTAGCTGGCAATACCTTCCTAGGTTAATCCTGTCGCCAAAGGCAATAACAGAAAAAACAACTGAGATAACTGTTGCAATGGGGCTAAACATGGACACAAGAACTGGACCCCTCTTCTTCATTGCCCATCCATTGAAGCTCACACATACTCCACCAATAGCACCTCCCTGTGCATCCAAATCATAGCAGGTTCGTAAAAAAGATTAATAAACCTCAGGATGTTTTCAAGACACAACGTACATTTTCTTATTAATTAAAACGGAAACGAGCAAAAAATCTATACATGCAATCAATGTTGAAAGAGGGAGAACGATGTGAAATTACCAGTACAGAATAGCAAATGAGGTCCCCAAGTCTCACAAGGGGCCAGCCAAAGTCTAATTTGTGGTTTTGAATCAACTGCACAGTTGCAGTTATAACCACACCGATCAATGATGTTATGGCACACAGGGACATAGGAGCAGGAAAATCAACCAAAGTAGTAGCCTGTAACACATTGCAAAACTCAATGTGGGAAATTAAAATAACGCAGAGAAAAGTATTTACGTAATTAATTCCTACATTATATTGATCTAACACATCACCTGCAATACAACATTGCTTGCAAGAACAAAAACTGCTGCCATGAGATACAAGCAACCGATAATCTTATGAACGTCGAACATATCTGCCGGGGATCGAGGATTACTTGAGAACTTTTTAGCTGTTCCAGTGCTGCTCATTAGACTCATTATGAGGGCACCAACAACACATAATAATGTGCCTCCAATCTTGACTTTGCTGTATATGCAACTTAGCTTAACTCTCTCTAACCTGCACTTAGGCAGTAAAATTATCAATCACTGGACTATAGACGAAAACATATTGAGGGGAAGGGTTACCAAATGCTTAGCTAATTTACTTATTCTTTTCTCCTTTTCTTTTTAACCCTGGCCGGTTCTACACAAAGGCTCAAATTCGAGAGCTGCAGATCAAATTGCTAAGAGCATTGTGCTCCTTGAGCAATAATAACTCGTTGACCATGTTTGTTTTGTGATTTCTCCGTGCATTTAAATATGAAGCCCTTTTTTCTTTTCTTTTTTAAGAGATGGAATATGAAAGCCCATTTGAATTTTTCCAGTCCACAAACAAAATGATGGTTATTACTCAATTAGACTGGAGCGAGACCAAATTCTTTAGCTAATTAATTATGTTTGGCTAGAAAGAAAATTTCTAAATTGAAATATTACAAAAGGGATACCTCAGTGTCCAAGCAATAATGAAAATAATCCCTGGAGCAAGGTTCGGCATGGCTGTTGCCATTGCTGGTGAAGTTAGCTTTATCCCCTTAAGGAATAAGGACTGAAACAAAGTAACCCTGAAAATGAAATAAATAAAGAAAACCATTTGAGTGCATGCTCCATGAATCACTGTCTTTGGTCACAGTCATAGAAAAGAAGTAACAATAGCTACAAACAATAGATAAATCCATGGATGAAATGACAATGGATATATATATATATATAAAACAAATCATGTTAGGATTCAGACACCCATAGCTCTTGAAAGATCAATATCTCTCATCATCATCCGAAAGTGATAGTAAGTGACTCATGAGTGGCTGTGGTCGTGAGTGACTCGCAAGTGGATATTCATGTCGACAAATTTTCTGATGTGGGCACACAACGTATTTTGTTCAAATAATATATATATATATATATATATACTGCCTGCAAAACTCAATCTTCTTAGCCCTCTGTTCTGTTCATTTATTCGTTCAAAAATGTTCTCTTAATTGGTAAGCCTTTGTTGTCAATAATTAATATATATATATATATATATATATATATATATATATATATATATATATATATATATATATAGCTCTCTAACTTTAACATTCAGTACTGCTTGTAAATATTGCAATTGATGAAGTGAAATCTCAAAAACTTATTGGATATCCTAATCATTGCCTTACCCTCCAAAAGAAATTAAAACCAGCCGAATCAGCAACTTCAAACTGAATTCCTTCGGCAATTTGCTCCTGCAACATGAACATCAACCATCAACTTCCCAGATACACACGTTTACAAAAAAAGACAGATGATAGAGAGACACTCAGAGAGGGAGAGAGACCTTTCAAAATAGACGGCAAGGGGGGAGATTATAAGGAAGGTGGCAAAAGTAGAGAAGATAACAATAGTTAGAGGGTCAAGGCCAAGTGACATGAGATAGCTCAACAAAATCGAGTTCCCTGCATACACAAATTGCACCAACACCAACCCTCCCACAAACACCAAATCCTCTAGAATTTGCTTCTTCTGGTACCAAACCATTTCTCTCCTCCCAGCAAAATATCCCCTCCCAGCAAAATATCCCTCCAAGCAGCAAAAACACTCAAATGGGATGACTTTATGCTATCTCTATTCTCCTTTTATAATTGGTTCACCATGCAAAATAAAAACCCAAGTGGAGGATGCCGACATCTTCCTGTCTCTCTCTTTCTTATTTGCAGCCCTACTTCCCTTGCAATATTAGTTAGAATTCACATAGAAATTAAGAGAAGGGGTATCTGACCTTTTTCTTTCTAGATCAGTTTGAATTTCTCTAGATATAAAACAAAACCAGTTTTTTTTTTTTTTCAGTTTGGCATTGCCTTTCTTTCACTGCTGGCTGTTTGGGATTTTTTCGGTGGTGTTGTTACAGATGGTTTTCTCATCTTTGTGTTAGTCTATTATTATGTCTGCCTAACCTTCATGAATGCTTCTCTACCAGTCTTCTCTCCCGGTCCTTCGCGCATCAGATAGTGAGAGTTTTATTGTCCTTTTCCTGGCCTTTCTTACGTACCTACCTTGTCTTCTACGGCTCTCCTTTTCTCTATTTTTCCTTGACAAAGAGTCTCTCCCTTTTTTTGGATTTTATTGTTTAGAACGGAGAAAATAAAAATAAAATCTAATGTGAATATTCTTCTTAACTTTACTCAAAATGCAATTAATTTTCTGACAATTGTAATTTTAGATGCTATTATTACCTTTAGATCATCTTTTACGGGATGGTTCGCTTATACAATCCTCTGGCTTTATTTAGGGCATGCTTATCAAAACCAGACCCAACAATTAATGACCGGAAACTAAAAGGAAATCCCTAATTATCCTCAATATTTCTAATATTAACTAATTCAATTGTGAATTATCAGTAAAGCTATGCAAATCAGTTAATTAGTGCAAAAAGTATTACTATATATAGTTACCGATAATTTTTTATGCTAAATAGCAATATGATTTTTGAGAAAGAAGAATTTAAAGTCAAGCACGAATTTAAAAAGACACCCAATTAGGTTTATTATCCTCACCAATATGTAGGAGAAAAACTCGGATTCTTTAATGTAAACATATAATTCTAAATATAAGGAAACATATCTAAAGTAATTAAGAAAAATAAATATGTCAAGTTAAAGTTTAATTTTTTTTTAATAGTGGTATATCAAAATAATCTAAAAAATATAAAAAAATAATTTTAAATAAAAAAATTTAAAACTTTTAAAAATATAACTTTAACCTTATTCCCACTATTTATTCATGTGAAGTAAAACTCCTTCACGATCTTCCTATCGTGATTCCCAGTAATCCAAGCAACTGAGTTCTCCTAATTATCTGTGACACACTTTAAATTTAATTAATATTATTGTTTTAAGTATCAACGATTATTGTTTTTTATGTGTTTGTAAACAATAATATACACAGGCTAGAGTGTGAGTGGATGTATGGCAACCAGTCAATAACTTCAAGCCACGAAATATTTAAAGCAAAACGCAACATCTTAAATGATAATACTCAATTGTAAAAGGACATGTTAGTAACGAGATTAAAGAGTGTCAATGTTATTAAAGGACACGTCTAATTAAAGCAAATTTTCAAGCTCACAACATACTGTGAGAGTTAGTTAGCCACGAGTTTGACCTACCAAGTACCCACCAGATGGCCATGCTACTTGCCATGCCTGAATCAGTCAGTTATAAATAAGGTAGTTTTTAATTTAAAAATTATAAGTTATGATGAAAACTTGAAGATAAAATAAAAAGTAAATAAGCAAATAAAAATTCAAAATGATTTTAAATATGTGATCAATTCATTAAAAAAAGTATTGGTATAAATATCAATTAAAAATTAATAATGTTAGCATAATAAATTCATAAATAAACTAAATAATAAAGAGGTAAAGTAAATATATTTTGAAATAAAAATGATCTAAAAAAATTAATATAATTGTCATAACATAATTTTTAAATAAATATTAAAAAAATAAATTTAGTTGAGAATTGAATTAAGACACACAAATTCAAAGTTCAAGGTTGAAATTTTTAAATTTTGAGAGTTAATTAGTTAGAAATTAAACAATTAATAAGTTTACGAATTTAATTAAAATTTAGATTATTTTAATTAATAAAATCAAGATTTTAATTAAAGAATTAATGAGTTTGAGGAATTAATTAAATTTTAATTTAATTAATTAAAAAATTAGAAGAATACCAAAGTTTTGGAGCTGATTCAAGGAAAAATTGCTAGAAATATAAAGTTTAAGGACTAAATTAAATAGTCTAGAAATCTAGGACTGTTGTGTAAATGGCCCTATAACTCAGGGATTCAATTGAATTTAATCCAAGGGCATAATTAGAAATCAATTATCACTGATTAAGATCCCAATTGTTAAGTTTAAACTGTTTAGTGACCAAATTGAAAAAACAGTCATCCCAAGGACACAAGTGCGCCGTTTTGGGAAGCATTGTTCATCGTTACGTCTTGCGCGGACGAAGGCCAGTTCAACAGAGAAATCCAGCAATCACGACCACGATACCCACGATGCCACCCACGATCACTCACCTCCAAGATGCTGGAGGCAGGGACCCAAGACCTTCTCTGGCTTTATAAAAGCCAGAGAAAGGCCTCACAAAGGGGGGGTTTTGAAAGAAAAACCAGAGAAGAAAAACCCAGAACACGGAGGAAGAAAAGCAGAGTAAACAGAAAAAAAAAGAGAGAGAACGCAAGCAAAAACAGAAGAAGGACCAAGGAGAAAGGCCCCAGCAACAAAGGAGACAACTGAAGCTAAACCCAAAAAAGGAACCAGAGAAGAAAATAAGGGGGGAAGACTGGACGAAGATCCAGAGCTAAAAAAACAGAGCAGAGGCAGGGAGGCAGAGGAAAACAGGGGAATTGGACTGAAAAGGGGAAGAAAAACGGAAAAGGGGCAGACGAGAACAGGAGGAACTGGGAGAGGGAACGAACCAGAAAAGCAGAGGAAGGAAGGAAGGTGATACAGAGGGACATATCCCAGGGGGACGAACAGCACAGGACCGTGGAAACACAGAAAAAGAAGAAAGAGCAAGGAGCAGGAAGGAAACTTGAAGAGAGGAGCTTCGTCCGCTGATTCGTGCACAGTCTCTGCGAAGCCAGGTAAGTTCTCTCCCCGCTTTGCTAATTAAGTTTCATTTGTAACGGTGTAAGGTAATATAATTACCTTGCTACTGTTGCAAGCATGCCTGAATAATTCACGCATGCCTGTGGCAATGCCCGGCCGGGCCTAACCCAGTTCATTTAAGCTGAGTCTAACTCTATAAAAAAACAAAATTAAAAAATAAATTAAAAAATTAAAAAAATTAAAAAATTAAAAATTAAATGTGTATACATAAATAAAAATAATATAAATTTATTGGTTTATTCACTGATGTGAGAGTCAGGATTAAAAATATCGATTTAAATTTATATTATTCATTGTGTTTTATTTTATTTAGCTTGAAAAATAAACAATATGTGCATATATCAAAATAAATTTATTTGATTTATTTATTTATTGATGTTAGAGTTAGGAATATAAATACTAATTTAAATTTATTTTATTTATTTATTTAATGACGCTAGAGTTAGGAATAAAAATATTTATCTAAATTTGTTTTATAGCTATGTAATATTTACCAATGCTAGCGTTGGAAGTATCCATAATTGAATATTTAGTAGCGTCAGAGTCATGAATATTATGAACAAATTATTATAGTATAAACTAAGTAACGTTTAGCAATTTAAGACAAAATCAGCTATGCAGTTTGCCTCAAGTAGAACATTTAAGAATTGATAATATCTTTTCTTTTATATAACCAATCTTGTACCATAGAATATCTGTTGACCAGTCAGGGTTTCTAATTACTATAATATTAGTGGCAACTTTTTAAATAAGATCATTTTCCATCAAAGAATAAAATGCTAGAAATCTGTTCTTTTTTAGATAAATTTTTAAGGCCGTTGCGATGTCAAGTGCAACAAGAATCACAAGAAAAACTTGAATTTTGATGTAAATTAATTTACTAACTAGTTCTATTCTATCAAGCATAAATTTTAATTTAATAAAATTTTATAAGTAGTTTTTTTGACACATTACTCTATTATAAGTTAAAATTTTTGATCAATTAAATTTTAGGTAATAGATAAAAAATAACGTACAGATTTTTATTAATGGTATTTTTGTAAATAAGCTAGATGAGCACTTTCATCTTCTCCTCGGCAATCCCTGTAGAAGAAATTGGCCTTTTTTGTATTGTGCTTCTCACATGTCTTCAGAAATGGATTATTCTCCATCATTAATTAGTACATATCTTAAATCAAACACGACCCCTCCCCCTTCAAAAAGTAGCTCCTCCTTGCTAGAAATGGTGAGTTTTGAACATTACCGGCTATGTATGGATGTATATAGCGAATTCTGAACACATCTTTGAACATATATTGCATCCATGACATGCACAAGTAGATTTCTTTTCCAAGTAAAATCATGCAGAATTGAATTCGTAATATACAAGACTCCTGCTTATCTTATATGGTACTGGGAGCAGGCAATTCGGCTACAATTGGGTCGGACTTTGGTTGGTGCATTTGGGTTGGATTGAGCATTACTGCATTCATTACCTATTAAAGCCCATCATTAAAACCTCATTGTTTAATTGTTTTCTTTAATTAAATTCAAACCATATCAATATGGTCATATCTTTCTAATTCGTATGATAAAAAGCTCAATTATAGCATTTTTCATAAAACAAGCTATTCTAATAAATTGATATGGTAATTGAACTAGATTCGTGTCGTGATCTACCGCTGGCCGAGCCATTCTTTTTTAAACATAAAAAAACAATGCTGAGTTAGGCTATTAGCTCCTTTTGGTTCAATAAATATAGTTAATTTAATAATTTAATATATATCAGCTCAAAAATCAATGCTTGATAAATTATAGAAAGATATCTTCCCAATATTTTTAAAAAATATCTTTAATAACAAAAAAAAAAATTAAATAAAAACATGACAACCTCATAAAAATCAAAATAAATAAATAAAAAATTAATTTTTAAAAAATAAAATATTGAATAATAAAATAAAAAGAATAAAAAAATCTGATTTGAGTCCACTTGAATTAACTAAATAAATAACCTTGTCATAAGACCGGTGTCATAACTTATTTATTGACTCTTTATTTTCGAACATATTTTCTAAGGATAAGAAGAATATAAAGACTTGTAATTTTTTTTTTCTCAACTGAATTTAGCCAATTTCCATCAATTTTATAATTTTTAACTTTTTCACTTATAGTTATTATTTTGATAAATTTTTAAAAACCAAAAATTAAAAGAAATAACAAAAAAAGAGAATAAAATTAAAAAGAAAAATAAATAAATAAAAACATTTAATAGCCGGAAAGATAATCTAGTGAGAATTGAAGAACAAAAAAAAAACAATAAAGGGATAAAAAAGAATAAGAAATCAAGGAAAAAAAAATACTTTAAGAGATAGTAGTGTAAAAAATTATGAATGGTTAAGATAGGGGCGTGCTAAAAAAAAAACCCTAGCCATCATCTAATAAATGCTAGGAAAAATTATAGACAAAAAAGAAATTTGAAGGAAAAATGGTGATATTTAGGGGGGAAAAAAAGAAAAACAAAAGGGAAAAAATGGTAAAGACAAAAAAGTGAGATGAAAAAGAATATTAAGAGAGAATATTTAAAATTTTTTGAGAGATATATAGAAACAAGAGATAAAGATAAGATGTCATGGGTGGAAAAGTTGGCGGCGATCTCTTGTTTTTGTAACTAAAAATATATTTTATAAAAATTTGAGAGATAGATAGAAACAAGAGATAAAGTGACACGATTAAAAGATTGATGTCTTCTTCCAAGTGTAGGCGTGTCGAAGTAATAAATAACCCGACAAGACCGGGGTCGAACCACAAGGAGATTAATTGTACAAATTATAAATAACAATAATACAACAATAATAATAGTAATGATAATAATAAAGAAAAAAAAGAAGAAGAAGAAGAAGATGAGAACTTTGAGAAGGAACATTAATGTAGCGATTAAACAATAATAATAACAAATGTCAAGGTTAGAGGTTCCACTAATGGTATGTCAAACAAGTATAGTATAAAATCTTATTATTCAATTGGAAACCACACATAAAGGAGGTTCTAATTAGATTATAGATTGTTAACATGATTACATTAGTCATCTTATTCAATTAATGCTAATACTTGTAAATCTCGTCAAGCATTCATGATTATAACTTATGTTAACAACAAATCAAGTTCTTTTCATAGCTCAGGTGTCGGTTATACTACACATTATGGGCTATGAAAGTGCCAAGTATTTGTTGTACCAAGTGTTATACAACATAAATCAAGATTAGTCATTTAACAAGCAAAGTATTAAAAAGTGAACAAGATAACAAATATAAAATATGTTAGTATCAAACATTAAAATCCATATTAAGTTTACACTATACTTATTCTTACACCATTAATGTAACCTTTTCACCTTGACATAATAAACTTAGTTAAACATAATGAAAAAAAGAAAAACAAATAAACAAAATACGAACATAAAAGTTAACTAAGTAAAGGAAAGGAAATGAAAAGCATAAACTTGATATTAATGAAAACAAAGCATAAAAAATAAAAAGAGAGAAAGGAAGAGTATGATCTTGATCTGGAGACCAAGATGCCTAAATGCATGGCAAATGCCTCTTTTTACAGGCCAAAATTAGAAACTATTGATTTGATGACTAATTAATGAGTGGGTGGTCAACTCTTGACTTTGTGACAATCCTAATCTTCTCTTGTCTTTCTAAAACGTTATTGATAACATCAAAATTGGAGCCACTAGAAAACATGAAAGTTTTAGGCAATTGTCTCAGATTTCTTGTGTAAAAACTTCAGCTTATTTGGACTTCTAGAACTCCAGATATGGCCAAAATACTTAACAGTGCTCGGGCTGGAAGACAAATTCGGGCTTCTTTATTGTTGCTACAATTTGGACTTGAAAATGATCTTTTTAGATCTTGGGCTCCATATGAAAGTTGTAGACCTATGTCTCACATTTCCATCCATATAAAGTAGACCTAAATCTGAGATCTATAGCTCCAGATATGACTCAATTACCTAATATTGTTCCGGTTTGGATTGCACCGACATCTCTTTTCTAATTTTGGTCATCTCTTTGCCCTTGCAATTTAAGTTCTTAAAGTCATCAATCAATCCTTTCATTTATGTGATAGGCTTGTATTTAAAATGAACATTTACCATAAATTAAAGGTATCTTATATTATTAGATATATTATTATAAAATATATTTTAGTTAAGGAGTTATTGATACTTCAAGTGCAAAATGATGATATAAAACCATAATAAAGATGCACTTTTAAGTACTAATTATAAAGATAAACAAGAAATAATAGGGGTGCTGGCAGCTAAGGTTTTCAAGCAAGCAGGAGTGAAGAGGAATAACCATCTTCTAAGAGTGAGTTTGATATTATAATAATTGTTATAATTTAAAAACAAATATTTTTAAAAAAATATTTTTAGTTAAAGTTAGTTTTAAAAAATATATATTTGATTAAAACTATAGTTGAAATTAAAGTTGAATAAAAAATAGTTTAATATGTTTAATTAAGAATGTTTTTGAAATTAAAGTTATAAAATAATTTTAAAAAATATATATAAATATTGATAGTTTTTAATTTAGATATTATAAATTTAAATTTTGCTATTACATCATGAAATTATTACATTATGAAATAAATAATACTTTATATAAAATATTTTTTATTTTTCCATTATACTATCTACAATTACATCACGTATAAAATACATCCAACAAGGACAATAGTTTTCACAAATTTCTTTAGAGCGCAACAACATTACTACATTAGGTAAAATATAATTAGGAATAAAATTAGGATTGTGATCAAATTCTGCAAATGCTATGTCATCAAATAATCTTTGTCTAATTTATATAGTGTCATTGAATAATGTTTAACACTAGTTTTTTTTAATAAAACACAATTAAAAATAAAAAAAATAATTTTTTTATTTTGCCGGATTAGACTTAGTTCAATGTATTTTTAGCTTTGAACGAGATTTGGTTCGGTCGGAACAGTGGAGGCATGCTCCACTGTTTACGTGAATAGTAGAGCATGCCTCCACTGTTCATAGGATTTCTCTGCACAAGAAGCAACAAAGAGCTGCTTCCTGTGATTTTGGTAAACTTGTGGTTGTGCTATAGTTTATGGTGGGTCTTGCCAGTAAAAAATTATGTTTTTTGCAATACTAAATAACAATAGTTCTGGTTGTGCGTGAACCTCACTCGCAACCACAATACCAAACGGCCACTTAGTTATCAAAACTTAGCTAACTAAAAACTCTTCATTATCAACATTATAGTTTAATATGCATTACAATTAATTAATTAGTTACACATGATATTATTATATTTATATTGATACATAATTATTATTAATAAAGACTTAATATATTTTTAATTTTTATATAATATCAGATTAATAAATCTCATATTTGATTTATGGATCTAGAGTAAAGATAAAGTTCATCAAACAAAATTTTTTTGTAAAACAAATTATAGAGTTATTACAATTATGAGATTCCTATTGCATCATAATATTATTTTTAAAATCTTTATAGTCGATACTATTTTAAATACTAGATATTTATTAGAGTAGTAGAGATTGATATATATCATATTTTTATTTATTTATAAAAGAAAACAATTGTTTTCATAAGCTGAAGCGTAAAAGATATCTAAAACTAATATCTAGATGCTTGTTATAAGACATGTACAATAAACTAACCCGCATGACATTTTTTTATAGAGATATCATTTGTGTTTATGGAAAAATTTACATAACGATTGTGTAAGTGATTTTTAGATTTAAGATCACTAAATTATCTTATATAGGAAGTGTTATGTTTTGATCTTATTAAATAATATCTTAGTAAAGGTAACAAATGAGAAAATATTGAATATAACATAAATTATATAGATGTATTTGATTGATTAAGAGAAAATTTATCATCCTAGATAAATTAGAAAAAAATATTTTACATGTTCTCAAATAATATTGATTGCTAAATCCTTGTATAAGGTAGAATGAGATTTGAAAAAAGTTTCAAATTTTATCTAAAGGATCAATGACTATAATGTTATGAATAAATTAAATTTGATGTGGTAAATACACTCCATGTTAAAGGGTTTAAATCAGAACATTATTGATGAAAAGATAATAATTATACTATGAAACTAATTATTGAAAGCTTAATTCAAATTACTTATGATTTTTATTTTATTTTTTAAGAAATCATGACACATTACTGGATGGTGCAATTGATCTTTAAATATAAATTAATTCATTATTAAATTTATAATAAATTATTTTATTTTATTTATTTAGAATTATAATTTACATTTAAGCTAATATATTAAGAGTATAATGGATCACACATATAAAGAACTATTACTTAAAAATTAAACTGAGATGATTAAGTGTTGATAGAAAATAATTTTAGAAATTAAGCACTAGAATATATTTAATTCGGAGATTATAATTCTAGTCCTAAAATAATCAAATAAGAAATTGATTGATTAAATTTCTAAAATTATCCTTAAATAATACATGGATATTATTTAAGTGACAAATAGATATTTTGCTATTTATGGTGTTTTTAGGATTCTCTATAAATATAAAATCATTCCTCTTATTTTTTAAAAGGTTGTCTGCTAAACAGAAAAACTATGTAAGTCATAAAATAAAGAATTAACATTTCAAGCATAACAATCTCTCTCTCTCTCTCTTAAATAAAGGTTTAAAAACTTACCGATGGTTCACATGGATTAGCATTAGAAGCTGGATAATTCGACGACTTATAGTTTGCGATAACATAACCTTTAAATAATTATTTAAAATCGGAAAAGATTAGATCTTCAGATAATAAATTCCTAAACAACCTGTCTAATGAAATACTAAAGATTTTTGAATAATTTTGTTGTAGGTATGATATTGAGAATCCAACATAACACCTATACAAACCTCCTTATATTGCTCTGATTTGTCTCGTTGCTTTTACCAACGAAAACCTATCATCATTGCCATCAATTAAACCGTGAGGGTGTGATCACACAATCAAGCATCACCACCCACTATTATCTCTCTTATCACTAGGTCTTTTTTCTTCAACATCAATAAGATTAGCTAATCATGTCGTAACCTCTAAAATCAAAGCTGGTAACCCTTTTCTTTATGTAGTTATGATCAACCATTATTTATAATATAGTGACAACCAATCACTTTTCCCTACATGGTCGATGTAATAGCAACAAAAAAATAAAGAAAATTGAGAGAGAGAAAAGGAGAAAGAAATAAAGAAATTATTTTTTTTAAACTAGATTTTTAGGTATTTCTCATCACTGACATAGAACAAAAGAGGAGAGGGTGGTGCTTTTTACTCATCCTAAAAAGCTTCTTAACAACACCAACAAGTAGACTCCATGCCTCGCTAGCTTTGGTAGCATGAGGTCCAAGCGCTGCCATTGTTTCATACTAATTTTGGCATAATTCTAGCAACTTTTTAGTTGATTCTAACAACTTCGTAGTCAATCTCAGGGGTCATTTTCAAACTCAAAACAAATATTTATTATTTTTGAATAATTTTGATGTGTTATGAATTTACTATGAATATTTATCTTGCAATCACCAGGTAGTGTTTGAGATTGTGTTTTTTTGTTTGAAAATATATTAAGAATTATTTTTTAAAAAATTAATTTTAATATTAACATATTAAAATGATCAATTTAAAAATAAAACTTAATTTTTTTTTTAAAAATTTTTTAATCATAAAAACAAACTCTTAAAGTGTTAGGGTTCATATAGATGTGTGATAACCCTGGAGTTATGATATATAATTCATGATTGGGCTAGAAGGATCGGGTTACAATAAATTTATTTAAGGTGTAATGGTTTGGTATCATTATAAAATTTGATTTAAATTGATATTGTTTTTGAATTATAAAATTTATATATTGATGTTACTTTTGAATACCTAATTTATACGTGGATGTAGAAATATAATATATAATTCATAATTTATTAATGCCACAATGTGACATCAATTTAATTGATGTATTTGTCTTCTATTCTCCATAAACATGTCCTCTCAAACAAGCAAACCATGCATACAGATGAGAGAGAGGTTGTGTTTATGAATCAGATGAGAGAAAGAGAAAGCGACGATGCATTGCTGTTTGTTTATAATCATATGAATTACTTTTTTGTGGCTCCTCCTTTTGGATGCCTTCCAAGTTTCATCATCACAGCCTCCTTCAGCTTCTCTCTTCAAGCACTTTCCTTGGAAACTTGCTAAGTTTCAATTCCAAAGCTTCTTTCTCTCCCTCAAATGGCAACCTTTATATTTTCAGCAACAAATTAATTAATCTTTTCTCAACATATTTTCAGCCTTTTCAAAACGTGGACTCAAGCTTTAAGCTGCCCATCTTCTCTCTCGAGAGATTCTTTATTTTCAGAACAAATTAATCTTCTTTCTACTTTTGCAGGTGAGGTATATTTAATTGCTATTTTTTTTAAAGTGTGATAATTATTTTATTGTGCTTGAAAATAATAATATTTAGTAAATGTTAACAAGGTGAAAACGTGTTATTTTATTAACAGAAATTCAAATAGTATTGTACTGCTAAAAAAATTTAAATTACTGGACTAATTTAAAAAAAAAAACCAATGTTCAAAGTGTTTCATTAATGTGTATTAGTTTTTTTTCTTAATACTCAATGATTTTAATTCCTTTTTTCTCTGACGGTGTTTTGTTGGAATTTTAACCTCACTCTGTAAAATAATCTCACATACAAATAATCATGCTAAATAACCAAACACCAAATTTATATGAAAAATCTTCTCTAACATCGAGGGAAAAAAAAATTAACTCCAAAATAATCCAGAAAGCAATATTACAATCACGCAAGACTCAAGTTTGATAGTGAATTTAAAGAAGAAAGAATATTGACAGTAATACATGTTACATCTTTGTATATTTGTAAAGTTCAATACTATAATAGTATCATCACCTTGAACGCTGCATTTGTGACTATAATATCTTTGAAAAAAGCTTTAATATTTTGTCATAAAATCCTTGTTTTCTTATTATATCAATCCAAAAAAAAAAACCCTTTTCTGTTAACTGGTCTCCGTGTCAGTCCTATCCATTTAAAAGAACACTTGTTCTTATATATATATATATATATATATATATATATATATATATATATATATATATATAGCGTGTCTGTCGATATAGCGTGTCTGTCGACTTGGGTTCTTAAGAAACAGAGAACCCCGTTTTTTCTTCTTCAATTTCCATCGCCAGCATGCGCGCGCACTGCACAGTTTCACCCGTAGTTTCCTTTCTATTCTCAGCCTAGTTATTTTTTATTTAAACAATCATGATGGATCCACAGTGTTCTGACGACAGATTCTTGGTTTCTAGATGCTAATTATATGCACTGCTTGGAAATTCTTGCTACTTGGTCAAGACACTTAATTACAGTCGTGATAAAAGGGAAGACTTTAAGAAATGCGAGTACTTTGTACGCGGCAAGTCAATGCCAGGGGTCCAAAACAACAATTTACTTGGAACAAGACCTCAAATTAATCTAATGTTTGACATTTAAATAGACTTGGCATCCTTTATTAATGTTGTCGCGCGCACATAATAGCGGCCTTAAAAATAATATTTAATGAAAATAATATATTTGGAGCAACCTATTTTGAGATGAAAAATTATTTTATTTAAAAAGTTATTATCTAATATTAATATCATTAAAAATTCTAACTGATTAATAAAAATTCTATGATGTAAAACTAGTTATGTAGAAAAAAAAATATCATTATCCTTTTAGCATTCTGCTTGAAGCAGATTATATTACTGGTTTTATTTTAAATTATTAAATGTTTATTAGTTTATGTTATGAAAATTTGCTTATAGTATTCTTGACTCTAGTGCTAGTGAATATTCAACTATAGATATTTTCAACTCTAGCTTTATTAAATATTATGTAGCTATAAAATAAAATAAATTTAAATCAGTATTTTTATTTATAAATCTAGCATTAGTGAATAAATAAAATAAAATTTATTTTTATGTATACACATATTTTTTATTTTTTATGTAGCTAAATAAAATATAATATAATAAAAATCAGTATTTTTACTCCCGACTCTAGTGTAAGTGAATAAACCAATAAATTTATATTATTTTTTTTATTTATATATACACATATTTTTTATTATTTTTTTTGGAAGCTGGGCCAGCTCAGCCCATGTGGACTGGGCTACACCAAGTCTCTAGCCCAAGCCAGCGACTCAACTGGGCACCATGAAGCACGTGTGAACTAAATCAAGCGTGCATGAGCAAATAAAGGAATTGAGTAAGAATATACAATCAGAAGTGAATTAAAATTCAAAGTAAACAGTAATCAGTGAAATAAAATGAAAAGTGGGGAAAGAGAAGCTTATTTAGGCCTTGTTTATTTGCTGGAAAGTAGTTTTTTTTGAAAAGTGAATTTCAAGAAAGTAAATTTTAAGAAAGTAAATTATTTTCTGATGTTTGGCAGTATAATTGAAAATAAGTTGAAAAATACTTTTCAGTGTTTTCAGTGTTTGGTTATGTCATGGAAAATGAGCCAAAAATAACTTATTAATGTTTTATTTTTTTCAAGTTTATTAAAATAATAAGAAACGAATCTTATAAATTGAAAAAAAAATATAATTTCATAAATTATCTCAAATAAAATAAATAATAATCAAAATAATAGAGATCAAATCTAAAAAAAATGAAAGATGAAAAAAATAAAATAATAATAATTAACATTTCATAAATTATTTCAAATAAAATAAGTAACGATCAAAAGAATGAAGATCAAATTTGACACATAAAAGTTTTTAATAAAAAAATGATAAGAAAAAAACAAATAATAATTATAAAAATAAAGATCAAAGTTAATATAAAAATTAAATTTTAAGTGATGAAATTAAAAAATAAATTTTCAATATATATATATATATATCAATCAAAAGTTTAAGGACCAAATTTAATATAATCAGCAAATAATATAACATTTCTAAATTTTTCACAATTTTCAAAAAGTATTTTTCGCTCAAATTTTTCAAGAAAATTCTTTCATAAAAACCAAGCCAAATTTTTCTTCAACTAAAAATATTTTTCATTAACCAATTTTTTTAATAATAAATAAATATAAAAAAATTTAAAAAATAATTTTTAAAAAAATAAATTTCGAAAAGCAAACATAACTTCACTGGTTTTGCAGAGACTTTGTACGAATCGGCAGGCACTTGGCGAAGCTCCTGTCTCCAAGCTTGCTTCCTGCTCCTTGCTCTTTCTTTTTCTGTTCTTTTGTTCTTGTTCCCCTTACTGTATTCTGTTCTTTTTGTTCTTTTGACTCTCTATTTGTATGTGCTCCAGCTAGCACTGGTTTGAGAGAAGACGATGATGAAGGTATAATGGCTGGCCAAAACTTCCTTTACACCTCTGTTGCGTTTCTCTTTTATTCTGCCCCTGTGTTATTCGTTCTCCTCTAGTTCTCCTTCCAGTTCTTTTCTTTTGTTGTTTGTGCTTCGCTGGGTTCTGTCTTTGGTTTTCTTATGATTTATCTCCAGTTCCCGTTGTTTTTTTTTTTTTTTTGTGTGGCTTTCTCTAGCTTTTATAAAGCCAAAGGATAGTCTCTGTTCATTTGTTCGTGCATTCGTGTCTCACGATTGTGAGGCACGTTCAAGGAGCATCATTCTTGTAATCAACTTCGTGGCCCTAGAAATAGCAACGTGGGCACAGTGGGCAGAGACGTGTTTTTGTCCATTTCCTGTTGAATCGGTCTCTGATATGGAGACACAGTGGTGAAGATGATGAATAGTGGTTTAAAAATGACGTCGTTTATATATGGAAATGGTTATTTTCAACTTGGCCCCTGAACTTCTGATATTTAACAATTGAGTCCCTGATTTCATTAACTAATTCTAGTTCAATTAAATTCCTAAACTTTTAATTTATGTTGTCTTGTCCAAATTTTAATTTTTTCTTATTTTTTTATTTCATATATTTTTTTACTTTTTAATAAAATAACATAAAATAAAATAATAAAAAATTAGATTACGATAAACGTGGGATATGCATGCACGAGTGTGTTAAAAACCCACCCACCATCTTATATGCTCAAATTTAAGTTGAGATGGAAATAATTGTATTTAGTTAAAAATATTTTTAATTTTTTTTAATATGAATATTCAGATTAATTTATATGTATCTTAATTAATTTTATAAACTTTAAAATTAATGATCATATAAATTTTCAATAACCCCAAGAAGATTCAAAATCATGATTAAGAGCAGAGGCATGTTAAAGGCTCGGGTGAGTTACAACCCAGGTGAAGATTTTATTAATATTTTTCGACTAATTATATGTTAAAAAATTTATAATTCTTGATTGAATTCTTAAAAAATTCTGAAAATTTATGTGAACACTTCTAATATAATGTTTTAACTTGGGTTAATATTTTGAATAATATATTTAAATTAAAACTTTATTATTCACTTTAAAAATTTTTGTATATAAATTAATAATTAATCTTTATATATATATAATAGGTCAGGATAGAAAAAATTCTTAGCTCCGTCAAACATACGCAAGAATTGAGTTAGTTCTGAGGATTGTCTTATGCCTTCTTCTACTTAAACATGCATGAACATTAATTTAATCGCAGTCTTTCCAGATTCACGTTTTTATCTGAGCATATGCCCCAAAAATATGTTAAATCATGGTTCTTTCACGAGCCTTTTAGATTTATGACATCTAGTTACTCTCGTAGCAAGTTTCTTCCCCAATCTGGAAGCCTTCATAGTTTAGGTCTTGGATATTAAGGAATACCTTGGCTATTTACCTGTTTTGAGTTCAGGCATATTCTTTGGAATGATAAGGCTGACTAGTTTTGGTCAGGGCCAGGGGCTGGCATTTTCGGGACTCTGCAAAGTCGCGGGAGAGCATTTTCGAAAAACCCATTGGTGGACCAAAGCAAACTGCTATATACAGGAAGAAAAGTATTTTGCTCTTCCTATATGGGTCGCTGTTGTGCTTATGTGGAACAATTAGTGGACACACTTTCTTCGGTGAACATAAGTAGTCATATTTAGCCATAAAAATCTTGAAAATTAGAACAAGACGATATATAAAATCAGGTTTGCAGGAATATTGATATCAGCAAAAAGAATAACTGAAAAAAGTTAAAAAAGAATTCTTTTTCTTCAATTGAGTGTGTAATTTTTGCTACACCTATATATATATATATATATATATAAAGAAAGTAACCCTGAAAATGACACAAAAAAGGTGTCACCGTGTACAAAGGAACAGTAGCAAAACACCCACCACAAAAGAAATGTTCCACTTTGATGATCTGGTATTTCTTAGACCACTTCCCTTGTTAAACGAATTCTCCGACGCCAACAAGGAGCTAAACGTGAAATTAGGATTTGACCCATAGAGAGCTTGAACACCATTTACATCGTCAATCTTAAGGTCCACTTTTTTAGACCTAGGACTCAAACTTGGATACATCACAGCCTCCTTAACCGAAGAGTGAGCCAATCCAAGTACATGCCCAATCTCATGAGTAGCAACTGATTCCAAATCAACAGCCACCCTTGACTTAACTGTCTCAAAATCAAGTGCCCACCTTTCACTTGCGTCAAGATGAAACCTTCCATTCTCCGGTGAAAATGCATGAGCCAGTACTCCTAGAACCCCATCGAACGGTTGTCCGTCGCCGTGATCCCTGTAATAAAACCCGATTCGAATATCTGCCGATGGATAATCTTCAATTTCCATGAAACTCACTGGAATCACCTGTGCCCACCTTGAAAAGGCACGCTTGAAAACTTTCTTTATGTCGTTTAAACTTATGTAATCAATCATATTGTTCTGTGAAAACGCATAGGTTAGCATCACCGGTGCCTGACGTCCCCACCTAGGCTTCCCATAAAAATATGAAAAATGTTTTGTGGCTTGAAACGTTGTGCCATGTGTCTTTGTGTCACTAACACCACATCTAGGGGACACGATCATCGATATGGTATCAGAATCCAGTTCACCTGTTACAGGTAATCCTAGATTAGTTTGATATGCAATAACAGCCGATTCGAATTGCTTATCAAAGATATCCGTGAAATTATTCTCGTCGGGAATCGGGAGGTAACCGAAACGGTTGAAGTATTGCTTCAGCTCCGACATGCCACTGACTTGACTTCCCTTCCCGGCATCAAGGAAGCGAGTGAAACCATGCCACGTGGTGGTGGTGGTGGTAGTGGTGTTGTGGGTATCAACTGTTATGACAGTTGATGAAGACCCTGGTAATATTCTGGCGGGAAAGGAAGGGCGGCAGAGGCAGAGAAAGGAGAAGGGGATTAGGAAACTGTAATAACTGAAAAACTGAAACATAGTAATTTGTGGGGGTACTGTTTGTTATTTTTGGGATTTGGACCTCTATTATTGCAGGGGATGAGAAGATTTATAGTCATTAGCTAGGGAGCTCCGATTGATAAAAGGTGACTAAATTTTCCATAAAAACAACATAAAAGTCATGTATGAAACTATATATATATAATATCTGAGATGAGATGGAGAAACAAGTAATTGAGGAGGGGAGAAAGTTAGGAAGATTCTGCCGTGGCCTTGTGTGCCTTTTTATTACAGATTCTGACTTTGGTGGGGTGTTGTATGGTGGGTAAACCACTGTCTATATGTTGCTAATCAACTGTTTATTTTAATTTAATTTCATATAATTAATTATCAAAGACCGGAATGAATGTATTTTTAATTGAGGACAAAGAGAAGGGATAAGCTCAGGAAGATTAATTATAACAAATTTGATTTGTTAGAGTTTAGTTGATGGTTTTCAGTTTGTTGACCAAATTAGTTGCTATTTAATAGATTAAAGTTATTTTCTCCGGCAGTCACCGTCTAGTGGAGTGTCTCAGCTCTCATGTCCCTAACTTGTATTACACGACAATCGCTTCATTTTTTACATGCCTAGTTTACCTTGCTTTCTATTGCTAATGGTTCCGGTAATGTGGCATCCACGTGGGATGTGTGCCGAGTAATTCGGTATGGTGTGCCTTCACGAAAATGTTTTTTAATTTAAATTATATTAAAACAATTTTTTTAAAAAAAATTGTTTTTAACATAAGAATATGGTTTTTTTCGGTGAAAACATAATTTAAAAATATTATTTGACCTATAATTAACAGAACGTCCTCTCCCTCTCGTATTCTTAATTTTGCAACTGTTTCATGTCTTAACAGTTTTTGGAGTGCTGAGCGGTTAGTTAGCTGATCTAATCTTATATATATATTTGAAGGAATTATTAGGAGAGATCTGAAGCAGATAGAGAGGGTGAATTAATTGTGATTGCTTTTCTTAGTGGGCAAAAATAAGTTAAACTGACGAAGATGTCTTTTTTGGTTTCGCTTTCAAAGCGCATCGGAGTTATCTTGATGACGCAAGCACAAGTATAAGTACATTATGAATAAACTTGTTTCTTTGTCACAATAATTATCAAGGGGTCCTAGCTATCCCTCTTTTCTATCTCACCGTTTAAAAATTCGGTGTAAATCATGTGTTTAAAAAAATTATTTTTTTATATTTTAAATCATTTTAATATATTTATTTTAAAAATAAAAAAAATATTTTATTATATAAAATATTATATAAATAACTATAGCCAAACTATTTCAAAGCTATTGCTTATTCCATGATAGCGAAAGCAAATATGAAAGCATTGGGATTTGGAATCTCGGCACATAATAAATTCAATTCTAACCTTTAGAATTCAGGTATTGAACATACGAGATGGTGAAAAATAAATTGAATTTTAAACTCATTTCTTAGTTATATTCAAAATACATGTAAAGATCATCATTGATACTCGATATAAAATCTCAATAATCCAATCTAAATATACTTAAAATAAGAAATGAGCACAGGAGAGTTTGGCCTAGCAGTAAAAAGAACTTGTCTTCTTTCACAGTATATGGGTTCGAGTCCTGGCATGTACACCTGCCACCTTCGTAGTGCCTTATATATTTAATGGGTTTTCAAGGCATTCAGTGAGCTGTGGGGATTAGTCGTGGTGCACGCAAGCTGACCCGAACACCTCACATAAATAAAAAAAATAAGAAATGAGAAGAAGAAATTATAATAAAATTTAAATATATATTTTAAAAAAACTATGTCGTCATTACAAGAAAATATTTATATTATTTGTGTGTAGTTTTTCACAAAATTAAGTAGAAAAGTTTTAATTTTATGAGGATAAAAACCTTAAAATGATTTTTTTGCTATAATAAGGTTGATTCTTTGATAAAAAAACAATTTTTTATTTACACTTTTCAAAACAGAAGAAATCTCAATTCCTTGAGTGCATAACTTTTTTATCAAAATACCAGCTTCTCAATGATAACACTCTTTTAAAGATTTTACTATTATTGGATCAATTCTATTATAAAGATGACAATCAACAAACGACACGCACGAAAAAAAAACAAAAGAAAAGGCAACCTATTTAATTACACCAATTAAGTCTCACAATAATCAAACGAACACATCCACACATGTAGAATATCAATCCAATCAACCATATGCAAGCCAACACACACCCACACAATAAAAAATCAACAAATATATTACAAATTATCCAAAACAAATAAATTAGCGCGTTGGGGTTTGAAGTTGACCTTCGAGAGTCATTGGAGTCGGTAGAAAGCCGCTGGAACTGAGCTCGACAGTGACGATGTGTGGAGCTCACACTCGGGACAGTAGGCAATGCGTGAAGCAAGGGCTTGCGAGACGACGTATGTGTTCCATGCTCCTCTACCGAAACCTACAAAAAACTAGGCAGAAAAGATCTCATTCTTGGTAGACCACGATCGTGATTATTGCTGGGTTCATTTGGGCAGAACTGCGACTGTGGTTAACCTTTGATCAAGGCTGGTTTGTGAGTGGAGAATAAGGAGGAAAGGCTAATGATCGTGTTGCCGTTGTTGGTTATGTGAAAGGAGGAGAAAAGGTGTCGCTTGTGTGCTGCTGTCGTCATTAAAGGGTTGTGTTGGTGTGTGGAGAAGATGGGTGTTTCGTGCTGGTGTTGGGAGAGAGGCTGTCAGTTAGTATTGGAGAGGAACGAGATAGATTTATGGTGGCTTGCTTCTGGTCTGGTGGTGGCTGTTGCTGCTACTTCTTTGCAAACATGACGGGGGATTGAAGACATCGTGCGGCACCTGTGTGAGGTGGAAAAGATGGGGTCTGTGGCAGTGTGGCTAGATAGATTCTGGCTAAAAAGAAAATAATTAATAAAAAAAATGACGGCTTGGGGTTGAATTTGTGTTTTTTTGGGGGGAAGAGGAGTGGAAATTAATGTTTTTTTTTCTTTGTAAATGTCTTTTTCTAGTCTCTTTTTATTACTTGTTCTCTCCAAATTTCGTTGCTTCTCCACCGATTCCTTAGAACTTTCTCTCTTTTATTCTAGCCAAATTTTTTCTTCCTATTTTATCTATTTTTCCTTAGAATTTTCCTCCCCTTCTCATATGATCTCTCCTTAGTTTTTTAAATTTTATTTTTATCTCCTCCCTTCTCTGATTTTGTTTATTCTAAACCTAGGCCCCATTGATTATGTTTTCAAATATATATATATATATAAAGAGTTTTCAAATATATATATATAAAGAGAGAAAAAAATATATATTTATAAAGAAAAAAATCGAATGACATCACCAATAAAAATGCTTTTTAAAAAACAAAACATTGTATAATAATGCCACAAACTAGATAAAAAAAAATCAGCATGGGATTCACACAAATAATGAGAAAATAAAATGATTACCTTGGAATCCATTTGACGTAAATAAAATGATCAACTTTGAAGGATGTATAATAATAAAAAGAAGGAAATAATCAACTTGGAAGTCATTTAAATAAAAAAAATCCTAAAAGATATAATTTAATTTATTAGTTTTTAGATTTGTTCACTAAAAATTATTAGTTTAAATTCATAAATCTTAATATTATTAAAAGTTTGCATGGTTGTTAATTTTAGGATCCGTGAAATTAATTGAGACACATATAAATTAACCCGAATATCGATATTAATAAAAACTAAAAAAATAATTATTTTTAAATTTATAAATATGATAATAAAAAAATCAATTTAGAATCCATGATTAAAGGATGAGTTTGAAATTAACTTAAATAAAAATAAAAATAAAAAAAGATATATTAATTATAGAGTTTAGTTTAACTTATCTATTTTTGAGATCCAACTACGAAATCTTTTAATTTGCGAGGCTTCACCTTCTTGATAAGAGAGCCTACAACTCTTCTAATGGAAGGGCTTGAAAATATTATGATTATAGGGTTTATAATTCTCTTGATTGTATGGCTTGAACTTTTCTAATTGCAGGGCTTGAAATTTTATGATAGCACGATTTGACTTCATGTTTACATGGCTTGAATTTTCTTGATGACATAGATGGATTTTTTTATTGTAGGACTAGAACTTCTCCTAATAGCAGGGCTTGAAACTTTTTCATTGGAGGACTTGAAAATCTCTTAATGATAGGGTTAAAACTTTTTAATTATAGGGATTAAACTTCTTGATTACAGGGATTTAATTAAAGATATCTTTTTATAGCAATAATTATTCTGATTATATTCATAAAGCAAAAAAAACATAAATTATATATTTTAAAAGCTTAATTTCTAATTTTACCTTTTCGTTTTAGAAGTGTTAAAAGCTTTAACCTTTAATTATGTGTATTGGTTTGCTTGGATCACTTAACTAACTTTAACTATTCTTAATATTCATTATGAGTTTATCTTCTCATATTTTTTATTTTGATCACTAATTAGATATGGTTGATCCATCATTCTAGCTTGATCCTTAATAAATTTATTTGTCATCAGTTTAGTGATATTTTGTCATTATTGTTTATAATCACCATGAAGAAACTATTACCTCAATTTGTAATGAAACATCTGAAATCTTTATTTTTTTTTTGTTGTTGTTAACATTATTGATTATTATCACCATGAAAAAATTATTACCTCAATTTGTATTGAAACTCAAATCTTTTTTATTATTATTATCATTGCATTATCTTAAAAATGAATTGCCCCAATTAGTTTTTATCATGTTCATCTTCATGCATTATCATCATTCTTACAAAGAGCTTTGCAAATTTGGTCAAGATGAGGATTTTATTTTAAAACATTTTTTCTTTTTATTTTATTGTAAAACAAATCATAATGATTATGTTCATGTTGATCTTTGAGAATATTTTCATGAAATGAAATCTAGATTTCTTTGGTAAAATAAATGCAAAATATATCATTCAAATATTAAGTCTTTTAATTTGTACACATCATGTCATAAAGTTTTCGTACATTAAAAATAATTCCTTCTATTTAGTTTGAAATTAAAAAAAATTATTTGAAGGACTTTTGTTTTCATTTTATATTCTTTTTTATGGTACAATCACATGATACAATTATATTAATGTTTATGTTTCTAAATCAAGTTTGTCTTTTTATTTCAATCAAAGGTAAGAATCTAAAACAACAATAAGTATTATTTATTATTAATAAAAACTAACTAATAATTAATTAAAACAAGTAATTATTTATTATTTTAACCACATTAATTAAAATATTTTTTTAATTGATGTCGTTATTTTATTTGATCAAATAAACAAATTATTTCAATTAGAAACAATTTTTATTAATTAGAGATTATATTATTTCATGGGAAGCTTTTTTAGAAGGAGGAAAAAAAACTCAAAATCGATGTTAGGTGGAAATGTCAACTCTATATCATAAAAAAAATAAATTAAAATTTAAATATTATCAATGGAAGTATTTGATTGACACAATCTAAAAAATTGTACCAAAACAAAAATAACTAAAGTTCATCTACTCAATTAAGAAAAGTAAAAGTTCAAGTACGGATAGTGCAATTTTCCCTTAGTGAAGGGCCATAGGAGACATCAATTGACTAATGTTGAACGGAAGTATTTGATTGGTTGAAGTTGAGCAAAAGTATTTCACTGAAAGTTTTGAAAAACGTAATGCACCCAGATAGAAAAATATTTAATTCCATATACTTGATCGAGAAAAAGGTGAAAATTCAGGTACCAACGGTGTAATTATTTTCGTAAACCATGCAGTATGTTTTTATTTTCTTTTGAAAGAGCATGGCATGCACGTGGAAAAATGCTAATGCCCTTAAAAGTTGTTAGAATTTGTTGTAACTGACTTTAATCACTTCTTTCTCTCAGACTTAAGCCCTGTCTTCAACGATCCATGTCGGATCTTGCAACTATCATACACAACCATGATACCCCTACCAATAATTCAAAATTTCTACACTATCCATTGCCTAAAAATTGCAACCTGGCCCAAGAAGTCAGTGGGCCTCTTCACAGACTTGCCTGCCCATGGGCTAGGGACTGTTTAATACTATTGGGCCACGTACTCTTGCTTCATGGTCTACGGTTCGGACTCTAAACTCCTATTGCAGATTTACCTTGCCATGGACCGAAGTCTATTAAATGGGCCACAAGGCTGCAGCAATTTTGGATAAATGCCCCGCCGATCAGCTCTGAGTCGGAGGCCCATCTGCCAATCCTTCCTTTTTCAGGTCACATGGACAAAATTCTCCTTCGCTTTTGTATTTTAAAATATTTTTAAAAAATTAAATTTTTTACTTTAAATTATTTTTTTATGATTTAGATAATTTTAATATACTAATATTAAAAATAATTTTTAAAAATTAAAAAATTATTTCAATACATTTCTAAATAAAAAATATTTACATACACCCTTGAAAAACGAAACCTTTTAAACGGCGACGGAGTAGAGAGGAGAGGCATCATGATATAATCCTCTTCGTTTGAAGACAATCAATAACACGAAGCATCATGATCATGGATTTTTAAGCTTGACCGCCCAACCATACGAAGACGGTGGCTCTCAATTAATTGGAAGCAATAGCACATCACTTTCTATCATGGAGTTGAATGTTTGTCATTAGCATCTGCAGGTCATCTTCCCGCATCCACGTGGCCGTATCCTGAGCAGACCAAACCCTTTAGCCGAAATCAAGTCATGTTTTTATTTATTGCTCTTTTATGGAAGGTATTAACTTGATCAAGATTGCGCTAATTGAATGATGATAATGAAGTTCTTGACGTGCTGTCCTGACATTTTATACGAGGACTTCAACATGGCAATGAAACGGCTCAATCGACATTATTATTATTTTTTCTTATTAAGCTCAAGTCTTTCATCGGACGGGCAGATATTCTCCAGCTCTTAAAATATTGATCTCCTGCTCTTCATAAAAAAGGAGGAGTTCCTTGTGGATATTCATCATTCATGTAAGCAAGGAAGGTCATAAAAAACTATATCAATATATATTAATTTACAGCAAATCTAAGGGGCATTAGTAAAATACTGTTCATTAAGATATAAAATATTAGGAATTGAAACAATATTTCTACCATTTGCCTCCTCATTCCAAAAATTCATGGCTTGACTAGGGGGGCTATTATTTTTATCTTCACGGGATCTATTAGTTATTATCTAATTAATTAAGTCAAATCAACCCTTTTTATAATTATTAATTTGATCTTGGCTGTAAAAAAAAAGAAGAAGATAGCAATCAAGGTTTTTTCCGTCATTAACTTAGTTTCATAGCATTTAAATTATTCCATTGCCTTTATTATTAAAAAAAACCCTTACACTTAGGTTTAGAGGTATTTTAAATTTTTTTATTTGATTATTTTATAATTATCAGTTTCTTCACGAGTGATAGGGTCATTTGCTAATAAAAAAAGTTGTTAAAAAAATGTTAAAGAACATGAACAGTTGTTGCAGATTTTAGATGGCACCTATGACGTTGTCTAATGACTAAAAATCTACTTTTAGGGCATCAACTAATTCATCAACCAAACAATGCATATTGTTTAAATATCTCTAGTTTAACACTAATGACTTTTCTTTTATTCTTTTTAATTTTTATGCTGACATTATAAATTTTCAAACCAACTCTTCATTTTTTTTTAAGATTTGGTCCCTTTTATTTTAATTACTATTTATTTTATTTGAAGAAATTTATAAAATTAAAATTGTTTTTCAATTTCATCACATGAGTTTTTTTATCTATCAAATTTGATCATTATTTTTTTTATTGTTATTTATGTTTATTTAAGATGGTTTTTCATTTTTTTTCAATTTCATCATTTTTATTTTGTTTTTCCTATTAAATTTGATTTTTATTATTTTATTTTATTTTTTCTTGAATGTTTTTTAGATTAATTTTCTTCATGATTTCATCCTTTAACATTAAATTGATTTAGTGGTGAGCCTTTTTATTTAGTCTAAGTTTAGAATTTAATAAATTATGAGTTTGAGAGATGATATTCCAATTGAATATAAGTCATTTTCTTTCGATTTAGTCATTAATTATTCAATAACTCTTCAATTTAGACTTGAATTTCATCCGGCCCAAGCTAGTACAAGGCCAATTAGGAAAAGAATGAGGGCAAAGGTAAGAAAAACGATAGCTGACCACTCGAGCTAACGCATTGTGATTATGCTAATTACCCGGGTCATAAATTTGCATTTAACTTAGGTTGATTGAAGGGTATCTTGCTTGGTATCCGCCTTAAAATTAAAATAAAAAAAATATTATATTAATTTTTTTAAGTTGACTCATGTTTTTATTAGTTATTTGGATTTTCTTTTGCCCAATCAAATAAACTTAGTCATGTTGGAGCAATTTTCACGTAATTAATTTAAAGCTTTGGCTATACAAACTATCAGAAACTATTAAGGTAAGAAGTTTTATTATTGACCTACTCAACTCGACTTAAAAAAACTACTTGGCTTAGTGAAACTGGTGAAAAGTTTTTTATGATCAATTGTGTTTGTTTTACTTATATTGGGTTACGAGGTCCTCTTTGTATATTATTAGATTATGGCTAATGTTTATCAAAAAAACTTGCAAGAACATTACTGACATCTTTGACCTGTACTCGCAATAAAACTAATACAACACTAAAATGACTCTCTTTAAATATTACTAGGTTCTCTTCTTCCCTTCGATATACCGTGGATTAGACCAAAAATGTTTTTGACTCCAAAGAAAATGATAGAACAAAAAAACTTAGATCATAAAAAAAAAGTCCAAATATGTGGATCTGAAGGCAACCTGGAAGCTAAATAAAAACATTGTTTAGATTTAAAATAAAAATTTAAGATAATATTTTTAGTAGAAAAAACTAAAACAGTGACATATTTCATTGGGCGTATACTCATGTAGGGTATGGCACACCCAACACCCTCGTAGGCTAGGGTTATCACACTTATGCCTAATATTTTTTGGTTTAGGCAACACATCCAAATCCATTTTCATCTTTAGTGGGCTTCGACAACTTGCCCGAAACACTCTATTAAGAATTGTTCCTAGACCAACACTAGTCTCTTAATATTTTATATTTATCTAATATGTATTATTTTTAGTAAAATATAACTCAAAATATCATACAGGTGACATTACACCTTAGTATCTTTTTTTCATAAAAAAACAAGACTTGTAAGTTATAAATATATTATAAATCTTTTAAATTACAAGTTCACAATCTCTTTATTCTCAACACTTTCAACAATAATATTTTTAAATTCTATCTCTTTAAAATATTATTATACCTTTTCTCTCAATAAAGTTATTAATTTAAGCATCAGAAAGTCCTTATATACTTCAAATAAGGCCTTTTGTTTGTATTAGTTACTAGCTACCTTGACTTAACATGCCCCACCTACTATTAGCCATCACATGCCTTAGCTAGAGAGAATAGATCATATTATTTAAATTAAAAAATTAACCAATTATCCAACACACCAACCTTATTCCTAAACATCTTGGATTTGAGACTTATCAATTGGTTTTGTTTATGGAAAATTAATCTAAAAGCTATAAATTTCTAAAACTTGTTTGTCACATCTCTAAGTCATTTTATGACACACAACTAAGACACACTTAGGTCAGTATACATGACAAATCTACTTGTTATCACGGACACTTCTACCCAATCAAACCTTTAACAATTTACTAGTCTGGTGCAACTCTTAACTTAAATCGTGCTTGCAATCTAAGGGTAAAATCAATCTTTCCATCCCCTAAAAGTTTTAAAAACCTTCAGCAACACACAATGCCTTTTTAGCACCTTTAACAACACATAATGCCATAGTGCACTGTCGACCACATCAAGCATCTATAAATGATTACACTACCCATAAAAGAATAAGTAGAATGACATTTAAGAGAATTATTTAAAGGGATACTCCTGCCATTACAATGCCCACATAAAGAACTAATATTTCAAACATACTCCTCATATCTACTGTGAAATAGACACTAGTTACCGTAATCATTGTTTCATGTCATACTCTCAAGAGCTTCATAAATAAAGAATTATAAAAATGGTTTGTAAATAAACATACTCAGGAGAATGATTACAACCCCTATCAATAAAAGAGCTCTCTCCTGTCTAAACAAGTACTGAACACTCAAATTCCTAATGATTACAATTATACAAAATAAGTTTGGACAATTATGATGGTCTGGCTGACCCAAGGGAGTCTATCCATTCATGATACAATAATTTAGAGTCAAGTTCTGTTGATGGGTTTAATAACCTTTATACTAAGCTAGTGGTATGCTTCAACACTAGCATACCTGCTAAGAAAAGCTCCACAAAATTATTTTGTGTTGCCTAATAAAATTTTTAATGAAGAGATACGTGGAAGAATTGCTTAAGGCTAGTCTTAGAGTCCTTTATAAAAAGGATAAGGGAACATGCCCTTTTACTTTCTGTACAAAGCTAATACTCCAAATATACATTCCTTATCTATATATACATTCCTTATCTATCACGAGATGGACATTAGTTGTCGTAATCAACATTCCATACCACACTCTCAAGGCTTTCAAAAGCTCTATAAATAAAGGATTAAGAAACAATCTTTATACCTTGGATAATGACTATTACCCTATCAATAAAGGGCTTCTTCCTTATTAAGAACCTAAAACAAGTAAAAAAGAAGAAGAGAGATATGTTTTTATAATTGATTTTGTTATTTAATGATTTGAATTTGAAAAAACTATAGAACTATGATAATACTTTGATGCAAAGATTTGATATCAAATATAATCAACATAAGAAAGGCAATAAAAACAAAGCAACATAAAAACATAAAATCCTGCTAAATAAAGTCACATCCAAACTCTAATTTAAAATTTTTATTATTGAATAAATGACTCTAATATAGTTTGTTTATCTAAAATATTTATAACTTCTCAAATAAGTTAGAAAAATAAAAAAAAAATCATAAACAAACTAGGAAAAATAACATCATTAATCTCAGTATTTGAATTTCTAAATTAAATAGAAAAAAATAAGAACACCATATTTTTTTAAACTAAATAAATAATAATAACAACTAAAAATAATAATATTTTCCTAAAAATCCTTAGACAATTACATTTTGTTTGGACTAATAATGAGTCTATGAATAACCAATTAACAAACATACATAGTTTATGATGGTCTATCCTAAAAAAAAAAAATCTATCTCTTGTATACTATATTACAAGGAATGTAAATGATATGGACTTTTTATTGGGAATTACAATATAAAAGAAAATATTGTGAATTTTAATAGTATTTTTATTTTTTTCCCTTTCTTTTGTCATCAAGTTATTTTTCTGATCTTTCCATTTCATATTATATTGATTAAAAATTTAAATAGTTATATTTATTGTATCCCTTAACAATTAACACTAGTATGAGTTTAAAATACATAAAAAAATAAAAAAAATTAGATAAATGGAAAAAAAAATTCATGACAATTACAATAAAAACAAAAGGTTCGTGTCTAACATGTGTCAAAAGAATTAATTTTCCAAAGTTTATCATTAAATAATTAAAAATAAATTACTGTTAAAATATATCCATTTTATCATTTGAATTTTAAAATAATTAATTTATTAAAAAATAATAAAAATACTTAGAACTTTCTATTTTAAAAAGCATGAATATAATAATATTTTTTTAGAGAATTAGCTAAAATAGTTTTCTATTATTTTGACTAAAATATGGATATGGATGCTCTAATGTAATGTAACCAGAGGAAACATCATTTTGGTGACGGTTCAACTTACGCTCATTTTTGTGGCGGTTCAACTCATGCCCCTCTAACGTTCCTATAAAGTATAAACGGAGTTGGAAAGTGAATGGCCGCAGGTTTCCTCTCGCTCTCTCTCTCTCACTTTCCCTTCTTTTGTTTTTTACAGCTCTCCTCTCTATGAAAACGGAAGGAAAGAAAAGAAAAAACCTGTAGCAGTCTTCCACATTTCAAAAATTAAGAAAGAGAAATCTATAAACAGTAGTCTGATCCCTGAAGAAACCTTAATTTTTAGGGGTTTCCATTATCTGTACACAATTGGCATTGTTAATATTAACATTTGAGTGGTGGCAAATTGAGTAAATTAAATGATGAAAACGGGGGCAGAATCGGAAATAGAAGTAATTGGGAGGGGCTTGGAGGCTTAGCTTGATATCGGAACAACCGAACCTGGCGGCTCTTTCAAACCAGCCAAACGGCCAGCATTATCAATATCATCAAGATAAATACAATGACTGGCGGTGGTGGAGATCCTCTGTGACGCAGCTGCAACAGCAGCGGAGGAAGGTACCGCGGTCGCTAGTTTGCGGTTTCATGCTGTTTGGTTTGGGATTGATTTCTCTCTTCACTGGACACGTGGCATCTGATCTTGAGTGGTACTCTCAACGACTAGTCAAGCGCAGCTTCTTCTACTCTAGGCTGGTACTTAATCAATTAATTACAAGTTTTTCAATATTTTTCTTTGTTTTATTTTGTAATGTTGCTTGAATAAAAGTAGATTTTTTTTTAATAAAAATAGAAAATTTGAATATTTTTAGAGATTGGGTTGATGTAATGTGGCAATGGTGTGGCAGGAGGGGAGGCGACGCGAAGGCATTGATATTTGGAAATCGAAGTACTCGAATTTGTTCTATGGATGTAGCGAAAGAGGGCGTAATTTTCCTTGTATGTTCAAAATTTCTTCTTAAGTTGCTTTTTCTTACTAGAATCTTTGTTTTCTGTAACAATGTTAGACCGATTTCTCTCTATCAACACTGAAATACTGAATCAGTGGCTGTTAGAGTAGATATTATTTGCTCTGTTATTTCTTTTCAAGTTTGAACAGGATGCTGGGATTTTCCATAATAGTTTAAACTTTCTAACAATGCTAATTTTGTACGTAGCTGCCATACGTGAGCGGGCTTCTAATGGCTATTTGCTTATTGCTGCAAGTGGAGGGTTGAACCAACAAAGAACTGGAGTAAGTGAAGGTTAACTTATTATGCTACGGAAACTTTTGATTGAGAGTGCTTTATCAAACAGGGTTATATATTTGTTGCCGTGCTTATTTTCACCAGAAGATTAATGCATTATGTTTCGAAAATGACAATTTTGTAGATAACAGATGCTGTGGTTGTTGCACGGATTCTTAATGCTACATTAGTTGTGCCCGAGTTAGATCATCGCTCTTATTGGAAGGATGATAGGCAAGTTAGGACTTGTTATTCTATCTACATTAGTACTTAATCCGGAAGATCATTTATTTATTTCTCATAATTGCACTCTTTATATTCAACCTTACACCTATTGTCTAATTAAAGAGATGTTGCTTTGCATGCAGTGACTTTGTCAACATTTTTGACATTGATCGGTTCATTTCTTACCTTGCAAAAGATGTCACCATTGTGAAAAGAGTTCCTGATAAAGTCATGCGGTTGATGGAAAAACCCCCATATACTATGCGTGTCCCAAGAAAATCCCCTCCTGAATATTATCTGGATCAAGTTCTGCCAATACTATTGAGGAGACGTGTAAGGCACTCTGCTCAGCTTGGAATTATTCTTTTAAATCTGATAGTTTCCTGTTAGCTATTATTTTCCACACGTACCCTTGTGTTTCTTTTAAATTTCTGGAAAGCCAGGTCTCTTTCTCCATGGTGCGAAGTGTTTTATTGATGGATAAAGATGAATATAATGAAATGAATTTTAACGAATTTACACAAACAGAAAGATGAAATAAATGAACCATAAGTTGCATAATATTGTGACTCCTGCCATTGTGTCTATGTGTGAAAATTGTTAACTTTTGTTTGGGTTATGTAGCATTATCCTTTTATTCAATAGGATATGAAATTTTGCAGGTTGTGCAGCTGACGAAGTTTGACTATAGGCTTGCAAGTAACCTTGATGAAGAGCTGCAAAAGTTGCGCTGCCGGGTTAATTATCATGCTTTAAGATTTACAAAACCCATAAAAGAAATTGGTGAGACACTTGTCACAAAAATGCGAAAGATGGCAAAACGGTATATTGCAGTTCACTTGAGGTTTGTTACCTTTACCTCAAAATTTAATTGACATGTCTAATCTGAAGAAAAACAAAAAGGTTTCTTCCTCAATTTTAATGTCATTAGCATAGTTGGGTGATTTGTTCTTCTTGTCCCCAATTAGTGGCCAAGGCAGCTATGAGTAGACATGGCTAAAATTTATGATTTTGGGATGCTATATTGGCTAGATTCTCCTCTAGATTCTAGACCTTTCACAGATTTTCACGTACAACTATATGTTACATGACACCCTCCCCTTCCTCACACACAACTATATGTTACATGACACCCTCCCCCTCACACACATACACAGTGTGCATGAATGCTCGGATCCTATTGCATGCATTCCATTGTGGGCTGTGGTAGGGATGCTTATCAGATTGTCTTTGCAACTAATGAATGCTAAATATATTATAACTGACCATTTGTGTAGAAGAACTGGCTTCTATATCTTACTCTCCTTTTAATTGTTATCAATGAATTCAACTAGATTGCTATCATATCCAGACATTTGTATTTTATGAGCAAGCTTTGTTTTTACATGTGGACAGAAACGGATGGGTGGTGAATTTTGTGTGCATATTTGAATTTCTATGTTGTTCATGGCCTGACTGTTTAAAATTACAGGTTTGAACCTGATATGCTTGCGTTTTCTGGGTGTTACTTTGGTGGGGGTGAAAAGGAGAGATTTGAGCTCGGGGAAATAAGAAAAAGATGGGCAACATTACCTGTAAGAAAAGAATGCTATTCCTTCATAATCTCCAATTTTATATTTAAAGAAAGGTTCTCTACCCATAGGTTCATGTCACTCACTGCAATTATCTTGTAATTACTAGGAAATGAGGACCGTACTTTGTTAAGATGGATTCTGATGTTTTAATTTATCCCAAATTTGTACTTGCTATATTTTAGGATTTAAGCCCTGATGGAGAGCGAGAGAGAGGAAAATGTCCACTCACTCCGCATGAAGTAGGATTAATGCTGCGTGCCCTTGGTTTTGCTAACAACACGTACCTCTATGTTGCATCTGGAGAAATATATGGTGGAGAAGAGACTCTAAGGCCCCTTAGAGAACTCTTCCCAAACTTCTATACAAAGGAGATGCTGGCAGTTGAAGATCTGAAACCTTTTCTTCCATTTTCTTCCCGCCTGGCAGCCATTGACTACATTGTCTGTGATGAGAGCGATGTCTTTGTCACAAATAATAATGGAAACATGGCCAAGATTCTTGCTGGTCAAAGGTGAGAAAATACTAGTCCATAGTTTCCTGTTTGTCTTGAATATGCTTGAGCTTGAAATTAATTTGTGGTCCATAATTTGATTATAATACCGAGGAATAAGTGATTTAAATTTGAATTTTCAAGGCAGTTAATTCTTTGAAAATACTGTTGCCTATATTTTCTACATTTTCTGTGTGATGTCTTAGACAAATTTGAGTTTTTGGACCATATTATAAGATATTCTCAGGTATTATAAGGAAAAAACAGCAGTAAGATCTAACTGAAAAAACATGCTTGCTTCTGTTGTGATAATATGGAAATTGTTGAACTGCATTAATGTTGCCCTGGGGTCAGATTAGATAATTTATTGAGATTAAAGTTTGAGCCAGAATGGCTGAATTGAACTCGAATATGAAAATTCCCAAGAATCTCTTTTTGTGTGAGTACTTGATTTTTTTATGTCATTATCATCTAAAGGCAATCAAGACATTATATAATGAGTAATTTTAGGGATCCTCAAGAAAAAAATAATCTAGAGATACTAACATTTACTAATATTTGTTTACTATAAATGTGTTCTTTATGATCGATGCATTATTAATTATTCTGTTTCCGTAATTATAATTGTCCCATATAATAGTAAACACCTCCAAAATTTTAAAATCTTGCTTGTAACATTATATGCTGTCGTTTAGTACAATAAAAAGTCACTCTTGTATAATTCACTCTTTTTTACGTACCATTTCCTTGCACTAATATTTTTTTTCATAAATAATGGATCCAAGGAGGTACGCTGGGCATAAGAGGACCATCAGACCAAACGCAAAGAAGCTTAGTGCATTATTCATGGCAAGGGATCGGATGGGCTGGGATACATTTTCCAAAAAGGTGAAGGCAAGCCAGAGAGGATTTATGGGAGAGCCAGATGAAGTGAGGCCTGGACGGGGTGACTTTCATGAATATCCATCTTGTATCTGTGAGAGGCCATTCACTGATGATGAAAACAGCAAGGGTAAAGATCGACTGTCAGCCAGGATTCCTGTGAACTTGAAGGAAAAAGTTCACTCTAAGTATGTTGGAGAGAACCAAGGTGACAAAAGCCTCCAGAGATTGAAGAAGAGAATGGGAGAAGAACCGATATCTTTAAGAGAGAATGAGGATGATTAAATTTTCCCTGACTGATGGTAAGAGTGGAGGCAGCTCCTGATTAGTAGCAGGCAGAAATTTATGCCTCCAATATTTCATCTTCCGAGCACATGCCTCTTCACATGCTGGCACAAGATTTTATTGACAGCGGCATCGTAACTTAAGCCTTCTCCAATGTAATATCTGCTTTCCTTCTCTCCAGTCTGTGATTAGATCATTGAATGAACTGGGCCTACAGGAATCAGGGAACTTAAATGATCTGCAATTGTCTATAGATAGTTTTGCTAGGGAAACATGTTTGTAGGTTTGTCGAGGTCAATGGAACTTATTTGGATGCATCAACGAAGTGCAACTTTACTGTGCAGTCATGTTCTGCGTTCTCTACATGTGTTTGAGATAACTGGAAGCGGGCTGCAGTGTGAAATTGTTTGCCACCGCAGTGGTTTTACCATGCAAAAGATTAAAAAGCTTAGAGACGTGCAAGACAAATGGAAACGGTATCCTTGTTGCCCATCCGTTTGTTGATTTTTATAAGCAAAGCAGCCTCGTTTCGCGTATCAACCGCTCATTTCATTTCATGAGGACGAAAAAGAAAAAGGAAAGCTAGTTACGGACGATTAAGCTGCGATCAGCCCTGTTATGACAATGAAAAGATTTTGCTAAGCTTTATTCTTTTTAAAATATTTTTCTTTAGGAAAATATTAAAATAATTTTTTTCAGACTTAAATAATTAAAAAAACACTAAAAACCAATATTAATTTGTCAAAAATACTTCCATAAAACACAAAAACAACAGATCCAAACTGTTCCCCAAGCTACGAACCACTTTCTATGTACCGAGGTTAATTTTTTTAGAGCGGCAACCTATAGCCATCGCAGCAGGTTGTCATCCATTCTATACATTTACAAGCTAAGCTACACTGAGACAGGTTCTGAAGACTAGATCATACACTACATCTGCAAATAATCAGTAGCTCTTGGCGACGACCTAAGCTTGGAAGAAAACCTCACAGTTCAAGAACCAATAGGACTAGAGGAGGATCATCCACTTTATTTATTTTTTTATTCTTTGTATATCGGACCTAACACGTAATCTTTTACAAGGTATATATATACCTCGGCTCAAGTAGTAAATGATCGATATTATAGCGCTCTAACAAAAGGAAGTAACAGGGCCAGGGACCTCTAGCAGTTCAATCAGCCCCCCTCGCTAAATTTAAATAGCAACTTCCATTCAGAAAACTAAAGAAAAGCTTATTGATTGTGGAAATAACCATCCCCACCGACCACTGACCACTGACCACCGACCACCTAAAACGGGAATTCACAAGGTATACATGACTGATCAGCAAAGCTTCCTGCGATTTCAAGCCAAACTATATGGAGATTTTCCATATACGACCCTTATGGCAAACGCTGGGAGATCAAATCATCATCGCAAATAAACTAAAATTGATATGAACATCTACCCACTACATGTCATATTATCCCAAGCAGAATTTCCATTCCTACCTATCACCTCTATTATAAATATACACAACTACTCTTGCAGTGTTGTCCAGCCACAATTGAGCATCTTTGCACTATCATCATTGCATGAGCTCCTCTCAACCATGGTTATTCCCTGCAACAACAAAAGCAGTCACAGTTTTATCAATTTTCAATCATATACAAATGCACACACGAGGCTGGAATCCCCTGCAATTCAGCAGGGAGATGTTACCTCTAGAAGCAGTCCTACTTTTCTGACTTTTATCATGCGACACAGATGGAACTTTTGACACCATCAAGGAGCTTTGTAGCCCTTCTAACAGCTGCGAACAACAACGATCAACAAGGCATGAAGACGTTAATCTGCTTGAAAAACAATTGCCAAGAAAAGGATAATAAAAACAGAAGGTTCTCCATGGCAAAATGTCATGACTAATATCAATTTGAACTGCTCCAAAGAAGATCCCAAGAAAATGGCAACGAAAAACCCAACAAATGACCCAAAGAACTTAAATATTCTTTTTTGAAATTCACCCTCCCAGGACTATTTATACAATTAACAGGAATAGGCAAGTGGTTCCACTTGCACCAGCGATATTTAGGGGAAAATTGTAAGGAGAAGAGATTATCTTCAAATTGTTTGCACCCACAATTCCTCAATTTTTATTCATTACCCATCTTTGACTGAATGAAAAAGCGTTCACTGGACAGATACAAAGTATAGAAACATGTCTTCCTGAAAGAGATGCTCCAAAAACCTTTGGACATTGCTGACGAGCTAAAATATGCTAAGTTGAGTAGAAATCAGCGTATCAACATGGTTATTGTCAAAAGGAAGCTAGATTTTCTACAGACCTACTGTCCCCTAACAAAGGGGATGAGGAAGAAACCAGCCTGCTTTGTATGGGTGAGAAAAAGCAAGCTACCAAATAAAAAAAGATTTGATGCAATAAACTAAAGTGCATGCTATTACATCAAATGCTTCAAAAACAATAAAGGCCATTATCATCCTCACAGAAGCAGGTCCAGGGAGGAGACTACCACAAGGTATGAATTCAGAGCTCTAAGAACTTACTCTTGATGTAGGCTGAATTTTACGATTAGACCTTCGTGGCTCTGTGACATCAGATGTTGATTTTGAAGAATCTCCATTGAAAACTTTGTCCTCTTCAATTCTACCCAACTTTCCACCAGCAGGAGCAAGTTTTCCTTTACTTACCCGTTGAGGTTTAGCATTTGATGTGGAAGTTTTCTTAGAGGAAAGTGTACCTGAAGGAAGAGGAAAGGAAGAAAATATTGGACCCTCTGTTACTCGCACGGAGCTAGATAAGGGCTGAAAGTCAGTCAAGTTACGTTTTTCGGATGTATTTTCAACATGGCTTATAGAAGCCTTGGTCTTTGCAACAAGATCTGTAACAGCACCATCATTGGAAGCAGAAACTGTAGTTGTCAATGAGTTGTCCTGAGTAATTGTTCTACCAGAAACATTCTGTGGCTTTCCTGACTTAAAAACCTTGGGCTTCGATGCCGCTGTTCGGTTTGCGATTGGTTCAGTTCTTAAAGTATTCTTCCATCCACGGGATCCTGATCCCCGAGGCATCAAATATTTATCAAACTTTACAGAATCATTTGCATCGTTGTTTTTGCTGCTCTGATCTGCAACATAATGCTTGCTCACTTCCATAAACTTCCTTTTTTTCCCAGGCTTTGGTACACCAAAGATCACTTTTGATCCTTCCTTCTGCAAGCCAGTCCGTGCCATTCTGAGCCCGTCAGGTTTATTACCATCTTTGGTACTCTTACCAATATTAAACAATTTTTCATGAGCAGCTAAATCCAATAAAGTTGGCTCATCAGGTTTATTAGTTTCCACAGAATCAAAACCTTTTGACAACTTATCGTTCCCTTTGGTGTCCACTGCAGGGCTCCGCACCCTCAGTCGTTTTTCCTGTGGAGTATCACCCTGAAGAATCAAATCTGTAAGTGCAAGCAAGAAAGTTTAAGGTCAATACACAGTGAAATATCAAACTAATGCACCTTGTTGGTCGTATGAGAGCCCACTCTTGAACTGGACCATTCAATCCATTCCCCATTTTCCCATAGGAGAGAAGGCCGAAGATGCCATGCTCTAACAACAGATGTTTCTCCTTGAACTGCAAGCAGAGTGACATAGATTCATAAATGAAATGCTACCTTTATATCCACTAACCGAGAAGCATGCAACCATGTGATTATTCATTCAACTACAGTAACCAATTGTACATGCCTGGAAATTGGACTGTTAGTGTGGTGCCATCTTTCTTGCTCCTTTCAATGACCACTCCTTCCCACCAGCTGAAGAATATCTCACACATGTCAAAATGGAAAATACAGAGTAGCATGATAGATAAAGTGCCAAACCATGGGTGCAGCAGTTTAAAACACATCATTTACAGGCCCTCACAGCACAAAGGATTGGGAAAAAATTCGTTAGATTGAATTATGCGTAGAAGGCAATGGAAGAGAGCATGGGCAACCCTCACAAAGGCATGAACTACATTTTCAACACTGCAATATTCTCTTCCAAAGTTTATGGGAGAACTTGCTATCCTAATATAGCCTTGCTTAAAAGTATCCTTTTTTCTTTATCCCCGCTGAAAGGGAGATGTTTCAAGCTAAAACAAAGACTTTCATATTTTTCTATTTCTAATATATATAAAGCTGGGAGTTTAAAGAGGAGTAAATATTAGTAAAAGATTTATTTGAATTGATTGAAGAGGTTATAATCACTTGATAACACCTGGGTGTAGATAGGATTCAAAACTTAGTTATTCACCTATCAGAATTGCATCCAGTTGTGAGTAATTCTCTATATTTTACCCCAGCAATTTTGTACCAGAAACATAAATGGATTTTCTCGCATATATTTGAAAATTCCTGTTAAATGTTGGTCCCACACACTACAGCTGCATGGTATAGAAACGTAGTAACATACCTATCTTGAATCCATGCATCCACTCTATCACCAACAGACCAAATATGGTCCACCATGGCAGCTCGTCGCCTCTTCCTTGTTCCTTCTAATTGCACGGCAGTAATAGGGCGAGCTATTCGTATTTTTGGTGCTCTCTCTCCTTCACCTCTAAGTGTCACCCACTCCTTTAGCTTTTCTGAGCCTGCAGACAATCAAAACAGTAAAATATGATCAATTGATGTGCATGTGTGGGTGCAAAAATACTAATGCTACAATTATTCCCTTTTCTTTCAACAAGCTACTTGAGGAGACTCCTTAGAGAATCACTGCCAGTGGCTGTGATGAGCAAGATGCCAATAATAGAATTCAACAAGGAAATTCTCTCTGACCACAAGGTTATGTATGTATGGGAGATTAGCAAAGCCTGTGTGATGCTGTTGAACATGACACTACTAAAGATTGTCTTCTAGGTCAAAATCACCCACATTTCAGTACTCCTGGACCTCCAGGCATGTTCATCATAGTTCATACAGATCACAAATTAAAACAACCACACAGGTAAGAACATTTACAGAATTAGCTCCATAGATACAGATATTAAGGCAACTATGCATATGTCAGCAGTTGGGGTACAAGCCACATCTGGCATTCTTCAAGCTATCATATATACATAAGAAAGCACATGAAGCAAAAAGAAATTGAGCACAAGGATTCTCCAAGTTTTCTGCATTCAGAACTATCTACTAATTTCTAATACATATATTGACAATAAACACAATGACTCACCTTCAACTGATGAAAGATTAGTATAACTCACATATGCACTCCCATCCTTTAAATCCACGACATTGGCAGAGAACCAGGCTGCTTTAAATCCATTCCCATCTTTGAAAACCTAGGAAAGCAAAAAACACTGATAAGTTAACAAGGACTGAAGGCAAACAAACTTTGATGAAACATAAAAAGGAACACAAAATTATCAAACTTTACATATTAAGATTTACAATTCCAATAATGGAACCTAAGAAAAGTTGGCGATTCCAAACCTCTACAAGGGACCCCTCCTTGATGCTGTTAAAGTTTTCTATAGTTCCCAAAGATCTTGAACCATTCTCAGATTCAGACACCTTGTAGCCCTCTTGTCCTTTAACATCCTTTGCAGCAGCTGCACCAGAACTCAAGAAACCATCTTCCAATCTCACATGGTCCTCAGTGGACTCCTCAGTTGGAGCGTGTGGTCCCTCTCCAACTCTATCTATGTTAAGAGTTTTTCTACGTATAGCATTTGATTTAGAGATCAGTTCATTATTTATTTTGGCTACTTTCCAATAGCCCTCTGGACCCACAGCTACTAGCTCATTCAGTGGCAAAGGATCGCCCATAGCAACTATCTTCCCAGCTTGAGACACAGCTTCTGCAGCCAGCTCCGCAGCTTTAACAATAGCATCCATATTTTCAGCTCGTTTTGCAGCAGCAGAAGCAACTTCAACTCTCCGTCTAGCAGCCTCCCTTGCCACAATAAGGATTGAACTGGAACTGTTTGTCCCATCATCACCCTTCAGGATGGAAGCAGGAGTAGCCTTTCCCAAATTCTTCATGCCTTCAGAAACAGAAATTGTATTGTCTTGACTAGGATTGTTGTAACCACCAGAATTTACTGCTTCATCAGCCAACAGTTTTGCTTGCACTGCAGCACTAGATGCAACTTTGGCAGCTGCCGCTGCCGCTTTTGCAACAGCAGCAGCTGCAGCTATTGCAGCAGCTGCAGAAGCTAGTTTGGTTTCAATATCTGGTGATAACCCAGAATTTCTCTGCTTATCCAACTGATTCCACATTTCCAGGCTGTGACTAACAGCAGCAGCAGCAAGAGTGGCAGCATCCTCTGCCTGCACTCTCGCAGCCTTCACTCTATCAAGGGTTTCCTCTGCCAAAATATTCCTCTGTTCTGCATTCTGATTCCCGTTTCTGATATCAATAGGTGTAGGAGATACAGAAGTCACAAATTTCTCTGTAGAGGCTTTAGAAAGAAATATGATAGGGCTTGTACTGGCAACAGAAGTAGACAGATGACTGGTAACAACAGGAGCAGAAACTGATCCCGTTCGAAGGTGAGGAGGCAAAATATTCTGGCCTGGACTATCAGAAACTGAGTTCTTTTTTCTTTTCCTAGGTTTGGGATCAGCAGGAGGTTGACTGGAAGACGCTGCAACCTTTTTTGCATCTGGAACAGGAAAAGTCCCAGAAAAAACACTGGTGGAAGCCCCACTCTGAGCTACAGGACCAGGAGAAACATGCCTTGCACCAGAGATAATTGGCATGGATAAGTCTTTCACAGGTGTCAATTGAACTGGTTCTGTGATAGGCAATTGTGCAGAAAAATGACTACTTGTGTCAAGTGCAGGTGCTTGTGGAGATGGAGCCCAGGGACCGCAAAAAGGTGCCTGAGATATCCAAGGGTTACCAGAAAAATTTCTTATCTGTGGAGTTTGATGAGGATGCATAGGAGAAAGTGCCCGCTGATGATCCATAACGGGAGCCCTTGGCATGCTGCTTGATTGAAATGCGTCGCCAGTGGGGGTAGGTACACTCCAGAGCGGTGAAGAAAGGGGCACCATGGGGTTCACAATTGTTGGAGTACCCTTGCTGGATCGACCAATAGGTGGAGAAGAGATTACTTTACTTTGAACAGTACTCTGTTTAATTGCTTGATCAGGAGCTCTGACACCTGCAGATCTCATTTGTGTCACACTTGTAAATCAACCAAAGCTAAAGCAAGATTAGACAGCTTAAAATCACAGACATACCAGGACGTGACTGCAAAGGGGTTTCTGGAGTAGTGAGATTAGTTTTTTGACCATGAAGCCGTTCTATAGAAGAGCGTAGGGCATTCTCCCATATGCTTTTACCACAATCTACCAGGACATTGTCAAAGTGAATGTGTTTCTCTTTTAATGTCGAGAATTATCACAAAACAAGGAAAAGTGCCACTAACCAGATCCTCCAAATGCTGATCTCATATATGCTTCATCTGGAGCTGTTCCTTGTCTGTGACACAAACAAAATTAAAGTGAGATTTAGGTATATCATAATCATCAAATGGTAAGGGTTTTATATATATAACATACAGAAGGATCCTGCAAATTCAAAAGCCACCCATTAAATCCAACAACCAAATGAAAAAATAGTTCAGAATATGTATTTTCTTTTTTTCTTTTTCTTTCCTTTTTCTTTTCCTCTCTTTTGGGATGAGAGCTAAGAGATCATGAACACCACCTAAGACATCCAAAAGCACCTGAATCACATCCTGAAATTAATCTTGCCAACTCAGCCCATATATGTGCCAAAATGCAATGGCACTAACAATATTACAATAACAAAACAGCAGGACCTACATCAAAGCGCCATAAACAAAGATCTGAGCACGCAATTGCACTTGTTGCAAGTCCGTGAAGGGTTGTTGAAACATCACAGATGGAGAAGCAGAAGAATTCAGATCTGGAAGGCTTGAAGATGCATGGACAAATGGTTTCATAGTACTGGAATCCACATGACCATAGCGCTGCATCTCATTTGATTGCACATGTTGCGCTATCCCAGAAGGGCTTGGGGAGACATTGTTTGTTTTTGCCCCCTTTTCTAGCCTCACAGAAGCAGTATCTTTAATAGGATTTCCCTTTCTCGCACTTTCCTTTTCCATGGCCTTACCAGATGATCGTCTTGTTTTACGCTCAGAAGTACCTTTAGAGCCGCTACGCACAATGGCTACATCAGACACCTTTGGATTTCCATGAGGAAGATCTTGGGCAAGCTTGGGATCTATTTGGACCAGACCAGATGATGGAGAAGCATTCAAAATCTTCAAAGAGAAGCAAAAAAGGAAAAGGAAAAGGAAAAGAGACAAAATAAATTGATTAGGATCATAAGAGGTATTTGTCAATATAAGGTCAGATTATGATGGGGAGGTAATAAAGGATATGCATATTGAAATTTTACCGGGTAGGCTTCAGTGGTTGGTTTGTTCAAAAAGGGCTGCCATTTATTGCCGACTTCTTTTTGAGGCATATTTGCCAGCGGACTGACCTCAAAAGTGAAGCTCCTTTCATCTTTGGATGCATCATTTTGTTTCAGATCCTGAGAACAAGATAAAGCTTTGCTGGCATTGCTATCAGCAACAGCAGTCTGCTCAACTGAATATTTGGCTCCATCCTTGTCACTTTCACTCTGAAAATCTCTGGCGGCTCTGATGACAGTAGGGGAACCACTCGCTGCTTTGCCAACATCAGCACAACTTCCACAATCTAGCAAACCATGTAAAATGAAGTTTTAAAGGTACAAAACTCCAGGAACATTCATGAGTTTTATTTATTTATTTAATCAAATAAGAACCACAGACAAGGCTACCATGCAGGAATGGCAGATTAACGGTAAAATAACAAGGAATAAATGAATGGCTAACCGTTTGTGCTAGGGACAGCAATCTTCCCATCACTATTATCTTCAGACACTATGACGTCTTCATTTTCTTCCTGACCTTTCTGGTTAGTATCCTCTCGACCCTCTTCCTTTTCTGAGGAGATAGGTCCTAGCATCTCATTCTTGTTTACAGTTGGTTCTGCATAATAAAAGACACAGAGAGGCAAAGCCATAATCATAGGAGTTCTTGTGAGAATAATTCATCAAATCAGGATACCCATATCAGGACAGCAAGATAGGGGGAAGAAACCTAAACGATAATTCACTCTTGTATGTACCAGTTATTGATAAATATGTATAAAAACAGAGTGTCAGCTGAAATAATTAGCCACAATGCCATATTCAAATTAAAACAAAAGGCATGACATCTAGCTTCATAAACATCCAAAAGATATAGCAAACTATATGATCTGAATTTGCATATCCGCACACATATTGGGGAGTACAATGAGCTGTGAATAAAATAGAACCTAAGAGTCATGTTCTAATATGCTTATCATCTAAGTTGCTATAGCTCACCTGAAACTTTGGATGATTCCTTTTCATCATTTTCTTTTACCAACACTTCAACATCATCTCCCTTGTTTGCAGTTGAATCACAAAGAACTGGACACACATTCATTTCCTTCGTGCTCTTCAGGCTGACCTTATCAATTACTTCTGAATGAGGTCCTTCTGTTTTACTAGCATCCACCATTAATGGAGAATGTTCAGCTGACTCGCATAATATCTGTCCCGCAGCACCAGAAGAAGCACCTTTTTTGGATTCAGAACCAGGATCCAATCCAGCTATCACTTGACAAGAGGTCTTCAGACCTGATAAACTGGCCTCCACATAAATCTTGTCCATGGTTTCTTTCTCTTTATCTAAGGGACTTAACCCCATCTCACTTAAAAGTGACATTTTGACATCTTTGTTACCAATAACTGCATCTACATTAGTGACATCACCAGAAGGTGCTGGAACACCATCCATTGTAGCAAAGGTTACCACGTGAGCATGTTTGCAGCTAACATCTGATGCTGCAACAGAGAGAGAAACAAATATTTTAGCAAAAAAATAAATTATGCCAGCTTAATGCAATATTCCAAGGAATAACATTTCATCATTTACCCGAATTGTTGTCAGAAGCAGCATCTGATTGCAATCTCGAAGCTATGAAATTGTTTTCAGTGCTAACATTGCCAGAAGGAAGCTCTATGGTGTCCTTTCCCTCAGTGGAAACCATAGACTTCCCACATATTTGTGATGATTCAGCAAGGAAAGAGGATGAAACATGGGCCACTTCTCCGGCAACTTCAGTTGAACAGCACACCTTAGCCAAACTAGAAACACCACCTGTATCGCTGCTGCTAGTTCCACCAACTTTCACTTTAGCAGGCTCACAGTCTTCAGCAGACAGGAGAGATCCCTCGCACTTATTAGATAGGTTCTTGATATCCAATTGGGAACCATTTGAGTCCTCAATTTCATGCCCCTTAAAAGTAGTATTATCTTCAACAGCCATCACTGATCCCTCAACTGTATCCACTTTGGACTGATCACTAGTCACTAAGTCTTCTGGGAAGCCAGAATGTGACTTCAGTATTTTGCAAGAAGGTTCCCCCAAATTACTCGAGTTAGTTTCAATGATGTTAGCTTCTTCCATAGATTCCACTGCATCTGAACAAGGATTCTCATCCTCCATTTGGCCCTCTTGACTTGATACTTGTCCCTTTTTCTGATTCTCACCAGTGTCTGTTTCCAGAAAATCTTTACTATCATCAGAAGTGTTATTTATATCATCTGGGCCATCTTTTTCATTCAATTCAATATTTCCTGTAGTGTTACTTTGCACAGAGGCACCATCCTGCATCCCTGAAGCAGGAACTTTCTGTGGCCTATCATTTGAAGATCCATTCACGACATTATCGATCTCCCTTTGAGTAACATGATTAGATTTACTATCAATGGACAGACTCCCTTCAATAACAGTCTGCCTGACCTCTACACTAATAGCAGATAGGTCAACTAAAGGTCCCAAACCACTATCAGCAGATGCTTCACCTTTATGATCCTGAGAACTATCATCAAGAGGCTGCTGCTGTCCAACATCATTATCCAACACAGAAAAATCTTCCACATCCTCGCCTGGCAGAAATTTAGCCTGTAAATTCACAGTATCTTCCACTTTAGGTGATGTATCATTATCCTGTTTCAAGATGGGCTCCATGTGCTTTAGTATGCAACCCAGTTCATCACAGGCATCTGAATCCTTAGTATTAGTTTGTATAGGAGTATTATCTTCCTGGCCAACAGATTTTAATAACATTTCAACAGATTCTGAGGAAGTAGCTTCAGACCAGACATTGTTGCGTCTTGATAGAGAACAAGACTCTGCTGCACCTGAACTAAACTGTATCCCACTGGTACCACGAGAGAAATCTTCAATCCACTGATTGTCTTCGTTACTTTCAATGCCAAGAAGAACCTCAGTCTCAACCAAACTATCAAACCTTAAAGATCCATTTAGACTGTCATCGAAATCAAACTTGGGAAGAGCATATGGCTGTAAAACAGAAGGAAATTTGTTGCTTCCTTCACCAGCTAAATGAAGATTGTGATTTTGAAAATCATTTTCATCATAATCCATGGGTGTGTCCCTAAAACAGTGAGACGGAGAAGAAAGCAGTCAGGTGCAATTACAGATGTCCAAAGACCACATGTCCAAGTTATAAAAACATCATGCTATATATCAGGATAGAAAGAAATACAACAATTAAGGAATGCCAAATTTGAAATGTAATCTTACATAGAAAAATGGATGCAACATCAGGACACACAAGCCCAGAATTTTTATAATTAATAGTTATGATTTAATAGTTAACCCAACATCACATGTCGCTCTCCAACCATTTAGCAGAAGGTGCAAACTAACAATGCCCGCCACTACTACATCACTATTATCCAGCCTTTCGATTAATCATGCTACTTCCTTATGTGGGGTGATTCCTCTGGTATGCCTCGTAGTAATGCTAACTAGCACCTCACAGCCAATGCATTGTCATGGTTATGGTAGAGGTTGATAGTGATGTAAATAAGGGTAAGGGCCTAGGAATTAGCATTATTGTTGATGGCATCATGTAAAAAAGAGCAGAAGGACAATGAAAGTACTATTTCAACAGCTTATATAGTTAGGAAACAAAGAGGTTTTTGGTCTTTAACTGTCTTTCTAGGCGTTATTACACCCAGATCCCATGCTACTGTAAATAAAAAATTACAGATGAAGACAATATTGGAAGTATGCCATTCAATATTATATCATCATAAAGCAGTGTCATCTAATTTTGTCTTACTGTTTTTGATTGATTAATAAAACAGAAATCCAAATTTGAATACATATAACTTTGTTATTCACAGAGACAAGACACTTCCAATATAAATTGTCCTCACATTATAAAAATAAAAAAATGATGGATTTTGTTTTTTAATTCTTCAAAGAAAACTTGCTTAGAAATAAAAACTTGGGAAGATATTTCATGACAAACTTTAACTTATTGGACACAGTAAGGATATTTGTGCCATGAGAGATAAATAAAAAACTATGTACTTGTCTTGGAAAACAAGTTTAATAAGGACAGTTTAAAATGAATTTGGCGGTTTCTCTCATGCAGTTGGAAAATGATAGTGATTCAAATTTTCAGCAACACTGAAGATCATGGGCTGTACAGTGAATAATGAATAGATGAAGAAGAAAATGTAAATTAATAATCTCATCTATCCAGTTTAGAATTGCTCACAAGTGGAAAAATTAAGAATAAACTAGCAGACCATGCTCAACATTTATGACAGAAATGCATCAATTAAGTTGAAGTAAACAATCCAAACAAATCAAACTGGAAAAGACAAACGACACTAATAAGAAAATTGGGACCAAGGATGTTGTGCTGTACGTGTAATTTGGGGTGATTGACTCGGTCATTTTTTTTGGTTCAACAGGCGTGTCCTCCCCCATCGAACCATAATTTGGGGTGATTGACTCAGTCATTTTTTTTGGTTCAACAGGCATGTCCTCCCCCATCGAACCAAATAAAAACACAAGGGACCAAGCCAATTACCCGAAACTACAACATCTACAGTAAAATTGCCTATCTTACATGGCGATGCAGGAAAGAAAAAAACAGCTGTGAAGGAACAAAAAAAACCCATCAACTTTGCATATCCTTCAAATATATACGCGTACTTTTGAGCACATGTCACCTGAACTATAATAACAAGTTAAGCCCCCCAAAAAAAAAATTCTTATGAATTTAAAACATGTTAAATCTCCATTCCAGGTCAACAGCTAAAAGAAACTTCTTTCGTCTCTAAATCAATATTAATTAAACTGATTAATGCAGCTAAATCCCTCAAAACCCTAGTTCAAGCCTTCGATAACTTTAACAATATATAATTAACAACTTCTTTGTACTAATTACCAATTATTCATAAACCAAAAACAAAAAGACCAAGTCTTTTAAGCTTTCAAAATTATTAGCAACAAAACTAAAGCAAAAAAAAAAGAGTCTCTAACCTTATCTGCTTTTAATATTAGCAACGGAAAAAAAAGTAGGAAATGAACAGTACCAGAGCAAGTCTAGAGACGCTACCTCCCTCCATTCGGTGACGAAGCCCTGGTCGTCTACTCTTCCCCAATCGTACGCTCATCTAATTTTTCCAACAAAACCCCTAAGGAACTAATTAGCTTCCTCTTCCAAACTTCAAAAACCTAATTAAACTCACGTAAAGTAACAGAAGCACAGAATTAATAGTTGCCGGAGATTGTATAACACACCAGAATCTTGAATTTGCCGGTGGATCGAGTTAGGGTTCCGGTTAATTGAAAGACGATAGGTCCCGGTGAGAGAAAGAGTGTGAGTGATATTACTTTTTGTGTGTTTTTGTCAAGAAAGGAAACGAAATGCTGTTTAACTCGTTTGGTTGGGTTTGATGAGTGAGAGAGATACACATAAGAAACAGGCGGCGGTGATGTGATTTGAGAATGGGGGTATAGGGCACGTGGATTGCTTGCATGCGTCGGATGAAAGAATGAAGAGTAATATCAAAGGGCGCGATAGAATTGTGATAGGGGATTTTCGCACCGTTGGATTTGTTGGAGGGATTTTGGTTCAATGGTGTCGATGAGTGCTGTAAGAAAAAAGGGTAACAGGAAGAGTGTGAGAATCGATTGACTGTGGATTTCGGAAAATACGAAATTTATAATACTGGTTATCTACGTGAGGAACACGTGCAATAAGAGAGAGAGGGGAGGGGGGGGTAGGGTCAAGGAGCCTATGGCTATTAATTAGGAGTTGGGAGATTCTAGGGTTATTTTTATGAGCCGTTGGATTAGAATACTTTTTTTCTCAGGGTGACTGTTTAGATTTTACTGGTCAGTATCACACTAGCTTCGTTGCCGGCGCTGGTGCGGATTTGAAGCGTTTAATAGCAGCCGTGTGAAATTGAAATTCTAGACAAGATAGAGTTAGATTTTTACGTTTTAAAAAAATTAATATTTTTTAATTTACATAAAAATTAGTTTTTATATATTTTTATACCGTTTTTCTTTTTCATAATTATTAGCCCAACTTAAGTATTTGAATGCTGCTAAATTAACTATATGCAAAGACAACATTATATATCTTCGGTTCCCAAACATAAGAAAATTATCGGACAAGAAATATTAGAATTCTTGGGAGATAATGTTCTTTATACCCACCAGTTAAGGCTAATTATTTTTTATTTGATTTAATTTTTAAAAATTAAAAAATCAAAATCAAATTAAAATTAATTCAAATCAACCCGTTTTAATTTAGTTTGATTTAATTTTTAAGATAAAACTCGATTCAAACTTGTTTGATTTGGTTTTTCTAGTATGACTTGTTTTTTTGGTTTTGATTTTGTTTTTTGATTTGGCTGATTTTTTTTAATTTGATTTAATTTTTTTATTTGGTTCAATTCAATTTATTTTTTTAATTTTCTTATAAATTCAAATCAAATTAAACAGGCTGATTTTTTTAAAAGTTTTAATAGTTTTAATCAGTTTTTTTATGCTTTATTATTTTTAGTTTTTAATTTAATTAGTTTTTCAATTTTTTTATTCATCCTCCTGCTTTGACCCGTGAGGATGAAATAAACTGCAAGGGATTTAGAGAAATGGTGGCAGCATGTGGAAAAGCCAGTAGAAGTTTGAAGAAAGTAACAGCGAAACATCAAAGCTTCGCATCTTCAGGGAGTTAAGTTAGTGCCCAACTCAAAGACAGGCCACCATCATCCTCTGTAGCGTGTTTGTTTCGTGGCTGCTTCAGGGTTTGAAGCCAACCACGTAACCAAAATATTTCGTAAAATAATAAATGTTATTTAATCATGTACAATACCCATTTTAATTAACGTTTCAAATGCGGGATAGTTAAAAGTAATATTCATCCATCTTTTCTTTTTGGTCCGTATCTTACAGAGAGAATTAATTTATTTTTATATTGTTCATATAAACATAAACATAAACATAAACAGTATTAGGTAAATTTTGCTGTATTATTCAAATTAAATTATTTTTTATTCAATTTCAATTTTAATTATATTTTTAATTAAATATATATAAATATTAAACCAATATTAAATAAAAATAATTTTTATAAAATAATTTTTTTTCAAACTCCAATTACAAAACTTATCACAGTACTAACCCCACAATAAATCCAGCTAGGATAAGTTTCTCAGGATTCGTGACCCTCCTATCTCTCAACTCGTCTTCACGTTCATAAGCTCAACAATTTTCAGATCTCTGTCTATATATTGCCACCACCTTTTTTAAGTATTGTTAGAAACATAAATGGGAATGTTGCCGGGAAAATGCTCCCCTTGCATGCACAGTGATTGATGAATGGCTTGTAGAATCCTGGTAGCATGAAGAAATACTTTTTTTTGGAGCCCATGTTGGAAGTAAAGCAGATAGCTGTAATGTTCTATCACTAAATTGCTTGCCCCGTATTTTCCTAAACGTTGCTGGAATTTCCCCTGACCTTCTCATTTTATTCTGGCCCGAGCTTTCCAACCTCGCGCCTGTTATTATGAGATTTTCTCCATCTTTTTGTTCAATATGTTCTTAGGACTTGTTGGGATCATTAGATGGGTAATATCTTTTAAGATCTGCTAGTTTATGGCATTTTAATCAACGGTAATGTGCTGTGGCTTTCAAGTTTTCCTTCTGTGAATAAAAGCATTATGTTCACCAATCTCTCTCTCTCTTTCTCTCTCTCTCTCTATGTCAAATGATGTAGCTCCTTTGTGAGTTATTACAGGTTTTATATGCACAGTTTGAAATGTAGATTCCAACCTTTAATTAATCTACACCCATGACATGTGTTTCTATGTATATCGCAAGTGTTGTGGAGAAACGAGGGATTTTAAAATTGATTTACACCATTCAATTTTGTAGTGGGCTTGTGATTTCATACCAAAAGTGCAATATTATTATTTGTGTGCTATCTATATGGTATATAGGTAATGTGTTATTCCAAGATATGGCTTCACCTTGGACCAAAAAAAATTTTAGAATGTAAAAAATATACATTCAAATAGACATAATTATTTTTTTTATTATTATTAAACTTGGTTTAACAATTTAAAATTAAAAAAATCAATTAAAAAATAATTCATCCTATTTAATTTACCAAACTCGTGATTCTAGTTATGAATACCTTATAGTTAAATTAATTTTTTTATGTAATAAAAAATAAAAAAAATAATTAACAATAAATCTAATATTTAATAATAAAATTCAATAAAAATCTAACATGATTAAATAAAGAAAATATTGAAGAAAAAAACCAAATAACCAATAACAAAAAGCTCACATGATGTATGATGCATGATGCCTTGAGAGAAACTCGAATGTCTAGACTAGGTTTTTTTCCATCCCTTCTTTTCTTTTCTTTTTTGAAGAAAAAGTTGATAAACAACTGGTTATATAGCAAATTAAATTTAATATTACTCTCACCAGTGTTTAAACTCACAATATTTGAATAAAACATGCCTATCAACTAAGCCACATACAAGGTTATTATTAAAGTAAAAAATTATATATATAATTGTTCTCTTTAATGTTAACCAGAATTGTTGAACCATAAAAAGCTAAGAAACAATTGATGCCAGAGATTATGTTATGATGATCATATATTTGGTTTCACATGACTAACAATTCATCTTAATCCATGTGCATTAATTGCGCGTACAAGATTGAAGATTGAACCCCTGCATGCACTTTCAGAGACAAAACACCTTTTAGTATCACGTAAAAGCTTGCTGGTTGATCATATTTATCTACATATCATAGATGAAATTCGTGCTTTGAATGAATTATAGAATATTATTGAAATGTGTTTTGATGCATTGAAGGCTAAATTTTACGTCTTAAAAGCTATTTCAAGTTATCCATTAAGACAAAAATTAATTCAAATTGCTTGGTGCACATTTTGCTTAAATATATTCAGAAGAAAGATATTTCTGATTGATTTTACAATATATAATAGAGAAAAAATTAAAGTTTTTCAACGAGAATGGTACTAACACGATGCAAGAATGCATTTAATTAGATATATCTCGACAAAAATAAAATATAATTATAGAATGAAATCAAATTTTATTATTAATAGCACTCTAATAGTAAAAAAAAATCTATTGGTGTGGTGTTTATTATATATTAAATTTCATTTCATTTAATTAGGTCGAATTTTTCTCTCTGAAAACAATTATAAATAAATAAATAAAATGGACAATATTCTTGTGATGAGGAAAATATTTTTCTATGTATATGTAAAGATGCAAAGAATATCTAAGAAAACAAAGTAATTTGAACACGGTTTCCATTTTGTTAAAGCAACAAACGTGGATCACAGCTAGGCATCACCAGTTAACAGCTCAACCGGGCAATGGCTCATCTCATGGAACCACATGGCGTTGAGATCATTACAGGGAACAAGTGAAATTGTACTGCATCGGATCTAAAACACTGGATTTTTGGACTGCAAACGGATATCTAAAATAACCTGATGTACAATAAAATGTGGATCACAGTTACTGATCATGTCCCTCCTTGCCGAGCCAAGCAAGGCTCAATGGCTCATGATCACAAGGACATTGAAACTCCTCGTTAAGTTAGGCATCTAGAAAGGAATTCATACCCAGCATGGCTTCTCTGTTAAGTCCTTTGAGAACACGTACCGGAACCTTGAACTGTAAGGTAACCACTCTACAACTTGAGATGCCTTTTTGTTTGATTTATGATCGATGCATTTCTGGATTGAATCACGGAGCTTATTGTCAACATTTTCGGCGACCCACTTGGGAAGATCATCCAAGTTGATTGAAGCTTCCTTAGCAAACCTTTCCAGCACCTTGGGTAAGAACACTTTTTTTGACTTCCTCACAACCACATTCGTTTCAAGAAACTCTCGTTTAGCGACTTCTAGTTCTTCTTTAACATTTGATGCTGTGTAGACTTTTAGCTGCAAATTAATGTGACAAGCAACAAGTCCTATCACTTGCTATGATATATCAGTTGGCAGGCAATGCGTTTTGCTAGATTATGCATATGACTTCAAACCTCAGGAACGTCCCCATGGGTTGGCTAGATGCTAAGAAATTGAATAAAAAAGTTTATTTAGGGTAGAAACTGAGTTCAGATAAAAACCTAGCTTTTCTGTAAATAGATGTTTCAGTGGACAACATAGCTCTAATCATTATATTCACCTTTACTTCTTCCATTATTCTGGGAACATTTCTTCAACAGCTGAAATTTCGTTTATAGGGTTTTTGCGTATAATTTTCTAGCTAATGCAGTCAGCCATTTTAGGCAGCACCGTTTAACAGTGCAAGTACCGGTATTTAAACATTAGACAGAAAAAGAAAAAGAAAAGAAAACATGCGGAACAAAGCTGCATAAATGCTGCAAATTGAAAAGGAAAAGACAATATTTGGGACACCATGAAAGAAACAGTTTGGATCAACCAATTTCAAAGCAGCATGTCAATTTCAAACTTGTAATTTATCCATTGCAACAAAATGAATACTTGTAAAAGAAAAAAGTAATGCATGTGAGGAGTTACCGCGGGATCAGAAAAGGCACCGGTGCAGAGGGAAAAGCAGACTAGTGCTTGGGCATCTGATGGACCAAATTTGGAACTAATAAGTTGCCTTTCTTCACCATATTTTTTCCGCAAGGCAGTGGAAAGAATGGTCTCAAACCACTGTAATCCATACAAAAGCAGATAAAAGTGTTTAGGGGAATTTCATTCCACCAAAGAAGACACGTTTGAGAAAATTAAAATATTAATACAACCGTTAATGATAGAGAAATAAGGATGTATGGATAATGAATCAAGTAAAACTACCTCAAGGACCTATTAACTCAGAAGTAACTGATGGATTCTTAACGCTTACAAGAGATAAGAATAAACTTCACTCTAATTGATCCAAAGCAGTAACCTAAGAATTTTTTCTTGATCAGATATGTGAGATTGAAAACTGAAATCTTGGCTTTTTGATAAGATGTGTGCAACCCAAAAAAGTGCAGCTGATCTTAGGTTAAAAGTGTAAACATGGCTTGTGGCGGAACAGCATGGTAAAGCCATTGGCATTCAAACAATAGACTGCAATCACCATGCAGCCCTTCTAAAGAAGGAGAAGACTCAGGTGTAAATTCTCAAGATGCCTGTAAAAAGAATCAAGTCTAATGCAATATCAAAATAAAACTGCACATATTAAGAGGTTCTTTTGGTAATGACTCTGATGTCTTCATGCAAGAGAAAAAACCATCAGATTCCAGGTAAGAAATCTTAAACGATAGATATGACGGACCAAGCAACGCCAGGAAAGAGCTCATAGGCTCAAATATATTCAATTATTGACAATTCCTAGACAGCGTTAGCCTAATCCACAGATTCATCTAAATGATGAAAGCAAAGTGCATACCCTTCCAACTCGGGGTGTACGGAGGCCAAATATTGACTGCTCTATGGAATTTGCACTAATGATATGGCCGCCAATGTTGTAAGCAGCCTGCACTATACAGAAAAGCCCATCAATTTTCATTCCCCATAAAGAGTATCCAACAATTTCGGAAAAAAGAAGAAGAAATGGGAGGAAGCCACAGAAACCACGCACAACACTTCATAGTTTCTCTCCATGTCCTAAAGTAGAACTTTGGTACATTGGTCCCACTACTAGTTACTCCAACAGGTTTAGATTAAAAGGACATGGTTTGACATTTAATTTCTATGCACCCACAACTCGACAATGGATGCAAGAACACTGTCCACAAAAGAGATTTATATGTAACGGAATTTCATAGACATTTTTTTGTTGCTTCTGCCGCCAATGGTGATCATCCACTGGAATTTACCTGAAAGATTTCTTTGAGCAAACCACTAGCATAATCAGAAACAAGACTGTGTGACGGATTTCTATACAAAGTGCAGTTTCACATGCTTAAGCTGCCAGTGCTGCTGTGATAACATTGCCACATGACTAACAGTCTATTAATTTGATTTCCGTCAATGGCCAATTGTACTTCGACATAAAACAAAAAAGTGCACTACCTTGTGAAACAAGGCTAACCTCCTAAGAGAGCTGTGGGGAATTCCATATGCTAAATGTGCCTGGCAAAGAAAAAAGAACATCTTATATAAAATAATAATTAGATAGGTAATCCAGAACAAACAACCAGTCATCCGATTATTACATGCATAACAAGCGAATTATACACATTGATCCAAAATGCAGTTTTCGCACTGTTTTCCATCCGAGTCACTGTCACCCTTTCCAGTTGCTCCAATAGAACTCTGAAATTGGAAAGATGAAAAAAAAATTATAGCTTCGCCCTATCATTTTGAGATAGAATCTACTTAAATGGCATGAGGATAGCATAAAAAACAAATCCAAGTGTGCCCGTAGTCCTATCTAAATATATTGCACCAAGAACCGGATTCCACTCTGGGTACTGTAACATTGTAGTAGATGCATGCGTGCATTATCCATATCCAAAATTTTTCAGCACTACATTCTATATGTGTCAGTCTTCTAACTCTAAAATTTTGTAGTTTCCAAGTATACATGCGAAAATACACAAAATACAGGGGAGAGGATGGGATGTTGCAAAAAATATCAATTTAAATCGGCAGAGTTACATACAGCATATAACACTTCATATTTTCTTGAGCAAGTATGACCTAAATTTAATTTGGGGTTGCAAACACTGAAGCTTAAACAGAGTATCCAAGGTTCTTCCAATTCATCTTCTAATGGACACATTCACTTCTGGAGGAGGAAAGGGATATATTGTTTTTTTTGTTCTCCTTTTTCATAACTAGGAATTGAAAACTCACCTATAATTGTTGATGGCATAAGATGCACGAGAGAACTGGCTTTTATCATTTGATATCCAAGATATTTCTACCATGGATTTGCAAGACCAATCTCGATCCTCTCCGACACCACGTCCGGGAAGTATAACATTTGTGGAAGACCTTGACAATAAAGGTGATCTGTTTTTTCCAGGAGCTACAGATTCTGCACTGCGGAGCCAGTAATATACTGCAGCCATACACCTGACCATCTCTTCAGACAACTTGCTGGGGCAATGATAAAGATGATCTTTCAGAGTTTGCAGCACAGAAGTTTTCTCTGCGGCTGGTACTCTCTCATGAACCTGGAAATAGTTGCAATGAAAAGGTTTAGAGTTTAGATAACAAATGGAATGACATGAAAAAAACACAGTAACCTGATTGCCTGAAGCAAAGGAAACTTTTACAACATATGCACGAAGAGCAAATGAACCCCTTTATTTCATTTTTCTGATCATGAAAGATCACGTGGAATAGATCAAAGACCAGTAACCAGAAGGGGAAAAAACATTTATACAAGTAACGAAGGGAAAGGTTAGAGAGTAATCTGTACAAATCAAATGTTCTAATTATGCTTCTCGTGATATTGATGAGCCGCTTATTTTATAAACATCATTTCAGGGGAAGAAAAAACATTGAATAACTACACTTACATACTTGCACATACATATCTTACCTTAACCAGGTTGTAACAGTTCTTCTCAGAATGAATGTCACTTTTTCCATGGGATGATGGAGCATCACTGGCTTTAGGGGTTCTTTTCCCTGACTCAGCTGGTGAAACTAGAGCTTGCAAAGGTCGTAAAGGGAACATTTTTGAGGAGCAGAAGGCACTTGAGATAACACTTGGGTGTTTCCTGGATGCATGCTTTATATGGGCAGGAGACGGCATACCTGAGTTTTGTTTAGATGGTGCCTGGCTAACACAACTTTCAAAAACATTCCTGTAGATGGAGAGCATTTGCTGCTCACGGTTTGCAACCTCTTCTTCTAGTAACTCAATCTCTGCAATCAACTCTTTTGTCTGGCACTAACCAATAATTTGCAGGTCATTTCCAAGCTCACCGTATCACAACTCGTGAATTTAATTGGACGAACATGAAGCAAATACATGTTGATCTAACCAACTTCGAGAATGCATGCGGTTGATAGTCAATGTATGGGAGAACAATGCATATGCTATCGAGCACAAAGCCTCAGCATTTTCAAAATGGAGCATCTCAAAACAATTAAACTATAACATATCCTGAACACTGAAATTGAAATGCACCACAGGTTTTGCTATAGTTGGATAGAAATCTTCTTCACACCTTGGTATAACTTCGTATTGTTTTTGCATCCATATGTTAATTAAAATATGAAATCACGTTTGTCTTTTTGATATTAGTTGCTCCAAATTCAATTGAGTTCGGAATTCATCCTCTCAAAGATGAAGTTACCTGAGTAGAAAAATGCCTATGACCAGGAGATAAAGTACTAGAAACTCGGCCCATTGATTTCTCGAGCACCATGCGAATAGATTTCTCCTGCTGCAATCGTAATTGCAGCTGCTCAATCTGCAAGCCAGTTTTGTGGATAAAACCAGATTCAAACTTACATACATAAAGGAAGCAGACATCTAATTCAGTGCTTACATCTTTTTCCAAGGAGGCTCGGTGGTTAGATGAAGCATTTTTGTCGTTACAAATGGGGTAATCATGGAGAGGACTTTGTGTTCTATGAGCCCTTGTTGACGGTGGCAACATCTGTTATATTCAGGGGAAAAACTGGTGGTAAGCTATCTCGTTGTATTTTCCTTAAAATGCATGGTTCTAAGCTTTGATCATCTAACAAGTTTAATTTCTCCGTAACTTGCAAGTAAAAACGATAACATGGGACTAAAACAAAACAAATTAAAAGTGGGAAAACTTTCAGTCTCACATGAATTTCATTCTGGTCTTTCTTTAAGGAATGCAAAACTCGACCCCCTGAAATGACTGAGTTCCTTTCAGATGCACTGAAATGAAATGCCAGAAGGTGAAAAAGATGAATAAGATCATTGCATTATTTAATATATTGAACATATAAAATCATAACTGCATTGATTGCAGAAATCATTTTTGTGGTAAAGCTACCTATCATTCATAGGATCATTCCGATAGTCCTATGTTTTTCATTTTAAAACCGCTGAGATTTCAAAGGAAAACTAGAAACTGGAAAAACTATCAAGTCAAGACAAAGTGAAAGAGCGTATCTTGTTGTTGCCATCTATCATTCCCTTTCCAGTGCCTGAAGAAACTCATTGATTCTATCACTTACCTTCTTAGAGTTTATTGTGTGGAACATACAATTAGCCCTTACCACTAATAAAAACCTTCATAGTAATTAGCTCAAGCGAACTCAATTATTCCTGGTCCCTACAACAAGAGAATATATGTTTCCTTTTCCATCATTAATCAACTCTTATATCCCAAAATTTCCATTCCATCGATGAAGTTGAACTTAAAATCTTCTTATTCATATCCGAACCCACACCAAAATTCAAAAGATCATCTCCTTCCCCAAATTCAATTTTCTGGAAAAAAAAAAAAAAGAATACCAAGAATCTAAGACAAGATCTTTCAATACACTAGCCAGCTTTGACTCAGCATGTCATGGACAACAATGACTATTAACAAATGACAAATAAAAAGAAGAAGCAAAAATAGTAAACTATATATATATATATTTAAACCATGCCTTTTAGAGCGCCTGTGTTGTACATGACTGCGCGGAGGTGGCCAAGAGCCTCCATTCTCTCTATTTTGGGCTCTTTCTCCATCCCCATGTACACTCAAACCATCCATTTCACTATTCCTCATAAACGCTCTATTTTGGGCTCTTTCTCCATCCCCATCTACACTCAAACCATCCATTTCACTATTCCTCATAAACGCACCACAAAATGGATACTAACATGTAACAAATAGTGTAACTCGAAATGGGAAACAGGAGTTTGGAAAGATGTTTTGAAATGGGCATTTATGATTGTATAAAGATGAAACTTTGAAGGCGGAAACTAAATAATACTAGAATTACTGTGCTCATCAAACAGTTACTACCACAAACAATTTGGGGACCATGTATATAGTTTTCTGCAACATAATTCAATTCAAGCACTTTCTTGTTGTTGGGTGCATTTACTATATGACTGTCTCTATATTTATTTCACCTGATCATCCTGTCTCTCACTGCCTACGCAGTGCAGAGGACCGTTGGGAGAGGCCTGAAAAAGGACTACGGATTGTATATTTTTTTCTTTTTGAAATAGAACACGTCGATGCGGTGATTTTCAGTAGATTATTTTTTAAAATATTTTTTATTTAAGAAGTTATTAAAAAATATTTTTTAATTAATTTATTTTTTATATTAATACATTAAAATTATTTAAAAACATTAAAAAAAAAATTAAATTTTAACAAAAAAAAAATTAAAACTAACACCTAAGCATTTTATCTCAAAATAATTATTTCTAGTCCATGGGCAAACCAATTTTTTTAATTTGTAAAAAAACAAAATATAAAAATTTTATTTTAATGTTATTAAACTCAAACTATATAAAAATTATCTTATATGTATTGGTTTATTTAATAGGTTTAAAAAAATCTAAATCATTAGCTTTTATTTTTAAAAATTAATGTTGATAAAATAAAAAAACACAAAAAATAATAAAACAAAAAATAAAAAGAAATATTACACCACATCAACTTTTAACACTCATAACTAAGGGTATTAGACTAGAAATATTATACATGAAAAACAAAAGATAAAACTCAATCTTTAGTAAACTTTACATTGAATAATAAATTATCACTATTATTATTATTATTATTATTAATATCATTATAATTATTATTATTACTGATACTACTACTACTTACTATTACAAACATTACCATCATTTTTATTATTATCTCTTCTATTACAATTATTATTATCACTATTATTACTATTTTTAATAATAATAATAATTATAAAATTATTAATACTATTATTATCATTATTAATATCTTCACCATCACCATCACCACTACCACCAATATTATTATTATCATTTGATTATTACTACTATTACTATTATTAATACTATAAATTATTTTATTATTATTATTATTATTATTAGCCCTATCAGGATTATTATTATCCATTATCGTCATCATCACTATTATTAATTAATATCATAACCACCATTGTTACAATCATAATAAATTATTATCATCATCATTATCATAGCTACTAACATTATTATTTGTTACTATTTTTATTATCATTCATATTATTATTATTATTACTATTATTATCACAATAATTACTATCATTCGAATTATTATTATCATCATAAAAAACTATTATTGCTACCACATTTATTATTATTATTATTATTATTAATACTATTATTATTTTTATTGTTACCACTATTATTATTGTTGTTGTTGTTGTTGTTACTATTATTATTATATTTATTATCATTAATAATATTATTATCACCATCATTATCATTATCACCATAATAATAAACTATTATTATTACCATTATCATTACCATTATTATCACTATTATTAATATTATTAGTATTATTTTTATTTTTATTATTACTATTACTATTACCATTATTACAACTACAATAATTATTATTAATAGTATCATTATTATCACTACTACTACTACTATTACTATAACTATTATTATTATTAATATTAATAAAATCATAAAAATCATAAACTTGATTTGAAAGATAAAATTAAAAACTATAAAAATTTTAACAAAAAAAGCCATGTAAAAAACAAATGAGAAATCAAAAGTAGAAACACCAAATCAAAAAATATTATATATACAAGTTAGAATTAAGAGATTAAGTTGTAGCCTACCTTAAATAGGATATTTTAAAGTTATGTTCTTCTTTTTTTTTAGCATAACTAATCTCTTACTTAAAAATATTTAAGATATTAATTAGGATTTTTAATAACTAAAAAAAACTAGATAACAACATATTTTTTTTATTTTAGCTTTATTTATATATATTAGTTCAACAAGATATCTTCCGTCACAAAATGTTCTGCAATTTAAGTTTAAGCTTTATTTATTAAATTTTTAGGATAATATACTCAATATGCTTTAGACATATTTTATGCTTATTAACTTAAATATATTAAGGTGTGTTTATCATTTACATGATTTATGTTTTATACATGTATATATATATATATATATATATATATATATATATATTATTTTACAATTCATACACCATCCATCTTATTTATTCATTATTCTTTGAATTGAATATTATTTTACACTTATGGCCTTACCACATGACATCTTCCTCACAACTTTTTCTTAGTTATCATTGATAAATTAATGGTTCCGAATAAATTATACTTCATTCTAGTATTTATATTACCCTATATTCTTGTTCAAAATTTATATAATCATGATTAGTAGTCAATAAATTTTTTTTCAATTTATATTATTTATACCTTGTAGGTCTCAAGATAACCTTTTAAAGTTTATTTTATAAGATAATGAGAAGTTGTTAAGGTAACCTTTTAAAGTTTATTTTATGAGGTAATGAGAGATGCTTTTCAAACTTTTTTTTTTTTTAGGTCTATAGTAACCATATCTTTTTTTTTCATTCTTCTCGTCTTTGAATTCAATGCCAACTTTTTCAAATAACTAGATTCGTTGCGATAATTTATTACCCTTCACATTTGATATTTGTTCTTTTTATTATTTTTTATTTTATTTTAAAAAATTTATAAAGTTATAAATGTTTTTCAATCTCACTCCCTTTTAATTTTTAATCTTTAAGATTTGGTCATTATAATTTTTATTTATTTTTAATAAGCTATAAAATTATATTTTTTTTTCAATTTCATCCATTTTCATTTTCTTATCTCTCAAACTTGATCCTTAATTTTTTTTTATTATTTATTTTATTTGAAAATATTTTTTAGGTTGTTTTTTTCCTATCAAATTTGATTTTTATTTTTTTTATTGCTATTTTTTTATAGATTTTTTAAATTGATAATTTTTTTTCATGATTTCATCATTCAAAATTGAATTGGTTGGAAATTAAATTTTTTAATTGGACTTGGTTCAAGGATTTCATGATTTTCATAGTCATGGGGTTTGGAGGTTAACCTGAGTTAACTTATATCTTTTACATTGCTTTTTCGAATTAAATTTTTTTTTCTCCTTCAACATTATGTTGTTTAATAATTAAGCTTTATAATATTATTTAATTTGCTTTCAAACATGTCTACCCTAGTATCACGACTAGATTTGAGATTTTGTATTTTGACCTAAGTGGGCTCGGATTGACCCTTTTTTTTTGTGAAGTTATTATATTCTCATTTGATTTATCAAGATTTAATATTTTAATTTTTTTCTATTTTTTCTATGAGATTATATAAATTTTATGTCCATAGTCACAAAGGTTACAAGTTAATTTTATTTAACTAAGTTTTTTCTTGTTTTTTTCCTCTTCATCATTAAATTGTTTAATAATCTGAGTTGACTTAGATGAAGGTCTTTTAACATTATATTTATTGTTTTTTTTAATATTATTGTTGTATTAGTATTTTAATTATATTATTTAAATTATAAATTGAAGATTTTAAGATTTTTTTAAAATTGAAAAAGCATTTTACCCGCTGCTAATAGCAGGCTAGAAATCTAGTTTTCCTCTGTTTTGGAAAGACGGACATGGCCAAGGTCAACCCATAGTTCCTCTATGAAAAAAGTTGTATTACCACTGAAAACCTTTATAAACATTTCTCAGATTATATATTAAGTTTTCCTCCATGCTTATAAATATCGGCGTGGCTTCACAATACCAATCGATAACCTAGTCCTGTACTGTACTCAAAACGAGAGACAATCACAAATCGAGTCCACACATATTATAAGTTCATGTGCTTGTTTTATTAGGGGCTAATCTGCAAGATCGCTATCCAAGGAATTACTAGATTGAGTGCATAAAAGCAGCCTTACCTTCTCACATGTTTTATTGAAACTGGTACTCCGGGGACCATCTTCGGCGACAGAGGTCATGTCCAAGAAGCCTAGCCGCTTCTATAATCTTTGCCTGAGCTTCCAGGCTCGCATGGCGTTTGAGCGACGAAAGCAGGAAGGTGCCCAGTCTAACCTGAATTTCTTACGCTTCTTCATTAATGGAGTGGAAAAGATTGGAAGCTGATTGGCTCTAGGAGTGGCCCACCACCGACCATGCCGTATAGTAGATGAGAAGTTAAGGAGTACCTTGTCTGAGATGATGTACACAATAAATACATTAGACATGCAAAAAGATACACTTATGATGAGTATCTATTCTGAATTGCATGAATATCCAAAAAGAGAAATATATAGATAGGTCTATCAGTGAAGAAATATTATACTTTTTTATATTTTAATCATATTTATAACAATAAAAAAAATCAAAATACAAGATAAATCAAAAATGAATTTGCCATATCAATGATTCCATAAGCTCAAATATGAGATTTCAATCTAAATAAATCTTTTTATTTATCACATATGTTGCTATTCCCTGGGCTAACAAAAATTTTATGAACAAATCACGTACGCCTTTTTTTCTTCAAGGATGAACCTTGTAAAGTCTTATCATGTCTGCCTTTTGGCTCCAATCGTCGATAGAAATATGTTTTTTTTTTTTAAAAAAAAAAAACTTAGATAGAAGTGCGACTTGCCAGGTCTGCTTAGCTCTAAAGAAATATGGTTACATTTCTATTAATTTTATTTTTTAGTTTTTGCAGTTGGAAAGTATTTTTATAAAATTTTAATTTTTTTTCTTGTTTTAAATTAATTTATTTTATAATTCAGATTATTTTAATATAATGATATCAATAATAAATTTTAAAAAAATAAAAAAAATATTATTTTAATATATTTCAAAATAAAAAATACATTGAAAAAAATTAAAAAAAGTTGCTATTATAATACTAAACGGGCTCTTAGTTATTTCTCCAAACATCTTATCACAATCTTTTTATTATTTTAATGACTAATCTGATCTTTTGGATAATTAAAAAGATACAAAAATATTTTCTTTTTTCCCCTTTTCTAGCTACAACATAGAATTTAATATCAATTGCTAAAATTTTATATTTTTATAAAACATATATAATAATTGAATAAATTTATGGGTCGGGAGGCACGAGGCCTGAATACGAACAGCCGGTTGCCCAGGACCAAGAACTTGATTGCAGAAAGACTTATTTTACAGACACGTTCAGGTTCTTGAAGATGGTATGCACATGTTTCCAACCTTTCAAGCTATTTAGCCGAGTTCGAAATGACAAAGAGAAAAGGCCAATTAACATTGTCAACGGAGATCATATCAGTCCATATATTTCTAAAACTAGAGTTATAACTTTAAATATTTTATAAACAGCAATATTCCTATAATTAATCGACCTTTATGTTGAACCATTTAAACTGCAAATATGAATTAATTAGAAATCACTATAATTAAATGAGATTTACTACCTAAAATGTGGTTTTTCTTTAAAAAAAAAATCCGTAGTATTTGTAGTATATATATACTCGTATTGGATATAAAAATATTCGTGTTCAAATATGATTAAAATGCCTTTAAATCTAGAATATTTCTAAGTAGAATTTTAATTTAAAATAACTCGTTACAAAGTTCTAATACAAAGAAAACATAAATCAAATACCATTGTTCTTAATGACATGTGATAATCACTACTTTCTACCATTTTTATTTGTGTATTTTATTGAAAGAAATTCTGATTTATGGGCAATTCATGATAAGAAACTGAAAGCAGATAGTTCTGATGATGATATCAAAATGGCTCAAATGGGTTGCTCCATTGCAAATCGTGAAGAGTGCATGGCCTGCACAAGTTAAAGGTTTGATTTAGGAGCTAGAAAAGATGTGATTACGGTTCTGGCTCTTCTGGATGCTAGAAGACGCAGGAGGATTATGATATGGTGGCTAGGCAACCTCTGTTAGGTGTTGCTTTCAGAGGACTTTTGTTTATGGGTTAAATCCAACCCAATACAATTACACACACACAGAGACGTCCGTTTAATGTTTGTGTAGCGTAATCCTGCTACCAATGGTTAAATGTGCTAAGCTCGTGAATTTGATTGCTGAAGCTGCATTTTTTTTTTAGATTAATGTGGATATCCGGGCTAGTTTATGTACACAATGATTAATTTTATGGATTTTGAAGTTAATGACCATATAAGCTTCTAGTGGTTATTATATGAGTAACCAAAGACTCGAACCTGAGACCATAAAAAAAATAAACTTCTTGATTCCAAATCTTTATTATTTGATCACTAGCTAGATAGTTATTGAAGCTGCACTTTAAATGTGTTAAATAGTGTTTTCAATTTCGGTCGGAATAAAATAGAATTGACAGTTACCTACACAAAAAATGGGGTATGTGATTTCAACGAGGAGTACAATTTGGCAATGTGGACATTGATAAACAAGTAAATTATTGAAAGAGAATTGTCAGAAACCAAACTAGCTGTAATCAACAATTTATTGGGTTAGGAATTTGTTTCTGAAAGCCGTAGACATGAAGTTTAGTAACGACAACTTTCTTGAAGCAAAATAAAACAACTTGAAAATTTATTTGTATCGTTAAAAAATTTATTCGCCAGTCAAATGTCTCAACTTTTTTTTTTTTCAACTTGATTTTGTGAGAGGGAGAGTAAATCATACAATATTGAAAAAATAAAGAAAGCTTACATATACACATTAGATACAGGTAACGACAACTTTCTTGAAGCAAAATAAAACAACTTGAAAATTTATTTGTATCGTTAAAAAAGTTATTCGCCAGTCAAATGTCTCAACTTTTTTTTTTTTCTCAACTTGATTTTGTGAGAGGGAGAGTAAATCATACAATATTGAAAAAATAAAGAAAGCTTACATATACACATTAGATACAGTGTGATGTGGGATGCCAAAGCAAACAAATGGGTTCCTGGGATAGATAAACTTCACTCCAAAATTCTATTGCAAAGTTAGAAACACATTAGATACAAGTCCTACTTCATCACTGATTTCTTGACCACAAACAGTTCCTTAAGTTTTTAATCTGCTGTGCCAGATGAGTTCCTTAATCGTTACATATACACACCATCGATAATTGATCGTCTCTCTGTTTCAGGATTAATGGAGAAACAATCTTCGCTCTGTCACCATCTTTCTTCAATGGCAAGGCTCTGGCATTGATTGATCAAGAAAGCGTTGAATGTCACGTTAAAACATGAAAACAAAGAAGCCAATGCACCTGCAAAACCCTGAAACTGAAATTCGTTGAGAGTGAAAGATTCAACTGCTTTGAGCCTTTCTTGTCAGTATCCAATTGGCAAGATCAAGAACCAAGAGCAAGCCAAATCAGTTTCAGTGCTAGCTAGAAAAAATAAGCAGAGGAGCCCAAATCAAAACCATCCGGTACCATATCTGAGACTGGGGGCATCCTGCTAAAAAGTGGACTGTGCACATACTCTCCAGAATCAAACGCGAAATACGAACCACTACTACTCCCCACTGACTCAAACCCGCTAGTCATTGTTGTCTGGTCCTCAAAACCCATCAAACCCGAAGTTGACGAATCAGTCCAACTACATTGACTCATATTATAATCCGAACTGTGAGATATATTGGAAGGAAACTCATGAGGAAGCAAATTGTTTTGAATAGCATGTTTTAGTTGTTGATTATAGGTATTATTACTGGAGCAGCTCCAAAAACCTCCACCAGATTTCATTGAAGAAAACCCCTCTTCCAAATGGCATTGGGAGCTAACATCCTGGTTGAAAACGGGAGTCGAGTCCGGCTGATGATCATGAGAGGGAGGGACATTGATGAATAATGAAGACAAGTTGTTGTTATTATCACTATGTTGCTCGTGTTGCTGTTGCTGTAGAGATTGTTGTTCGTCAGGGGAAATAATGGATGTGACAAAAGAACCAGCAGGCATGTCAGAGTAAACAAAGTTTGTGCGAGCACGAGAACCACGCATGGAGCGAGCGGCTCTGTCATAGGCCAAGGCAGCTTCCTCAGCAGTGTCAAAGGTGCCTAGCCAATGCCTTTCCTTTGATGAAGGGTCTCTTATCTCTGCTGCATATCTTCCCCATGGCCTTCTCCTAACACCTAGAAACCTTAATCCAGTACCTGGTTCCTGCTGTACTTGTTGAGGTTGCTTCTTTTTTCTGTTTGATGAAGATGGATTCATGCTGCCAAGGTTTCTTTTTTTCCTTTCTAAGATGAAAGAGAGGAAGTTAAGGAACTAGAAAGAGAATTTGCAAGAGTGATGCATGTACTTCCTTTTCTCTCTCTTGACTACTGGGTTGGTCGATGTCGTCTTGTTGCCTCTCGTTGTTCAGGTCAGTGGTTTATATAAGAGCGCATGCTCATTCCTCTTTACAGAATTTGCCCTCGATATCTTCAGTTTTTCCTAACATGTCTTCGTCTAACAAATGGGCCTGCTCGTAAATATAAATATATATATATATATATATATATAAAGAAGTAAATATAATTATTCAATGAAATTTCTATTTGTTTGTTTGTAAGGAGAGAAAAACTCATATACAATCGTAGTTGTTTTTGAACTGATTTTTAACTTTAAATTGTTATTTTTAGATTGTAGTAATATTTTAATATTAAAAATAAATTTTAAAAAATATATATTATTTTGATGTATTTATAAAATAAAATAAATTTTATTATATTTTTTAGACATGTCTTAAAATTTAGGTCAAGAGGAATCAATTCCAACTAAATCAATATCACATATTTATTTAATTTATGATGCTTATAAATACAAACTTAAATGTAATGTTATTTTTTACTATTAACTTGCAGTAATCAATAATTATATGAAAAAATCTAAATAAAAACACTTGTATATATTTTAAAACTAAAACATAGCCTAACGAGGTTTCAAATTTTAATTGTCAATGGTCTTTCTTGAGAGTTCTTGAAAAGCCATTTGTTTAATTTTTTAGCCAGGATATAATATGTTGGAATATTTTAGAAATCAAATAAATATAAATTTATGTAGTTTGATAAATTACCTACTCCATAAAATTACTAGTTTATATTAATCAATTAAAGAAGTAATACAAACAAAAAAGAGAAGAAAAAACTCTTCTCTACTCGCTCTCATTCAAGTTCTTTCTATCTTCTACACTCTTTGTATTCTACCCTATACTCAACTCTTCACTGAGTATATTTACACACACAATAAGCTAGGAGCAAAGGTCATGAATGATGTCATGATTTATGTCTTAAATTAAGCTTCCATTAATTGCTAAGTGAGAGATTAATTATTCTTACTTGTATATAATGGAGGTTGGACATTGTTTGTCTCCATTACTAACAATCTTCTACTTGGAGACAAATAATAAAATTATCTTTTATCCTTGAAGACCAACCGAAGTTTTACATAACTTCAGTTCATCAAGCGTAACTCCTTTGATTAACATGTCAGTTAGATTCTTGCTTCCACATACCTTTTCTAGCATCAGTTGCTTATTATCTAGCAATTATTAGATGAAGTAATATTTAATCTGAATATGCTTAGTCCTGGAGTGAAATGCTGGATTCTTAGCAAGGAATATTACACTTTGGTTGTTGCTATATAAAATACCATTTCCATTTATATCGCCTAATTCTTTTAGGAAACTCTGCAACCATATGATCGTTTTTGCAGATTCTAAGACTGCAACATATTCAGCTTCTGTTGTTGAAAGAGTGACGATCTTTTACAAGGTAGAACTCTAGGAGACTATAGAGCCTTCTAGAGTGTGTGTGTGTGTGTGTGTGTGTGTGTGTGTAGTGCTCTTTCTGCTATCAACATCTCTTGCTAGATTAGCATCTACAAAACTTTCAAGTTTCAAACCACCAACTGTGAAGGTAAGACAAGTCTTCAAGGAACCTTTTTAAGTATCTTATGGTCCATTTTATCGCCTCCCAATGCGGCTTTCTAGGATTACTTATATATCGGCTTACAACTCCCATTGCATGGGCAATGTCTAGTTTGGTACAGGCTATAGTATACATCAAAGAACCGATAATTAAGGAGTATAGAATCTTATACATGTATCCATATTCTAGTTTAGTTTTTGGCCACTGATCTTTGTTGAGTTTGAAATGATTCCTCAGAGGTGTATTTACTAGTCTATCATTATCCATATTAAACCTGCTGATAACCTTCTTGACATACTCTGTTTGTGAAAGCTTTAATATCCCTTTGTTTTTATCTCTGATGATTCGCATGCCAAGTATTTGTTTAGCAGCTCCCAAGTCCTTTATTTTAAATTGTTTTGACAAGTGTTGTTTCAACTTGTTAATCTCTTCAATACTGAATCCTGCAATCAATATATCATTTACATATAATAGTAAAATGATATAGGAGTTGTTAAAATATTTAGCATAGCAATAATGATCAGCTTAGCATCTTGTATAACCTGAATTACACATAAAGTTGTCAAACTTCTTATACCATTATCTTGGAGCTTGCTTCAAACCATATAGGCTTTTCTTTAGCTTGTAGACTTGGTTTTCATTTCCTTGTATTGCAAACCCCTCTAGTTATTACATATAAATGTCTTTCTCCAAGTCACCATGAAGAAATGATGTTTTTATATCTAGTTGTTCAGTATGTAAATTTTATGTAGCTACTATCTTTAGAACAATTCTGATTGTTGTGTGCTTCACAACTGGAGAAAATATCTCAGAGTAGTCAATCCCTTTCTTTTGTTGAAACCCTTTTATAATAAGTCTTGCCTTGAACTACTTATTTCTATCATGATCGGTTTTTACTCTATAAACCCATTTGTTTTGCAAAGCGTTCTTTCGTTCAAGTAGTGTGGTTCGCTTTCAAGTTTTGTTCTTTAACAAAGAATTCATCTCATCCTTCATGGCTAACTCTCACTTGCTTGGGTTTTCATCTTGTAATTATTCTTTATAAGTTTGTGGTTCACCACTATCTATCAACAGAATATAATTCAGTAGAAGTGTGAATCATTGTAGGGGCTTTACAGTCCTCGAAGACCTACGAACATAAACAATAGGTTCTCTTGACTTCGTATCTTTCTATGTAGTAGTGGGTACAGATGTGTTTCAATCTTCTTGTAGAGACTCTAGAATTTTATTCTGCTCGGTAACATCAGGAAGCCTTTTTAATCTTATAAATTCAGATTTTTATTGACTTGTATCTGAATTAGATTAGCCATATCTATTTCTATATTTGATCTGTCTTTATACAAAGCTTTGTAATTAAAAATCACACTCCTACTTTTGATATTCTTTCTATTCTAATCATCCTAGAACCAAAATCCAAATTCTTCATCTTCATAGCCAATGAAGAAACATTTCTTGGATTTGACATCTAACTTATTACGAGCATCAGAATCTATATGCACACAAGAAATAAACCCAAAGACTTTTAGGTGAGAGAGTTATACTTCTTTTCCTCTCTATACTTCATCGGGCAATCTAAACTCCAAAGAAATAGATGGTCCACGGTTGATCAAGTAAATTGTAGTATGAACTGTGTCAACCCAAAATGTTTAAGGTAACTCTAAATGCAACCTCATGCTTCTAGCTTATTTATTGATGGTCATGTTCATCTGTTCAATAATGTTATTCTATTGTGGTGTTCCTGGAATGGTCTTTTCCATTCTGATACCATTGAGAGTGCTATACTCTTTGAAACCTTCATCAATGTATTCTCCTTCATTATCATATCTCAAGCATTTTAGCTTTAAACCTGATTCAGTCTTAACAATAGCCTTCCATTTCTTGAATGTTTCAAACACATCATATTTATTTTTTGAAAAGTAGACCCATACATTCTTGTTGAATTATTAATGAAAGTTATATAATACCGAGAACCTCTAAGAGATGCTACTAGAAAAGGTCTTTATAAATCTATGTATACCAGTTTTAACTTTATTGGTCTTAAGGTCTTGCCAACCTTTAAAAAACTAAGCTTCTTCTGTTTTTTAAAAACTTAACTTTCACATATGCTAGATCAATATTTTTTAACTCTGGTTGTTTTCCCTTCGACTATCTTTATCCTTTTTTAACTCATATAGCCGAGTATACAGTGTCGTAACTGTGCTTGATTTTCTGCTTTAGTAGAGGTAATGATGTCTGCAAATCTTATGATCATAATAAGGTACTAGTTTTCTTTCCACGAGCCAAAATCATTACTCCCTTCAATACTTTCCATGTACCTCTAGAAAAAAGAATTAAATGGCCACTATCGTCAAGATGTCCAATATAGATCAATTTCTTCTTTAATCCAGGAACATGTCTTATATTTTGTAAGTTTCATATAGCTCCATTTATCATCTTGATTTGCACATCTCTTATGCCTTTGATATTCATTGGTTGTCCATCGGTCAGATAGACTATAGCGTAATCTCCAGCGATATAGTTTTGCATCATTTCACGGTATGGTGTACAGTGAAATGAAACATTAAAATCAAGAATCCAATCATCAATTAGACTTTATACAACAAGAATTAAAGCATCTTGTACTTTATTTATGGTAGCATTCATAGAGTCAGCTTAAGATTTTTTTAGTTTTGTGCAACTCCTCATATAATGATCAGGTTTGCCATAATTCCAACTTTCAACCTGTTTTCTAGGTTCAGACTTGTTTTTACTTTTGTATCTTGATTTTGATCTGCCTCTAGATGAGCCTCTATCATGTCTCCTCTCTCGAGTGTTAATGTTGAGGGCTGGACTTGAACTTGAATTTGAATTTTTGCCTAAGTCTTTTCTTCATACTTCTTCAGCTAAAATCAAATCTCGAATGTCATCATATTTTAGTTTGGATTTTCTAGCTGAGTTATTCATGGTTGTTCTCATACCTTCCCAAATATTTGGAAGTAAAGCTAGTAAAATGATTACGCGAATCTCATCATCAAACTCAATCTTAACAGATGACAATTAATCTGTGATGGTATTGAAGTTGTTGAGATGTTATGTAATAGAAATGCTTTCTGTCATCTTCAAATTGAACAACTTCATCATCAAGTACACTTTATTATTTGTTAAGGGCTTCTCACACATCCTAGACAAGGCTTCCATTAATTTTGTAGTGGATTTTTTTGTTGTAACATTATAAACAACTTTTCTTGATAAGCATAGCTGGATAAGGCCTAAAACCTGTCTATTAAGAATTAGCCAATCATCTTCTTGCATACTCTCCAGTTTGTTCCCCAATAAAGAAAGATAAAGTTTCTTTCCATATAGATAGTCTTCAATTTATATTTTTCAATATCCAAAATTTTTCCCATCAAATCTTTCAACTCCAATAGCCTTTATTTTATCTGTCATTTTTAATACTTTTTAGATTTGAATATGCCAAATCTGACCTTACAGATATGTTCAGAATGGCTAAAAAAGTTGGAAACGACACTGAAATCACCTAAATTAGACTTTGGATGACTTAGATTTTATCAATAAAACTTTTGGATCACTAGATGGTGCAGATAAAGCTGCGTGTCAGCTAGAATAATGTCTAAGGCGCACTGGATCAAAACCTAATATGTTAACTTAGCTATAATGATGTGTCAAACACGTAAGCAATAAAGGTCCCACAAATGATGATGTTGCAGATCCACATAGATTTCTAGCTGACGTGTTGGTGATGATGTGTTAGGTAGTGTGGTTGATGACTGTATAGAATTGTTACTATAGCTATTGACATGGTGGGTCAACCCGATTCAGTTGCAAGATTTGCACAAAGAAGGAGCGTGTGGTACATCAATACGCATGCGCAATCTTGATGTAGGCGTGTATGGGCCCTTACGGGCATGCAGCACGTCAATTCTTCACCAGGTTTTCACCAGTGGATTTGTCTTGTCTTTCCCTACATGATGGTATGCTTAAAAACACATTTTAAGAACTTTGATTTATAGGTTTGGATCAAACACCCTCTTTTTCAAGAACAAGCTCTAATACTAGTTGTTAGGACATTCCAGAAATCAAACACATATAAATTTACATGGTTCAGCAACTTACCTACTCCACAAAGCTATTGGTTTGTATTAATCAATCAGAGAAGTAATACAAACAAAGAGGAGGAGAAAAAACTCTTCTCTACTCATTCTCACTCAAGCTCTCTCTCTTATTCACTCTCTTTGTGTTCTACCATATACTTAGCTCTTCAATGAGTATATATACACACAATAAGCTGAGAGCAAAGACCATAAATCATGCCATGATTTATGTCTTAAATTAACCTTCATTATATACTAAGCGGGAGATTAGTTATTTCCACTTGCATATAATAGAGGTAGGGTATTGTTTCTCTCCACTTCTAACACAATAATCTTGTAATATTGAGAAAAAGTTAAGGGGCTTGGTTGATACTTGATTTTATAAAATAAAATAAAATTCAGCTTTTTTAGAATAATTAAACATTAAAAAACCAAAATAAATAAATATGAGGGCTAAGTTAAACAAATGTAACACACGCACTCAAGTAAAAGATGTTTGTTATGTTTAGGCGGCATCTCTTGGTGGCCAAAAGTCAACTTCTACAGTGGCATTGGAAGTAGGATGTGTATTTCTTCCATTTAAGATAATGTGTGGTGGCAATAGAGGGTTAATTTGGTGCCAACAACCTATATTTCTTCTAATCTTAATTCTCTTTCTCCTTTCCTCTGTATTTGAGCTTAGCCTATCAAAATTTAAAAGTATCCTATAATTTTATTTCTGTATTAAATTTGATACTTAATCATTTGATTTTTATTTGTTTAGTTATTAATTCCTTTTTGAATTGATTTTTTTTATTTTCTTCCTTCAACATTTGATTTTGTTAAGAATTAAACTTTTAATTTTCTTTCTTTATATAGGTTATCTCATTCTCATTTAATTTTTTTTATTATCAAATAAAATAATGAAGATCTTGTAAGAATATTGAGAGAATATCTTTGTATGATATTGACAAGTGCTTAATTTTGATAGTTAATCATTGTTATTTTTTTAGTTTAATTTATTTAAATTCATTATTTTTTTTAAAAAATTATTATTAAATTAGCCAAATTTTATAAACCAAGGTAATTCAATGATCTAGAACTGGAGTCTTTCTGGAATTTTAAAAAAACTCAAACATTGCTTAAGTTTTTTTTTTAATTTTAGGAAAAGTTTTATCTAGCTATCGTGCGATATAACATTGTCTCCCAATCTAGTAAAACCAGGTTTTTGATTTTCTATCACCAAATGGCCTTGTCGAAAAATAAGATACTGAATTCAAATGATTGGGATAGATCATAGAATATAGCAAGTTAAAATGAGAAAAAATATATATATAAATGGTCAATATAATTACATATTTGGAGGCCATATAAGCATGTTCTCTTGGATACCATGTTAATTATTAATCTTCAATCAGAGTAATTTATTGGTGTTAACAATTAATTTTCACAAATGTCCATTTATGGACATCGCAAACAGTCCAAAGTTCTTACATGTGCTGTATCAAATCATGCATGAAAGAGGAGAAGCTAACCATGGACACTACACAGAATCTAGTAGTAAGATATAGAATCACTAATTAATGGGAGTCTCAACCAAATTAAAAGGTTCATCATTTAAAGTTCAGGTTCACATTTCAGGGGCCACTCATGATAACAGCATGCGGATGGAGGGAGCTCAGGTGCCTCTCCTCAGATCAAGACATACATGTGAAAACAAATAAACAAAACAGTCTACATGGCCTCTATAATTACTTCATCTCTTCAAAAACTTGAGAATTAATATGCAGCTTCTTCACTGTTGATATAAACAATCAAGTTCTTAATTTCTTTCTTTTGAACAATCATATTATCGGTTGATATGATCAATCATCAACCGTTATCACAAATACTTTACACAATATTGAAGTATGACCGAGCCCCTCCACGATGCAGCGTATGACTCGTGATTTTCTGGTAGAAATAGTAATTAAAAGTTGTCTTTACGAAACTGAGTTTCTCTCAGAGAAAAAAATGTAGATGATATATAATGAAGGCAATCATTAGAATAGCATTAATCCCACATGCCAAACACAACTTTCTTCAATATTTTGATTTTGATGTTGAGCCAGGCCTCCCAACTGTCAGAGTATCTACATTTGTTCTCTATAATAGTCCAAATTTAAAGTCTCGGGAGGGGCCATGAAGATGATGCTGATAAGTGCATTGCTTTGGACTGCCATTATCATGTGGGTCACAAGGACTATCATTGCATGATCGCTCTTGAAAAGCATCAAGGGTTGGCTATTAAGGCCTTTCTAACGTTGGATCTTGGAATATAGTCTTGTTTATGCAGGCTCTTTAATTAGTGGGTGTGCATGGAATATCATTGCTCACCCATGTGCATGCAGTTTGTGCAAGGAAAAATCGATATGATATTTCTCGATTTTTCTTTTTTCGAAGCCACGTCTTAATTTGTCCCTTTTTTTCAATTATTGGTTCGGCTTTTTATCATGGTTTTCTCCAAATGAAGCCAAGCCACCTTGTTGGGTGGCATGTGAGAGAAACACGCAGGCATGCTTGTTTACGAGGAAACCGATTACTTGGCATCGTGCATGAACGAACTGTGTGGCCTATTCACTAAACACCCACAGATAGTCCATTAGTTCGAGGAATTATTATTAATTAATTACACATAAAGCTAAAACCCCTAAGTGTTTGATTATGGATTATGACCGGTGCAATTCATATTAAAATGATGATTTTGTCGTTCAAGAACCAAAAGATTGAATACAAACCGAGGGCTAAAATAATATCTTCACACTTCAATGCATAGAGTAATTACGCCCGTGCTCTTGAAAACAACCAACGCAGCTTATAATCGAGGGGTTTTTTTTTAGTGATTTTTTATTTTTATATATAGCTTAATTACTGTATAATTCTTGAGTTCAACTTGTTTTTTGCTTGAGGTTAAAGGATATTTTAGTTTTTTATCTTGGTTTTTTTTTATGATTATCGTGTAGAGTAAAAAAATATTCTAATTTTTTGATAAATAAAAAAATAATTGACATACACTTCCAGTAGTTGTTTGTTACCTTTTGAGGTGGTGTCCAAAGCATCATCCCACCCTCCACACGTTGGGCTAGCATATGTCAACCTCCATGACATGATGGAGCTCTAGTAATAAATTTTCTCGTTCTTTTTTTTTTTTTCTTCTCCGCCTCAAAATGTATTTTAACCTTGTAAAATTACATAGCGGTCCTCAATCTTTTAATTTAGTTGAATTTAATTTATTTATTTTTAAATTTCATCACTTAACGTTTGATTTTTAAAAATTTTCAATCAAATTTAATCATTATTTTTTTATTCCTATTTATTTTGCTATTAATTTTTTTATTGGATTTTATTTTTTTATTTAATTTGTAACCATTTGATTCTAATTTTTTTGTTATGAATTTCATCCTCATTTTTATGATTGTAAATCTTTTTATTTTGAGTTATCTTCATGATCAAATTTCTTTGGTAATTTTATCCCTCATTGTTTAATCTTATTTAATTTTCATATAATATTTGAAGTTTTTTTTATTAGGCTTTTAAAACTCAATTTAGTATTTGAACCTTATCATGTCCTGAGTCACTAGTTAGGTTGAATAACCAGGTTTACCGAGGTCAATAGGACTTTTTATTATCCAGGAAGTAAAAATAATATTATTTTAATATAAAAAACTAATTGCAAAAAATAATCAATAGATTTTGACATGATTTTCTCATAGCTAATTGCTTGATATTTTGTTAGGATAAAAAAAATATAAATTTCATTATTTTGATAAAAAAAAAATAGTGGAAGAAAATTCAGTTATGATCTTTTTCTTATTAGTTTTTCTTCTTTAGTTTTTTTTTTTTAGCTTCATCCCTTTCCATCCATTTGATTCACACACACACTACTCATTCACTCTATTATTATTATTATTATTTTATCCTTTTCTTGATTTATTTTTTTCTTTTAATTTTTTTCTTAAACATTTTATTTTATTTATTTATTTATTTTAGATTTAGTTTTTATTCTTTTAATTGCTTCTTTTTTTATCCTTTTCTTAATATTTTTTTCTCTTTCAATTTTGTCCATCAATATTTTATTTTATTTTATTTTATCTAATTTGGTTCTTATCCTTTTAATTATTTTTTATCCTTTTTTTAATTAATTTCATCATTATTTTTTTCATTAATTTTTATACCATATTCAGTCCTTATTGTTTTGATTACTAATTATTTCTTTTTAATTTTTTGTTGTGATTAAGAATTTATCTTGGTCTTCTATATGATTATTTCAGTTTGATGATTAAAGTTATTAGTTTTGATGATTAGCTTAATTTAACTTTGATTTTTTTTTTAATTTTTTTAATTTTATCATTTAACGTTAAGCTATTGGGTCTTGAGCTTTCTATCCTTTTTTTCTCTTTCCTTCTTGTAGGGCTATCTTGAAGCACAGGTTAGTCAAGTAAACCCGGGATAACTCAGGTTATCATCATTTGAATATATTTTTTCATGGTAGAAAAAAATTGACCTACCTCAAGGCATAATGTAGGCAAAAAAATCTAGTAAAAATCTAAATGATGTTGCCTTTTCATTGTTAAAAAATAAAAATACTATTCAGACACTCATATATTACTATTTTTTTTTTTATTCTCAAACTTTAATTTTAGATTATTTAATCCTAATTAAGAGCCAATTATTTTTTATTTATTAAGAAATGATAAAATTGTAAGAAGAGGGACCAAGATAAAAAAATATATGTTAATAATAGGTAGTGTGTCCAATGTTTTTTTTAATACATTTAGGTCCTCAATCTTTAAGAATAATATAATTTATACAATTTAGGTCCATTTAAACTTTGAAAATTCTATTTTGGTATAAAAATTTGTTCGTATTATTTTCAATCCCTGGTTAAAAAGATGATAGAGAGAGAGATCATCAAATTATGGCGATGAAAGAGAAAGTCACTTCTAACACTATTTTCACTACCAAAATGGTTGTTCTCTGTGTTCATAGGTTCAATACGATAAGAGGGGTTTGGTGGTGGTCGTTTGGAGCCTCAATGTTACTTGAAAAACATATTTAAGTTAAGAAAAACAAATCTAACATGGTTTGAGCTCAAGGTTTTTGATTGTTTTTGGGTAGATAGATTGGTTTATAGGAGTTATAAGAGTGTTTGTAAGGTGTTTTTGGGTTTAAATAGCTTGAAAATGAGTTCTTTAAGGCTTAAAAAACACAGTTTTAATTTTCAATCTCCATATAAATGAAATTTAGGCTCACAGATGACACATTGTTTGTCTATTTTCTTTCAAAAAATATGTTGTCCACCTCTTTGAAAAAATATAAAAATTAAAAATGAACCTAGATGCAGTGGCCTAGGTTTAAAGGTCTGCCCACATGTCTGGTCTTTTTATTGTAGTGGCTCAAGGTTGAACTCTTTTTGGGTCCTTTCTATTTTTAATTTCATATTTAGGTTGAATATAAATTTAGAACAAAACTACCGAGCCCAATTGAGATCATAACTTGGATTATAGGTTAAGCCACAACACCCAAACTATTTTTTATCTATTTTTTTTAATTGATACATTTTTAATATGCTTTTAAAAATTTTTGTTTTAATTAGTATCCCTCTTATATGAATTTGTTTTTTTTGGGGGGGGGGCTTATTTAGTATTTTTTTAATTATTTTATATGTATTTAAGTTTTGACTACATTATTCTAATCTATCCATTTATTTTTTTTCATCATTTATTTAGATGAACTTTCTTATATTAGTTTTAATGAGTAAGAAATATTACCTATATGAATAAGAAATGTTATTATTTAGGTGAAAAACTACGTGGACATTATTGTTTAGGTTTATATAAAATATTGAATAGTTCAAGATATAATAGTCATTAATTAGTTGAGTAAATATAATAATATTTCACTAAAAAAGATTCAAAGACAAAAACTACTTATCTTAATATAATAATCTATCAAGTTATTATCACTATATGAATCTTCAAGTCTTTATTAAGATAATTTTCATTAATGAGAGGGATTGTTAGCAATTTATTTCAAAACATGGTTAGTGTGTGTGTGTATATTTGAATTTAAATTAAAAATGGGGTTCACTTACTTTAATACAAAACATGGTTTATTTGGAAATTATTTTTTAACAAAAGTACTTTAATACAAAACATTACCTTGTTTAAAATAAATTATGTGTGGAAAAAATTAATTTTAAAAAACTGTTAATTGATATATTTTATAAACTCAAGAACTCTTAATTATATATTAAAATATTACAAAATCTTCATACAACTTATATTATAAAAACTCATAGAGTTGACATTAGTCCCGTAGAGAACCAATATTTTAAAATAAAGTAGGCAGCATACTCCCTTGGCTTGGGTTTAGGAAAAATGATTATTAGGCTCTTAAGGAATTTTTATTTTTTTTGCTAGCCTATTTTCTGTCAAGCCATATATAAATAATCTAAATAGTAACCATCCTTTTCTTTAATAGTTTATTTTTTAAGAAAAAAGTCTTACTTTCACATGTAAAATTATCATGATTTTATTTTTTATGACGAGTAATAAAATTAATAAATAATACATATTAATTATAATAACTAATAAAATTAATTCCAAGTCAATTTTCATTCTACATTCAAGAATGAATAACCCCTAATTTGGAGGATTGAAATTTTAATAGCTAGTCATCAATAAAAAATTTAGAGAACATGAAAGCATCTAAAATTTTATCTTTTTATAATTAATGCACCTTATCAATACTTTTTATTACTGGTTATCGGTTTTAACCAACCATTTATCAAATTTATAGCTAAAACATGATGAATTTTGAGAAAGAAAATTCAATGGTTAATTTCAATGACGAGCGATGACATGCAGAATGGTGTGACCTTCTAAAAGTTTTAAAATCGTATGTTAAAAAAATTTAACCATAAATTTATCCTTTTCTACTTATTTCTTTAATGTATAAATATAGATATTGTTGATGGTATTTATTGCACGTGTGTGGTGTCACAACGATTGTCCACCACTCAAGAAAAATATATAAGGTATATCTGGTAAATATGAAGAGACAAGAAATTCTTGTCTTTTATCTGTAAAAAAATAAATGGGAGTCATCACCTACTATTCTAGTAATTAAGAACCCTAACTAATCTCAGAAATTGAGTATAGAAACTGGTTGTGTAAAAAAAAGATATTAGCACTCTAATTATGTCCTACTTAAGGTAAGCTGTATTGTTTTCTTGTCTGATAAAATCTAAGATCTTGTTGTGGTTTTTAATTGTTTATCTTATTGAGTAAAAACATAATTATTATATGTTATCAAAAGAAAATACCCTTTTAATATCAGGAATACGTTTTACGTATAAATTTGTAATCCCAGATACTAAAACAACACAGTTTTTATTTTATTTTTTTAATATTTTGATCAAAGTTCTCTTGACTTTAATAAACTAGTTATTAAAGCTAAAATGCATGCTAAAACATTGTTTTTTGATGTATGAAAAAATACAATATGATTTTTTAGCTTTAAGACACTTAGTCATATGCATAAACACATTTTTCTTTCTTTTTCTTTTTTTATTTTCAAAAGTTGACAAAAATCAGGTATTTAACTATCAAATTTATATTTTTTAGTGTATTTAATTGAAATGAGCCAACATGGCCCAACATAAATATGGGTCATCACCAGCCTAAAAAACTATAACAATAATACAGTAACCAACCAATTATTCATTTTGCTTCAGAACATGAATTACTAACGTTCTACCTGCAAAATAAAAAAAAAAACAAAAGAAAATAGGGCAATGAAGAAGAGAAGATTACTTGGTATGAAAGGGGTGATTGTTGTTGTTTGTAATGGAAAAGACAATGGCAGTGACAGTGGCAGCTCCTCCTCTATTTTTTTCTTCTTCCTTTTCCTTTATTTTTTTTCATCCTTTTCAGGTCTTTTTTTTTTTCCTTGTCTTTCCACCCTCTTTTATATGCTCTCTTCTTTTATTCTCCTCCCCTCTCTTCACTTTTTCTTCCCCTATTTTTTGTGAGAAAGAGGATAAAGTTGTCATTATACTGCTACCCTTTTAGCACATGAAAAATTTTAGGCAAGTGAGGTTCTTGGTCAGCGTTTTTTTTATGCTTTAAAGGAGGAGAAGTAAATGAAAACAAACAAAGAAAAGATCTTCTTCTTTCCCTGTTACACACATTCAGGGAAAGAAGTTCAGGATAAGAAGAAGACTCACAGTGCCTTTCAAAACGACACTGTTTAGGTTTTTTTTTTTAATGAATAGTATATGAAATGAAGCCGTTTTGGAAGAAAACATCATTTCATTTAAAAGAAAAGGACAGCATAAAATTATGTCAAAGTTCACATTGGTTCTCAATTTGTGATTTGTTCAATTAAGTCCTCAATTGTAATTTTGATTGTAAAAATCAATTTAATTGTATCCTTGCCAAAATCAATTACTAGCCCTAAAGTTGGCTTTTTTTCACATTGGTTCTTGGTCTTGAATTTATACAAGTTGACCTTTAGTTGAGTTATAAACTTTTAATTTCATCAATTTAGCCCTTGATTCAGTTTAATTACAACCCCTATATGTATGTGATTTTTTTATTTTGATCCTTAGTTTCAAATTTTTTAAATGAAATCCCTAAGTGCTTATCAAAATTCAATATTTATGCTATTAAACACCTGATTTGATCAAATTATCTCTCAAAAATTATATTTTGACCCTAGAATTTGAATTTCTTTCAATTAAAGCCTAAATTGGCTTCAAATTCAATTTTTCTTGCAATCAAGACCTCCATAATTTTAATTAAACCTTTAATAAAATTTAATTGAGTCCATAAACATCTAATTTTGGACTTTTGTTCCTCAAATTGAATTTTTTTGTCAACAATACTGTCAAATTTCAATCCTTATATTTTTAAATTTTCTCAATCAATTTTTAATCATTTTCTAGGTGTTCTAACATCTTTTTTCATTGCTATATTTTTTTTATAATATGTTTTTTATTTTTTTGTGTGGAGCCTAAAAAATGAGTTCTAATAATATTTTGGATGTGATGTACATGCCACGTTGTGTCGTCTAACTAGTTTTTTCTATATATGTGTGTATGAATATTATTTATAATTCAACAATTTTTTTCAAGAGTCAAATTTTGAAAAGGAATCCATAAACTCAAGATTTTATTAGTGATTGCACACTTATGTGTGGGCATGTGGATTGAGATATATAATAATTTTCAAGAAATCACTCATTTTAGTACTTTTATAACTAAAGTACATGTAACTTTGAATCAGGTATATCAAGTTAAACGTGCAATCGCATGTCTTCCGACTAGTTTAAGTTCTTAAGAAAACATGTGAATTAATGTACATATTTTTTTGACGTAATGCCTAATTTACATGTGGTATATTCTTAACCATGTTACTTTCGTAATTGGGTACTTTATAAATTTACTTCATTAATAGTTTAGTATTAGGGGTTAGGGGTATTGATATATATATATATATATATTTCTTAAAGGTTTATATTATCCATACCATAAATTAAAATTAAAATTAAAATAAAAAATTATTTAATTAAGATAACGCAATTCATATATAAAAATAACTCATGATGCTGTTAGGTGAGATTTTAGAATATGATTTATATTATTTTTTAATACATCTCATAAAGTAAAAGTCCTTTTAGACTTGAAATTTGTAAAAGTTTAAATAACATTATGTTTAATTTTTATCAAATAAATAAGGATAATAATATTATAATTCATAACCACTAGGTCATTAAAACTTTAATATCATATCAAAAAATTATTTTAATTTAATAATTTAATCAGTTAAGTAATATTTTAAAATATAATTTATATTATTTTCTTATAAAAATTAAATTTTCATATTTAAAGATAAGAATGGAAGCTCATGTCTCGAGAATGATGCATCCCCTTTCTTTCATTTTTCCCGTGCATGCGTCACCTTTCATGAGATACATGCTTCTTTTGAATGATATTTTCACAATATAAAGATTAATCTTGTTATTTTAAAGATTCTTGAAAATCCATGTTTCCACATCTATGAAAATAGTAATTAGCATGCATTTAAGCTTGCATGAAAACTATACATAATTTATCCATGTGTCGTATTTGTAAGGGTTGGATCAAGGAAAAATGAAAAAGCTACCAACACCATATATATATCATCCCATTTTTTATCATGGAAAAAAAATCATTTTTCTTGGACATTTAGATGGAAAAGCCGTCGCACCAGACTAAAATACCATATGTAATCGATTGTGTAACTATTTATCTTTTTATTAAGGATAAATATATAGTGCCAAGAATTAGACAGAAAACCTATCAAATTACTCGAACGGGCACATGAACAGTTTGGGCCTGGAAAGCAACAGAACAGTCTGCTTCTTAGAAGAGAAAACAGGCTACGTCTGTAAAGTTCAATGAACAAAACTTCCATTAAACATCTCCATGTTGCAGAAAGCAGTATAGTAAAAATAATTTTTTTTATTATTTTTTAAAATTTATTTTTAATATTAATATATCAAAATGATTTGAAATACTAAAAAAAATAATTTTAAACAAAAAAATAAAAAAATAATTTTTTAAAAATATTTTTAAAATACAAAATTAAACAAATTTTAAATAGTTATGCTATAGCAAGCTTTTCCACTGGTCTCCCAAATATTGCTTCAAAGTTCAAATAGGTATACATCTTATTTTTTTTTGTGGAACTTTAAATACCAAACACAATTTATTTTAATGTTGTCCTGAAACCTTATGTAGATTAATATACGTGTAATGAAACAGATCCACATCATGATCTAGTACATAATTCCGACTCACTCAACATAGAAAACTCGGCATCTCTCTTCTTGATATTGTTCTCATCATTGAAGGATTAGTGCCTTGAAAAACAGTCCATTATCATCGTTAATTTGAATGTTTTTCGTAAAGTTTCTTCAATTTTCTTTTAAAATTACAATTAATTGTTAGAGACTTAGAGGGCGTAAATACCTAGTGTTTCATTATCAAGTGCACATGTAAATTTGTAATATATCACTTTCGTGTTTCCATTTTCAATCATAGTAATTAAATTAGAAATTGAAGCAGAAAGAAATATGGTTTGATCAAATTAACTTCTGAACACTGGAATTAATTTCACAAGAACCTTATCGATACGCTAAAAGAAGATTGTAATTCATTGACTTGGATGGTATTGCCAGCTCTTGAAATGGACGTCCCCGTCACAATCATGACGGGATTAGAGAATATATATATATATATATATATATATATATATATATATATATAAGCACCTTCTAATTCTCTAAACAAAGCTAATTATTATCGATATATTTCAAGTGGAAACCATGATTTTTTTTCATTGTATCATTTTGCTTTTCATTTAACAATTGGAATGAAATTTTATAAAATTAATGCTCCGAAATTATAAAATAGTATTTGAAATTACAAATATGCAAAATAATGTGAGGCAAAAGAAATATTAAAAGAAAACATAATGAAAAAGCAATATATAAAAAAACACAATCCATTAAAGATTATAATAGTTATTTACAATGTTTTTTTTAATATTTTTGTCACTTGATTATTTTATTTATAATTTAATTATTTCATATTAAATTTATATTTTATTGAAGTTAATATTTTGTTTTGATTGACTTTAATATAGAGCTCTCACAAAATTAAAAATAAATTTCAATGTTGGGTCCATGCTTTATATAGCAAAATAAAATTCAATTTTATTGATTCAAATTAATTAAAGATTTAATTTTAAACTGAAACAAGCATCTAATTTAAAAAAATATATATTTATCTCAACTTCCCGACTCAATCTTAATTATAATTAATAGATTTATTATTATTATTTATTAACATATATAATTTTTAATATATATATATATATATATATATAATCTTTTGGGTTTGCAAGAAAAATATTAAAATATCAAATAGCTTGATTCATGAGAAATGCTCTGTTGTTCTTATTAAAAAAAAATATCGTTTGATGAGAGGAAAATGACATCAGGAGGGCATTAATCATTTCCAAGTTGTAGCTTACTTTGGTCAAATAAATTATTCTATCAAAACATGCTTATCCTCACAAGTTATAAGGTGTTGGCTTGGTGTCTTTGTTTCCATAACTAACATCTAGCAGGGTTTAAATTAGTTGTCTTGTGCTCATAATTAATGCAGTATTACTAATCAAATAAAAGGCGGTTGGTCGGCTTCCAATCATATAGTGCTCCTCCATTCATATGGGTCCCATGGTTGGTGCCGGCTGTGATGCTTATTGCTAAATTCGCATCGCAGAGCACCAGTGGTGCTATAATATAAACCACGCCCGTGAAATCAATGCAGCCCATAGAAACACAAACAAGAACTTGAGCTAGCTAGCAGTAATTAAGCTTAATTGGCCCAGGACTACTGATCAAGCAAGAATGGTGAAGATAGCTTTTGGGAGTCTTGGTGACTCTTTCAGTGCTGGCTCTCTCAAGGCTTATTTATCTGAGTTCATTGCCACTCTTCTTTTTGTGTTTGCTGGTGTTGGATCGGCTATCGCTTACAGTAAGTAGTAATCCAATCTCTGGGATTTTTGCATAATCATGTCTTTAAAAACAAAAAAAAGAGGGACCATGATGGGAATTTACACAAATTTTACTATTTACTAACAAAATGGTCCTCTTGCCATGCACGTAATTAACAGGTGGTTGGAGCATAATCTCTTTAATTAATGGTTTAACTTCTAATCACCAGCGCAGAATTATTTTGCATTTTGTCAAAGAGACATTAATTATGTAGTTCGAAATTAAGTAAGAATAATATATATGCTAATTTTTGCTTCTATATGTTACAGGTAAGCTCACAACAGATGCAGCCTTAGACCCACCTGGCCTAGTTGCGGTTGCTGTGGCTCATGCATTTGCACTGTTTGTGGGAGTCTCCATAGCAGCCAACATTTCAGGTGGCCATTTAAATCCAGCTGTCACCTTTGGACTGGCCATTGGAGGCAACATCACCATCCTTACTGGCCTTTTATATTGGATTGCTCAATGCCTCGGCTCCATTGCCGCCTGCCTCCTCCTCAAAGTCACTACAAGCGCTGAGGTAAAACACCAAAATTAAAGCCATATGCCATATGAAGACGGACATGGAAATTCCTAGACGTTTATCAGGATTTTGAACTGCCGATCATATGTTAGTCGTACAATTCAATAAATCTCCAGTTAATTATCACTGAATGTATCAATCTCAGAGTTGTTTTAATGGATTTCACAGAGCATCCCAACTCATGGGGTCGCTTCAGGGATGAGTGCTGTTGAAGGAGTGGTGATGGAGATTGTCATAACCTTTGCCCTTGTCTACACTGTCTATGCCACTGCCGCAGATCCCAAAAAGGGCTCCATTGGAATTATAGCACCCATTGCAATTGGGTTCATTGTTGGTGCTAACATCCTTGCTGCTGGCCCGTTCAGTGGCGGCTCAATGAACCCAGCTCGCTCATTTGGCCCAGCTGTTGTTAGCGGAGACTTCTCACAGAACTGGATCTACTGGTTAGGTCCACTCATTGGAGGTGGATTGGCTGGGCTTGTTTATGGAGATATTTTCATTGGGTCTTATACCGCTGCCCCAGTTTCCGAAGACTATGCCTAAAGAGTTGCATAGGCTTGCTTTGTGTTGACTTGTGAATTGTACTCTTTGTTTTTTTTTTTTTTTTAAGTGGGTTCGGGCGTGCTGTTTGTCGATGGCCAGTTATAAATTCTCTTACCTGTTTGTTAATAAGATGAAAATATCTTTAGTGAGAAAATATCTTTAGTGAAACTTATGCTGTTTGTTTCTTATAAAGTGTTTTTAAAATATTTTTTATAAAAAAATTATTTTTTATTTTTTAAATATTATAAAAAATAGGTTAAGAAATATTTTTAGCGTTTAGTTATATTATAAAAAATAAGTTGAAAAATAATTTATTAATATTTTAATTTTTTTAAATTTATTAAAAAAATAAAAATCAAATCTTACAAATAAAAAAAATAAAAAAATCTGAAATTAAAAAAATTACAATCAAAATAATTAAAATCAAATCTAATAGATAAAAAATTATAATTTTATAAATTATTTTAAATAATATAAATAAAAATTAAAAAAATAATGATCAAATCTGATAAATATAAAATTTTAATTAAAAAAAAAAGATAAGAGGAAAGTAAATAACAATTAAGAGAATGATGTCCAAAATTGATATAAAAATTAAGTTTAATCAAATTTTAGAGGATGAAATTAAAAAAAAATCAAAACAAAATATATAGCAATTAAAATATTAAGTATCAAAATTGATATAATCAATAACAAAATATTTCTAATTTTTTCATAATTTTTAAAATGTATTTATTGTTCAAAATAAAAAAAAAATTGAAAATTAAGATAAATTTTTTTGTTAATATAAAAGTGTTTTTTGTTAATTAATAAAAAAATTTGAAATGTAATTTTTAAAAAACTATTTTTTATAAAATAAATGGAGTTTTAGTGCTAGTTTAGTTTTGTAATAAAAGTGCTTTTTAAAATATTTTAAAAAATTAAAAAAATTATTTAATATCAATATATTAAAATTACAAAAAAATCATTAGAAAAAACATCAGTTCAATATTATTTTAGAGTAAAAATACTTTTAAAATATAGGCACTTTCCTATCACTGGAAAAGTCGTCTTTCAATACGGAACCGTTTCCATAATGCTATCAACGGCAATGAGTTTTGCATACAATATCGAATATTAATAGGTTGGGCCCACTTGAAGGATGTTGCATGATGACCTAGTGGTTAAAAGTTGAGAAATTTACTCAGGAGGTTGCGAACTTGTTTAATAAAGAAAAATATATAATTTATTGTTCATATTTCCCACGGTGGGACAGTATTTTTTACATTCGAAATGCAGGGCAAAAAAAACCACAATGAATTGCTGCGCACTGTTCATAAAATTAAACAGGATGAACAGTATTGGATGTTTAATTACACTGTTCATTAAACAGTGTAATTAGCATGCTACACAGTGTAATTAGCTGCTACACTGTTCTGCTACAACTCTTCTGGTCGGACCGGTGATTCGGTCCAAATCTCAATATTTATTGACTCAGATTTAATTCAGTAAAATAACAAATATTTTTTATTTTTTAATTATATTTTATTCAAAAAATTAATATTTGATATTATTTAATGACATTATATAAATTAGATAGAAATCACTTAATAATGTAGCATTTGCATAATTTAATTACAATTCTAATTTTATTTCAAATTATATTTTATCTAATTTTGATGTATACTTAAAAAAAATTATAATCTTTATTATATATATTTCATACGTGATAAAATTATATTTAGTTTAATGAAACAATAAAAAATATTTTATATAAAATATTTTTTATTTTATGATATAATAAAAAAAATTAAATCTATAATATTTAAATTAAAAACCATCAATATTAATATATATCTTTTAAAATTATTTTATAACATCAATTTCAAAAGTATTATTAACTAAACACATTAAATATTTTCTTGTTTAATATCAATTTCAACCATAGTTTAAACCAAATATATATAAAAATTAAATCAACCTTAATTAGAAATATTTTTTATAAAATAATTATTTTAAAATTATAATAATTACCACAATATTAAACACATCTAAATGACTCTGTTTTATAACAAAGTTGTGTCTGTATTTTGTTTAAAATGCAGATAATAACCTATTTAGTAAAGAAAAATACATAGTTTGTTGTGTATGGTAGCCCTACATGTTTTTGCTTCAGAGACGCAGGAAAAGAAAAGACAACAAAATGCTACTTGTTATATACTATTTTCATGTAAACAGTGTATGTTGCACTGTCATGCTGATTAATTAGCATGAATAGTGTAGCATCATACATTGTTATGCTACATTGTTCATGTTGGCTACATTGTTAATTGAATAATGCAGTCAGTTTTATTTTTCTGGTCAAATTAATTTCGGTTTAAAATTTAAAATGTATTAAATTAGGTATAATTCAGTAAAATAAAAAATAAGAATTATTTTTTATTTTTATGTTTAATATTATTTAATGACACTGTATAAATTAGATAGAGATTGTTTGATGACATAATATTTACAGAATTTGATCACAATCTCAATTTTATTTCTAATTATATTTTACTTGATGTTACTGCATGCTTAAGAAAACAGAAAGACTGAAGTTTTTGTTAGATGTATTTCATATGTGATGGGATTATGTGATAGTTTAGTGGGATAATAAAAATGATTTTATATAAAGTATTATTTATTTCATGATGTAATAACAATAGTTATATATATATTTATAATATTTAAATTAAAAACCATCAATATTAGTATATATTTTTAAAAATTAATTTATAACCTCATTTTTAAAAGTATTGCAAATATATTAAATTATTTTTTCTTCAACCTCAATTTTATTTATAATTTTAACTAAATATATATAAATACCAAATCAACCTCAACTAAAAATATTTTTTATAAAATAATTTTTTCAAATGATATCTATAATAACTATCATAATATTAAACATACTAATGACATGAATGGTAAGATACTCAATTTGTTTTTGAAAAAAATTATTTTTTAAAATTTTAAATTTTTTATTTAAGGAATTTTTGTGTTGAATAATTTATTTAGATAACAGTTGCATCTTGACCAACAGTATAGGGACCTTATACATTGTACCTTTTTTTTTTTTTTCATTTTTGTGGCAAGTAGTAGCATTGTGATTTTGATGACGTGTTGTCCTAGGAGCCGGTTTACTATAGCTGTGCTATGCGATTTGAATAATTGATCGAGGGCCTAGGCGCACTGTGTTTCTTTTCTCATCAAGCATGGGTACGGTAGGGCTGTCCCAGAGGCTATATATGTGAATGTTACACATGTGCTTTCCACATAAAGAAAAATTATATGGAGTTCTCTATAGTTTTGGTTTCTTTCTTTCTTTATCTCTATCTTTTGTTCAATAATTATAAGTAACCAGCTGAATCATATACTATAAATTCATTAAACCATAACTTTTATCACAGTATTCAATTGAAATTTCACAAGCTCAATTTTAAAAGCTAATGTAGAGTTTTATAGGGTAATTGATATTATAATAATTATAACGGTTTAAAGTATTTTTTATTTATAAATATATAAAAATAATTTATTTTTATTTTTTAAAAAATTAATTTTGATTTCAGCACATCAAAATAATATAAAAAAATTATTTTAAATAAAAAATTCAATTTTTTTTAGTAACATGACTTATATCATATTCCAAACATACCTTTAATTTGTTTTTTTTTTTTTTTGTAAAAACAAATTCTGCATCTACTATGATTAGTTGCTGCATATTTGAAATTTGTTTTATTACTTGTTTTGCCCTTAGCAGCTAGGACAAGCTACTTTAAGAATTTTTTTTAAACCTGTTACCATCATTTATCATTATAACTAAGTGAATTTTCTTCAAGATATAAAATGGATTGCTTTAGATTTGAGGGGGAAAATAAAAAATGATACAAGATTTTTCATACCACACCTAAAATGCACTGAGAATTTGTTAAAATCTTGATGGTCGTGGCCCCTCCCCTCCCCTCCCCGCCTTTTTTTTTATCCCTTGTAATTCCATCCCCGTGTGTGTGCATACATATATATAAACAAACAAAAATTGGAAGAACTCAAAATTATATCTTGGAAAAAAACCAAATTGGAAAGAGAAACAATAAATTGTGATGTGACACATGAATCGATGCAACAACACTCTAACGTAAATGTAATGCAAGCCTGGCTTACCTCCACCAACTTACCAGCATAATGTAGGGGGCTTCATAATCCCCATGCGCGGACAGGTGGTATTTTAATAATTACTTATTAAAAATTAAATATATTAAAATGTAATATTTAATATACTTTGATAAATTATTTATATTCATAAAAAAAATTTATATTATTAAAAATATAAAAAAATTATAACATGCATTAAAAAAAATTATTTCACTTAATCGTTACTCCCAACTCTCTTGTTGTACTTAGAGCATTTCCAACGGGAAATGCTTTTTAGAAGAGCTATATTGATAATATGGTTTTATGAATAGTGTAGATATAGCATTTTTGTTGACATGCATTCCAATGATAAAAGCTATTTAGAAGAGCCAATTATATTTTAATATATTTGATACATAATTATTTTAATATAGTCTATTAATATTTATAAAAATAAAAAATTAATATCTTTCTAAGAGCATCTCTAATAAAAAAATATTATATTGAAGAGCCAAATAAAAAAATAGTTTTTTAAATAGTATAAATATAGATTTTTAAATTATATACATTCCAATGGTAAAAAGCTATATAGAAAAGCCATTTATATTTTAATATATTTCATGTTAAATTAATTTTAATATAATTATATAACTAATTTAAATATTTTATATATAATATAATTATGATGTTATTAATTACATAATTAATATGAATAATTTATAAAAGTAATATAAAAGTTAAAAAATATAATTTAAAATTTATTTATATCAATATTCAAAATCAGCGCCAACATAACCGCCAACATTAAATTTTTAAATTTTAAATTTTGAAAAAATAACCGCCAATATTTTAAATTTTGAAATTTTAAAATTTGAAAAAATAACCGCCAATATTTTAAATTTTAAAATTTCAAAATTTAAAAAACTTACCGCCAACATTCTAAGATTTTACAATTTGAAAAAATAGTCCATCTATAAATATTCTCATATATCTTAACATTTTTTCTCATCATTTTCTTCTCTCCAATCTTTGTTATATTTCATTAAAATTCATCATGAATCATTCTAATTTTAATTTTTATGATGCTTTTGATTTTGATGATGACACTCCTGTGTTGGCTTTTCAAGTTGCTACTGCTGTAGTTGCTGAAGAAGAATCGAATAATCAAGGACGGAGAACAAGGTATCGTGGCTCTATTCCTGGTCACAATATTGTCAATCGTAATAGAAAGGAAGGTGAGTTAAGGTTATATAATGATTATTTTGCAGAAAATCCTAAATTCACTGAAAGTCAGTTTCGAAGAAGATTTAGGATGAGTCGTCGTTTTTTTCTTCGGATCGCAAATGCAGTGGAAGCTCATAATTCATATTTCAAACAAAGGACAGATGCTTTTGGTGTTCTTGGTTTATCTTGCCTTCAAAAGATAACTGCAGCTCACAGAATACTTGCATATGGTATTCCTGCAGATCTTACTGATGAATATCTTCGAATTGGAGAAACCACTGCAATAGAAAGTCTTAGAGCTTTCGTCAAAGCAATCGTAGAAGTTTTTGGTGATTGGTATCTAAGGGCACCAAACGAGGCTGATATTTGTCGATTTTTATCAATTGGAGAGCAGCATGGGTTTCCAGGGATGTTAGGGAGCATTGACTGTATGCATTGGAAATGGAAGAAATGCCCAATTGCATGGCATGGGATGTATACTGGTCATTGTCGTGAACCAACTATAATTCTAGAGGCAGTGGCTTCACAAGATCTTTGGATATGGCATGTCTTTTTTGGAATGCCTGGATCATTAAATGATATTAATGTTCTTGATCGGTCATCTATCTTTGCTGCACTTGCTGAAGGTCGTACTGCTCCTATCAATTATACAATTAATGGGCATGAATATACAATGGGATACTATTTAGCAGATGGAATTTATCCTAATTGGTCAACCTTTGTTAAGACAATCCCAAGACCATTAGGAGCAAAGAGAAAATATTTTGCAAGCAAGCAAGAGTCTGCAAGAAAAGATGTGGAGCGGGCATTTGGGGTGCTCCAATCTCGTTTTGCAATTGTACATGGACCTGTTCGATACTGGGATGAAGAAACGCTTGCATATATTATGAAAGCTTGCATAATAATGCATAATATGATTATTGAGGATGAAGGAGTAATGAACCTTGGATTTGACCATGAACATGAAGTCAATTCCTTTATATCAGTGTCACATTGTGAAATACCAAAACTACATGATTTTCTTCAAACTCATAATCGAATTAGGGATAGAGCTACTAGCTCTCAACTACAAGAAGATTTGATTGAACATTTGTGGGAACAATATGGCAACGAGTAGAATCTTTAGATTTTAACTTCTTATGTTATCATAATTTTCAGGTTTTTTTATGTTTTTTTTTTCATTATGTTTGTTATCTTTTAAGTTAATTAATCCTACTTGTTATTGTTAAGTGTTAGAGGAACTTTAAAAAAGTATTATGAATTGATATCAATTTCATAACAATGTATTTAAAATAACCAAGAATTTTCTACATATTTAATTAAAAATACATTACATTACAATAAATCAATCAAAGTTAATTAAAAATCAAAACCCCTCTTTTGCATAATTTCTAACTTTCTATTTTGAAAATACGCTGCAGAAATTGGATTCAAATTAGAAATATCCATTTTCATAATTTGTTCTTCTTTCTCAATCCTGTCCAATTCTTGTTTCTTTTGACTTTGTTGAATCATCATGGCTTGTTGCTCTAACATAATTTTCCTGTCTTGTTTCTTCCGATCCTCAATTTCAACTAGAGTATCCCTGAATTGTTGTAAGAGATTCGTTACAGTTACATCCCCAACTTTATCTTTTTCTTGTCTACGTTTAAGTCGTTCCTTTGCAGCCTTCTGACCGATTGGTCTATCTTAATAAATCAACGGTTCACTATCTTCTCCTAAACTCATAGCATCAGGGGTAGATGGAGTTGATGAAGCTGGACTTGCATTGACATGACCTTTTTGTTTCTTATTTGACCTTTGATGTTGACTTGCACGCTCAAATTGCCATTTGGGTTCTTTTCTTAAAATAACCCAGCAATGTTCTAGTTGAAATCGTTTGCCAACGCAAGAAGCATACATTTGCTGAGCATCATTAATCTGGTAAAAAAATAAATAAATTAAATAATATTAAAATATATGTTAAACAATTTAACATAAAAATGAATATAAACTTACCCTTGATTCTTCAGTCATTCCACTTTGCTGACGATTTTCAATTTGAGTAACAAATCCAACGAATTTACTGACTTCTCTATTTATTTCTTGCCATCTACTTGAGATGCTTATTTGTGAACGATTATTCAAGTTTCCTCCATTATCTACAAAGCAAGCATGTACACGAGCCCAGAACTGTTTTGTTTGTTGTTCAACTCCTGTAATTGGATCCTTACTTGTATTTAGCCATGCAGAGACAAGTAAACAATCCTCCTCTGGTGAGAAATTTTTACTTCTTTGTGATTTTTTTGTCGAATGGACATTTAAATTCGAGCATGTTAAGTCATCAATTAATTGATTAGAATCACTTGGTTGAGAGAGAATATCTTCTGACTCACTCATAAGAAAGTTGGTAAAAGAGTTTGGAAAATTTGAATCCATCTACATTAAAAAAAAAACTCAAGTTAAAAATTTACAAGAGAGTATAAAAGAAGCTCGCATTCAATGTCTAATAATTTTGTAGTTTTCATACATGCGAATTAATAATAAGCATTGCCTCCTACTTATTTTAATATAATAATTTGACCATTTTTTGGAACTAAAATCGAATCGATATACTAGTTTAATTGCATTTTCAAAAGGACAAAATATAATTGACCTCAAATTAAGACATACAATAAAAAATAAATTTTAAATATGTAACTCAATCTTTTTATCAATATCAACTACCATTATTAATTCCTCTCAATTTTATCAAAGATAACAACATAAATATAAATTGTCTTTCTTAATCCATATTAAAAACATCAAAGAATAAAGAAATAAAACTCATCATAAATATTAAATTAACAACAAAAGGTCTAAAAAATAAAGAGATATAAAAAAATAAAAAAACTTTTAAACAAGCATACCTTTTAATTTCAGCTAATTAACACAACCGATGTTAATAATTAATCGGAGAATAATTGATTCTTGTTTTTTTTTTTAAATTTGAGAGAAGGATGAGGCACAATACAAAAATTTAAAACTACAAATTTTTTCTTCATGTATTTATAGAAGATTTATTTTATATTTTAAAAAAAAAATTATTGGCCAACGGCTATTATTTTAGCCATTTCTACAGTTAAATGTAGAAATGGCTGTTAACAAAACAAATAACCAAAATGGCTATTTGTTTAGCTTACCCGTTGGAACATGAACAGAAACAAATAAATAGGCAAACAGTTTTAGCTTTCCGTATAACTCATCTGTTGGAGTTGGTCTTATAGCTATTGTAATGAGTAAAATTGTTGTTATTGTAGCTCTTTATTTTTTTGTTAGTTTTTATTTATTTATTTTAATGGAGTTTTTTTAGTGTTTATTTATAAGTAACAATGGTGACATGAGCTCTAGTTTTTCTTTAATAATAATGACTATCAACTCTAGTTGTTTTTTAATAATGATAGCTATCAATTTTTAACATCTTAAATAAATATACATGGTTAATACAGCGGAGCTCTAGCTATTATATTTATCAATAGATGGTGCTATTTATTAATGGTTGGTTTATGATAATGACAACCAACCCAACACAGAATACCTTCAATGCTATATAAGAATGTGTTGGTAAAAGTGTAACCATATGACGTAGCCACAGGAAGCCCCCAAAGAGTACATAACAGAGAACAAAAGATGCAGCAGGGTTTCAAAGTCCTGAAGAGTGCTTTAAACAAGACTACTCCGTTTTCCTTTCTTAGAAGGACCCTTTCCTCATCACTGAACAGTGCTACAAATAGCTGTGAAGATCTTGAAAATTCGGTAACTTCTCAGGAATCGCACCCGGATTGATGTATAGACGTACGTCTACACGATGCGTTTTAATCAGGTGACTTCTCCTTGTTCTTTCAGGTGCTGGTTGAGAAAGGAACAAACTCAAGAGTTGTCATCCTTAATAGACCCCATGTCCTGAATGCTCTTACCACTCCAATGGTATGATTATGCACAGTCATTTTCATTCAACACTCCTGCAATTCTTGTTTATTCATGATCCTATAAATTCTATCGTCTTTATTGGGTCCATAAACATGTAGCTCCCCCCCAATTCTATACGTTTTTGGCAAGTGTATTCTTGCAACTAGCTGATGCTCGCTAGAGAAAATGGCTACATTTGGGTTTTTGACGCTATAAATTATCAGGGACATCGGCTTACTAAACTGTACGAGTCCTGGGCAAACGATCCCCTCGTTGATTTTATTGTGCTGAAGGTAAGCATTTGTTTTTCAGTTTTGGTTATACGAACTGTGTATTCTGCTTCACCGCAGCCCCTCAACCACAGCGTTTTGAGCTTCCTGTAGGGAAATGGCAGAGCATTTTGTGCTGGTGGAGACGTTGTGAGACTGTATCGGTTAATCAATGAAGGTGAATAATGGTTTGGCGATTTTGTTTTAGCAAACTTCAAATACATTACCAGATTATTAGAGTATTATCAATTTTGCATCCAAGCTATTTTTATATTAATTTTATCATCAAACTATTTTGATTTCTCGATTAAAAATCGGTGTCAGAACTCTAAACAAAGAATGTTAAATCTCCTGTAAAATGATGCTATTTTAATAATAAATAAAAAGAGAGATATATTTTAGATGAAAATATAATTTAAAAGTTTTAAAAATGGATGAAAGTTTTTAATTGAGAACTTTTAGAAAATATTATAGTACAATTGATTAAAAAAATTAATTTGAATATAAAATCAAGAATACTTTTTAAGGTTATTGAACACAAGTACATGATTATTTGAAAATGAAGTAGTAGTTAATTTTTAAAATAATTTTTATTTAAAAATATATTAAAATAATATTTTTTTATTTTAAAAAAATTATTTTAAATATTAATACATCAAAATATTATGAAAATATATAAAAAAATTAATCTGAAAAAAATTAAAAAAATTTCACCAGCTACCACCATTCATCTATTTTTTTTTTCTTATCAATACCGATTATGAATGTATAGCCAAATCATCAACTAAGTTATGGCTATGGATGAGTTTGCTTTTTTTGTGCTTACAAGTTGGAGATTAATAATTGCTAATACGATAATTATTGAAAATTTATATAATTATTAATTTTAAAATTTATAAAATAATAATAATAATAAAAAAAAAGTTAAGACCATTGATTATTTTCATGGATAATTAATCCAAAGACAAAAGTTGTTGCCTAACCAAGACTTTCATACCTCTCCATATTTCAGAGTTATAATTGGTACCTGCTGCTAACTGATGGCCATGTCTTTCCATTATTTGTTTTGCGACTATCTACAGGGAAAATTGAAGAATGTAAAGGCTGTTTCAGGACATTTTACAGCTTCGTGTACCTTTTAAGCAAATATTTGAAACCGCATGTGAGTCTTCTCCTAGATTTCTTCTATGATCATTACACTCTGTTTTTTTTTTAAAAGATGGCAGTAGGTTCGAGTTCCGGGAATCGTAGGGGTGTTTGTTATTATTGTCAAAACGTTGTTCGTTTAAAATTTAATTTAATTTTTTTAATTGTTAAAAAAATAGTTTTTTACTTAATGTTCATTTTAGTTGCTATATTTCAAAAAAGAAAAGTTATATTGGTCCTTATATCTAGTATTTTTGACAAATAAGTGCTCACTGTAAGTTTTGTTTGGGTCATTGTATACTTTTACAAACTCCTTCTTGTCCTTGAGTTAATTTTTTAATTAAACCACATCACGTTAAAATATATATTTTTCAGTGGGTTTTTAATGGCTATTTAATTAACCTAAAAAGAGGCTGCTTGATGAGTCTGGGAAGGGTTAAAATATACGCATACGCACTAACATAAAATCTCAACGTGTTAATATATATATATATATATATATATTTGGGATTTGATTCTGTAAGGTCTCAATATGACTGATTCATTAATAATAGAACAAGAATAAGAATAATAATGGATATTTTGGGAATCACATTATCCATTAATCTTAAACAATAACATCATCTTTGGTTCGTTTATCATAATTTTAAAAAGTTTTAAAATATTGCTTTATAAAAAATTAAAATAGGACGCCGGTTCACCACTCCAAGCAAGCTCGGCCCTATCACTCACATGGGCTACCCATTCCGATATAGCACGCTGAAAAAGTTTGGCCTCCTAAAACGAAATAAAATAAAAAGACGTTCAAAATCTATGCTGCAGGCAGTTTTTGTCCCCCTCGCTCATGCTCTTGTTCTTCTTACAAAACCAGCCAATGCAGTAGTGTTTTCCCCAGTTTACTAATTTCAACAGGTAGTGAGTGCTAATTGGCTTAATCAACTAAGTCACTTAGCTCTAGCAGGGCTTTGGTCTAATGATGATGAGCTTTTTACATTGGTTTGCAAGAAGGTCCTCGGTTCTAGCTCTCTTTCTAAAAGGGTATCTGATTAATATGGGTGGGAAGCTAGGGGGAGTAAATTTCACTAATTAATATTTTCTTTCATCGAGGAAAGTGGAACCATGAAGTAATATGTGGCACAAACTTGGATCGTCTAGAAAATCTTGGAGGAGAAAGATAGGACCATAACCACTAACTCGCTCTCCATTGGCAATGGATGGATTTGGCTTGAAAAACAACCATTAATTTCTTTCTTTTCTACTATTTATCAAGTGGAAGGTGTGGCTTGTTAATAAGAGAATGCCATTGTGGAGATAGTAGGAAATGGAGAGGCAGAGATGAGAGAAGGCTGGATGGGTTCTAGTTCCAGAAGTCATGTCGCAGCAATTCAGCATGACATGTCTTCGGTTTTGGTTGTTTTTGGTTTGAGAACTGAATCTTTCCTCTGCTCAAAATGGGTGCCTATGCATGTAGGTTGCTATATTGGATGGCATTACAATGGGTGGAGGAGCTGGGATTTCAGTCCATGGGTCATTTCGTATTGCCACTGATAAAACTGTAACGTCTCAGTAAATCTTCTATAATTTTTATCGTCTTTCACTTTCCTCTTATCCTGTTTACTCCTTTCTTGGTTTGTCTGAGGATTGTTAGGATGCTGGCATGCAAACCCGACAAGATAAAAGATAAGAGACCGGATAAAATGAGAAATGGAACACACAAGAATTTACGTGGTTCACCCAATTGGGCTACGTCCACAGACAAGTATAGAAGGATTTTACTAAGTAATATGGGAATTACAACCTCTCTCGAATAATAGGAGAACAACTAAGAATCTCTCTATTATTAGGAGAAAACACCTCACTTACTCTATCACAAATACCTCACAATTTTGTGGGATTACTCTCTCTTCACTCTCTTCTTCTTCTCTCAATTTTGGTGTGCATATAGGCTTGAATGCATTGCCTATTTATAGGCAAGAGTGAGGGTATAATGGTCATAAATTTAGGAGGAATATATGCTTAACAACTCATCCTCCACTCATTATACCAACTCATCTCCCACTCAAATCCCATCAATTATGCCACCTAATTAAATGACTTTACATTCTCCCACTTGAAGACTTTGATGAGTTAATCAAGTCTTCACACTTGATCTTTTGTGATTCTTCTATCATTTCTATACTTGTCATCTTCATGCTGCTTACGTTTCTGCTAGGCCGTAAGAGGATCTGCACCATATATACTTATCAGTGTTGACCGGTTTCGTCAAAGCATCTGCTGGGTTTTCCTTTGTGTGAATCTTCTGAAAATCCACACTTCCATCTTCCACCACTTCACGAACAAAGTGATACTGAACATCGATGTGTTTTGTTCTTGAATGAAACGCTGGATTCCTTGCAATATGCAAGGCACTTTGACTATCACAATACAAAAGAATATTCTCTTGTTTGTGCCCGAGCTCCTCCATAAGTTTCTTCATCCATATTGCTTCTTTACAAGCTTGTGTAGCTGCCATGTACTCAGCTTCTGTTGTGGATAACGCTATAACAGTCTGAAGTTTAGAAACCCAGCTCACAGCTCCTCCTGCAATTATGAACACATAGCCTGTAGTGGACTTTCTTTTCTCAAGGTCACCAGCAAAATCTGAATCAACATAACCTCTGATAGTAAATTCTGATCCTCCATAACATAATGCAGCATCTGAGGTACCCTTGATGTATCTCAAGATCCTCTTAATAGTATTCCAATGCTCTCTACCAGGATTTGCCATGTATCGACTAACTGCTCCCACTGCTTGTGCAATGTCCGGTCTTGTACATATCATGGCAAACATTAAACTTCCCACTGCTGATGCATACGGTACTCGAGACATCTCCATCCTCTCTGCTTCATTGCTAGGAGACATACTTGAGGATAATTTGAAGTTAATAGGAAGTGGGGTGGAAATTGGCTTACAATCTTGCATGTTGAAGCGTCGCAAGATCTTCTTTAAATAATTCTTCTGAGAAAGCCAAATCTTCCTCTTACTTCTGTCTCGGTAAATTTGCATCCCTAGAATCTTGTTTGCTGGTCCCAGGTCCTTCATATCAAACTCCCTAGCCAACTGTGCCTTCAATTCTTGGACTCGATCTTTGTTGGGGCCTATCACCAACATGTCATCCACGTACAACAACAAAATGATGAAATCTTCTTCAAACCTCTTGTAATACGTACAATGGTCTGAACTGAGTCTGTTGTACCCAAGGCTAATTATGAAGGAATCAAATCTCTTATACCAACACCTCGGCGCCTGTTTGAGACCGTATAGAGATTTGTTCAACCTGCAAACCAAGTTCTCCTTGCCTGTTTCAGCAAAACCCTCTGGTTGGAGCATATAAATTTCTTCTTCAAGTTCTCCATGAAGAAATGCAGTTTTCACGTCTAACTGCTCCAAGTGAAGATCAAATATAGCACACATTGCCAAGACTACTCTGATTGTCGTAAGTCGTACCACCGGAGAAAATATCTCATTGAAGTCTATTCCTTCTTTCTGAGCATATCCTTTCACCACCAATCTCGCACGATACCTCTCCACTTGATCATTGCCATCACGTTTTATCTTGTAAATCCATTTGTTGCCAATGGCCTTTCTTTCTTGTGGTAGCGGAACAAGATCCCAAGTATTATTCTTGTGCAGAGCTTCAATCTCCTCTTGCATTGCTGTCATCCACATAGATACATCTGTGCTTTTGATAGCCTCATGGAAAGTTGATGGCTCTCCATCCTCTGTTAGAAGACAGTATGCAATGTTACTTTCAGTAACATATTCTGAGTGCCAAGCCGGTGGTCTTCTTTCACGAGTTGACCGCCGAACTTCAGGAGTTTCAGACTCTATTTGTTCTTGCTCTTCATGCTCTGGTACAGCTTCAGAAGAAGCATGATTCTGAGTATTTTCTACATGGACTGCTGTAGTCTCCTTTAGAATGCTATTATGTTCTTCCATTTGCATTTTACCTTCTGCAAATATGACATCTCTGCTGATCACTACCTTGTGGGCAGTGGGATCCCACAAGCGATACCCCTTCACTCCATCAGCATATCCCAAAAATACACATTTTCTGGATTTTGAATCCAGCTTGCTAACTTCTTGTGTATTGTACATCACATACACAGGACTTCCAAATATATGCAATCGAGAATAATCAGCTGGTTTTCCGGTCCACATCTCCATCGGTGTCTTCAGCTCAATTGAGGTTGATGGAGATCGATTTATCACATAACAGGCGGTATTGACTGCTTCTGCCCAGAATGACTTTCCTAGACCTGCAGCCTTCAACATTGCTCTTGTTCTTTCTAATAGAGTTCTGTTCATCCGCTCTGCCACTCCATTTTGTTGTGGAGTGTATGCCGTTGTGAACTGCCTTTTGATACCTTCATGTTGACAAAAGTTATCAAATTCATCACTGGTATATTCTCCTCCATTGTCAGTCCTCAAACACTTGATCTTCTTTTCAGATTCAAGTTCCACCCGCGCTTTGAAAGTTTTAAAGACTATAAGCACATCTGCCTTCCTTCTAATTGGATACACCCAACATCTCCTGGAGAAGTCATCTATGAATGATACAAAGTATCTTGCTCCTCCCAAGGATACAACCGGTGCTTGCCAAACATCAGAGTGAATCAGGTCTAAGATGCATTTGCTCTTAGTTGTAGATGTGCCAAACTTCAACCTGTGTTGTTTACTTGTAACACAGTGCTCACAAAAAGGTAAAGTAACCTTTGTAAGCCCAGGGAGTAACTTCTGATCAGAGAGAACCTTTAAACCTTTTTCTGACATGTGACCTAGTTTTTGATGCCACATCATCGTCTTCTCTTCTGCAGGACTAGCTGATGCGATTGACGCTTCTGCCTCATGATGTGTTTCTCCCATTAATGCAAATACATTTGCAACTGTCTTTCTTGCCTTTAAAACCACCAGCGCTCCTTTGATGATTTTCATGATTCCATTTTCTGTTCGGATCTTACAGCCAAGACTATCAAATTGTCCTATAGACAAAAGATTCTTCTTTAAGTCTTTCACATGTCGCACTTCTGAAATAGTACGAATTAAGCCATCATACATCTTCAATTTGATGGTGCCAATGCCAACAATCTCTAAAGCATGATTATCACCCATGAACACTTTGCCTCCAGAGATAGGTTTATATGTATGGAACCAATCTCGATTAGGAGTCATATGCCATGTTGCTCCTGAATCCATTAGCCAGACCTCAGTGAGCTCTTCTGTATCTGTAGAGATTGTCGCTGCTTCACTATATAAAACATCTCCATCTTCTGAGGTGCTCGCAACACACCCTTGAGATTTTGATGACTCTGCAGAATTCTCTATACCCTTTTTAAACCAACAATCCCTTTTGAAGTGCCCCTTTTTGCCACAATTGTAGCATTTCACAGCCTTCTTACTTCTTGATTTGGACCTCCCCTGCCTTTGACTCCCACTAGAGCCACGCTCCGTTGATCTTCCTCTTGACACCAACAATGCCTCTGCTTGGTTTGAACTGTTTCTGTCTCCTTTGTTTTTGCGCCTATTTTCTTCTTCCAAGATAGCGGCTGCAACATCATCGAAGACTAGATAATCTGAGAGGATATTATTTGTCAAGTTGATAATGAGCTGATCATACGAATCAGGAAGACTTTGAAGTAGAAGCTCTGCACGTTCATTTTCCTCTATTTGCTGACCCAATGTAGTGAGTTGTGAAAATAGAGTTCTTATTGTGTTGATATGGTCAGTCACCGATGTGGTTTCTGCCATTCGAAGGGTATAAAGTCTCCGCTTTAAGAAAATCTTATTGTGCAAAGACTTGGACTCGTATAGCTTTGTTAGAGTCTCCCATATCTCCTTAGCTGTTTTCTTCTCCGCCACACTTGATAATACTTCATCGGCTAATGCTAAATGTATGTTAGCAATAGCATTGCCATCCATCTCATTCCATTTTGCATCATCAGTGATCTCCGCGGGCCGATCCCCAATTGCTGCCAAGCAATTGTCTTTCCTTAAAATTGCCTTGATTCTCATTTTCCACAATGAGAAATTGCTCCCATTAAACCTCTCAATCTCGTACTTTGCTGCCATTGTATTCACCAAGATCTATTCAGCTATCACTGTTTCACAGATCTGTAACGTATATAGAAATAGTATCGTGTGAATAATACTTCACTAAGTAAGTTCCCAGGAAAGATTGGAGGGGTCACAAACGGTCCCGCTTAAAACCCAATCTCCTTAGACAGAACTTCTTAGACTGTATTTAATCACCGCACTGACTTTCTATATACGCCAACAGCAACGTATGTGAACAGTACCGTATGGATGAATAGTGCCGTATAGGTGAATAGTACTCGTGTACACGAATAACTTTTGTGTATTAACAACACCAACCAGGAGGCTCTGATACCACTGTTAGGATGCTGGCATGCAAACCCGACAAGATAAAAGATAAGAGACCGGATAAAGATTTGAGAAATGGAACACACAAGAATTTACGTGGTTCACCCAATTGGGCTACGTCCACAGACAAGTATAGAAGGATTTTACTAAGTAATATGGGAATTACAACCTCTCTCGAATAATAGGAGAACAACTAAGAATCTCTCTATTATTAGGAGAAAACACCTCACTTACTCTATCAAGGATGTGTATAGTTTCTATAGTTTTGAACTTGACAATTTCTTGCTATGCAGATGGTGTGATCTAATCAAATTACTTTTTTTCTTTTTTCCACTCTAATGTAAAGAATGGCATGCGCAAAATTTGAGTTTCATTTGAAAGCCAGGAACTTCAGGGTGTCATAGATTATGTTCTTCAGAACTTCATTTCATTTCATAAGATTTTAGTTCTTCAATCTGAGTAAAATTCCCCCCAAATTGATATCACATTCTCAGCAAAAACTGCAGGTTTTTGCCACTCCTGAAGTTCTTATTGGCCTCCATCCTGATGCTGGCGCTTCCTATTATCTTTCACGCCTACCTGGATGCTTAGGCAAGTTCTCTAGCTGCTTTTTGATGTGATATTTACTTTTTCATGCTGACCAATTAACTCGTTCAGCTCGAATCATCACATGCAGCATCTTCTTGCAGGCTTTTTAGTTAGATTTGTGCTTTGATGCGTATTTCCTTTCCCTTGCATTCATTGTCCAAAAGAGATGGTTGCCATGTTTTCATGGTAAATCTCTCCCTGCTGTTTGCTAATGCCTAAAAAATTATGTTGTTTACCCCTTTATTTGGGGGATTTCTACAGGGGAATATCTAGGTCTAACTGGAGATATGCTTAGTGGAGAAGAAATGCTTGCTTGCGGGCTAGCTACCCATTATTCACCCAATGCAGTTTGTTCTTCCTCTATGTTTTCCTTATTATTGGTTTCTTCTATCTATTTTAGTCAAAAGATATCAAATCTTCCTCTTCTTAACAGGGTGTCCCTCTCATTGAAGAGCAGCTTGGTAAATTAGCTGCAAAAGATTTTTCTGTCATGGAAACTTTTTTAACTAGATTTTGCCAGACTGCAAATCCGAGCGAAAGAAGTGTTCTTCACAGGTAAGCCAATACCGTGAGTACACACGCATATATAGACTTTGAGGACACTACATGTATATACATCGTTGTCCCCTGGTTTTCTATTCCATTCGGGATTATTCCACTTTATACATTTCAATGGCTTCCAGAAGAAGTCAAGAAGAATAACTATAGATTGTAGATCATAAGAAAACTGAGGAGCAGACAAGAAATGGCTTACCCACATGCATGTCTATAATCTGGAAAGTCAGATATAAAATAGTGGGAGTTATTCAACTTAACTGATAAAGTGACGCAGACAGAAAAACAGAAGATAGAAAGAAAGAACGACAGGATTGATGCGAAAAGAAATAGTGGGAGTTATTCAACTTAACTGATAAAGTGACGCAGACAGAAAAACAGAAGATAGAAAGAAAGAATGACAGGATTGATGCGAAAAGATTTTACACATAAGAACCCTAATCTGTACTTTAACGAACGAAATTGAACCAAACACCTCTTCATGATCTAATTTATGGATTTTCTTAAGCATGGCCAGTTATAGTCAGCAAGCCTCCTACAAAATTGGGCATGTATAATCAATTCATAAAATTTGACCCTCATCGATCGGAAATTATGGCATTTTTATTATTACAACTTAAACCTTGTGAGAAAACCATTATAGACAAGGCATAATTCGTTGTGGATTGCAACGATGAAATTATACCTTTTTCTTTATCAATAAAAATCATTAAATTAGCTTTGAGGGGTAAATGAATCTTCTTACAAGATCTATAGATCATTCTTGGATTGATTAAGAGCATCTTGGTTTTTTCCTCCATTTTTTTCTATAGCTAAATTACTTGAAACAAAATAAAAACTTAACTATGGTGTAGGGGCTTTTTTGATATTTTATTTTTTAAACACAATGTAATAACTCTATTGCCTTATGAATCAAAATTCTCAAAACTTTACTGGAGATAATAAATGTGGGTTGAAATAATAAATTTACCTTATGTTCTTTTAAAATTTCACAATTACCCTCTTTTAATTACTATGGATTATATGTTTTTTGAAATGAAGAAGGTTATTGTAGTTTTTTTATAATTTTTTGCATAGTTAAATTATTGGAATGCCTTTAAAAGCAAAATAACACTATACTTAGGTTCAAGGATGTTTTTTCTTTAAATTTCAGTTTTCAAAATTACTATATTACCCTTAAAATAAAAATATTTAAAACTTGATGGAGGGGCTTATTCGTAATATTATATTGGTTTTTTTTTTGTTTTGTTATAATCCTTTAGTCTTAAGGGTAATTTGATTATCAATAATAATTTAAAAAAAGTTAGTGATGGTTGTGTTTGAGTTTTTTTTTTTAAAATTTATTTTTTTTTGTTTTTAGATTTTGATATTTAGTTCATTATAACTAGGCTTTTTAATTATTTTTTTTATAGGTTTTGCATATTAATCATGGTTGAACTTGATTGATTTATCTTAATATTTTTTTTAAAAAAAACTTATATAAGCTAATATGTTACTATTTAAGTATTTTAAAAGTGTTTATACATTAAATTTTTTATTTTCTAGCATCTTTATATTTTTTTTAAGATTGAAAAAAAAAATTGACACATGCACAGCATGGTAAAAAAAAATAGTATCAAAATGTTGGTTTGGCATTCATATGCCTCTTCTTCAGCTTGCTCCGTCTTATTGGTTCATAAATGAGTATACTAAGCTTTTTGAATGATATCTTTGTGATGGATCTCCAATTAACTGTCTAGAAATATTATATTTTTTTGACCCACCTCCATCGTCAAGCTATTTACCATTGTTTGTATAGATTTTGAAATCGAGTTTTACTCGCACCTAAAGGTTACTTTAAAACCCATCATCCTTACCCAACGAGTTAGCTTGTGACCTAAACGATCTAAGATTTAGACTGGGCTGGTTTTCAATAAAAATAAAAGGAGAATTGACTAGGTGTGACACGGTAAAAAAACCCAAACTGATTCTCGACTTGATCAATCCAGGAAAAGCTCAGTTAAAACACTATAAAAAATTGTTTATTTTTGTCTTTTTAATTTTTTTATGATATTAAGATACAGTACCATTGCAGCAATGCTACGTGGAAAACTTCAACATCTTTTAAATACAACAAAACAGATTCTTACAGCATCTTTTGATACGAGGGAGAATTGAAAGCATATGCATAGACTCAAGATGATATCTCATATACTTAGAATCGGCAGCTGACTGAAATTATATAGTTAATAATTAATATGCCTATAAATTTTCTCAAGCAGTGCAGTGCAGAAGTCCGGCTTGGCTTCCTAGGTAGTTTTTGTCTGACACCCCCCTCCCAACGCACACCCACACAAAAAACGAAAAACAGAGATGGGATCAAGAACTCTGTCCTGTATGTAATTAAAGATCTGTTGCCGCCAAGCTTTGATTATGAATGTTCATCCTTCCCAAGGGATTCATGCCTTTTTATGTGTGTAGAATTGAGACTATGTTTGTATTCGTCCTTCAAAACTATACTTGCTTGAGGTTCCACATTTTGTTTTTGGATCTTTGGTATGGTATTTATATGGTCCTATTTACTTTGCATCTTCTATGTTCAGGATGAATACGCTAAATAAATGTTTTGGTCATGCCACAGTCGAGGAAATTGTTGACTCTCTGGTAAGATTTCTTTTCCCAGAAAGAATCTACAATAGGTTTTACATTAATGCAAAGCCAGAGTGATGGTTCAATGTGGGAGAAGAGTGACAGTTCAAGAATAGGCATAACAGTTCCCGTGCTCTCATTCGTTTTTGCTATCTTTACTGAGAAATGATTCTCGTTCATAAACTAAACAAATTACACCAACTGCTTATAAGTTGCTAGATTCTCATGGTGTTTTTACTTTGAGGGGTAAGAACATAACTGGACCGCAAATTGAAGAGCCAGCCGAGATTATCTCAACTTGAAAAAATGTTTGGTAATGGTCACCAGTTTTCAGTTTTCTTCGTTCACATTTTAACTATGTGCTGAAACTGAAATTGGAAATTTATGTGTGCTTCAATGTCCTTGTGTTTAAATTCACCTTTCCAAGTCCTAAGGGTCGGGAAGTTACTTGTTCTCTTCTTCAGTGTATTAGAATAATGAGTGCATTTCAAAAACATTTCTCAGGAAAGTGAAGCAGCCAGAACGAAAGATGACTGGTGCATTTCAACAGTTCGAAAACTAAGAGAAGCTCCGCCTCTGAGCTTGAAGGTTTCCCTGAGATCTGTAAGTTCTGAGTAATTGCTCAAGCAGCACATCGCTTAAAACGGCTCTGGTTAAGCACTTAATCTACTCTACTTGTCTTCCTCATGCTCTAATAGCTTGGTTTATCTACTTTGTTAGATACGAGAAGGTAGATTTCAGACACTTGAACAATGTGTTGATCGCGAGTATCGGATGACTCTTCGAGCAATTTCTAGACAGATCTCCAATGACTTCTGCGAGGTAAAATCGAGATTCTTCTTTCAAATAGTCCACTTATCCTGGATTTTCATAATAAACGAATATATTTCATCTGAACCATGCATGCTTGATTAGGGAGTTCGAGCAAGATTAGTTGATAAATGCTTTCCACCCAAGGTATCTTCTATATCCTTCGACTGAGAATTTATGGTGAGCTAAACCTTTGATTGGTCATGGGCTAATTTGTTTTTTTTTTAAATAATACACATGCAGTGGTATCCGCCTTGTTTGGAACAAGTAACCGATGACATGGTGGATGCATACTTTGCACTGCCTGATGCATATGAGCCTGGCCTAGAGTTACCTTCTAGTTATGAGAAGCCTTTGTCTACGTCTTTATTTAATGTCGGAGTACAAGATTTGGTATCTTAGATCCTGCTCTCGGAGGATTGATTCAAGAAACCAGCTTCAATTTTAGAATTGCCACTATTGGATTATTTAGATTGGCCTTAACTTGCAGATCTACTATATCAACTTTGTTGTAATTTGGCGGATAAATTAGACAAATGGAAAACCCAAATAAAAAAGGAATGACATTAAATAAAAAGTTTCAATGAAATAGTATATTTTTAGAAATTGTTTTTGTCACTTTTAATTACTATATTTATTTAAATTTATAATTAATTGATTGACTAATTTATTTAAAAAATTATAAAATTATCAACATCAAGATCAAGGGGCAAGATTTTTGAAATACAAAAAAAAACAACATTTAGAAACTCACGCAAAAAATTAACCACAATTCAAAAATAAAATAAAAAATTATGGTTCTTTGAGCTGTTATTATAGTTTCACGCAATGAGATTTTTTCTTGAGCTTATATCTATCTTACTAATTTATAAATACATTTATTTGATCATTCATATAATTTATTTGAAGTTTTATTTATAACATACCTGCACAGTCTTATTTGGTCATTCATATAATTTATTTGAAGTTTTACTTATAACATATCTGCACAATCTAAATATTTTTCTAGGATTGAAAAACAGAGGACAATTATATATTGAAAAACAGAGGACAATTACAATATAAATAATAACTTAAGATCATAAAATATAATAAAAAAAAATTTATAAAATAATAATATTTGTGTGAATTGATCGATTGGTTCATGTAATTAAATTAATCAATAGATCGGTTGAGCTAAATAATTAAAGATTTATATTATTAGGCTTCTAAAACGCAACAATATAAAAATATCACTATTTTAAAATGTAAAATTATCTTATAATGTTTAGAAATAGTAATATTTAATAAATATTATATTTTTACAACATAATAAAATAAAAATACATTATTCAACCACGTCTTTTTTAAAATGTGTTTTTTAACTATAATTTTTTAAAAACTCTACTAATTTAAAAAATATGCCAACTTGCCCATGAAAAATTGTTTCGGTGGTAGAATTCCTCGGTGGAAAGAGCCAAAAACAGTGGCCACGTATATTACCATGTAAAATTCAACTTATAATTTGTATGGAAGTGATTAGAGCGATGAATAGGCAGCAGTAATTTTGTGAAAATAGAGTCGTCGTCGTCGTCGTCGTCGTCGCACAAGCTGTGGGAGGGCGGCGAAGGATATGTTTTTTCTTTTTCCTTTTTTTGCTTTTCAAAGAGTTTTTTTTTTTTTTCAGCACAGGTCCTGACATTGTGCAAGGCAAATACGACAGAGGAAGCTGAAGGGTCCATAAAGTTGAAATTCACAACGACAATGTTAATACCTCAAGGTGGCCCATGGACACCAACAGCAATAATGATAATAAAAAATTGCAAAATAATTTATTTAAAAAACTGATCGTGAATTAGCTTGGAAAAAATGGTGTATTGACATAACCGGTTCAATAATGATAAATTGAAGATCATGTGGCTCAGACTGTACTCCGTCATGATTGGAAGGCTCGGTTTCGTCGCATCAATCAAGAGGGTAATTGTTGTGTGGATTGATTGGCTGATAAGGATTCTCCTCCTGAAGAATTCCTTGTAGTTTTTGTTCTTCAGCCTTATGCGCCTCTGTCTACCAAAGAGAGAAAAACAAACGTGAAATCTCTCTCTATTTTTGACACGCTTGAAGTTCCACTATAAAAAGTGGGACTCTGTAGAATTTTGTTGAATGGCCTGAAGTGTGACCGTCCGGCAATGTTCTTTGATGACGGTCTATCTTTATTAGATCCAAGGTTCCACCTGCATGTGGAGATGAGGATATCTTTCTACTTTCTCGGCGACTTCTTTCCTTTGATTTGAAAACTTGAGTCCATACCGAATACTTGTCAATTTCTGCTATGCAATGTGCGGGTGGAGCAGCTCAGCTTGCTCGGTACCATGTGGCCAAGAAAAGTAGACATTTGTGGATTTCTTATTCGAAGTGCAGGACAAAGGGAGAGATGACAATCACACCTCTTGTATATAGAATCTGTGTCTCTTCACTGTAACAACTTCAATTGCAGGAACATCTCCACGAATTAAACACAAAAATAAAAAAATTTGTTTCGAATCTGTATTTTGTGATCAAACATAATGCTTATACACTAATTGTTTATTGACATGGTAAACTGGTGAAACCTAAGAAAAATGATTTAAGATATGAGTTTAACAATAAATGAGTTAAGTTTTTAACTCATTTACTTTGGGTATGTTTAAAATTATAGTTTTAAAATCCGGCCCGGTGACTGATCTAGTGTAAAACCTGGGTTTTGGGTTTTGATCGGGTCACTAGGTTTTGACCGGTTTACCAAATTAGCTTGGTCAAGTTTTATTTTTAAAAAAAATCAAGATGACATCGTTTTACAAAAAACAAAATCAACGGATTTGCAACTGGGTCTTGCTAGATCAACTCGTCTAATTAGCCGAGTTATATTTGGTTTTTTCTTTCTTTATTTTTTCTTCAAACCGGCCCAATTCCAAACCTAAATAATCAAGTTTCGGGTCAATTTACCATGTCAGGCTGAACTTTAAAACTATATTTAAAATAAATACTAAAACCATCACTTGCATTTAATGAGCTTTGACAGAATCACGTTGATCATGCCTAAATCTACTTACCATGACAAGGAAGAATATATCATGAGACTAAAAAAATTCCTAGTATGTAGTCTCATGTATGAAAAAATATACATATATAGCATGCCAGAATATTGTATTTTTATTTTATTTTATAAAAGTAACTTTTTCTATAGGATAATAAATTATTGTATTATGGAAAAGGGAATAAAAAAGGTATTGTTAAGATGCTACTCAACTCACGAAAATAAATTTTAAAATCATAACATATTAACTTGTTGGTTTTTTTAAGATAAACATATGTAGCAAAAATGATAAATATAATATTTTTTTTGGAGTTTTAATGATTCTATTAAACAGATCTAGAGTTGGTTAAGATTTGTACAAAGATTATTTGAAGATCGAATATTCTTTTCAGTTTTAAATAATTGCTTCAACTTTGGGTTGTTGCAAACTACAAGTCATCCAAATATCTGATATGTAATAATAATTCATATGAACCATCAATAAAAAATTTCTTAAACCCTTTCTTTTTATAAGAGAGGGATTGCTATATTTTTAATTCTAAAACTTTTTTTTAAATATTTTTCAAATCTCATTTCACATCGCACAAGGATTTATAATCAATATTATTTGAAAACAACTGTCTTAATTCATTTAGGATGATGAATACTTTCTTTATTTCTCAAATATCTTCATATAATTCATGTTATACCTCATATCTGTCCATTTATTACCCTAATTAGAAAAACATGTAGCATGATCAAAATATAACATTTACTATATAAGATAATTTAATGATCTCAAGTATAAAAATCATAGATCTTTAGCAAATAAAACAAGGACACAAATGAATATAAAAATCAAACTTTTATACATGCGAAAGTATTCCTATTGTTTGTTTTAAAAAATTCATCAAATAGAATAAAATAAACATACCTAACATAAAAAAAATCTACCCTCTACACTTAAATTAATCTCACCAATTAAACTTATCTTGTCGACATATAAGATATCCATCATCTATGCATAGAAATTTATACTAATAGATTCAATGATAAAATAATACTCAAATAATTATTAGAGCAAAATCATTGATATAGAAAATTAACGCAACCCTAGTATAAATCAAATTCACAAACACACCGTATCAAAACATCACAAATAAATTATCATAATTACAAATCATTTAGCATAAATTAATGTGTTGGGGTTTGAAATCAACCTTTAAGGACAACTAGAGTTGATAAAAAAAATGGGAAACAAGGTTGGGAAATGTTGGCCTGAGCACTTTATCAATCCCAATGTAAAATAAGACCTTCGAAATTATGGAAAATAGAGTCATCGTGTAGAACATTAAGGATATTAAGAATCTTAAAATATATGCTTGTTTTAAAATCATCACCATTTACACATTTGTTATATGTATGTCATCTTTTGCTCAGATTATTTTTTGAGCTTATTTACAAATTATTTATTATTGATCTATTTTTATCTAGTTAGCATTAAATTCCAGATCATAAATTTCATAATTCAATAATTTTTTTATAAAAGACATCACGCTAGACCTATATCAATCCCTAAATTAGGAGACTCATCTACCTATCTATTTAAAAAGTATAAATAAACTTGATGAAATCTTAACAAAAACTTGTTGATGCATTTTTTTTATGGCTCCTTTTAGGTTAAAAAACCAAGCATTAGGTCCATGTTAATCCTTAAGACTAGAAGATCTATCAACCTAATGATTTAAAAAAATTAAATGAAACTTGAAAAAAAACCTCTTCAAAGCATTTGTAGACTATTTTTTAAGTTTTAAAAACAAGCATTAGATCCATGTTGATTCCTAAAATTAGGAGACTCATTGATCTACCAATTTAAAATGTTTATACAAAACTTGATGAAAACTAACAATGCATTTTTAAGCTTTTTTAAGTTTAAATACTAAACCTTATATCCATATTGGTTCATAAAATTAGGATTTTGGTCAACATAATCCTTTTAAAAGCTTAAGCAAAACTTGAGAAAAACATGTCAACACATATTTATGTTTATTTTATATTTAAAAACTAAGTGTTAGGTTCACGTCAATCCCTAAAATTAAAAGACTCATTGAACTAGCCTTTTAAAAAGTTTAAGTAAAACCGAATGAAAACGATGAAATCTTGGTGAAAACTCATTAGAAAATCATCAAAGAATTTTTAAGTTCATTTTAAGTTTAAAAACCAAGTGTTAGATCAATGTCGGTCTTTAAAACTAAAACACACATTAACCTAATAAAAATTTAAAAAATCCAAACATTGCCAACATGAAGAAAACTCATCAACTTATTTTTTATTTCCAATATATATATATATATATATATATATATATATATATATAAGTTTATTAAACATATGATTATCATATTTTAGAAAAAATAAATAAAGTTGGAATCCATAAACTAGAAAGTTGAAACCGGATTTGGTATGTAATGAGCTTCTAAATATATTTTGATTTCTTTATTTCTGCTATGTTTCAATCTTTAAAATGACAAAAATGAATTTTAGACTCCTCTTAAAAGTTTTAACAATATTTCTTAACTTGTTATCAGGACAAAGAATTCTTGAAACTAAGCTGATTAGCTCAAATTAAAATCCAAAAACTAAATAGTTTTCTAGTTTGACTAGACCATATTACCTCTTCTCAATCAAAACTTGGTTAATGTTTATCTTTCTCTCTCTCTCTCATTTTAAACTTTTTTTCCTTCCTCTGATTACTATTTGTTTTTTCTACTGTCAACATGAATCTCATTTTTCTAGCTTCTTTTCTTTCTATTCTATATTTTTTCTCTCTTATTTTTTTTATTTTCACTATTTATATTTTTATTTCAGCTTCCTTTTTTCTTATTTTACCTTTTTCTCCATTTAGCTATTTTCCCAACATTTTAGGCTTCTTTTATAAGCCTTAAAGAAGAACCTAGAGTAGCTCCTTTAACATTCAATTTTGACCTTTGATTTCTCCACAATAATCTCATTTATCCATCTCTATTTCTATAATAATTCTATCTAAGCTTTTTCATCTTTTCTTTACAGTGTGGTCCATAGTTTTGAGAAGGCTTTTCCAGGGTTTTATTATAGTTGATTTTGAAAGACAAGTATTAATGTTTTCTTTTGGCTTGGTTTGGCAGCTGTAAAACATGATAAATGAGTTATGTTCTTACAACCATAATAAAAAATGGTGGCTATTTTTTTTGCATAATAAACAACATCTTTTATATGTTTTTTTTCCTCATCAATTTCAAGTGTGAAGAATTTGCTTTTATAGTTGTAAATAGAGGGAAAAGACATCACATATAGCGTGGCAAATCAAGCCAAATTTGGTAGCTTCAAATAGGTTTTAGTGAGTTTTCTTTTAGATGTAATGAAATACAACAGTGTTATTTTGACTTAATCTTGCAGTTGCAAAATAGGACATAAGAATTATTATTCTATGGTGTTTTCTTGTAACAAAACAATAGGGGTAAACATTCATTTCCTTGCATGATGTGAAACATAAAAAAAAGCGGGTAAGGATGCATTTTTCGCATGTATGTGTCAAGTTTATAATAATAAACAAAAATGGCAGCATGTACAAGGTTTATTCTTAGTATTTTTTTGGTAATATTGACAATAAAAATAAGGCTGAAGGTTGTAACTTAGAATTTTAGAGCTTATTTGATTGAGTGAAAAGAGCATAAAGAAACAAAAGAAAAGGTTTCTCAATTTTTTTATAGACATAAAAAAAAATGTTATTTTCTCTATCAAAATCCTCTTTCTTGATATTTTAAAATCTATAAATTAATTAACATAAAAATGATTTAAAAAAGGTTAAGAGTAGTAAAATGGTTTAATTGCATTGAGAATACAATTTTCTTGAAATTTTTTGTATTTTTTATAATTTATAAAATAACAAGAAAAGTGGTTGAATGGGTAAACAATGAGTTACAATGAAAACTTATCAAAAAGGTCAACAATTACAAAATAACTTTGAATTGGATAAATTACATCAAGAATGCATTTTCATTGAAATTTTTAATATTTTTTCATTTTTTTCTATTTTTCAATAATATTAAAACATTACTAAAAACCGGGGTTAAAATTGAATTATGATGAAATGTCATTGAAATGATAACCAAAAATGTTAGAAATAACAAAATTGCCTTGAATTGATGAATGGATTGCATTAGGATCACATTTTTCTTGGAAAGTTTTATATTTTTTATATGTTAAAACAAAGAAGTAATCATTATAGAGTTATTACACACTTCACATGCTAGAGAGTTGCTGGAATTTATGAGCAGCGCGTGTTATACACACACAATGCTAAAACCTATAAAACAATAAAAAAAATTTGGGTTTTTAGGATTTAATGATTCTATAATTTATAGGTTATTTAGATATGTTTTCGAGTTGTCTTTTCTTGGGGGTTTTTTGTTAGGTTTATATATATATAAAAAAGATATGATTGGAAGGAAAATGAAGGGTGATGGAGGAGTAGGAGATCAAGGTTGTTAAAAAAGAAAGGTAAGATGATGGTCACACATGAGTAAAAAAGGTTGTTGCATAATTATCTTACAAAAAGATATGTAAAAATAGATATAGTCTCTTAAGTGATATTATTGTCGTGTTATGTTACTATTTATTTACTGATTATAAAGCTATCAACTATTGGTGTGATTATGTGACAGTGCAACTTGATCAAAAGAAGTGGAAACCATGAAGGCTAGGGTTATGTGTGTGAAAAATAAAGTTTTTTTTTTTTTCAGTTGGATTCTCTTTTTTTATTTTATTTTTTAAGTCCCATTGCTAGGTTTGGTTTTTTTTTCATATATATATTTTTAATCCTTTTATATATATATATATGCCCACTCCCTTTTCATGTTGATTTAGAGAAGGATTTAAACTCTTATTTTTATTTTGGTCACTTTTTTCTCTTAATCATTATTTTACTCTACAATTTTTTTTCTTAATTTTTTTTATTTTAAAAAATTAACCAAATGGTCCAAAAAAGGGGTTACAAAGCTATAATGACATCTCTTTACATATTACAGAAAAACCTATGAATTCTTTGTTAATTTTTTTACATGTTCTCAAATTAATTTACACATACTTCTTTTTTATTTGATATCATTATTATTGTTTGAGGGTGTGATACTTTTGGATTTATTTCAAAAATATATTTTAAGTGGAAAAAATATTAAATTAATATTTTTTAATAATTTTAGTATACTAATATTAAAATAAAAAATATTTTAAAAAACACCATTCATAAAAATAATGCTCTAATGATTAAAGCTGCTAGCTGTCCAAAAGATAGTGAGGAATTTCAAATCCGCGTATAGAACAGTGTTTCCAACAAAGCTAAAGTTAGATAATTTTTGGGAGTTACTAAGAAGAAGAATAGAGAAAAGATAACTAAAAATCCAATATCGACAAGGACATGCTCAAACGCTCCTTCTACACAGTGTTAGCAATGGCCATGTACCATACCAACAAAGGGGGCACCAAAGAACTCCCATGTAATTATGAGTTGAAAATTAGAGGCGTACCAGACTGGCCTGGTCAAATCATTTATCACGATGGGCCACCCTGCGCATGTGTATAATGCAGACTAGGGGCCCTCTTTGCAGCTCTTGAAGATAAGGAAAAGGGTGAACACTTTTCATGAGATGCGCCATCCCATCCCAAAATTTGAAATCTCAGTGAAGTCGGAATCTTTTGGCTGATAGGGGACCTTCGGTGATCTAGTCGGCAAGTGAGGCCGTGCATGTATGTGTGCATGACAAGGAAAGAACACGTTGAGTACAAGGCAAGCCTGGAGTTTCGTACGGGATAATCCCTCCATGTCGAAACCTGATACGAGCATGAAAATTGGCGTTTGTGTCGGTGTGTCAACGCCACCACAGATTAGCAGAGGCCAATTATGAGACTGTGTATGTGGTCTGTGTAATTAGGTATAGCGAGAGTGACTGGCTATCTAGCATGTTAAGTCGAGGATCAACCAAGCCGAGCCTAGTAAATTGGCCTAAATTAAAATAATTAAGTGTTAAAAAAGTAAAATTAAAACAAAAATAAATATGGGGACTCTGTTAAACGGTCAAGGCAAATAGGCTAGTCCGCCACATTTAAGCAGTGCGCGAGGCATCTTGCAACTGCCGAACACCCATTTTTGCGGTGATGTCTGAAGCGGCGTGTTCAGCTCTTCCTATTGAGCGGGCAGGTGGTGGTTTGGTGCTGGCCATCCCTTTTCTTCTCCTCCTTTTTTTTTCTTTTTTTTTTTTCTCAGGATTCAAGCCAACCATAGCCAAATTAAAAAGTTGTCATGTTATGTTGACTTGAGCATATTTTTTTTATTTATGTTTTTATAAGTTTTACTCTACAACATTATGTTGGTTTAAAAAATCAACTTTTTAATTTTATTTAATTTTTTTATAAAATTATTCTAATTTTTTATCTAGGTTTTTCTTGTGTATTCAATAGAGTTTTTTTGTTTTGTTTTTGAATTAATTTTTTTTTCAATTTCTTCTTTCAATGTTTGTTTTTTTAAGAATTAAATTTTATTTTTAATTTTTTTTTATAAAATTATTTCATTCTCATTTAATTTTTGTAGTGTTATAAAATAAGATCATGGAGACCTTTTAAGACATTAAAAAAATATATTTTCATGGTATTTTCAAGTGTTTATTTTTTGTAGTTAATCATTATCAAAACAAATTGAATTTGATTTATTTATTTTTATTGTTATTGTTTTTTAATTATATTATTAATTTAACCAATCTTGTAAACAAAGTTAAATCAATAACTTAAATCTTATTTAAAAAAAATACTAGCATCAGATTTTTTTCTTTTTGTATGTTAGAAAAAAATTATCCAAAAATAAAATAAAAACAAAAGCTTAGAACACCAATCTAAGTACGTAGTTACTTGAAGGAATTAATTTAAATGTGATAGATAAGGATACCAACCTTAACCGTCCGCTTTTGAGCAAGGCTGTTTAAATGAAGGAGAGTGAAGGAGAGAGAATCCTAAACTGTCCCCACCGTCTAGCCAATGCTCATGAGTTGGTTGGTATTGCACAGAATTCCAAGTTTCAAAATACCTATAAGAGAGACCATCCATGCGCTCTTATTAGTACTCATTGGGCAAATATACTCGACATTTAATATTCATACTGCCCAAAAAGTAAAGAGTTTAATACATATAATCCCTTGTTTCCTTGTAGAATCCTGCGCTTTCTTGCATGAGTGCTTAAGAAACAGTCCCCGTTTATTAAGGATAATGTTCTCCTTGTGTCCTTTAAACTAGGATTATATTAGCTATCGAGTTCCGTGACTTGTGTCTTTTTGATCCCTTTCATGAGACCTGACCTTATTTTCCTGAGGTTTCAAAGCACTAGGTTTTGGAAAGTGCTTTTGTACTCTATTTTGCCTCCTATTTTGCAGTTTCTTGACCTTTTTGCAGCTACAAGCTATATATAAGAAGTTAGTTCCAAAGGAAGAGTAGAGTGGTAGAGTAATGTTGTTTTGCTAGTATATAAAGCCTCTGAGCTTGCCAGGTTAGTAGAGCAGATCTCTACCTTCATATTTTGGCCTGCTTCATTTCTTTTGCAACTTCTTTCAGGTCTTAGCAAGGAATGCTCTTTCTTTGAAACCTTGCACGTTATTGTCTAATTTAGAAGTTCTTCTTCTTAGAGGTATTTTTCACTGATATTGCAGGGAACTTCAGTTATTGTAATTTTAATGAGATAGATCTCTGACCTGTGCAAAGAGCTCAAGAAAGAGAAGCTTTGCAATTTGATTGGAATATTGTGATATAGATAGAAGAAATGGAAAGTGGGCTTTATTCTTCTTTTAAAAGTAGTTCTTTGCTAGATTATTTAGAGGCGGACCAGGATATGAAACCAGCATCTTCACTGCCAGCAATCCCTCAACCAAAGACACCAAGAGAGCCTATGGAGTTCTTGTCTAGATCCTGGAGTCTCTCTGCTTCAGAAATTTCAAAAGCTCTAGCTCGTAAGCAGAAACAATTTTTCACTGAAAAGAATCCCGATACATTTGCAGAGATAATTGTGGCACCACAAGCAGTGAGTCATCTTCTCCGCCACTCTAGTTATTTACAGTTTCTCCATCATGTGCTCATTATTTTCTATTACGAATCAGAACACTCTCAATTCTGTATTAAGTCATTCAATGCTTCTCTTGGCACATAATCCACTCAATTCTTATCATCTAATTATTTTGCTTCTTTGCAGTCAGGGAAGGTGGTAAACTCTAATAGTCCAAGGACTGGATCATTAGGAAAATGGTTCCACCACAAGGAATTCAGTAGTCGTGCAGTGATGAAGAAAGACAAAGCACGCACCGAAAATGCTCATATGCATTCTACTGTATCTATAGCCGGACTAGCTGCAGCCTTGGCTGCGGTGACCGCTGCAGGAAATTCTAGTGGCTCCAGCTCCAAAATGCACATGGCTTTGGCCTCAGCTACAGAACTCCTCGCATCACATTGCATAGAATTAGCAGAATCAGCTGGAGCTGATCATGATCGTATAGCTACTGTTGTGAGATCAGCAGTAGATATTCAAAGTCCAGGTGATCTAATGACCCTTACTGCAGCTGCAGCGACAGGTAATTGCTCAATCTTTTCCTGGTATTCACGTTTTTCCTATCGCTTAATATTGTTTCCAAAGTAATGTGATCTATCCTTTTATATCAGCTTTGAGAGGAGAAGCAGCTTTAAAAGCAAGATTACCAAAAGAAGCAAGAAGGAATGCTGCTATAAGTCCTTATGATAGGGGGGTGGCAAACACTCCTCACTGGACTTCTTTAAATGGTCCATTAGAAGAACGGGGTCCTCCCTGTGTTGGTGAACTGTTGCAACACACAAAGAAAGGTTCATCCTCTCTCTGTTGCTTTTGGAATTTTGCTAGAAATCTTGATAAAGAAATACCAAGAAATGCAACTGCTGTGGAGTGATTTTAGATGCTAACGCTAAATAATTGTTACCGGAATTGTCAGGGGCGTTGCGATGGAAGCATGTCACCGTGTACATCAACAAGAAATCTCAGGTAAATACTAACTTGGAGAAAAGTTGGAGCGACGGTTTATTAGTCATAAACGTCCTTGTTCACCAGTTTAAATCTTTCCAGGTCCTAATTAAGATCAAAAGCAAGCACGTTGGAGGAGCCTTGTCCAAGAAGCACAAAGGTAAGAATTTACCTCAGTGTCGCTTTGGCATTTATTCCATCTTTCTCCAGTTCCATTTTATCTTTACCATCTCTTTAATCAATTTTGCGCAGCTTTTTTTTTTCAAATCTCGAAATACTTGAGCAACAATTTCTGCAGTTTTAGATCTGAATGTCTTCTGCTGCTATTAGGTGTTGTTTATGGAGTTTGTGATGAGACAACAGCATGGCGTTATATAAAAGAAAGAGAAAGTACTGAAGAAGTGTATTTCGGCATTAAAACGGCACAAGGTCTGCATGAGTTCAAGTGTAAAAGCAAAGTTCACAAGCAGAGGTGGGTTGATGATATAAAAAATCTTCTGCAACAAGTAAGTTATGTGGAAGTAACTGACCGCTCTCTGAAATGCTTAAGCATAAACGATGGCGCATAGAATCATCCATGTTTGTATATTGCTCCAATAATACAGGAAAGATGAAAGTTTTGTTTAATGATCTTAGAGTATGAAAATGGTATACTAGTGATATTACAAATGAAAATCCCTCTTATGTACAATTTACCTATGCAATATATGAAATGCATACACGATTCCCCTGTGCAGTCCCCAATTTATGAAATGAGATGAGACAGCTCTCCTTGCAAGGGTCCTGTAACATCATAACCAATTTTCCATGTCTGTGCACGAACTTAGGCAAATATGTGAAAGTTGGGCAGCGTAGTTTTTGTCAGGTTGCGTCTTGGATTGTCAAGAAGGTACAGCTGACAAAGTTGAGAATCTTCTACAATCTTCATTCTTACAGTGAATTAAGTGAAAGATAACCATGTACCTGTGTGACAAAAAACAAAGAAGTTTCTTTCCTTAATTTTCCTTTTAATTTCAGACAAGTCCCAGGTATCAAAATTTAGCATACTACAAAAGTAACAATCAGGATATAATAGCCCTTGTAGTTATCTAACGCATTTCAGTTTCAATTGAAACACCCATGAATAAACATGTGCCTATTAACCATCCCGTCCGTGTTAACCACGGGGCTGAATTCTAAGGAGCTAGCTTGCATACACTGTAAAGGAACAAACGAGAGTTCTTTTTTTTTTTTTATCAGGAAAGAGACTTTACTATCGGAGGAAGAATGTACAAGAGGAGACTGAGACATCCTCAGAAGCAGCAAAACACAAAAATAAAATAGCGGTTTAGTAGTTCTATTCACATAGATACCTGGTGATAAACTAAAGATAAACTTGTTTTAGGCGCGCAAAAAAAATCCAGTCTTGTCTGATGATCTCAGCAAGTCAAATCGAAAAAAAGGCTTGAACTTCACTAGGTGACTTTTGAGTTTGAAGTAGACGTAATCATCATTTCTATGTGTTGTCAATATTTTAATTAGAAAATTTAAATGAATAACTTGACATGCATACAGATTGTAATCACTGTCAACAGCTTTCTCTCCTTCGTCTTCACCTCAGAATACAACAGTTCTGTTTTCCTCATTAGGCAAAACACGCAATTCGCAGTATGATTTTATAGCTTTTGCAAGGCATTGTTTCTCAAGGTTCTCTGATTTCTGCACAAAACTTTGTATATTATCTCTATGGGAAACCCTCTCAACCTGCAACATGTAAAGAAAGATATCAAAAACGTAAGAAAGTTGAAGGCAAAACCAGTTACAGATATCCTGCAATGCCTGGTGGATAAAGATCAAGGACCAAACATCACAATAGCATGCTACGAAAGATGTGATGAAACACCCCATATAACATTAGAACTTCAAACAGCAATGGTGATAGATTATAGAACAGGTTTTGAGACAATTTATTCTGATGAACAAATCCTTCCCCTTATCTTCACCAGCATAGATTCAAAAATCCAGTTAACTCTAACAAATCAAACTTGAACCTGATTTTCAAACAAGGAAAGAGTGTGGAATCACACAAATCCTTGAGTGAACAACCTCAGCCATGCGAGAAATTACATCAAAATCAAGAAAATCAGATTCTTTACCACTCATTTTGAAATCTCTCACAAAAAGCAAAAAACAATTGTAGTTGAGCACATTTTAAAGACTATTATATTCTCCTTCAGCATATTCAACTTGATCCAGCCATCTCATAGATTTCAGTCACACATAGTTCCTACTTGATGTGTTTGTGTTTGATGCCTGGAAAAAAATGGCCATTTCCATGCACAGTAGACTCTTTATTTCTCCTGAGCACCATGATATTGAAACCTGTCAACTAGGATTGCGTTTGATAGCCTTCTATTCTAGAAATAAGCAAGCATCCAGCAACCTATATTCAGTAGAATGGGTGATCGATATTTGATTGACAATGGTTGATTAATTCAAGAAGTTCCAGTATTGTATAAATTTGTGTGTGGAAAATTTTACCAAGTGAAATACAGTTTACATCTGAACATTTTAGCATGGCAAGAAAAATGATAATGTGGTGGCAGAGAAAGTGATGGAGCAACTTGAAAAAAAAGGAAACAAAACCCAAATTGATGAGACAATAAAATATTCATCACTGAGTACAAACAGCTAAAATTACCAGAATTTAGATGAGAACATAGTGTACTAACAATGATTACCATCTGCTCAATGATAGGCCCTGCATCAAGCTCTTCAGTAACAAAGTGACTTGTCGCACCAATTAATTTCACACCCGCATCAAATGCCTGCGAACAATATCTAGCAAATTAAACATGTACGGGACTCGAAGGAAAGTTAAAATGGTTGAAAATGTGATAACTTCTTTATCATAAGAATAAGGTTAGGAAACTAACCTGCTTTGATGGATGCCCACCCTTAAATGATGGCAAAAGGCCATGGTGAATGTTAATTATATCTTTCCTATATCTCTGCAAAAACTTACCAGATAATAACTGCAGCAAGAATTAACTTTTGTGAATTCAAATGTCACAATAGTTGATTCAATTATATCAACAACTGCGTATGCATCACAACTATGCAGGTAATATATTATGGTTGAGGGTGCCAAAAAGACAGACGCAAGGAAAATATCACAGGGCTTGCTTTATGAATATCCATTGGCTTTCAGAGTTGAATGGAAAAAAGGAAGCCTTATTTCTTCTATTAGCTCAACTACATATATTCTTTTAGTTTGGCATGCAAGAAGTAAGCAGAAGAGGCACTCTGGACCTTATCATCATATTTACCTGCATATACCTGGCAAGAACTAAAAAATCAGTATTCTGAACCAAATCCAAGATCTCGTCTTCTCTGTTATTCTCTTTGCTGGTGCCCAAATAATGATAAGGAATACTATTCCTTTCAAGAAATCGAATCACATGCGTGTTTGGGAATCTATCATGATTACTGTTACGAATGCATGAAGAATCATAATTAGTATCCTTGAAACCAGACAGATGTAAAATAAAAAGGGTGACATTCCAAAAATTTCACCTGATTACACGAGTTATATCAACCGGAAGTCTTCCATCTTGCCATGAGTGTAACAAATCAATCAAGCAGTGTTCCTGCAGCAAGACAAACACAGGTTTAAATTAATATCGATGGCATAAAAAACAACAACCAGAAAAAAATATAACCAAATGCACCTGCTTTGAAGCAAGAACAGCAATCTTGAATTTGGGGTCTAGCTTAGGCACCCGGACAACGGACCTTGTTGCATCAAACATTTTTGAAATCCTGAGAAAGTCCTCGTCCATTTGCAACCGTGGCCATTTAACAGGGTCAAAAATAAACTCACTGCCACATTGCACAGAAATCAAAATACACCTCCACTTGCTAGCACAATTAATAAGTCAAACTTGCTCCCAACTACCCTAAACACACAGACCCATTAGCAAAAGCATAAAAAAAGAAAAATAAGATTTTGAAATTCTACGAACCAAATCCAACCACAAAGACTGTGATTCAGCAAAATAACAAACAAAAAGATAGGAAATGGAGTAATAAATTCGATGCAATACCTTCTAGAATAGAAGACATTCTTGTTTTCAGGGACGAAAACATCAGCCCCGAGAATGTTTCCACCTCTGGAAGCGATACATTCTGATAGCTTCGCAACAATACCAACAGCGTCCTAACCATTGACAAAGACAGATATACGTATCTATCTATCTATCAATTCAATACGAAGAGCCATTCATATTTATTTGTTTCACTAATAAAGAAATGTAAAGGCGAGTGACTGACTGACTATCTTACAGGGCATTGGAAAACGTGGATGCCGCGGGTAATAGAGGACGAATCGATGGACTTGAAGGACCTGATGCTGCTGCTTCTTCCAAGTCCAAATACTTGAGGGACTCTTCTTTGTGTCAGATTCATATCTCTTCTACTCTTAGGCAAGTATTCACGATTTTTTGCTAAAGCAGCACTGCCCAAGGCTTACCTTTTACCCTTACCCTTTGGGGTGTGGTGGTGCTGGTTGAAGCTCACGTTGCTTTCACATTTTCAGAATTTTTCTTTTTGTCTATCATGACGGTGTCGTTTTGTAGAAGTTGTGGATCGCTTTATAAACGAGATTCTGCACGATCTTGACACGTAATACCCGGTTCAGTGGTCATAGTGATGTCCAAGTGGTCAACCCCACACAATTCTCAGCACCAATCTCACTCACAGTCACGGCACAGAACTCAGATCCTGGTTGGAGTCCCAACTCCTGACTCGTAAGCAAAACTTTGAAATTTCGCATCTCCTTTTCACTTTATCCTCAAAGAAACTGCAATCGATCAAGCAAGTCTCCAGTCGTTGAAGTACGATTAGCGTAATTACCCAGATCGTATAAATTAGAAAATGCCTGTAAGTCTCTCTCCCTCCCTATTGTGGATCTGGATCTATTATCACTTACAAATTCATTTCGAAATTAGAAAATCTCAAATTGTGATTCGGTGCGGATGCAGTACAGGAGAATCATGGAGGTAGAGCCGCCGAGTCCGTTAAGGTACATAATCGGCGCAGCAATAATGATGATCGGAGTGGTGTTACCCGTCGGTTACATGATGTTTCGTAACAAGAGGGGTCCTTCTTCTTCTTCCACTTACTCCAAACAGACGTAGGTGTGCCTTTGCCTATTTTCTTCCTATTTTACTTAGTAATCTTAGGTTTTGTTGGTGTTATTAATTTTTTAATTCTGGTTAAATCTGATATTCTTCATCTTTTTTCTTTTTTTTTTTAATATTCTCAGGGCAAAGTTTTGATAGAGATTTAAAGAGAGGATTTTTATACAATAGAAATTGCGCTGTCTGGGTTAAGTTTGAAGGAGTTGCAAGAAGAAAAAGATGAGGTGCATTGACGGAAAATCTAATTCTGTTATATTTGTTATTGCTGGGGAACTTGAGTTTTATAAAATGGAACTGAGTGTGGTTTGATTCTATGTTTTTGATCTAGTAAATATGCTAATGCCATTTCAAACTCGTCTTTGTTCGTTGGATGAATATGTGCAAGAAGGACAGGCACTTGATTGAATTTGTCTTCTTGTTCTGTTTCTAGCCATTATCATCTAGGGCACCTGCGTATGAGAATACGCAACGGGTTATGTGTTTTTGTGGTGAATTTCACATTTGCTTTGTAGATCTAGAATGTCAAGTGATGTCGCTGACACTGCAGAATGCTTGTTGTTTGAACTTGGTTATCTTTTTTTTGTTTTTTTGGACTAGCGTCATGGATGTGCCTGGCGGCTTGGGTTATGCTACTTACTGATGTGTTACATGATGGTTGGATTTACTGGATTAGCATATGGTGTAACAATGTTCTGTCGTTACGTTCACTCTGTATGAATTTGAGCTGTGATACCGAAGAATTGGAAATGATTTGTTAGAATGATTAAAGTTGATGTTTTCATTGTGGAAGCCTATGGATCTGGGAATGTAGAAAAGACTAGAGAGTGGAAAATGCAAGTGCTTGAAATGTATTGCCATTTTGCTATGGAAACTTTTTACGAGCTACCTTTTAGAATTGAAGTGTTTGGTAGTGCAAAAAATGCAGGATACACAAGGATTGGTGATGAGGTTTAGTGAAAATCCCCCGGAGGATGATGTTATTTTCAAAGTGGATGATTGGGCTAAAAGGCTGAGAATGGATCGCTGCACTTGAGAATCATGAATGCTTGCAAAGTAAGTCCTTTGTTGGATTTAAGGGATCATCCGATTCTTATGTTAGCTCAAATGTAGGTGTGGGGAAGCCTCAAAGCTGTTTAGTGTGCTTGTTGTCAGCGTTTAAAGGTGATGTAATGAAAGAGATGATCAGAAGTTGAAGGAGAAGAATATGAACAAAGAAAAATTGGAATCTTTTACCTGCTGGTTCATGAATTCTTATATAGTTATGAACCATGTCAACTTGCATGAAGATAAAGATAAAAAGAGGAAAACATTGGATATTGATTTTAGAGTTTAGGGGGTGTATGAGAGTTGAGAGTGAGTTTTGATTTGTTTTTTTAATTAAAAAAATTAAAGTTTTTTTAACTTTAAATTATTATTTTTTTAATATTTTTGAATTATTTTGATAGGTTGAAGTTAAAAATAATTTTTTTTTAAATATATATATTATTTTGATATTTTTTTTAATTTTAAAAAGCAACTAGTAAACACGGTTTTAAGTGAACTGGCACTGATGTGACTATCCAACTTTGAGTCTTAGGGTTGTGTTTTATTGGGCTACATGGACACCTTGAGTCTGAGTCCAATTTAGAGGCTAGTATGTTGTGGGCTTGTGGGGTTTACAAGGCTTCTTGGGAGTTGAGTCGTTCTTTTCTCGAGTCCAGTGGAGCAAAAGGTGACATGATATAGAATTTAAAGGTTACATGGTGTATCCGAGTCTAAAGAGGTCTCCCGAGTCCTGACACCCAAGGAGGCATCATGACTACTTCTCCGAAGGAATTAATACAGTTGAATTTCAGGCCGCCAAATGTGTTTCAAAGCAGTTGTTTCATTTTGCTTCTCTATTTATTTGATTCCCCGCATTAAGAATCGTCACCTTTATTGACCGATCAAGAACTCACCCAACCTTTAAGAATGTGATATTATCCTTAAATAGAGAGCATTTTCCTTGGTCTGTTGCATGATCTTCAATTAATACTGTTAATTAAGCCTGATTAAACAAATTGATGAGCAAAGAAGGATTTGCTGAGACATGAAGGCCAATGACCTTCCAAAAATGAGCAAGTGCTGATTTCTGACAAGCAGATTAGTTGACTTGGCCAAGGGCAAAAACAATTCAGAAGTGCCTAAAGAAATGATGTAGAGGAATATACCAAGCATGCATGACTAGGCTGCCTACTGAGGGCAAAAAAGATGGATTAATCAATGATCGGGGCCTGAAAACCAGGAGGCAAGAGCGCCCGTAAATAGCAGTAATGGTCCTCCAACAAGATGAGGTCTAAAATAGTTCTTCTGAAATCAGGACAGGGGAAGGCAAAACTGTTGAAATCTTGATACAAATTAAGGAGAGACCCGCAGCCAAACTAAATCGGCAATGTTGCGAGCTCAAGCAAGCTAGCAGTCGAAACCCGACGCTCTTTGAATCTACAATCACAGCTCGACCAGATTGAAGAGGGGGTGTTTGACGCAGCACAAGACACGGATGGATCGTGATTTCATTCACGAAGACGAAGATTGTTGATATCGTTCAACAAGACGAAGATTAGACCAAAACTTGACAGGAATTCTGAACGGAATAAGTTTTAGCAAAAAGAATATATCCTCTTCTGTGATTACAGCGAACTACGTATAGCAACTAGCCATTAAAATCTAGATAACATTAAAATGCATGAATAAAGATAGATTGTCTAGATTCGGTCGATGACCAGATTAACTATATTAATTTTAGCAGGCTTTAATGATTAAATTCAAAGTTTCTGAACACTTCATTAATGATGGGTGGTTTCGGAATGGACTTGATTTGTTTGATGTGGCTGTATCTCTTCATCTTCCCGTAGTTCTTGATTTGGCTGCAACACTTCATTATCCTGTGGTTCCTTATCAGTGTTGCACCTTTTTTGAACGACCTTCAGAAACACAGCACGCACAAACCCAAACACCAACAAAATTGCATGTATGTGTCTTGAAACAGTAAGATGTGACCCAGGCAATTGTGCGGGCTGCTCTCTCCAGTGTTTCTACTTTCGAAATCATCCAGGGCACGATTACTCATAAACATGACATCATTGTTTTCAAGTACCTGTCAATGTTTAAAATTATTGCTAGCAATGGTCTCTCATTTTCAATTCTCAGATGCCAGTAAACTAGTTATATCTAGTTGAATTGAGGGTTCCGTCTATGTTTTGAGTGAAAGCTGGAATTCAGACACAGCCTTTTGCTTTTAAAGTTGGTGATTTTTGATAGTTTGAGCGAGCTCTGCAGTGCTTAATCTTTCCTTGCATGAGCCGTAAATAACCGTGTTCCATTGACAACCTTGCTTTCTTGTTCAGGTGCCAGATATAATTGACAATGCATAAGTTATTTTTGAGTTTGACAATGGCTCGCGAGGGATGCTTGACCTTTGCATGTTTGCTTAAGGCAGTAAAAACGAGCGAGAAGTATCTGTTTGTGGTGTAGGAAAGTTAGTCCCCCGTGTTAGTGAATGCTGAGCCCGCTTCATCTTTGATTGCATTTGCCATCTCCCTCTTATATAGGCAGTCCCCTCCTTTCCTGCTTTGTATTGCTCGGATGATTCCAATTTAAATGAAACATCCAATTGTACTGTCGTTTTGATTTTAACATCCAATAGTTCCATTTACTGATTTTCCCAGTATGCTGCTCCATTCTTGGGCATGTATGCATGTCCTTTCACTCATTTTGTTCAAACCGTGCCTTTGTTCCAGAGAGTATCATGCATTTTGGTACTCGTATGGCAGGGAGAGATACTGTACAGACTTTGAAAGCTGAGGATGGTCGAGTTAAGTGAGTTGTCTTCAAGTATATTGGAGTTGGATTGTATATATTTGCGAATACAGTTAGGCTTCCTTTTAAGTGTGATTCTGCATGAACTTGTTTTCCAGATGCATCATGGATCTAGCTATTTGGAACACCTTAACTTTTTGTCTGCAATTCGAGCAAAAGGTGAAAAAGCTCCTGCAGTGGATTGGCAAGAAGGGTTGATTTCAGTGGCTATTGACTTGCAGCCCAGCTTTCTATTGAGAAGAGTCAACTTGTTACAAGTCAGGAAGTCATGGATGAACATTAGTTAAGCTATTATGTAAGTCTTGACTTTTCAAAACGATTTAAAATATATAAATTATATTAAATTTTAACCAAAAAAATTTTTAATTTTTTGAGAAAACAGGTTAAACAGCGTACCAAAAGGATTCCTTATCTCTCCTTTACTGTTCTTCTTATGTAGCTTCTTCATCGAAGTACAGGAGAAGAAGAAGAAGAGGCATCCTGTGAGAAGACAACAAAAACCTGTCAATCATGGATATCACTTCGTAATCTCAACATTTTTTTTTCTTTAAACTAATTTTTTTTTACTTTAAATTAAATTTTTTAATATTTTTAAATAAAAATCACTTTAAAAAAATCTGTCAAAGTTGTGTGAAGTACGACCATAAACAAAAATCCAAACCAAAACCCCTTTGACAAGAAAATCAAACACAGATTATTAAACAAATTCTGAAAAAGAATTCCCCCTACCCAAGTCACGAAACCCTATAAAAATCACCCACATGCAGGTTAGAACGTGCAAGCTAAGCCCAAAGCTCTAAAAAAAAAAAAATCCATGCCATCCTCGTCGTCTATCATAACCCTCCAACTCCTACTCTTTTTCACTGTGGTTCCCATCTCTTCGTTAGCAAAAAAGCCACACGTCATCAATTTCCGATCTCCCAACCTCTACCCTGAAGGCCTTGCCTACGACCCATCCGCCCAACACTTCATCGTCGGCTCTCTCCACCACCGCACTCTTCACTCCGTCTCCGACGCCGGCGTTATCGAAACCCTCATCTCCGACCCCTCCCTCCCTCCTAACACCACCATCCTCGGCCTCGCTGTTGATAAACTCAACAACCGCCTCCTAGCTGCCATCCACTCCGACCCTCCCCTCCCTCCATTCAACGCCCTCGCCGCTTACGACCTCCGCTCGCGTCAACGGCTCTTCCTCTCCCTCCTCCCATCTACCCCCTCCGATGACAACCGCCGCCCCGTCGCCAACGCCGTGACCGTCGATTTCGAAGGCAACGCTTACGTCACCAACTCGCTAGGATACCCGGAGGGAAACTTCATATGGAAAGTTAACCCTGAAGGGGAAGCCTCGATTTTCTCGAGATCTCCGCTTTTCACGCAGTTCCCGGTGGACCGCGACGCCCCGTATAGTTTCTGCGGGCTGAATGGGATCGCTTACGTTAGCAAGGGTTATTTGCTGGTGGTGCAATCAAACACGGGCAAGTTGTTCAAAGTCGATGCTCACGACGGGACGGCACAGAATGTTTTGTTGGGCGAGGATTTGCCGGTGGCCGATGGGATTGCGATAAGGGGAGACGGTGTCGTTTTGGTTGTGTCGCATGAGAAGCTGTGTTTTTTGAAGAGTGACGACAGCTGGGGAGAGGGAGTGGTTTATGATAAAACTGACCTTGATGTGGAGAAGTTTGCTACATCAGTTGTAGTGGGAAGAGAGGATAGGGCGTACGTGTTGTATGGGAGTGTGTTGGAAGGTATAACGGGGAATGGAGGGAGGGAATGGTTTGGCATAGAGGAGGTGAGATCTGAGAAGGAGAATGAAGATGAGAAAATGTGGGTGTATGTGTTAATAGGGCTAGGTTTGGCATATTTTTTAATTTGGAGGTTTCAAATGAAGCAGCTCGTCAAAAACATGGATAAGAAGACCAATTGATCTTGGTTTTGTGGTAGTTTGTTTCTTTGCGCTGCTCGGTGCTGGAATGAGAATTCATGAGCTTCTCTGTTGTTCACGCTTGTCATTTCAATAAAACCCTATTTTACATTGCCGTCGGTCAAAATTCATGGCATCTCTTCCTCTTCTTCTTCCTTCCATCTAACTTTGAGATGCCAGAAAACATCGACTCTCAATTCCAATAATAATTAAATAAGTAATTGAATGTACCTTGAAAGTTACCCCATTACACAGTGACTTTGAGCTTCACGTGAAATTCAAAGTTATAACTCGTAAAAAATCTCCCCAAGTAGGAAATCCCCTCACTACAATCGAAGGCAAACGATACAGGAAGGAGCTTTATTATTCTTTTACAATTGAGAGAGACAATCTCTGCCGTTAAACAAAGGGCTGTCTCTTTGTCTGTGGTGTCAGTTATTCATGGAGGGACTGTGAGCCGGCAGAGAAGAGAGTATGATATTGCCCCGTTTGTTTCTGCTTCGAGGAGAAGGGGGCGAGAATTTCTGAACTTTCTGTTATACCTTTCTGTAACTGTTTGTTCTTAAAATTAGTTTTTTTTTTAAGTAAATTTTAAAAAAATAAATTATTTTTTTATATTTGGTAATTTAATAAAAAATAAATTAAAAATATTTTTTAGTATTTAGTTATGTTATATAAAATGAGCTAAAAAATAATTTATTAATATTTTATTTTTTTCAAGTTTATTAAAATAATAAGAAATAAATCTTACAAATTAAAAAGTTGAATGAGAATAAAATTGAAAAAAAAAATTTTATAAATTATCTCAAATAAAATAAATAATAATCAAAATAATAGAGATCAAATCTGAAAAATAAAAAAAATTAAAGATGAAGAAATTAAAATAATAATAATTAATATTTTATAAATTATTTCAAATAAAATAAATAGCAATCAAAATATTGAGAATCAAATTTGATAAATAAAAAATTTTAATAAAAAATAATAGAGAAAAAACAAATAATAATTATAAAAACAAACACCAAAATTAATATAGAAATTAAATTTTAAGAGATGAAATTGAAAAATAAATATTCAAAACAAAATATATGTTGCAATTAAAAGTTTAAGGACCAAATTTGATATAATTAGCAAATAATATGACGTTTCTAAATTTTTTATAATTTTTAAAAAGTATTTTCCCTCCAAGTTTTTCAGAAAAATACTTTTTTAAAAATCAAATCAATTTTTTTTTAACTAGAAAGTGTTTTTCATCAATTAACTTTTATAATAACAAATAAATACAAAAACATTTTAAAAAAATAATTTCCCGTGAATACTATAAAATAAATATAACATAAATATAATTTTTCAAACTTTAAAAATATTATTAAGTTTTGAGATCAGGCTTTGGTACACGGGAGCTGTTTCTATACTTGACTTGAAACGAAACCTTGATACAAATTATCCATAAGATTTTCTATCCATTCCAATACATTAGGGTCAAATTGGCATCATAGTTTATCTATAGTTATGTATAGGTTATAGAAATAAAATATTTCAATGGCAGAAAAGTTTTTAATATTATTATTAAATTTGTTCTAATAAGTTAAATTTAAAAGTTTTCAACTTAATTTTTTGTTTAATTTAAAATTTAAAATTAAATTATATTAAAGTTGCTTTAATATAATCTACTTGAATTGATAAAAAAAAATTAAAAAAATTAATATTAAATCCAAATACAATATAGATGATCAGTAATAAGAGATATGACTTTTAAAAAAATATATTAATATGATATTTTTAAAAAAAATATTAAAATAATAATGTTTGGAATTGACCTAGGTTATTTTAGATTTATCAAACTTATAACTTGAATAATAAATTTTAATAAAAATTTTAATAATTTTAACAGGTTTAATAATTTATTTAGTTAACTATATGATAAAAAAAATAAAGATAATTACAAAGTAAAAATAAAAAAATAAAAAAATTAATAAAAAATTAATATTAAATAAAAAAAATTAAATTATATACGTGGATCTAGATGACCAGTGCACCAATAATAATATAAAAAAAAAAAACTCAAGCATGTCGCTTGTGGTAGGCCTATGCGTCGAGGCCATATTTATTTATATACTTTTCTTTTATAAAAGAAAATATATAAGCCACGGGCCACCTAACCTAGAATTCATTTACTGCTACGGTGCTGAAAAATAAAGTGGGGAGATTGAGAACCTTTTTTCACCCAAAACCACATAATAAATATTACGAAAACCTCCATAAATATCAACTTGAAAACACACCAAAATCATCTAAAGATTTTTTATATCAAAACAAAAAATTAAAACGAATCTTGATCTCTATTTTCAAACATGTTTATAGAAAAAACTCATCACTATTGAGTTTTCTTGTTAAATGGATATTGTTTCCTCAAAAAATAATTAGTTTCATTGCAAAAAGAAAATCAGACCAATAATTTTGTATTTTAGATGACTTTGTTTCTCATTTTTCAAGGATAAAGACCATGAAAATTAAAAAATAAAAATTGTTAAGAATTTAAAATTAAACATATATTTTTTCTGTATTTTATATTTAAGTCCAATTTCTTTTAACTTGATAGTTTACAATAATTTCAAAATTAATCTCATCTACTTATTCTATAAAAGGATTAGATTTAAAAAAAAAAACTTTTAGCTACTTCATTTGATAACTAGGATTATATCCTAAATTTTTTAGGATATAAGTAATAATTTCTTTTTTAGTTTATTATTGTTTTAAACATGTTTAGCATTGCGATAGCTATTGTAATGGTAATTTGAAAAAATTTATTTTATAAAAAGTATTTTTAACAGATATTGGTTTGAAAAAATAGGTGTTTAGTTAAAATTATAGTTAAAATTAAGGCTGAACAAAAAATAGCTTATTGTGTTTGGTTAAAAATACTTTTGAAATTGAGGTTATAAAATAATTTAAAATATATATATTAATATTGATGATTTTTAATTTAAATATTGTAGATTTAACTATTACCATTATATCATGAAATAAATAATACTTTATATAAAATATTTTTTATTGTTCAATTAAACTATCCACAATTCTATCATGTATGAAATATATCCGACAAAGACTACAGTTTTCACAAATGTTTTAAGAGCGTAACAATATCAAGTAAAATATAATCAGGAACAAAATTGAGATTGTGATCAAATTCTGTAAATGCGGCGTCATCAAGCAATTTTCGTCTAATTTATGTAGTCATTAAATAATGTTTAACACTAGTTTTTTAAATAAAATACAACCATAAATAAAAATTATTTTTTATTTTATTGGGTCGAACCCGGTTCAATGCATTTTTAGCTTTGAACCAGACCAGTCCGACCGCAATAATAAAACATGCTCCATTATTCATTGAAAAAAAAAAAAAGGATTAACAATGGAGGCATGCTCTACTATTCATCCATTTTTCCATTGCAAAAAACAGCAAAAGGCTGTTTCTTATAACTTGTGGTCGCACTATAGATAATGATGGGACCTATCATTAAAAAATTATGGTAAAAGCATTATCAAATGTTAAAAATTGTGATTGCGGGTGAAACTCGTTTGCAGCTATAATACCAAACATTTACTTAATTAATTTTTTTTATATTTAATTTTTACCCCAACACTTTATCCGAGTATAAAAATAATTAGTTATAAAAAAAATTCAAAATTAAAGCTTATAGATTACTGTCCAGACTCCATAGAATTCTGGTTTTTAAATTTTTGTTTTAAAGAAATTATTCTTACCTCTGCAACTAAAGATGCACAGAAGGAGTAATTGTGGTTTCCAATGCCTAGATGGACTTCTTGGGTTGTGATAAATCCAGGTATAAAAATTTATTCTCGTCCTCCAATTGATCCATCAAAAATTGGTAGTGGCTACCTCGGTTGGCAAATCAGTAGTTTAAGAATGTGGTTTAAATTATATTTTTTAAAATTTTTTATATATTTTCATATTGTTTTTGATATGCTGAAATCAAATATAATTTTAAAAAAATAAAAAAATTAAATTATTTTAATATATTTTTAAATAAAATACATTTTAAATCACAATTATCGCGTTCACATTTCTAAACAAACCGTATTTTTAAGAGGTTTCATGTTACTCTTCTCTTGTATTGTCCATCGAGAGTTCTGGCTTAAAAGCGTTGCCTTGTCGTGTTGAGCCATTGTTCTATACAGAGGTAAAGAAAGGGGAGGGGAAATGAGTCCTCTTTTGTGCTTAGTTAAATGGGGATCATCTGGGTTCTCCGTCATGCATGTTTCATTCTGTGATAGCTCTAACTTGTGGATCTTTATTGATGGTCTACACAAATGAGGTCGCCGTGCTTGGCCATGGCTTTGAAATAGCAACAAAGCTTAAAGGCTCGGCGCTACATGACAAACTCTTGATCCAACCTCCGTATCCTTTTCTAGGTTTTATTAGCTGGATACCACGCTACACGTCGGACTTCCTTTTTGTTTTTATAAAAATTATTATAATATAAAAAATAATATTTTTTTAATAATAATAATAATTTTAAAAAAAATTATTAATTATTTTATTAATCATATTAATTATAATAAAAATAATAATATTTATAATATAAATAATACCATTTTTCATTTGAACACTTTGAATTATAAAAAAAAATATTTATAATATATTATTATATTAATACATATGGGTAAGTGCAGACACATTCAGATCCAACTTGGAGGTAGGTATGGATGCATTCAGCCCAACTTAGGGTTGGGCGTGAACATGTCAATGCTCAACTTTGATCGCGTCCATGCTTAACATGATTTTGGGCTAGCACGCATTTAAACCCAACTTGGAGTTGGACGTGGAAGTGTCCAGCCTAACTTGGGTGTGGGTGTGGCTGCGTGCTCCAAGTTGGGCGTGGGTGAGTCCAGCCCAATTTGGTGTGGACATGCTCAAATTTTTAATTATAATAAAAAATAAAATATTAAAAAAATAATATTATTTTTAATATTAATATTTTTAATCATAATAAAAATAAAAATAATTATAACATAAACAATTTTTTTTAATATTAGTAATAATTTTTTTCAAATTTATTAATTATTTTAATAACAACAACACAAATGATAATATTTTTAATATTCATGCTATTAATTATAAAAAAAATATTTATAACATAAATAATTATATCAAGAATTTCAAAGAAGATTACAACACATAATAATATTTTTATATCAATATTTTGACTTATAGTAAAAATAATAATATTTATAACACAAATAATACTATTTTTGATCTGTCCACTTTGAATTATACGAGAAAAAATAATATTTATAATACATATTATTATATTAACACATGTGGTTGGGCGCGAACATATTCAGACCCAGCTTAGAGGTGAACGTAGATATACTCAGCCCCAACCGTTAGTTAGGCATGGATGTGCTCAAGTATGGGCGAGCATGCATCCAGACCTAACTTGGGGTGGGGCGTGTACGCGTCTAGCCTAACTTCGGTTTGGACGTGGCTATGTCCAGCCCCACTTGGGATTGAGCGTCGACGCGCTCAAACTTTTAATTATAATAAAAATAATTATAACATAAATAATACTATTTTTAATATTAATACTTTTAATCATAATAAAAAAAATTATAATTATAACATAAATAATATTTTTTTAATATTAATAATATTTTGTTTTTCAAATTTATTAATTATTTTATTAACAATATCAATTATAATAAAAATAATAATATTTATAACATAAATGATAATATTTTTAATATTCATTCTATTAATTATAATAAAAATAATAAAATTTATAACATAAATAATTATATTAAGAATTTCAAGGATGATTACAACACAAATAATAATATTTTTTATATCAATACTTTGAGTTATAATAATAACAATAGTAATTATAATACAAATAATAATATTTTTTACATGAACACTTTAAATAATAATTTCAAGTATGTTGTTATAGACAATCAAGTTTTTTACCAAAACCGAAGTGTCAAGTGGCACTTGGATTTGCTCCTTGTATTGGAACCACCCTAGCGCTAGTGGCACTTAGGTGTGCCCAAGCACCACATGAAGCATGAGTCATGGTAAAGAGCTAGATTATCTTGGGTTGACAGGATTAAATTATCTTAAGTGCGACGTTATTTAGTTAGCTCAATAAATCTAGCATAACTCAATTTTATTAGGTCTCGATGAAATATTATAATTTTTATTACAATTAAAAGTATTGCTATAAAAAATAGTATTATTTTTTTTATAAATATTTTAATTTTTATTATAATTAAAAGTATTAATATAAAAAAATAGTTTTATTTGTATAATGAATAGTATTTGCATTAAAAAATATTATTATTGTTATTAAAATTTAAAATATTCATATAAAAATAGTATTATTTGTGTTATAAATATTATTATTTTATTTATAATTAATAGTATGACTACTAAAAATATTATCAGTTGTGATATAAATAATATTATTTTTATTATAAGTAATAATATTATAATAACAATGCAAAGTACCACATGGAGCTTGGTTTGCCCTTGCACCACATGATAGTTGGGCTGCCGTAACCAATCAAGTCTTTTGTTAAGACCCATGCACCAGGTGGTGCTTGGGTTTTCCCCTCGCATTGGAGCCGTCCAAGTGCTAGGTGGCGCTTGGTATGCCCAGACATTAGGTAGTGCTCAGTAGGGTTGTTAAAAAAATACCAACCAACGGATTAAACCGAAAAAACTAAGAAACAATTGACTGATAGAAAAAACTAAAAAAAAACAATTAAAAATAAAAAAAACCACCTACTCCTGCTCGATTCCAATTTAAAAAAGATTAAATCAATTAAACATGATCAAATCGGACCGATTTAAAAAAAGGTATAAAAAGAACCATCTCTAGCCCTAAATCACTTTTTCCCTTTCTAGTCGCTACCCCTCTCTCCCTTTCCAGCCTTTCCCTTCCTAGCTGCCCCACCCCCACCCCCACCCCCTTCTCCTTCTCCTTCCCCTTTCTAGCCTCCATGCAGAAGACTTTGATTACTAGTTATTTTTCTTGAATTTCTAAGTGATTGTTGTAATTAATAGCTCAAATTGATATTTGATGTCAATTTTTTCTTTGATTTAGCTCAATGATGAAGATTAGCTTATCCAAAAACTACGGTCCGGTTTTTTATGCTAAAAAACTGGCTCAAACCTAACAAAACTGGTTCGGTTTGAACTAGTTCTTGATTCAATCTGGGTTATACTAACAAAGAATACTATTTTTTGAGTTGATTGAATTTTTAGATTAAAACCGGACCATGAACATCTTTAATGCTTGTGGTTTTCCAAGTACCATGCAGTGCTAGAACTGCTATAGCTAATTGGACTTTTTGCTAAGACTCAAGAGCTAAGTGGCATTGGGTTCTACCCTGCGTGCTTGAGCCTTCCAAGCATCAAGTGATACTTAGATCTGCCCCGCATAAGGGTCATGTAGTCGAAGTGCTAGCTATTCTTGTATGGGCAACGTCAATACTAGGTGCCCATTTTTTATAACTTGCAATCTCACTAAAATTTATATTGATTAATTTTTTACTAATTATTTTTTAATATTAAATGCATCATAGTAAAGAGACAATCGCATACCTTTCTTGTTGTCGTTGCAATTTTTTATGTTAAAGATTGAACTTATTATACAATTCCAATCTAAACAGTAACAGGGGCATGACACCCTTTTTAATATATGACGTAACGTAATTTGCTATAGGGCTCCTCTTGTTTGTGGTAGCATTTGTCATGGAAAGAGAATTCCATATTTTCTTTGGTTGAGAGCCCGGATTCAAAGCACGAGTGGGAAAAAAAACGTTACATGCACTCGCACTTGTTTTACGAGGAGAGCCGATGATGAATTTTGGTCATGATGGGTTTAATGCTGCTTGAATTTTAGAATAATGAATTTTAGAATAATAATAGATGATTGACTTGCATTGTACTACGGGTAAGATAAGTTTTTGTTTAATGTAAAATAAAATGTTTGGGCATTGTTAATATTTTTTTTGCTGTAAAGAAAAAAAATTATGTGATGTTGATTTTATATAACGTGATTGAGTTAATAATTTTAAAAATAACTTAAATAATTAGTAAAAATATAATTTAATTTGAATAAAATTTAAAATGACATCTTTTTTTTTTAATATTGAGATGAAAATATAGTAGATTGACTAGGACTAAATTGTCAAATTTATAATTATAATTATAAGATCATGATAATCTAATAGAAAATAAATAAAAATAAATTATAAAACTTAATTCAAATTAATCAAATATTGAAGAATAAAATAAAAAATAAAAAAATGACTCAAGCCAACTAGATTAACTTGCCAAACTAAAAAAATCAAAATAAATTATGAAACTCAATGTTCAATCAATCCAATAAAATTAAAAAAATAAATAAAAAATGACTTGAATCACTCATATTAACTCACCAAACTTATGACCTAAGTCACAAAACCGAGATAACCTTATATAAAGTATATAAAAAAATAATCTAAATCAACTCGATTTAATTTATTAAATTTAGGATTCGGGTCATGAGGCTTGAGATGAACTCAAGAAAAAAAATCAAAACAAACTATAAAGCACAATTCCAATTAACTTAAAGTTAAATGATGAAATTAAAAAAATAATTTTAAAAAATAATTTACCCAAATCAACTTATCAAATCTGTAACTCAGGTCATGGGATTGAGATAACATCATAAAAAGCAACTCAGGATAAATAATAAAGCCTAATTTTTAATCAATAAAATATTAAAGAATAAAATTTTAAAAAAATCAATTAAATAAGAAAAAAAATATGAGTCAACCGAGTTAATCTACTAAACTTGTGACTTGGATCATAAAAAAGTTTAATTTCTAGCCAAACAAATGTTGATAGATAAAATTAAAATTAAAAAATTTATTTTTAAAAAATAAAATAATAATATTTTGTGAAGTGATGAATAATAAAATAAAAGTTTAATTTCTAGCCAAATAAATATTGATGGATAAAATTAAAATTAAAATTAAAAAATATATTTAAAAAAACAAAATAATAATATTTTATGAAGTGATGAATAATAAAAACACCATCTAGTATTTTATTAATTAGTGGTGTTTATTGTAAACTTCTAGGCTATGAGTTTTATTGTGTGCGGAAATTTTAATAAGAAATCATATAAAATCTTCAGAAATTCAAGAAAGAATGGAGTAGAAAATGATAAGGCTTGTGGCTAGTTTTTTTTTTTTTTAATTTGATGATAAAATTGTAATATAAAATATAAAGATTTTTTAAATATTAAATGAAATGTAATAATAATTTGATATCTTTTATTGATTTTTTTTTGGGTGTACTGTGATGAAGTGAGGTGTCATGAATTTATAAACTATAAACTATTGAATTACATTACATTGTGAAAGAAATGATGCAAGTGAAAAAATGAGTACAGGGAGTTTTTTTTTTTTTTTAATTAACTGGAAAAAAGAAAGCAAAGGGTAGCGCCTAAAACCAAAAGAGGGCGGAGGTTACCCAGCTGGTGCACATTTTAAGCGGAGGGAGCATCCCCCGCTTCAAATACCACTTGTATAAATAGCGCACGCGTTAGCGCGCATCTGTGAACACTCTCACTCACATTGAAGCGAAATGGAAGACGACACAGGAGATAAATCAAGCATTGTGATCGGCCTCATAGAGAACAGAGCCAAAGAGGTACTGTACGCTCTCAGTTTGTTTGCCGAGAAAATGTGCGAAAACCAGAGGAAAATCAGTGAAACTCTCAGTAGTTATAACCGTAAAATCACTATTTCGCTTCCATGCATTTATTTACTTGAGAATCTGAAACAAGACATAGTAATATAGTAATTTAAAAGTTCCCTTTCATTTCATCTCCTCTTCGATTTATTTCGCTCCAGCACTGATAGTTTGAAATTTCAATTCATTAATGGCTTGTTAAATCTCGAATGTGAATTCCGTTCCTGATATTTTTATCGGTCGGATGACTCTTTATTTTTTAAATATAGCTTATTGTGTCTGTAATTCCTAACATTTTGATGATTCTTTGAGCTTCTAGAATCGGAAATCGTTTTTTTCCCTCTTTATGCGATTATTTGATTGTTCAAATTAATAAGGCCATGTAAAGATGACTCTAGAGTTGCTAGCAATTTGATAAAGTGAAAATTGAAATTGAAAAGTTCTGAAATATCTCAATTTATTTTGCGCGCTTAATGAGTTGATGTTGTGTGATTGGCAGGTTGGAATGGCTGCTTTTGATTTAAGGTCAGCCTCACTGCATCTGTCTCAGTATATCGAAACTAGCAGCTCCTATCAGAATACAAAAACTCTGCTCCAATTTCATGATCCTGTGGTGGTCATTGTTCCTCCAAACAAATTTGCACCTGATGGCATGCTCGGAGTTTCAGATCTGGTCGATCGGTTTTATGCTTCAGTCAAAAAGGTCAATCTCGTTAACAGAATAGAATTTCTCCATGCCTGCTTCCTCTTTCTCTCCTCATGCACCCATTTCATGGTATTATGTGCTGAATTTTGTAGGTAGTAATGGCCCGTGGTTGCTTTGATGACACCAAGGTCGTAACCCAGAAACATCTCATTATTTAACTGGTGTTTTACTTCTGGGTACTGGTGCTTTGATATCTGATCCAATGCCCCTGTCACAACTTGTTCCAGGGTGCTGTACTAATTAAAAATCTAGCAGCCACAGAGCCTTCAGCTCTTGGTTTGGATACTTACTACAAGCAATACTATCTCTGCTTGGCTGCTGCTGCGGCTACAATCAAGTGGTACTGTCAAAAGTTGGGCTTGGCCTGAATTTAACTGGAAGAAAATATTTTAATCTTAGATTTATTTTGAATGCCACAATGCCATACTTGAGGTTATATGTTAAGTAATTAGTTATTAACTACTCAAATCAAGTAAATGTCTTCTCAATAGCTTGGTTAAAAAAGTGAGGGTTGTTATTTCGGGATTCTTATATCTGAGAACCAAGTTTTTAATGGAAAGCTAGAGAATCTGTCTTTTTTCATGTACTTAATATGGCAAGTGGTAACTATGTGTTTATTCATACGACTGTGTACTGTCACTTTAAGATGCCAGTCCATCACTTTGTAGGTAGTGTCTGTTAACAGTTTATCTTGGCCTACAAGGCTTATTATTATTGAATAAGCAACCTAATAAATGCTATATTTTCATTGATCATATGGTAATTGGCGGCACTGACATATTCCTCGGTCCACTGCATCTCTTCCTGCCTTAATATTTGGAACTTATTTGCATATCAGTTATAGATGTGCCATCAGGTATTGTTAGCCATAGTGTTGTTGGATATAGGGACCAAATATGACTAGTTTTTGGCACTGGACTGATGCTGAACCTTTTCTACTTTTCCTCATGGAAGTGAATTACTCTTGAATCCACATGAAAACATGTGCAAGCAAATGACATATTATACTTGATTCTGTGTGCAAGTTGGAAAAAAAAACTCCAAGTTTGCAGATCTGAGTGGCAATGTTGTTACCAACTTGTGAGTGTCTACTTTTGAGAGTACTTTACTTGTCAGAGCATAAATACTTCATACTCAGTAACTGAAGGCAAAATGCCCATGTTGGACTGATGTGAGTGGCATCCATATTTCTAAGATTATAGCATGCTTTGTTGTCTACTAGTTCCCCTTGAACATGATAGTTTTATCCCAAAATTTTGCACTTCATGATTCTTTGAGTCCTTTTCACTTTATAAAATCCAATTAGTCATTTCAAGGTTGCCTAAAGTTTCTGATACTAACGTGCATTTGTTTACACCTTACAGTTATATTATTTTTCATTTTCTTCATTCATTATTCTGCTTCTAAAAGAAAGTTTCGACTGTCTTATGCACAGGATAGAAGCAGAGAAAGGGGTTATCGTCACCAACCACTCATTGTTGGTATATGATCTCTCTCTCTCTCTGGACCTTTCTTTCTCTTTCAAAATGCAAAGATGATCAAACGTAAGAATTTGAGGAGTATTTCTAGGCAGGATGCAAGCTGTTGCCACCTTTTACTCTATTTCTTAGATCTTTGATCCTATTGCTCTTGTATCTTTGATAAATTTTTGGGCATTTCTTTTTATGTTGCGGAGCATGCCTTCTGTGATCCATCAATCCCCTTTGTGCAGTTAATATAGGTATTGTATTTATTTAGCCCCATTTTTCTGTCATGGTGGTGTAGGACTAATTTTGTACCCTCTTTGCTATGGCGGTATCTTCTATTATCATCTATTTCAAATGAATCAGAGTCAAACTCAGCTGTTTCATGCTTGGTTTCGGGTGAAAATAATCCAATAGCAGTGATAAATCTTAGGATTGTTTTTTTGAAATGTATTTCAAATCATGAAACAAAGTTATTGAGATATATATATATATATATATATATATATATATATATATATATATATATATATATATATGTTTGCTAATATGAGCTCCTTGGTATCTATGAAATTTCAATCTTCTCAAAGTTTGTCATTACTAGTATATAATGATGGCTGAGTATAATTGTATTAAAAATCAAATAGCTCAAATACATCACATCATTTTCTTTTCTTCGATATAAAACTTCATCTGTTTGTGTGTTTACATTTTATTCTCTTTTCATTTAAGAATGCTTCTGAACTTTACTGATGGAATTCTCACTATCCTAGGTTACTTTTAATGGATCATTTGATCACATGAGTATTGATGCCACTAGGTGAGTTTCCTTTGTTTTCTGGATGTCTGGTTAAGTTTCCAGTGTGTGTATAAAATAGAATAAAGTTTGCATTACAGTGTTTTTGTATTTCCATTGAAGTGACAGTTTTTGGAAGGATTTCTAGATGAAATCTAAATTAAATTTGGTGTTGCTTTCAATTTTTTATGCTAGAAGATAAGCGGTTAAATCTTATTGCAGCGTCCAAAATTTAGAAATCATTGAGCCATTTCATTCTACCCTCTTGGGAACAACCAGCAAGAAAAGAAGTCTATTCCACATGCTCAAGACAACGAAAACCACAGGAGGGTATGTGAATATGCATATTACTTGGTAGATTCAGCATGTGATCACATGAGTGGGGACTTAAGCATGGAAAAAAAGTTGAGAGCTCCTCAATATTTACTAGTTTATATTCTGCATCAAAGAAGAGGTTTGGTTGTAGCTGGCTTGTCTTTCCATTACCATAAAAGTTTAGAAATTGATACAAATTGGAATATATCTCCAGGACTAGGCTTCTACGGGCCAATCTGTTGCAGCCTTTAAAAGATATTAAGACTATCAACACTCGTCTTGATTGCCTGGTTAGTGTATTTGGTTGACTCAGATGATTTCTCTAATGGAGATATGTTAGCCTTATGCAGCACTGGGTTTGCAACTAAAACAATGCTGGTTTATTCAAACCATAACCGGTGAATGTTTATGTATGTGTGCATGTGTTGTGTGTGTAAGAAGAAGGTGAGCCTATTTTTCAATCATCTGAAGTTATTTTCACAAGCATTTGTAGGCATTCTCTGTTATTCACATCTACATAATACTTGTTAGAGTGCTAACCGCCAAAATGCACTATAATTGTTAACTGTCCAACAAGTATAGGTTACACAATTATTTTGTTAAGATAGTTATGGATTGGAATCTTAGGTTGGCAGACTATGCTAGAATGAAAAGAAAAGATAAATTATGTGAAAATGCAAATGATATAACAAGTTAGTTTGCCCATAAGGTATGCAGTTCTGCTTCTTGCTGTATTTTCAGCATGTCCATAAGACCAGTTAATTTAAAACACAGCTTTAACTTGAGGGTATGTTTTGGACAGCTTCTGGATAATAGCATCACTCAAATCATCCTCAAAGTTTCAAACTCATGTCCAGCTCCAAAAATCATTGGTGTCATTTTGCCAATGATCTCAATTAAATTATGTTAATTGATTGTCTAAGTTTCAATTCCAAAACATTACCTAGCAAGTCTGTGTTTGCAAATACATAAATCTTAATTTTATATGGTAAACTGTTCATGCTTCTTTACTTTGAATTTTATCCCTCACTTGATGCATCTCTTTGCATTTGATTTCAGGACGAACTAATGAGCAATGAACAGCTGTTTTTTGGACTCTCTCAGGCTTTGCGTAAGTTTCCAAAAGAGACTGGTAAGTGAAAATAATAATAAAAGGTAAAAGGGATATGTGTTCTACCAGTCCCCTCCTTTGGTAGTCTTTTGGAAAGTTATTCCGTTTTTTGTTGTTAATCTTGGAGTGATCTTGTTCATGCTCTTCATTCAGATAGGATACTCTGTCACTTCTGCTTTAAACCTAAAAGAGTCACTAATGAGGTCTTGGGTGCTGATAATGCTCGAAGGAGCCAAGTGTTGATATCAAGCATTATTCTACTTAAAACTGCTTTAGATGCCTTGCCTTTACTCTCAAAGGTAAATTGTGTGCTTTCATATTTATATTACGAACCCGAACATGTTTTGATATCTTGGCACTTTTTAAACGTTTCAGGCGCTTAAGAATGCAAAAAGTTTTCTTCTTGCAAATGTTTACAAGACTATATGTGAAAATGAGAAGTATGTTTCCATTAGAAAGAGGTATGTTGCTAGCATGCTCTTGTTGATAAACTCTGTATTTTTTTCTCTGCAGGACATAACTAGTGCTTGAGACAAAGCACAAGTCTTGTTTCTAGTTTTTGTTTCCCTAGATCCTAGTTGGATAAGTATTGTGGGCCAGAATATGAGGGACAGATAATTGTGCCCATATCCATCTCTAATGTGGGGGCAACATAATCTACTTTAGCACATTTTAATTGTTTGAAGGTTCAGAATAATGCAGTTCAATTTTTGTGAAATATTTGTGTCCATATGACATCTCTCAACTGAGGGAAATGCGTCTGCTAGTTTAGCAAATTTTAATTTTTTGAAGGTTCAGAATACTGCAATTCAACTTTGGTGTCACTTGCAAACATCTCTTATTTTTTCCTTAGTATAATTATTGAGGTCCACTATCTTTTTCTGTGTTTCTTAGATTTTTATTCTGGTTTACAAAGTCCCCTCCTTCATACAAGCTTAAGTATAATACCAATTCTTCTATTTGCTGTCTTTCTCATTTAATTATTTAACCTCAATGGGTGAGGAGGTTTAATTCCAGGTCAGATATTTTATTTGATCTCTTAGGAAGGCCACTGATTTGTTTGTTTATACCCATGTGACTAGCATATGATGCTTTGCAATGCTAGTGAAAACTAGTGAGGAATATGGACCTAGGTTGAAGGAAATGATAATAGTGATGGTAATGGGATAGTGTTGATAATTTCACTATTATATTCAGTTGGTGATAAACTACACTCAGAGTTAAAATGTGATGTTAAAGTAATCACCATTATGGCGTTTAATTTGCAGATCTTGATTTTATTTTGTAATGTTCCATAAAAATATACATTAAATTTTTTTTTATAGTTTAATCCCATGGTCAATCTTTGCTAAATCTTGTGCAAGTACAGACTACTCAATTCATTTTCTGAAAAGCTAGTTTGTTTTTTCAAGAGTGGGAGAAGTGATCGATGAAGACGTGCTTCATGCACGGGTTCCCTTTGTTGCCCGAACACAGCAGTGTTTTGCTGTCAAGGCTGGAATTGATGGCCTTTTGGATATTGCACGGAGAACGTTTTGCGATACCAGTGAAGGTTTACTATCTAGGTTCCTGTCCCATTAATTTTCCTTTTTCCATTTTCCTTCATCTCTTGTTTTTATTGTTGTTGCTGTTTCCATGGGCAGCAATACATAATCTTGCAAACAAGTATCGAGAAGAATCTAAGCTGCCAAATCTGAAACTTCCATTTAACAATAGACAGGGCTTTTACTTTAGTATTGCACAGAAAGACATCCAGGGAAAGCTTCCCAGCAAGTTCATTCAGGTCGGCAATGTTATCCTTCCTCTACTCATCATAGAAAAAATCTCCTTACTAATTAATTTTGACATGTATTTTTTTTACACATGAATCAGGTCCTCAAACATGGGAACAATATACATTGCTCAACTTTAGAACTTGCTTCAGTGAGTATAATCCTCATATAAACAACTTCATAGTCATGTACTTGATTTTGTGAACAAGTATGAAATTCAGCAATTCTATGTGACAATATGATGTAAGGAGAAATGATATTACTGTTCATGAAGCATGATGTCACTCCAATACCCGGCTCATTATAGGAAGGTTTACATGTGTGCCTATGTGACCTTCTTTTCTTGATGGAATGAACTTGGATCACAATCTGGTGTTTGTGTGGCTTACTGATAGTTGCCCATGTGAAATAACTTTGTGCTCAGCTGGAACTAGCGTAGAATTGTTATGCAATAAATATCCAGATAACAATACATATTACTGAGTCTAACCTCAATTCAGGTGATTGCCCATTTTTTGAAGTTGTGAAAATATTTTTCTGCAAATTTTGATTAAAATTGTTATAGGTGCAACCATAATGATGTTGAGGAGATGTGTGATACAAAGGAAGTCAATTGTACCAATGAAATCATTTATATGAGGCCAACTCAAGTGCAAATGTTAGGTTTTCCTCTAGTAGACTGCAGCTAGTCACTTGTCATCTCTAATTTTTTACAACATTTATAATTTTGTATGGCTAAGTTTCATCTCAAACAATTTATACCTGAATTTTCCTTTACTAAGACCAGAGTATTGAACATGAATAGAACTTTAAAGCAATGGTCATTGTTTTTTTACATGATTGTAATCTTCTCAATTACTGTTATTTACGTACTACTGTATGTTCAATCTTCCTGCCTGGGACCTGGAAATTTCTCATTGAGTTTGTTTCATTCTGTAAAATGTGCAGTTGAACGTAAGAAATAAGTCTGCTGCTGCAGAGTGCTATATAAGAACAGAAGTTTGCCTTGAAGGTTGTAATAAATATTTTTGAAGTATTGAACTTTTGATAAATAAACTATATCTTGGTCTTACAAGCTACAAATGTTTTCTTATGCTCTATCTCTGGATGGAGTGTACCATTCTGTTTTGGGTTCTTAATGAAGTCTTGTTTCTAAAAAAGTATTGACCTTGTGAAATGTTATTTGTGAATTTGAAGTGACAACTAATTCATTTTAAGATATAAAATTGGCAGAAAGATCTACCTTACAATATCTGTTAACATGTGAAAATACGATCTGCTATTACACTTCTCTACTAAAGGTTTCTTTTGATTATTTTATTTTCTTCTGTTAGATGGAAAAGGTCACTTGGTATCTTGTGGAAGGATTGTGGATGAAGAGGTTTATGATTGTTAGCAGGCTACCAGTTTTCCATGGCAGAAGTTTGCTTCTTAATAACTTTAAGGCTCTTACAAATTATTAGAAAATCATAAAACTTACAAACATTACTTCCACATTCCAGAAAATATACAAGATGAATTTATTTGTTTTATGCTGCATCTGATTTTGTAATATATATTGGTGTTAATGTTCTTATTTGGTGCTTAAATTGTTAATTTCAATTATAAGGTACTTTCCAGGGAAATACTATGATCATCTCATGTATGGTTTACTTATATCAGAGGGAATCTAGAACCATTCAAGTTGAATTACAATTGAAAGAACATTTTTCTGCTGTCTTCGTCTTTCTCTTCATAGAACTTCTACTCATATATACCATGCTCTCTGCGTTAGTTACGATCTTCACAATGCTCTTTTGATTACTTATATAACTGTACTTTATCTGCAGCCTTATTAAATTACATAAGGGAGGATGCCTTTGCACTAACTCTGCTTGCGGAGGTCTTATGCCTCCTAGATATGATCGTTAATTCATTTGCTTACACAATCTCAACGAAGCCTGTTGATAGATACACTAGACCAGAATTTACAAGTACGCGATTTGATATTTTGTAGAGTATACCTTTGACCATCAGAGTTGAAATTGGGGTGTGGCTGATTATGTCCTTCGCTGATAGGTAATGGCCCATTGGCAATTGATGCTGGAAGACACCCTATCCTGGAGAGCATACACAATGATTTTGTTGTATGTAACTGGTTTATTTTTTGTTGATTGTTTGATCTCATGTGTAGTCTTTCTGACAAAGGAAAACTTAGGCAACTTTTTGTTGCCTTAATTTTATTGTCATCCTGCTCTTCAAATCTGATTCATAGCTCTTTTTGCAGCCCAACAATATTTTTCTATCAGAAGCATCAAACATGGTAATTGTAATGGGCCCAAACATGTAAGATATGCTCTCATTTAAAGTTGCTCCCAGCTTGGAGTTGGAAGGCTTTTATTCATTGCATCATTTCCTTCTAAACTTATTGTTGATAGTGTTTTGAAAATTGTTCGATGCAGGTTGAGGTTCCAATACATCATGCTTAAACATTTTGTGTTTGGTTCTATAGTAATCTCTTCTATTTGCTCTGGAACATGAAATTTGAATAGATCCCACTTCAAATGTCTTGGAAGCTTAGCATAAGGCCTTAAGATTACAATTTTGATTTGCCTCAATGTTGTTAAATGTCTATAGCAAAACAGAAAAATATTGGGGTTAGCTCTGTTATATCTAGTCTTGATAGTAATTTCAAATAAACCATAGGATAGTATAGAATAATGGCCTTCAATGAACCTATCATAATATATGGATAACTGTGCATATAAAACGACAGGTGAATTGTGTTTATACAACTGAATGGTGGCTTTTACCTAAAGCGTTCAGTTTCAGTGTAGGCCACATAGGATTGGCTGAATGGGAGCCACATTTGTTCTTCAGTTGTGAAGTATAAAGTTCTTTCATTGTTTATTTGTATCAACCTATTAGAGAGTAATATAAAACTATTTTTGGGATACCTAACAACTTAAATTTTTGGGTTGAAATGGTTTTTTGACATAGTATCCAATCAAAATTTTAAACTTGACACTTATAGATCTATATACTCAAGTTTAACAATCTATAATTCCCTTCAGGAGTGGGAAGAGCACTTATCTTCAACAAGTGTGTCTCATAGTTATTCTTGCTCAGATTGGTTGTTATGTTCCTGCTCGCTTCTCAACTATAAGGGTAGTTGATCGCATATTTACAAGGATGGGTTCGATAGATAATCTTGAATCAAACTCCAGTACGGTACAATTTCCAAACTCTATCCCTTTCATCACTTGTATGATGCAAGTCAAACTATACAAAGTGAACATATCATCACACACAGCACTCTTTTCTCAACCTCATATATGAGGACAGAGAAGCCTTGGTTTTCTTTCAATTACTTCTATCCTTCTATTTATTATTAAAAAAAGAAGCTTAGACTAGATGTTTCTTGTGATATTAACTTGAATATAAATTGATATGGCAATGCTGCCTCCCTCGTTCTTTAGTTTAATTCCTAGAACTTTGTTTTCCTTTCAATTTTTTAGCTGTTCTCAAGAAGAAATATTCACGTGCTATCATCCGGATGTGCTTATAATAACAACTCCTTTTCTAGTAGCTTCTTTTCAGTAGAAATTTAGATTAAGATCATTTGGTGGTGGAAAATTACTGGCGCTCATTAAATAGTTGCATGTATGCAATCCAAATGCTGAGGATCTTTTAGGAAAATAGGAGGGCCAGTTGTTGGATGTTTTTGTAAGAGTGGTGCAAGTGAAACTAGCTGTTGGATGCAGAATAGCTCTTTAGAAAGATACTACATGATATTTGTTGAGCCTCTTTTGGGACATTCTCTGATACAGTAGAATCTCTTTTCTATTGCTTTCCTGAAATTGGTCAATATTTTTAAAATTAGAAAGACAGCATAGCATAATTGGAAATAAGTAATGAAATTTTTTGACGAGTTGACATAAATTAAAGAAAAAGATAGCATCACATGGTGTGAAAATAAAATTTAACAATTATATTGTCTGGTGCCTGGGGTGTTGTTCATTGCTGGAGGTGGCTCGGGGAATAAAGTTTTTGGTAGAATTCATGATGTAATTAGTTTGAATTTTACTAGCAGCCGTCCCTTGAGGAAAGTATCTTCCAAAAAGGAAACCAGAAAGAAAGAAAAAGAAAAAGAAAAAGAAAAGACAATGTTTGACGAGGTGTTCTTGGATCTTGAATATTAAGACTCTTGGAGGGTGGGAGTGCTGGCTCCTGTGTTTTATATATGTGGAGTAGACAAGCTTGTGTTTGTCATCTGGAAAATTTTATAAAAATCTCTAGGTTAATCTTATAAGTATAATTCTCCTTCTCTTCTTGAAATCTGAATAAATGGATCTATCTTGGACACTATTAGGCCTAACACAATATTACTAAGTTTTATCTTTAGAAATTAAATCGCAGGCTTGAATTGAAAAATGTGCTGGCACAAAAGAATAAAGGATTGTTACCTGGTCTTGATCTTTTCAGAGGAGGTATGAACCTCTCAAGTGAGAAGCCAAAAGAAAAAAAAGGTTCATTGTGTTGCCAGAATATGTTGTCTGGACAGCCGTTAAAGGATGAAAGTGTTGATGTGTGATATGCTCAATGAAGAAGATGCTTTCTCAGCAACGGTTGAAATTGATAATCGTCTTTCTTATATTAACAAAACATTACAGGGTATGACTAAATTACTATAACCACACCAATAAAATACTATTTATTATATGAGTGTTTTGTGATTTTTTTTTCAATTTAATCCTTTAACAACTTTTTTTTTTAATCTCATCATTTAATATTAGATTATTTTAGGAATTGAGCTTTGTATTTTTTTTATTTTCTTTTTATTGGATTTCAATTTTCGATACTTGATTTATTAGAATTAGCGCTTCATAATTTTTTTTGAATTGTTTTCTATATAATTTTTTTTGATTCCATAACTCATGTTATGAGTTTAACATTTTAATAAAACACTAAATGGTGTGGTTAAATAACTATATTCACATTCACAAAACATTATTCATTGTAATAATATTTTGTTATTTTATTTTATTTCAATTTTACCCTTCATTATTTTAGATTGCTTTGAGAATTGTGCGTTATAATTTTTTATTTTTATTTGTTATGTTGAATTATATACTGGTCTCATAGATTTGATTATTTTTTAAAATCTTCAACCTTTGATATTAGATTTGTTGGATGTAGAGCTTCATAATATTTTTCAATTTGTATTCTATGAATTTATTTTGATCTCATGACCTAAGCTGTAAGTTTAATAGGTTAACTTGAGTTATTTTTTTGTCACTTTTTCTAATTGATTTTATTTTTGATTTCATCCTTTAACATTGGATTAATTAGAAACTAAGATTTATAATTATTTTTTTATTTGTTTTCTATGGTATTATTTTGATTTCATGAACTAGGTTATGGATTTGGCAGATTAACTTTGTTTATCTTTCTTTTCCTTTTTGAATTGATTTCGTTTTTAATTAGGCTTTATAATTTTTTTTATTTAGTTTTTATTGAATTATCCTGATTTCATAATCCAGATTGCACGTTTGACAGGTTGAGTTGGGTTGACTGTTTATTTTTGGGGTTTTTTTTAATAAATTTTTTTTTTCAATTCCATCTTTTAAGGAAATTAAGCTTATTAATTTTTTTCAACTTGCTTTTTGTAGAGTTATCTCAGCCATTAATTTGTTTTTTTTTCTTAATTTTAACTTTCAACATAAATCTGTTGAAAATGAAGCTTTATAGTTTTTTTTATTTGCTTTTTGTGAAGTTATTTTAGTTTCATGACTTAGATTGTGGGTTTAACAAGTTAGCTCGAGTTGACTTGGTTTATTTATTTTTGTTATTTTTTAATTGGTTTTTATTTTTTTATTCTTTAACATTGGGGTAGTTGGAAATTGGACTTCATATTATTATTTTTTTTATTTTCTTTCTATGGGTTTATCTAGATCTTATGACTTGGGTTGTGGTTTTGGAAGGTTAACCTGGGTTGACTTGAGCAGTTTTTTTGTCATTTTTAATATAATATATTTTTTAATTTTATTTTTTAATATTGGGTTGATTAGGAATTGATGTTTATATTTATTTTGATTTGCTTATTTTGGTGTTATCACGGTCTTATGATATGGATTATAGATTTGTCAAGTTAACTCGGGCTAATCCAATATGTTGGTTTTTATTATTATTTTTTATTTTTTCTTTCTATGGGTTTATCTAGATCTTATGACTTGGGTTGTGGATTTGGAAGGTTAACCTGGGTTGACTTGAGCAGTTTTTTTGTCATTTTTAATATAATATATTTTTTAATTTTATTTTTTAATATTGGATTGATTAAGAATTGACCTTTATATTTATTTTGATTTGCTTATTTTGGTGTTATCACGGTCTTATGATATGGATTATAGATTTGTCAAGTTAACTCGGGCTAATCCAATATGTCGCAGTTTTAAAATTTAAAAAACAAATATCATTTAATATGTTGTATTAATATTTGAAAAAGATGACATCCAAAATACACCATATTTTTAGTTTATGATTAAATTTCTTTTATTAAAAAATATGTTATCAACACATGAATAATTTTTAACGTTAAAAAAATTGATCTGACTCGCAGTGCAACTTGAATCAATTATATAGTCTTTTTCTATACCAAGTGTTGTTTTCTACGGTTATTAACAAGAAAGGAGATGTAGTACCTGAGCATGTCATTTTGTTAAACATCAATTCCTAGTATATTAACTTGTAAAGTGGATATTTCAAAAATTTGTTAGCTATACAATCCGTTTAATCTAGAACAATCATTGAGTCATCATGTATGCATCTACATCTTATCAAACTATTGAATTGATGATTTACTGTTTCACTTGAACTCATAGGAAAGGAATATACTATGCATAATACTATACTGACATACCCTCAAGTTAAAGGTGAAATTAAGATACCGAGGAGAGCACTATACTTGAAATCGAAATTCTAATGAAGTCTTGAAGAACACTTAAAGCTATTTGGAAAAAGGGCACGCTATACTTGAAAAATAATTAAAGGGCCACTCTACTTGAAAATTGATATTGATAGCAAGGAATCATATATTATTTACTATATGGTGACGCAGATCTTTTGTTTTGGATGCTACAGTTCATGACAGAGATGAAGGAGACTGCTTTTATCATGCAGAATGTCTCCCAAAGGTTACACACCATGTGTGCTTTATCCCAAGGGGATGTCACATAAATTATTTGTTTCTTGAAATGCTACTTTCTTCATTGCAGGAGTTTGATCTTTATGGATGAACTTGGGAGAGCTACTTCTTCATCTGATGGATTTGCGATTGCCTGGAGCTGCTGCGAACATCTATTATCACTCAAAGCGTAATCACTGCTCACACTCACCTCACCTCTCACCTGATACCAAGCCTTTGGAGAGTTTGCAAAGATTTTAATTGCCTGAAATTTTTTCTTTTCAGAGGAAGTTGGCATGTTATTTTAACACTGTTAAGTGGATGCTTTACTGAATAGTCTTTTAAATAAACAAACGAAAAGGTTTGATGAATGGCCGCTTCCACTTATTAATGTACTTGATGCTATCTACTGCTCAACCACCGAAAAACATATGCATTTCATATAATCATATATAATTCTAACTTGTGCTTTTGCCAAAATAATCATAATTGATTAATTTAAATTCGTTACTTAGGCCTACTGTATAGCTGCTTTGGTGGTTTTCATTTCACTAAAAGTCAAAGTTGTTATATGATATTAGCTCAATTTAGTTATTGGAATTCATTCAAGATGTTTATAATGTGTTCCATGCATTTTATAATCAATATTCCCATGGTGGTACATAGAGACTGCCCAAAAAACCAGAGTAGAATTTTACTTGATCCCTGGTAAGTATTAAATTTGTGTCCTGCTGCATGATGGTGTAAATGATACAAGAGCTCCTGTGTTTTCCAACTGAAAAATCATCCTAGTTTGCATGGAATATGGCATGACCTTGTTTTATTTGACAGTGTAGATTTGTTTAGATTAAAGACGTTGAAGAAGGCAAATACATTAACTACTACCATTGCGCGGAGTTTAGTTAGATGGAAGCTTACAGATAGAACAATTTTCTCTGACGATATTTTCAGTTATTGCTCTCTGCTTGATTCCTACTGTCTGCCTCATGCTGTTTATGTCCTGTTTGTCTTCTCATAGATTTCTCTTTCAAAAGGCTGTGCATAATTATAACAAGTATAGAACTGCAACAGAAGGAATTTTCTTACTGCTTGCTTATTCTTCAGGTATTCCCTATTCGCTACTCACATGGAGAATCTATCAGAACTAGCAACCATCTATCCAAATGTCAGGATTGTTCACTTACATGTTGACATAAAAAACAACCGTTTGGATTTTAAGGTGATATCACTATTTTTCATGTTGCCCTGAATTTTACTTCAGCCATGTGCGTTCATTAACTGAAACTTCGATTTCACAAGTAGTTTCAACTCGAGGATGGACCAAGACATGTACCGCACTATGGCCTTCTATTAGCAGAAGTGGCTGGACTGCCAAGCTCAGTCATTGAAATGGCTAGAAGCATTACATCAAAGATTACAGAAAAGGTGATTTCTCCAAATCAACTAATCAAGGCTTCAAGTTTCATTTCAAGTAAATGTTAACTACTGTGTTGAACTAGTTCACAACTCTCCGGTTTTATGTACCTTGAAAGGAATTGAAGGACTAATAAATCAAAGCTCCGGGCGGACAAGCATGGGAAATTTGTAGTATTAGAACTAGAAAATAACCGGTTTATTAGTATATGAAACTTGTGTGTGGGTCAGAACTTAGACGAGCAAGATTGAAGGCGGCAAGAAACATTGTTCATTCAGAATTTTGCATCAGTTCAACATAACTATTCCTAAGAAAAAGTTGCATAAATTGACTGTAAAGTTGCATAAATTGACTGTTGTGTTAATCACTTTCATCATGACAGACTTGTCCTTCTGATATCGCTGTTCTATTTGTTAGCCATCTAACTGTGCTGCTCTGCCTACATGCCCCTTCCTGAAGAATATCAACCAATATGTGCAATAATCTTATTCATTCTGATGGTAGTTTAAATTTTTCGTGTCCAGCAAATTAAGCAAATGGAAGTAAACTGCAGGCAGTACCATCAACTGCAGATGGTGTATCGTGCAGCTCAGCGATTGATATGCTTAAAGCACTCCAACCAAGATGAGGATTCTATCCGGCAAGCATTACAGAATCTCAAAGAGCAGTACATAAATGGAACACTATAAAGCTTGTCGCCAGATGCATCACCCCTCCAGTTCCAGGATGTCCAAACCGAGTTCTCGTTATAGCAAAAGTTTCGAGACTAAAATTAAGTTCCGAAATCACCTTCTTGAGTGCGCAATACCATCGTGTTAAACATATAGATCCCAAGTTTCCATGTACCAATAATTTTCATCGCAATTTTGCCAGCAGGCAGGGAAGAGGAAAAAACAGTGTAACGCAGGGAAGAAGGGAAATTTGGCTGTATACGTACTTCAAATCGATTGTTGAGCAACATATCCAAGATTTATAGGTGTAAAGATTTTAAGATACGTGCAATACGGTTAACAAGCCTTTAAAAATTCTTGTGACGGACCAAAAACGAAACAAAAAGCAAATTTTAAACCCGGGAAATCATCAACACTGTTGACTGTATAAAATATGGAGCGTCCTGGGTAGAAGATAATGTAAAATAAGACGATATAGACGCTTAAGGTTAAAAAAAGGGTCTAACAGAAGCATACCAAGTATAAAACAAAGTTTCCAAGCCAGTTAGACATTTGCAATTTGTGATGCAACGCTCCGAATAGAAAACCACGTTCTAAAGTTTTCCAAAATCCAAAATTTTGAACTCAATGACAAAAATGTCCTCCAAAAATATCCAACAGGACAAAATAAAACCAAGCACATCACTGAACTCAACGGTAACGGCGAAGGGAGAGCGTGTTGTTTCTCTTCCAGTTTGCCCTGCGTGAAGGTCGAGCTTTGTGGTGCAGGTGTCCCCTGCCACGTAGACCCCTGTATTTCTTCCCAGCAGAGGTAAGGCCACGAAGCTCCCTGTGCTTGTGTACAGGATTGCAGAGCCAGTTGATTCTTGGGTCATTGCGGATGGCATTGTGGGCAGCATCAACCAAGATTACCTCAAAGTACTTGTAAGTAGAATCCTGTGTTGAAGAAAATGCATTACTAATGGAAGTAAATGGATGAGTGCTAAAGTAGGATTCTTGGGTAACCAGACTAAGACATTCAGCAATAGTGATAAGTGAAATGAGATAGATGCACATTCAAACTTGGCTGCCTAACCTCGTTAATCCAGTATGAATTAAGAACCCTGAGGCCACCCAATTTCCGGCCAGCACGCTCCTCTGCCACAGACCTCTTGCTTCGTTGAAACTTCAGTTGAGTAACACCCTGGTTTGTTGGCTTACCATATACAATACCCTTGGGAACGGGCCTCTTCCTACCACCCCGCCTGACACGGATACGATAAACCACGTAGCCCTGAAAAAAACTACTTTCAGTAACCAGGCAGACATACAAAACAATTGACAATTGTTTGTGCAGCCAAGCACACTTCAAAAACAAGAAGTTAAGATGAGGTGAAGGAGCAAGAGTAAGAATGGCAACATTAACCGGTTGATTTAACAACAGCATTACTGGTCTTCATTTTTATAAACATCGATGTTATAAACATCATCTAACTATCGAATCACAAATATTTAGTGTTCTTTACAAAAAGCTGAAAGTTCGAACAAAATAAGTTCTGAAAAAATCCAGCTTACTAATTTAAGATCTAAACAATTTCTTCCAATCTACCCAGGAAATCAAATTCAAGACATGAAAAACAACAAATCCAGAAAAGAAAAGAAAAGAACTGTATCAGATCAAGACAAAAAAGAGCCTCACAAGGCGAGGGCCCATTTGGTCAGATGATCGATTATTTTGATATTGCTGGTTTCAGGAAGCATTCCTTCATTGTAAGTAAGCACCTCCTTTGGAAGAATGAATACACATCAAGACAGAACCTAACCAGCAATAATCGCACAATGCAAATGAGAAACAGCATTGTTAAGCAATAACAACAATAACATGAGCACCAGCTGATTACTATCTAAACATAGTGGCAGACAACTAGATACGTCATCATCCAGAACAAACATACCTCTAAACTCAGTTCCATATCCATCAAAGAACACAAAAGCCAGTAACTTCAAACACAAAACAAAAAGTAAGACTACCAAACATAAAAATACTTTATTACACTACACAATTCCAATGAAAGGATTCAAAAAGTACTCCACAAACAAGAAAATTAAAGGGCTTTAAACTCAATCAGTTAACATAATCTAACCAAAAAGAATACTCATAGAGTTCAAATGTAGCTGAAGCTCAAAACCCGGCCAAAAAAAAAAGCCAAAAATTGAAATAGCAGTCAATGATCTAACTGAGATCTCAGAAACACATGACCCATACTAAGCATGGTAATCAAAGTGTTACCTGCTTGGCCTTATAGCCCAGGCGGCGAGCCTTGTCAGGGCGAGTGGGGTGCGTGACACGAACAATAGAAGGATGCTGGCGGTACTCCCAACACCTAACCCTCTGCAAGAACCTCATCACATCTGATTGCTTCTTCCTCCATAGCTCAGACACGTACTTGTAAGCCCCTATTTTTATCAAACCCACAAAATAAAAATCCTTAAAACTATTGACAGCAAGCTTTAAAAATCACTAGATTGAAACTTTTTCAATAGAACAAAAACTTCAGCTCTATTTTCTGTGAAAATGAATTTGCAAGAAATGTATGTAAAATCGTTGTTGAAACCAAGTAGAAAAATGCAATAATGGTAACACAACTACATAGAAAAAAACATTATAAAGTGACAAACAAAAAAGAAATTTCTAAAATCTGTTTTATGGTAATACCTATAAAAGTAAAGTTAGCATAACAAAATATAAGAAACAAAAGAGAGGTTTGAAATATGAATGAGTAAAGAGAAGGGATGTTAGTTTAGTGAGAGAAAACTACCCATTGGATCAGAGCAGTAGCGGTGCCTGGCTGGTGACTAGGGTTTTTAGATTACAATGACGATAAATATAGAAAGGGCTTGGGTGAGTGGAGAAAATAAAACCCTAGTATAAAAAACTGGAGAACCGTAATCTTGGCCGTTCATTTCATTGATAGTAGTTGTGGCATCTTTTAGGAGTGTTTCTTTTATGGACCGGTGTCGTTCTTTTTAACTCTTGTTAGGTGCTTGGGCAATGAGAATATGGGCCAGGCCCAAGAAGGATGATGGTGACCTCCAAAAGTTGCAAGATTTTTTTTATTACAATTCCCTAACCAAGGTATAATTCTCTTCCCGTTAATGTTTTATTTTTTAAAATTAGAAAGATATATTTTAGTTTTGCAATATCTTGTAATACCGTTTAAGGATTGTATTGTTTATATATATCTTAATTTAAATAAACAAATTTAAATTTATATACTTTAAATTTTAATATCAAGTATGTAAATATAAATTTAAAATTTAAACATTTTTATATAATAACTACTAGATTATAGATTAGTACTCTATTGTAGGTAAGATGTTTAACATAAAAAAAAACATCTATGTATAATTAACATTTTTCATTAGAAAAAAATAAACTAAGAGTTGATTCGATGTGATCTGATATATTTAATATGTTCAAAGACAATCTGAAGAACTAGTAAAAATATAGTTTGATAAAAAAATTTAAATATATTTTAAAAAAAATATTAAGATGATAACATATTAAGTTGACCTGAATTAATCTTCTGAATCTACAATTCTGGTTATGAAACTATGATAACATCACATAATGCAAATCAAGATAAAAATGATGAAGCTCAACTCTCAATAAATTCATTATTGAATGATAAAATTAAAAAAAAAAACTCACTCTAAAAAACAAACACAATAAAATGACCTAAATATATTTGGATTAACTTGTGAAACTCGTAACTCAGGTTATGAGATTAGGATAACTTCATAGAAAAGAAACCAAAACAAATGACAAACCTTAATTCATAATCAATTAAATGTTAAATGACAAAACTAAAAAAATTATCAATTACAAAATAAACTTAAGTTAATTGAGTTAGTCTGTTAAACTATTGGCATGGATCATGAGATATAATTAAAAAAACATAGATTAAAAAAAGTAAAAAAAAATTATTCAAGGAATGAAATAAACGAAATGAAACTAGAACATCTCGACTAAAATGTGGCAAAACAAATCTAGAATAGATCATTTATTAATAATAAAAATTATTGTTTTCTATAAAAAAAAATAAAAAATACATCAAGATTACAACTATTTTTTTACAAAAAATTGAACTGTAATAAATTTAATATTTTAGTTTTTATATACAAAAATTATATTATTATACTTTTTCTTCATTTAAAAAATAATAAAAATTTTATATTAGAAAACCATAAACAACTAACAAGGCATGCAAAGAGTTCAAAGATCTCTAGAAAACCTCAATGCAATTCAAATCAAGCAAAAACAACAAAGTAAAGGCATGGACATGAAAGTTTTAGAGCATGTTTATAAGCACAAAGAAATAAAGAATAAGAAGATAATAACAACAAAAATGTGGTAGTAGATTTAAGCTTAGGTCCTTATCTCAATATAAGAAATCTAGATTTAAAAAGTGTTGCAGTGGTTTTGCAAACAAGTTTAGAAGTTTTACAACTTGCTACTAATTTTTCTAATATACTTGTTACGAGAATAAAGATAAATGGACTCGGGAAATGGAAAAGTTATTTTTTTCCTATCTTATTATTAGAAAGAAAAGGGAGAATTATTGAAACTTTATTACTTAGGGAAGTCACAAATGTCTTTTTGGTTTTTTAGTTCATAAAAAGTAGTGGCAATGGTTGGATTTTAAGCATATCATATTAATCATAATATAATAAATATTTAGACAGGAAGTAATAGTTGATGTTCTTAGATGGAGTGAGAAAGGCTTTTTAAAGCCTTTCATCACAACCATTATGGAATTTGTCAAAAGCGTCTAAGGATTCAAATAGATATTAGATACTTAGATATCATAAGGGATTTATGGTAGAGATGATTTGTATTTTTTTCTCAAATAGTAGAACTCAATCCCAATAACATGAGTGGAATAGGCATATCTAAAGACCAAATCATATAGATTTTATGTGCCATATTATTCTTTTTTTTTCTTTTTTCAACTAAAATATGAATGATTAATTCATGCTAGCAATTTTATATAACATAATCTGCTATAACTTGCAATATAAGGGAAATTAGTATAAATAGACCACTCTAAAGATAAATTAGCATTGAGTCTCACTATGCATTGGGCCAAAGTTGTACTCTAACCCAATAAAAAAATCATGTTCGAGCACAACAGATCCAGATAAGATTTGTGGCCTATTAAGCGTTAAAGAAATGAGTTCATAGGTTTTACCTCGTGGTTTGTTCACAGGGACATGGTATCCCCTAGTCATTAACACATATCTATATTTGGTAGCTGAGCTTAAGCTTGTTAATCTACCTTAATCTATAGTCAACGTGAGTAAAATACTTAGTATCATGTTTAGGCTCCTTCTATAGGTTATATAATTAAATGTCATGTCATTTCACATCCTTATATGTCATTATGATTGGGCACATAACGTTTCATCTACATAGGTTCTATATTCTTATTCAGTTAGCCTTCCAAAATATTGTTCATCATCCTATAGTGTATAGCCCCAAAATTTTTAATCCCAAAAAGCTTGAATTTGTAATAAAAATTATTTTATCATTATGAAAGAAGTCATTTTCTTTTATTGTTATGATGTATATAGATCAAGTGATAACTCAAGTTTGGGTAAAAACATAGCCAAAAAAATCTAAAACATAACATTATTATCTTGTATTAAAAATTCTAGGTTGTTGTATATATTTTACATATGCTCTTTTGGGTCTGAGAGCTCACTATTGTTGTCCAAATTCAACTTTGCAAGGATAAAGTCTAAAGAAAGATAAGTGCCCAACATCTTTCTAGACAATGAAGAACTCTTCATGTAATAAAGGTCGTGCCTTTATACCTTAAAGGCTCATATAACCATATATCTCACTTCTCTTTTAAGGTATTTTTGGTTTAAGACTACTCGAGGAAAGCTTTGAGATAAATGATGATGATGGTTCTTTTAGTAGCTACGAGTGATTATTGGTTTGACTTTTAACTTTTAGAGATCATGCTTGGATTGTCCATTTTCAAAACGTCATTTTATAATGGCAAGAATAACTTTTGGGTGGATTTTAGGAGCAATTGTGCTCTTATTTACTCTTTTGCATATCATTTTAACTTGTCTCTTTTAAGAATTGAAGTTGTTTATATACACTTGGTGGTAAAGTCAATGATTACACCACCAACTAAGAAAGAGCCAAAGCCTCAAGTTATTTTAGTGTGGCTATAAGATCCTTAGTAGGTACTCTCACTTGTTGGAAAAGTTGTTGTAGATTTTAAAAAAAATAATTGAGCACTTGTAGCATGAAATTCAGTGACTCTTACATGTTTTAATGTTTTTGGGTTGTGAACCACAGAAAGAACTTAGAAATATGTAAAAAGAGAAGAGAATAAACTAGCTTTTGTTCAATTATTCATAAATGGTGCTTTTAACAAATTCTAAATCAAATAATAAACATTAAGCTTTTCCACAAATAATTGTTGGGCTTTGAAGATTATGGAAAAGAAACTTGGTTAGTAGTCTAAGAAATCCTGCAAAACAAGTCTCAAATATGGTTTAGGGATCCTTTTATGCATAAGTTAGTAAAAATATAGGAGGATTATTGCCTTAAAATTTGTTGTATATTGTAGGGATAACAAATAAAGATGATAAATATAAGAGACGTGAGAAAAAAAATGTGTGTGTGTGTGTGTGAATGAATGAATCTAATCTTGTAGATAATAATTCATATGTGTTTATATACGTATGAATTATGTCAACTTGTATTGAGTAAAGAAAAAATATAAAATAGACTACATAACTTCTCTGAGGAGTAATTATATAAGATAATAATGTTTGATTATGCCAACTTGTATAGAGTAAAGAAAAAAAATATAAAAATAGACTATATAACTTCTCTGAGGAGCAATTATATAAGATAAGAATGTTTGATGATAGGTGATTATATTGTTAATTATAAAATTAGATGGTTAGATGGGTTAGGTTTTAGTGATGGACATGTTTTAACATTATCTGATGAACCTAGTTATGTTATAAAAATCATGTTAGCATTAGATACTAAATGTCATCAATACAAAAGGGTAGTAGGTAAAAATAGACTCAGATAATTGGGTTAAGACATGAGCTCCCTGATCCAAACTATTTGAGGTGGTTATGATATTAGATTTGAGTAGGTGCATCTAAAATATTAAAGTGATGCTCTAATTATGAAAAAATTGAGTTATCTTTAAATACCATTAGATATTAGGTCAAGGTTGTACTTAAACTTAATAAGAGAAATCTTATCTAGACATGGTATATTTTTATAAAATGTATGGCTCATAAAGATTTAGGTAAGGGGGTTTATGGATTAACTCTCCTGGTTTATGCGCAAGGGTAATAAGACTAACCCTAAGTCTAAACCTAGATTCATATATGATAAAGTGACTTGAAGTTGTTAATTCTATAAACAAAATTAACTAAAACTAAATTATTATATTCAACTTAGAAAAAATCTAGAGATCCCTAGTCATGTCTTACTTTGAATATCTTTTAATCAATCATATAAATTATTATATGTGAGTACCCTTTACCCTCATTCCTTACTTCCTATGAACAATAAGTAAATATTATATATGTTTTTTAAAACCTTTATGGTTTGCGTTTTATTTTTTATATACTTCTTTATAACATGTGCAACTTTGAAATTTAAGCAATCTGACTCTTGATGTACTGTGCTATACTTGTATATTCTAGTTTTATTCCTACCGTAATATGCTATGCTATTTAAAAGATTTTTTTAAATACAAGTTATTTAATAATTTTAAGCTTTTTAATAAATGATTGCTTTGTTTGCGAGGTACCAAATGAAAAAAAAAAAACAACTACAAGATAAGTGTTTTTTTCTCTTTCTCTTTCTATTATATTTTCTTAATTTTTTTTCATTTGGCTTTTTTTAAGGGCCAGTGCTAGATGGATAAAAACCAAAAAATAGTAGCAAGCTAAACCAAAAGAGCAGAATTGATAAGAACTAAAGCCATAAAAAAAAAGAAATAAATAAAAAAAATAAAAAAAGAGGAATTAGGGAGGAAATTAGTTTTGAATTATTATATAAGCTTAAAATGGGAGTACAAAACTCAAAATATCGGGTCATTTGTTACAATCTCGCATGCCATAGATAGAATCATCGCCTTCTCTCCAATTGCACAGTTGTCCCTCCCATTTTGATTTTTAAAGCGTTTTATTCCATGTACAATCTTCCACATAATTTCCACCTTTCTCAGGAGAGAATCCACTTGGCCACAAGCAACTAACACAGCTCCACCTTGCTCCAATAACAGGAAGATAGCTGCTCCACTGGCTTTCATTTTCCTTAACATAAAACCAGCTTTCGTATAAACCAAGAAGACAATCTTCCTTTCTCTATCTATGCCTCCGTTCCTTTTCCCTTCTTGAATGCTTAATATCCTCCTCCCACTCTACTGGAGGTGCTGGTGATGGCTCACACCTAGAGGGCTTCCTCTTAAAGTGCCTGTCATCATCACTGGACTCGTAGTCCATGGCAGCTGCAGCAGCACTGCTACTGCTCGTTCTAGCTTTCACAGAAGATGACTTATAGTCATCATAGTAGCCATTATTAACTGGAGATGATGACTTGTGATGTGCAGAAGATGCAGGGCCGCCACCACCACCCACTGGTGCTGCTTCACTAGAGGAAGAAACCTTGCGCTTCTTACTGGCGGGTTCTTCTTCTGCAGGAAAGCTAATGCGAGAGAACACACTTACCTTATGATTGCGGTCTGTTGCTGTTGTTGAAGCTGGCTTAGTGGTTGTCTCAGAGACAGCTTTGGAAGAGGATTCTGGGCGATTGCGGGGGTGGTGGCGGTGATCACGGTCACTGCGGTCACGCTTGTGGTATTGAAAATCATCAGCATCTCTGTCGCTGTGTTCATGATGGTGGTCAGACTTTCTTTTAGACGGGCGTGGTGGTAAAAGGTCAAGCTCTCGTGCTGACCGTTCTTGTGATGATCTCTCAGACCGGCGATGGTGATGATGGTGGGGATCGCCGCTGGATTGTGGTATTGACTTCTGCACCAACAAAACATGGAACAGCTATTATAATCTTTAACTTTTTTTCTTTCGTCTACTTTTCTAAAGATATCAGAAAATCAAAACGTGCAAAACTTTACTAGGTGGTATAATGTTCTTGTAATGATCAAATGAAGGACATTATTCTTCATTTTCATTATTTATAACATATTTGGCGCCATTGCTTCTTTTTTTTTAATTTAAAACCTTTTTTTTTTTATTCTCAAGATCCTTGGTTTTATTAATTATTATTCCATCCCCCAGCAAATAAAAATCAAGTTTATAGCATAGAAACTCCCGAAAAAGGCCATGAATTCAATGTTACTCTTATTTCTTCCAACGCAACATTCGAGGTTTTTAGTGTCGTATTCTTAACTATTAAAAGAACCACAAACGAGTGTCTGCTTGATGCCAAGGAAAATATATACTCAACTACTCCAAGCACCATATTCGGGGGTGAAAAATTATATCGTTTGCACCAAAAAAAACCCACAAGCATTAGATCAAAAACACCAAAAACGAAAAACTAGAAGCAGAATCACCCTTATTGGAACGAGTGAATTGCTCTTCTCTAGGACGTGGTGCCAGCAAATCCAGAATGAATGACAGAGAAAATTAACAAGTAGGAATGAAGTGGGAGAGGGAATGGAAACTGATCTGATAAGAAAAAAAAAACTACTGAGAATCCAGAAACTAGGCTGGATCTGGTGTTGGGACTTTTATTCTCTTCCTATTCGTTGTTCATTGGAAAATGGAGAGTAAAATGGGGAAAATGGGGATTTTTTTTAAAGTAAAACAAGTTAAGGATTCAGAAGTCAGGAAGCCCGGTAAAATAATAAAAATAATAACCACCAATTATCATTTCTCGCATTGAAAAGACAATAACTCGTGCTCATCAACACCATGGAGGGTACCTGCAGCAGTACAGAAATTGATAACAGGAGAGAAATCCAAGCAATAAAAAGACATACAGATTTCATTGAAGAAACATCACCACTGCTGCTCACTTCCCTACCCAATGCCCGATCTCTGGAAAACTCCCTACGGAAGAGATATTATTCAATCAGAAACTACAAGGCATCAAGAAGCCAGCAGATTTAATGAACCAGAGGAAAAAGGAACAGGTTGAGTCACATGATCATCAAACTCAAAACATGTCAATTTTAATTAGAATGGCAGCTATACAAGGTCTTGGTTGTGGGGGTACCTCTCAGCTCGTCTCTCATTTTCATGACGTCTCCTGACATCAGCTTTGCGGGCCTCGAATTCCTCCCTGCTCATTAGAGGAGGTCCGAGATTCATATTCATTCCATATCCAGCAAGATCCCTACAGCAGTTGGAGAAAAACGTTCCAAATAAATTACATCAGCTCACAGAGATAATAAGGGGAAAATACCAAAACACAGGACTGCGTACCTCTGAGGTGGAACAATAGGCATCATATAACCCTGGGCTCCAAAAGGATCTGGAGGCATAACACCCCCAAATGGAATGTCCAAGGGACCTAATCCGTAACCCATATATGGCATTGGGCCTGGATAAGGAGGCATGTATCCTTCCATTCCAGGTTGCATGCCACTCCAATACGGATTAAAGGCAGAGGGACCCATGGGCATCACATAGCTCTCAGCTGCAAGATCCTGAGAAGCTCTCCACGAATCTATGAAGCATTCAAATAGGGAATCATAAAGTATTAACACCAATAACTAATTACGAATTGAAACAAACACAAAATTTACGAACTCTAAAACAATGAAAATGTCCCTATTCCATTAAAAAAAAAGAAGTCATGTCATGTACAAAACCAGATTTACAGAACCTCCCAAAAACTAAAGAAAAGCAACAAATGTACCATTTGGAGGCATGCAAACTTTCTTCCTTTTCTTTTTCTTCCCTGACAAGGAAAAAATCAGAGTCAGTTAAACTACTTGAGTCCTTTTCTGGGTGAAATTAAGAGAATGCACAAGATTCCATCACGCCCCAACAATAACAATAACAATAACAATAACAATAACAATATATATATATATATATATAAAGATTGATCATTACCAGCCTCAAAAGGAACCAGCTTCTGCTGCACTTCTTCCTCAGGCAGTGGAACACTTCCTTGTGACGCTGGCTCCTTCACACTCATCGACTCGTGGGTAGCCTCAGATACATCCGCAGCTTTGGCAGTCCTCACTTTCTCAGGGACTTGCTGAGAGGCAATAACAGGCTTCTCCTCCTCTGTTATTTCCTTGTTTAAATTTGGAGATTCTGCATTACCAGGAGACAGCTTATGTTGTTCTCCCTTGGATGCAACAGACCGTGTGGGTGATGGAACCTTTGGTGGTGGACAGCGTGCAGACTCCATATCTAAACTTAGAAGGCAAAAATGACATCAATCATACATATAATCGAGAGCGGAAAATTAATGTAACTAAAACAAAACAAAAAAACACACAAACCTAGAACTGGAAAGGTACTTCCTGCATTTTCAGCACTACTGTTACCAGACTCCAAAATATGATTGATCGTATCCCTAAGAGTCTTGTTAGGAAGAAGATCATCCGCAAGGACATTTAATACCCCACATACACACTTTGACTGTTCAATGATGTAATCTCTTATACCTGTATTAGACAGAAGAGGCAAGTTCATGTAAGAATACTCTAAATACTGAGGATAAGGATATCCCATGATGTTGAAATGAGTTAACAAGCAAAGTTGGCATGCCTAAAACTAACAAGGTAGAAGATGGTGGAAAAGTATGCCAAATCACTGAGTCAGAAAATTTAATTTTGCAGTAGAACAATTCATGTGGAAAGTGCCAAATGAAATTCCAATACAAGGTGGTACATGAAAAAATCAATGCTTACACTTGTCGCAGAAGCTTGTGAAACAGCATTTGCTTGTTAAGACTGCATCCTTCATAACTTCCTTACAAAGTGGGCAGTGAAGTTCAGGTGGAAGATCACCAACAGGCCGTGTGGAAGGTAAGCCTTCAATTTCTTTCTCAAAAGCAGCCCTGTTTAAATTTAAACATTCATAATGAATTTGAAAGATGACAACTCTAATCTTTGACCATATGGAGAAGAAGTGCCAGGACATAAAACGGATATCAGCTTACTCATTTGGCCTCAAAACAGCAACTGCACCACTAGGTAAAGCATATGAGCCATCTGGGGTCGCCATCAGCATTGACTTTGGAATACCAGTTGGAGGCCTTACTCTTTTAATATCGTAATTAGGGTCACCATTTGTAGAGCAGTGCTGAATAAAATGCCCTGAACAAAGGAAGCACACACATTAAGCACAGATTTGCATAATGCTCTACAACCAGACAAGTGTAAGCAAAAGGCATTTTCTTTGTTTTCATTCAAAAAATGAACATTTACATACCAGGAAGCTTGCATCTGTGGCATACATAGCCTTGTGGAGGGGTTTTCCGCTGCAAGCCTAATCAACCTCAACAAGAAAATCATTTACTTCAGGGTGATGGGAAAATGTTAAAAGTTTAACAAGCAAGGGCATAAACTAGCAAAAAAGATATCATTAGGAATGCTAAAATTAGCACAAAACCAACAAGAATGAGCTCGCACAATCACAAAGGGAAGGAGAAATTTATAGATAAGCAAACACTCTGAAAAAAAGCAACACAATAATCGCAAGGGAAGGAATAAGAAAATCACCAAAACCACGCCCACCCATTCTTCCAGAAAATCCCCTTCCAAAACCTCTACCAGCACCAAAGCCATCAGCACCTTGACTGCAAATCCAAATGGAAATTAAACAAATAGAACACAATCACAACTGACACATTTCAATGTAACGCAATTGAAGATCATCTCACCGCTGCCAGTCCAAAGCTGGAGTATCAATTAGTGCTTTAATTCTGTCGTCCTCGTCAGCCTTGTTTGTAGGGACCACATCAGGAGGTGGATTATTAGACTGAACAGGCAGTACATCAGGAATGGAATATAAATCATTTCCAAACTCATCCCATTCGTTGTCTTCAGTCTACAATATCAAATAGTAAACATATTAGCAAACACTACAACTTCACACAAATTATATTGCTGAATTACCAGATCAATCAAAGGAAATGATGGCAGTATCCATGCTTACAAAATTCATGGCAGATGAATCAGCACCTGTAAAACTACCCTTCTCTGGAATGGTGTCCTCCACTTTAGTTTCCAACTTTGGCCTGCAAAATATAACATGGACAAACTCAACCCAGCTCTGAAAACTTGTTTAACAAGAAGCTAAAAAATTAAAACCTATTTGTGGACATTTCAATGTAGGATCTATCCACATCATTGAAGCACGAGAACTCTGCAAATGTTTGGGCTGATATAAATTATGATAGCTCCAGAAAACAACATTTCACGCTCCATCTTTCAAAACACTTCACATAAATTAAATCAACTCAATCAAGTGATTAAGAATTTGAAGGTTTGAGATAGTACTCTTGCTCTGTAACAATGGGCAGGCGAGGCCTTCCTGGAACCCGGCGTATTAATACAGAGGTATTTTTGGGAATTAACATTGCTTCATCAAGATACTCTGAAATTGCAAACAAGAGATCAACAAGGCTATAAAACCCTGCAAGAATGATTAATTATGAAACCAAACTTATAGTTCATTGAAATGCAATCCCACTTGGTGGAACCAATCCTTCCTAGTGATAATAGGTTAGTCTAACAACAAAACCCCTAATATGAACAATTCAGTCTGATATTTGTTTGATTTTTTCCACTACCCTAATTCACAAGAAATTGAAAACATTGGGCACAAACTAGCCTTCTCCATGATGTGCATCATTATACAAACCAGGTGTTAAAACAAACTAGCCTTCTCCATGATGTGCACCAGTATGCAAACCAGGTGTTAAAACAAACTAGCCTTCTCCATGATGTGCATCAGTATGCAAACCAGGTGCTAAAACAAACTACCCTCCTTCCATAATGTGCATTAGTGAATTGAGGAATCCAGAAGCAAAAAGCCCAGAATTAAGAGTTGCATTACTATTAAGTTGGATTTAATTGAAAGACAATCTAGGTATCAACCCCAAATTATAAAGTTCAAATAAAAAAGAAACAAAACCAACCTTCATTGGTTTGGGCATTAGTGACAACAAGGTCGAAGTCAGTACCCCTGCCCAAATGCTTTGATTCAAAAACTTTTTCTTTCAAGGTACCAACGGAAATAAATGGACCGTCCAGTGAGATTGAATCATAATCTCTTGCACTCTTAAATTTGTAATACACAGCCATTGCCTTTTCCTTTTTCTTTTTCTTTCCAGTAATTTAATTAAAAAAAAATTATCAGATATCAGAACAACAGCACTAGGAAGAGGGGTGGGGAATCAAAGGCCTCTCAAAAAACAAGGGCCTGCTATTCAACTCAAAAAAAATAACAATACAAAAATAAAAATAAAAATTGAACTCTCTCTTTTTTTTCTATCTTCCTCAAGTAGAATCAACCAAACCAAACCAACTAATGAAGAACTTCTGTTCGTTGTCTATTGCTTGGCGCGCCTCTTTTCTAAGTAACCCTTCAAAATCCAACCAATTGCAGAAAGTTCCTATCTTTGAGTGCAATCACACCAATCAAAGCCTTGAAACAAGAAACCTCAGGTGGTAGTCTAACTCAATCAAACAAGTTCGGGACTTGTTAATGGTTATTGAAAGATCGCAGCAAAAGCAAAATAACCCCCAAAATTCTTCGATCTTAATTGGGAAATGATTGAATCTCATAAATCAACCGATTCAAATCTTCATAACCCCATCCGATTAGCCAAAAGTCGTCAAATCCTCAATCACCGAGAAAAAATACGAACTTGAAAACAATCTCGGGTCCAGCGATGATGATCATGGGAGATTGATTAAAGCTTCAATGCGAAAACCCTGGAATCGAGAGATTTAGAGGAATTCTTCGAGAAAGCTCATGTTGTGATTGAGCGTGAAAGGATATAGCGTTAGCGTTAGCGTTAGCGTTAGGGTTTGTCGAACAGAGAAAGACAAAACTCGCTTATGAGGATTGTTTAGGGATTTTCAGTTAAGAGAGTTAAATAAGGCTGTGGGCGTGTATATAAAGAGGAAGGTGATGGAGATAACGTGTTTCGGCCTTGCTTGCGCTGCACGGGTTGGTTTCTTCCTTTATTAGTTCGTTTAGGGCTCACTGCTTATTCGTGCTGTCGATTGACGCGTTGTCCGGTGGTCTCAGCCTTCTGGATAACGTCCCGGGTGGGACCATCTTTATATGCCTAGCACCATTCTATTCTCCGGGTTTTATTGTTTTTCTCTTCTGTTTTTTTAGGGAAAAAAAAGAGAAAGTATTAATAATAATAATATGGATAAAAAATAAAATTGAAAAATTGACTTTTATACATGATTACTGGAAGCATTTTCTTTTTCAGTGTACCACAAAAATAAACATAGTATAAAAATAATTTTTTTTATTTTTTTATTAAAATTTTATTGAAAATTGTTTTCAAATATGAGAATAGAATATTAAAATATCTAAAATTAATTCTGGTTAAATGAGAAATTAATATATAAAAATCCTTGATAGTGATCATAAAATTGTCCTACATTAATAAAAAATTATTTCTTTCTTCTTTCCATGCCTATATATAACATTTATCCCACTTCAAAAAAAAAAATTCTTCTTTTTAAAAGTCTATATAGAGGTTTTTCTTAGTTTATTTAATATTAAATCAATAAAAAGATATGGTTACTTTAGTTTTCTTGTAGAAAGAAAGAGATTTAGTTCCTGATTAGATTTAGTATTGAAGTTCATCAACACTAAATAATACGATTGTTAAATGTTAAATCTTGAAAGACAATTTGCATCTATCATTTTCATCATCAATTGATGAGCAAGATTTATCTTGAGGACAAAGAGTACTATTTTTGCTACAACCATCTCCTTTTATGGTATCATTTAATTCATGCTTCAACAAATAAGTGTGATTTTAATGTGTTCATATATTAATTCTTTAATATCATTTTATTGGTATGCTGCTTTTATTTTATGTTTCTTTTTATGCATTTTTATTTTATACTTTACAGTTCATGATTTTTTATTTGATTTAATAAATCAATCAACTTTTATTTAAATAAACTTAGTTTTATTTATCTTTAAGAAAATAAATTAAATTTTTTTAATTTAAATTAAATTAAATGATCTTAAGATAAGTTTTAAAGTTTAATTATTTTGAAAATATAATTTAATTAGTAATTTATGAAAAAAATAATTCGAGTGGATTTTGTTAATTACACACACTTCCATGCACTACTTTTATTATTTATTATTTATTTAATTTAAAATTATTTGATTGGACAAAAAAGCACTAGTTGCATATGTCCTTATATGATTTTAATTTAATTTAAATCATTTGTTGGTTACATGTAATCATAAAACTAAACAAGATGAGTTTTATTATTTTGTTTTAACTAAAAAACTAAAAGTTTGCGGCATGTTATTTTCTTAAATAAAGAGGAATAAAAGAAAAAAATATATTTTTATTAGTTAATGAAAGACCAATTAATCATCGGTTTCATGTTTAGAAATATTACTTTGTAATATTAAAAATTGCTTTGACAAGCATTGTTTTGATAGTAACGGTTTTACTACATCTCATAACACTATTTTGATAGTGATAACAATCACCTTATATTATGCATGGCGAGAAATCTAGGAAGTTAAATGGTGTAAACTTTAAAAGGTAAAAATAAAATATGTTCTTTTACCTCACCATTTTAATCTTGAAAATATTCTTAATAAATGATATATTAAATTTATCATAAAAAGGTCCAATGTCACTATAGTAATAGCTATTAATACATGAAAGCATAATGATTTCATATGTAAAACTTATATTTTGAATAGTTTTGAAAATATATCATATGATTTGTACAAATCTATTGATAGTTCTAAGATGTTATGGAAATCATTAGATTGGAAATACGAGGATGATGATTAAAAAAATCAAAATCAATAAAATTTTTAATTTTAAAATGGTTGATTTAATAATAATAATGAGTCAAGTTCAAGATTTTTAATTCAGCCGGTAAGATATTCATAATATGTGGATAGTTCTTAATGAATTTTTCTAAATAGCTAATATTTTTACAAAAGTACCATTATCTTAGAAAAACTTTAAGAATTATTTTAAATATAAGAGAGAGAAGATGAAAATTAAAGATTTTATTTTGAGGTTGATGATAGAAGAGGATAACAAGTTGTTAAAAAAAATAAAAAACTCCTTCTCAATAGCCACCATGAAAAACATGGTTGAACAAATGAGGAGGCCCTATAAGAAAAACAATCAAAATGCTTGTTATGAAAAGCAAAGGTATTGCTAAAAATAATTAATGGCAAATGCTTTATGTGTAATCAAGTAAGAAAATCCTATGGAAAAAAAGGTTGCACAAGCTAATATTGTTGAAATGGAAGACCTTTTCAAAGACGTGTCATAATAAACATGTATGCAATTGTCTCCAAGATATATCTTATGAGTAATCCTGAATAATGATAAATAGACACTAGAAATATAAGATGTTTTTTTTATTTGAGGAGGATGTTCTCGACTTTCTAAAAGGTAAATGATGAAAAAATATAGGAGAAGCTCTTAAATCTCAAAAGTATAAGGTATTGAAAAGTTCATATTAAACATGATTTTTGAAAAGTTTTTCATTCTCAATAATGTGTTGCACGTTGCCAATATTAGAAAAAACTTATTGTCTCTCATTATTATATAAAAATAAGTTTAAAATGATATTTGAGAGTGATAAATTTATTTGTACTCTTAAAAATTGATATGTTGATTAAAAAAAAAGTATATATATGATGACCTCTTTAAAATAAATATAATGACTATTATAACAAATGATGAGAATAATAATAATACTTACCTGGTGAAGTCTTGTGATATATGATATGACAAGTTAAGACATGTGAAATTATAACTTTATATAAAGATTATTAATCTTTATTTATTACTAATTATTATTTTTCTATAATAGGAAGTTTGCGTAAAATCAAAATTTATAAAGATTTATTTTCAAACAATTAAAAAAATAGTGAACATTTAGGTTTTAAAAAATTATAAATATAACATTTAGGTTTAATTTATTGGTGATTTAAAATTTATACTGAAGATGAGAAAATATATCATATTACTTTTATAAATTACTGTGCAAGATATTAGATATTGTTATATTTATTTGTGAAAAAGCAAAGATAAAGCTTTTAAAATACTAAAACACTACAAGAATAAAGTTGAAAATTAACTTAACAAAAAGATAAAGATGACAAGAAGTGATATAAATGGAGAATATGAGACATTTTTATGGATTTTGTTCTCAAAATGATAATATCCACCAAACAATGATACATTATTCACCTTAACAAAATGATATTATTGAACATAAAAATCAAAATCTAAAAAAAAATGATGAATATTATGGTGATAAATTTAAAAGCATCTCATAACTTATGAAGAAAAACAATTTTAACTGTCAATTATATTCTTAATATTGCATCACATATCAAATTGAAAAAGACATCATTTAAGTTATGGAAAGGAAAAAGATCTTCCTATAAACACCTCAAAATATAGAGGTAGCTTGTTAAAATGGTGATACCTAATCATAAAAAGATAAAGATATAATTTAATACTATGAATTATGTATTCATTGGATATGTTTATAATAGTAGTATGTATCAATAACTTACAAACAAGTTAATATTGAGGATATTCATCCTAATATAATAATGAATCAAGCAATTTATATTCTTTAAATAGGTGTTTTATTTTAATAAAACATAATAAATTCGTTCACTTAAAATAATAAATGAAGCAAGCTTAGGAAGTCATCATCAAATAAAAGATGATGAAATTGAGATGAAAAGGAATTAAGAGGATAAAAATATAAAAAAAAAATATTTTTAATTATGATTTTCTAACTTACTTTTTAAAAAATAAAACTTAAAATCATTCTAAGACATTGTTCTACCTTGAAACTTTTTTTATTAGAAAGAGACAATTAATAGTAAAGTTGAGTAAATAATGTAAAGTCGTGTATGAAAGGCAATAGATCTTCCATCTAAAAATAAAATATTAGCAAGTGAGGACTATTTTTGACACTTACTTACCTATGTCAATAATAACTATCATATGGATAGTAATATTCATCATAACTATTAATAAGTTTGAAACATATCAAATGAATGTAAGAATAACTTTATAAAATAGCAACCTTAATGAAGAGGTCTAAATGGAACAATCGAGAGGTTTATTGTTAAATTGAAAGGAAAAATTTTTTATAAGCTTGTCAAGTCTTTATATGACTTGAAACAATATCTTAAACATAGAATAAGAAGTTTGACAAGGTTATGTTATTAAATGAGTTTAAAATTAATAAGGTTAATAAATGCATATATATGTAAAAACTTAGATGGTTATTTCATTATATATCTCTGTATGAATGATATATTAATTTTAGACGATACTATTAAATACAGGATCAAGTTTACCAAGAATATGTTAATTAATAAGTTTAACTTGAAAGACTTGGATGTTACAAATTATATACTATAAATAAAAATTTCTATAATATCTAATGAGTTAGTATTGTCTTAATCTAATTACTTTAAAAAAATTCTTAATAAATTTTCTAAAGATAATAATAACACTATTAAAACACCAATATACATTAATGTATATTTGTTCAAAATAAATGTTAGATAATACACCAATTATAAGATTTTTGAATAAAAATTTGATTTATGCTATAAACTATATAAGACTAGATGTTGTATATTTATTAACAAACTTAGTAAATTTACCAATAATCTGGATATGGATCATTGAAACACAATATATAATATATACCTTGAACTATAGGTTACACTATATTGGATATCTGACGGTATTAAAAGGTTGTAGTGATGTGAATTGAATATCCAACATTATGGATATAAAATTCACTAAATATCTTTATACTTAGAAAAGTAGTTGTATGTTAGATCTATGATGAAATTAGAGTTTATTGATTTTAATAAAGGTGGAAAGGAAACTAAGTAACCCTAAGATTTTTTAGAGGATTTTTCATGTTGGTTAAAAACAAAGACAATAATTTGTATCTATTATGATAATCAATTAACACTTGAAAGGACATAAAATATCATGTATAATGGTAAGTTTAGCATATACATTGCATATATAATATTTTTAAACACTCACTCTCAAATAAAATTATTTCATTGAATATGTAAGGTAAAAAGACAATATATTATGTGTTTATTAACTAAAGGTTTAACGACAAAGTTTATATATTGTTCTCCAAGAAAAATGATTTTAAATTCTTTAAAGATAAAAGAGTATCGTAAAAGAAACCTACCTAGTTTATTGAGATTCTAATATCGAGGTTTAAAGAGAAAACTAAGTTATATAATACTTTTAATAGCACTTAAAAATAATTTCCCATCTATTTATATGATGAAAAATGGTGTTGGCTACAATATGATAAGGATGAGTTATGATCTTAATTATTCTTATATGTTTACTTACAAAATATAGTATAACAAAATACTCTTAATGAGAAATCACTTATATAAATGAGAAATGTGATTGTTTTTTTCAAGAATTTTAAAAGATTGAATTCTTCAAAGTGATCATGAAATCAAAAGTTGCAAGCACACAAATACTCATATTTCATAAAGTGAAGCCTTAAATAAATATCTATGTCCTAAATCTCAATAAAAAAATGAGTAAATAAGCAAAGTTATTAATGCTAATGCAATTAAAAGTTTGATATATGTTATAATATGTATAAGACCTGATGTATATTATGTTATTATTTTGGTAAGCAAATATCCCAGTGCATGCACATTGGAAGACAATAAAGAGAATATTGTGGTATTTAAAAAGCACAAAAAATTTTGCATTTGAAATGTTATATTGATGTTAATGGGGAGGAGATTTATATAAAATAAAATCTACATCTACATATGTTTTTTTAATTAAATAATAGTATTATATAATGGAATAGGAAGAATATTTTTTAGTTTGCACAGAAGCTGAATTTGTGGCATTTTCAATTGTAATGTAAAAGGCTATTTGGTTGAAATATTTTCTAGTTTATTTATAAGTATATGATAGTTCTATTGACCTAATGCCAATAAATTATAATAGTTAAAATGCAATAGCATATCTGAAAGACTCTAAGTATCACAAAAAAAGCTAAACACATAGATATCATGTATAACTTTGTCAAAAACATGGTTTTACATAAGAAGTAAACATAAAATACATATCTACATAAAAAATGATTGCAAATCTATTTACAAAGATTCTAAAAGAGGATGTTTTCAATAAATATATTAATTTATTGAGTTTGTGTATATGTTGATATACATATACTTGATTTTATTTTTTTAATCATGTTTATGAATATTTTTATAAATACTACTTATGCTTGATTACATAAGTTATAAAATATATATACATAAATATTTGTGTTTAACACATTTATTGAAAGCTATAAAAAGTATATCTTAAAAATAAAAGATTATAAGCCTTCTCATATGAACAATCATCTCTATTATCTCATGATAATGGAGATGAAAAAACTTTAAGTATATTATAATAAAGAGTTAAATTTAAAATATAAGATATCACTTTGATTATAAATAAATTAAAAGGTCATCACAATATATATATATTATATTTTTTTCATTATTAATAACTATTTGAAGTATCACTTTATATGTCTTGTCATAAAATATGAGTAATGACAAGTTAAAAGTGAATTAGTAGAAACATAAACTCAAAGTTAGATATTAGGTATACCTAAGCTATTATTTAATAGTATTATTAATAATGAAAATATATGTTTCATGGAAAAGAATATAACATTGTAGCATGCATATAACATGGGATTTATATCACATGTGTGAAATATAACTGATAAGGTTAATACAAATTAAAATTTTAATTTGATATTGTTTGAGACCCTAAAAATTATGAGTAAACTTTACTTGTAGCCCAATAATTCTTGTCTGTTTCTTAAGAATTAAATTTAATATTCACTATCTTAATATGTTGTCAAAGATTATTGATGATTTGATCTATTAGGACACCACTAGAAAAGTGAGTTAAATAAAAATTAAAGGAATCGAGAGAAAAAAGAAGAACATATTTTTAGTATTATCACATTAACTTTTATTCATAAGATATAATTATGAATACAAGAATATAATAAATGACAGTTAGAGAGATACAAACATGATAAATGATATATGATATTGCATACTATCTATACTCTAAATCTTATTATTCAAAATGTTATATACTCCTAACATATATAGAGCAACTAAAATCTTAAATTATGTCTCCTTAACAAATGGTCTATTTGTTAACTATAAATATTATTGTATAAATAATGATATTTAATTAAAACTCTTTAAGTCTCCTTTCTATAAATTTAATAATTGTATTAAGTAGATTTTTATTCCAAACTTAGCTTTTTAAATGGTGTAAAGGCTTTAATATGTTTGGGTCAACAATAATAACATACAATAATTTTTTGTTATTCATGTTGAGTTAGTTGCTTCTAGGTTCAAATGAGGCATAAATCTTTAATGTGCACACATTACTTAAACAATTTTCTCCTACCTTCTTCCTTTAATGGATAGTTATTTTAAAATGATAGCCATAGTTCATTCCATATTCCCTCAACATATACTTCAAGTGATGAATATTACCAAATATTTGACGTTTTTTAAAATTTATTGACCCATTAACCAAAACCCTAATTCTTTAGGTTGGATCTAAATTCTTTTTCTTGCTCATATTGATCCCATCCTCACTACTACTACTAGATTTGTCACTTAAAAGAAGATCATCATCTTCTTCATTACTTAATTTTCATTCCTTCTTAAAATTAGAAAAATCATCATATGTATTTTCCATCGTAAAATCATTATTAATGTTATCAATTCATCCATCCTCATCTTCATTGGTGAATCCAAACCTCTAATTATATGATGAAATATAATCATTCATACTATCACTATCATACTTATTTTCATTAATAAGAACACTCTATATCAACATTACAAACATCTTGATCACCTTCACCTATATCATCTTTATTATTTAATTATTTTATCATTACCATCATCATCATTATCACAAGTAGCAAAATACTTATATCAGGTGGCATAACATTGTTAGGTTCACTTCAGTAGCATTTAGGCATTTAAAAAGTTAGAGGATTACCTTTTAGATCTGCATCAATATATATGTGCATCAATATATATGTGGATTTCTTTTTCATCTTTGTGTAAAGACAACATCTTCAATGTTGAAGTATTATATAAAAAAAACCTTGATTTCCTCTATCATCTTGAATTTGAAACCCCTTCAACACAGAAAAAAGAAAAGGAAAAAAGAAGTATTTGTAGATAAGCCATATGTCAATGTAAGATAAATACTTATGGCCATTGTTTTCTTATAATGGTCTCACTGCCATGTTGCATAATGAAATATGATATGTATCTCCTACAAACAATCAATTAAATATTAGATAAAGGTTAAACAAAGTTAATTATAGATTAAAAAATTAGTTTTTATATGAACAACATCTAGCATAAAAAAGATTTGAAGGTTTTTTTACGGTCTTTGAAAAAAAATAATTCATTTATAAATTGCAAAAAATGTTGAAAATCCTAAATATTGTGTTTGAACAAAGAAATTCATATGTTAGGGTTTAGCTAGTTCAGAATTGATGAGATTTGTGTACAAAAATTAAGTATTTTTGATGAAATAAATTGAAATGATAGGTTTTTATACATAATTCAACATTATCAATATTTAACAAAAAAAAGTTATTGGTGTTAATCTTGACATCTCGATTTGTAAAACTATTTTTCAGGTTGAATCTCATACTTGATTTTTGGTAACTTTTAGGTGAGAAAAGAATTTCATTAAAGAATAGAAAAGAAATTGATTACAAAGAGAAGAGAAAAACAGATCAATTACAAAGAGAAGAGGTTGTTCTAATTTGTGTATGGTTTTTAGTTTATGAAGAGGAAGAGAAGATTGTGGAGACGGAGAATCGAAAATCAAAATTGAAATTCATGTACAATGGATTGATATGTCGTTCCCTTCTTTGGGGTTAGATTATATAAGAGGATATTTTTATTTTTTCATTAAAATTTAAATCCTGTATTAACCCAAATATATAAAATATAAATTTAAAACAACGGAGAAAAAGTGAAACCACTTCAAATGTTAAGAGGGTGAAAGTAATTTTACCTGGTACCAATCAACCTCTCAATGCTTTGTTATCATACAAATTAAAATTAAGATTAGATTTTATATGATTATTTCTATTATAATTAACAGTCATGCACAATGCACGTGATGATTTCAATTTGAATCGACAAAATCGTCTACTTAAATTTTATTTTTCAAAGCAACAAAATACATGAATAACCTAATTTGTTTTATTTTATTAGAACCGTGGAAAATGACATGCAACTCGTTAATATAATTCTCTCTTTTTAGATCACTGTCTCAAAAACATAAATTATGTATCAACGTTGCGGGCATGTTCAAGTATACATGGAATGGGTGCTATACAGGAAAAAGATGGTTAGGGTATTTTCCTTGAGTTTATTTTTTTTTCCCTACTTCAACCTAATTCAATCTAATTTTTCTAATCATATTTAATTTTCTAAATTCTTAATTTTTAAGAAGCTTTAACAGGCCGTATTATAATATGCCTTTTTTTTCTTTTAATATCAACCCTTGTTAGATGTTATGAGCTGCATTTCTAGCCAAAGATCTTAAATTTCTATCATTTTTGTTCGATATATTGATTATGGATCCTAATAACATCCCACTAATTATTTTTTTTCATTTTTATGTAAATTTGATTTGATTTAATACACAAAGTTTCTCAAGGTTTAACTCGCAAAGTTATTTTCAAACACAATCATCTTAAAGATATTAACCGATAGATCCACCACCCCACAACAAAAATAAAGCGGCAGACACAAAGTCCCCGTGTTTTCCCGTTGAAAAAACCTTTGGGGGAAGTGTAAAGCAATGCGACAAAGTCAAAGTCAAAGTCCAAGTCCAAGTCAGTGACTGCCATAACAATCTCTTGAGATACAAGGGCGATCACCATGAAGTCCAAGTGCATGTTTTTCCCTCGGATCCAGAAACATAACGAACAGAATATACAAATCCAAGAAGACCCATTCAAACCCCTTGTTTCTATTGATCTGATTATATTCAAATTAAATAAACTGCAGCAACACGCTTGATCAAGGGCTATAATGTGGGGTTTAATTAAAAAGAAAATGAAAAGAAAGTAAAGGAAGAGTTCATACATCGGTCAAGATTAATGAAGATACAATCACAACATACGCCAGAAAGAAGAAAATCGCAATCTGCACAAAGAACTTTGGATTATCTCTCATGTTTGGGGATGTCACTGCCCTGTCAATTGCAATGGAGAACAAATAACTTTTATAAACCTCAAATGGAGAGAACGGACAAAAAACAAAAAAAACTGAATATTCAATCGTTGCTCAGTAACAACTTTCATTGGATATAAGAAAGCAAATCAGAATTCTGTAGCCATGCTGCAAAATGATTGTTACCTAGCAATGCGCTGGGAAAACCGTCGGAAGGGCAAACTTTGGATAAAGACGATGCCTGGTCCTGTTAGAGTGGCTGTTACTAAATTGTCACCCTGCAATTTCAAATACAAGGTTAAGAACAGCCAATTGTTTCAAAATGTTAATTATCTAATTCAAGCAATGCCGGGTGTTTTGCACAAACAAAGAAGCAATGTCTACATTAATTCATTATTTTGTATTGTGGTTTGTGGGTCCCTGAAAATGAGCACTTGGGTTTCATTGTGCAGAAACAGAGAAGGGTAACCTGGGGCGCTTGATGTCAGATAAAAATTACAGCAAATTTGCGAGTCTGTTTCCTAAATGAAAAATGACAAAAGTCCTGCATTGTTACATGTTGCTGCTACCAAGACATGAAAAGGACCTGATGGCATGGTCAAAGTCAAATTTTATCTGTTTTCTGTTCAGGATTAACCTGACATATGCCGACAGTGTAATGCGGCTAACTCAGCCAACTAACAATATCACATTAGGCAAGAAGCCTTGAGTACTAACTAATTACTATGATTGAATGACAAGCACAGTATGAAGAAGGAATTCTGCTGCGTCATTAAAAATAAGGGGCTTCAAGAAGCAAAGACTAAAGTAAACAAAAAAATGACATTAGAGATAGACAGTGAAATCCATAAAAAAGTGCGACTAACCCCAAAGACTGCCCGTCTCACAGGCCCATTGTACTTGATTTGAACATTGACAGTGGTATTAAGGGCGGCAATGCAAGACACATCAACAGTTAATACCTCACCCACCTCAAGGACTTTCTGTGCAACTAGCAAAAATGAAAACCATAAAGCTGCCAGGGTCAATGCAAAACGGGATGGATCCAGAAACTAGTGTGACAAAAAGGAAACAACAGTAAACGCATTCATGAAAAAAGTATATATAATCAAAGATCAAGCACAAAAGGGTTAAAGCAGTGAAAGAGGAAAATGACATGATAAAGAGAAGAACAGAAAGGAAACAAGTGAGCGGGTATTGGAAACAAGCATGGCCTGACACTGAAGCCTGCCAAGATATTCCAACCCACAGAGATATGCCTAAGAGGCTAGCTGTTCCTGATCCAAATGCATAGAGTAGAATTGAGGGAAGACCCATACTTTTATGTGTCCTTAATAGTTCCTAAGGTGTCAGAAAATACATACCAGTTCCTCCAGCAAGAATAAATGCAAGTCCCTGTCCAGTTAGTTTCTGCCTTAAAAATCCCTAGAGAAGCATCAATATCCCCGTCAAATAAATAAATCGGAAGACTTGAGGAAAGAACACATATAGACAGGTTGAAAAAACGAAAAAAAATCCGCTTCAAGGGCCATGACAGCCAGTCAACAAAGGCAAACGGACAAAACTGAACCTTCAGTGTGGAGAGTGCTCTGACAACCAACATAATCTCACCTCTATACTAGGCATGACATTACGTGCCCTCTGATCTACTGTGTTGCTGACCTTCACATCACTGACGGAACAAAGGAATGCATCTGGCTACGCAACAATTTCAAAACTAATAAATTTGCAGCAGGTAAAAAAGTAAGGAGAAAAGGACATACTTTCACTTTGAAAATCATATAATAGTAGAAGAGTTGAGTATACATGATTTTTCATTTGCAAGATGTCCAATACCATTAGAAGACAAGATTATTATCAGCAAAACCAGGGACACAAACAAAAGTGTGAATTAGCTTTACCTGGCATAAAATCTCTCCTCCAAACTTTGCCAAGTCAATCTGCAGAACAAATAAACACCAGACCAGACAAATTACAAACCAATGGCTAATCATATTAAATCAAAATTCAGGATCATGAGCTTTACAACACAAGATAAAAAAAAAAAAGGCATCTCAGAACTTGACAGTTGGAAGGACAAACCGGGAGGATTCTTGCAAGAGAAGGTGCAGCAATTCCAACAAATCCATCACTTGGACCAGGATTGTGGAAGACTACACTGGTAACAGCCTTGCCAAAAAACCACTGCCAGACACCTACTTCATTTTCATGGATAAAAACATTCTCCATTTCAATTGACCCAGACATGAAGCACATGGAGCCTGCAGTTTACCTGGATGTTAGTTCCACGCAGCATAGTAATAGTGACTGAAAGGGGTGTTTAATCATTTAAGTGCAGAAGATAAAAACAAATAAAATATCAGTCAGCTGCAAAGCTAACACAGAATTGTACAAGCCATAAAGAAAACAGTGTTTTGATCACGTTACCTGGTTTTGCAATAACTTTTTCTTGCGGCTTCAACATAATCTGATGGATTCACAAATCAATACCAAAGAAGAAATTTAAAGCAGGGAAGCAAAAAGGAGTGGCATATAGCAAGAGATAATTATCACACACACCTGAACTACTTGAGCTTCACCCCCAAAAATCTGGAAAGGTATCACAGCATCTTGATGATTCTGCATCACATTATCCCCCATCATGAGATTACACAGTGCATGTAATATTAGCAAATCAAATATAGACACTCAACAACAAAGGAGGCAATATAAATTGGTGATCCTCAGATCAAACTAGACTTCAAAAGAGGACAGAACTGATGATACCAAACCAGAGCAACTGATATCCACAGGACTAGCAAATAAACCATGTATCAACACAAGTCAATTTTGTTGCTCTCCTAAAGAAAACAAGTGGAAACAACTAAAGCAAATATCCCAAACATAGCATATGGTGGACTGACACCACCGCACATTGGTTTCAATCTATACTAATAATCAATGATATAAATTGTATGGTGAAATTTCATTCATATATTATCCATTAAAATCAGTTTAAAACATTACACCACAGGAGGACTTCCTAAAATAAAAGGTTCATAACATTTTCCACATGGTACAAACTCAAACAACCTCTGTTCAAATCACATTTTATTTTCCTTTTATTAGCCATATTAATCATTCCTATTTTATTGTATTCTTCAGCACATTCTTCTTATATCTTCATCCAATAGCTCCCTCCTCATCCATTCTGATTACACAATCTTTATATTCATATTGATGTAGGCACTAGCCAATGAAGAACCAAACTTAATTCCTAAGAAAATCGAAGACTGAGCTAGCAAGAACCACAGGAAGAAGAGTTTACATAACTAGATTTCTGATCAATGTTTGCTGAGGAGGCGAGAACCTCAAAATGTAAGACAAACCCATTTAAAATTAAGCGATGTCAATTCCACAACATTCCTTAATTCTATATCTATAAAAAAAATCCCAACATACACAAAATCTTGTTCCATTAGGAAACATAGATCACATTTATATCAAATTGAGCAACAAACTCACTTACACTACTCAATGAGGAAACGGATCAAACACCAAACCATACTAAAACCCTAAATTCAACATCCATCAATTTAGTTTTTATTCGTTGACCTAAGCAACCAATTATATACACGTAGTTGTGAAAACAGAGAGAAATTGTGTACCTGATAAACGTAAGGTTGAAACGGAGTAGAGAAGAAAGGTGCAGCCATGGAGACGCTAGGATTACAGAAGCAGACTGAGAGAGATCGAGAATGAAAGAAAACTAAGTCGTTTAATTATCTTATGGAGATCACACAAAATGATTCCATTCACTTTCACATACACAAAAACTAATCTAATCTAAGAAATTAATAGAAACAGAGTCACGGCGAAATTGAACGATTCTTTTTCTTTCTAAAAAATCTTAGAAAAAAATAATAGTATTAATAAAAAGGGAGTTTAAGTTTAAGTTTTTGTTGTTGGTGAGCTAAATAGGGAAATGTTGAATTACGAAAAAGTACTTCGATTTCTGTTGATTTGCATTCGAGACTTAGAGGCAATTCAATGCGAGAGGCAGGCAATTCGGTGGCCTGCTGGGAAATTCGATCTGCTTTTGTGTTTTAAAAATATATTTTAAAATGTTAAAATTATTTTTATATATAAATTTGAAAATAAATTTTAAAAAATATTAATTTTATATTTTTCTACGCCATACCAAACGGGTTTTATAAGTGATGGGAGTTTCATGCCGGATGCATGACACGCGGCATAAAGATGACGTGTCATTGTTTTATTGGCTGTAGTATTAAATTTCGACGTGTTGGGAAGAGCCTTTCGCTTGCTCGTAGAGAGGGCGGGCGGCTGCGACGCTGCCGTCTCCTTTCAAAGGAAACCGAAAAAAGATAAAAAGAAGGACGCAACGACATCGTGTTTCTAATGGAAAAATGGGCCTTGCCCGTTTTACAAGGCATTCAACCCAGTAACGGACCCGTTCAGTTCCCCATCATAAAAGGCCTATAAAACCCAAAAGGCATTGATCCCGGTCCAATCATTAAGCAACTGGATATATATATATATATATTGATTGAACTCTCTCCATTCTTAGATTTTTTTATGCAATGGCATTGTTTGCATATCAAGTAGCATTTACAGGTTATTTCCGGCACTATGCTTAAGTTTGTTTTATGTAAAAAAATAATATTTAAACAGTAGAAATTGTTTTAGTATTATTATTTAACAGTTAAACTTAAAACCTCCTCTGGGCCCTTTAGTGTATATTTTAAATTAAATTATATAAAAATTATTTTAGTATCATATTGTCAAACTTAGTATATCTAAATAAAAAAATTAAAGAAATAAAATAAATAAAGTTAACTCTAATCAACTTGTTAAATAGTGTATTGTCACAATTTTTACAACCAAAATTATCAGTGTCAGAATTTTATTTGACAAAAAAAGTTTGATCATCATGGTTTTTTTTATCAGGGGAAGACAATTATGATAAAAGTTGAGTTTTGGTTTAAAATGTAACTGTTGACGATTTCTTTAATTTGACCCTGCTGAACGGGGGCAAATCACAGCCTCCTGTCCTCGTTATGCCTTCATCGCCCGCAACAACAAGGCTCCTAACCACTGGCCAATTCTTTTAACATTTTAGGAACCTGACAAAAAATAAAACCCCCTTCAAACTGTAACCCTTATTTTTTAACCAAGGTTTCAAGAACTCGCCACACTACCCTTAATCTCATGAGTTGAGCATAAATAACCTTGCAACCATCAAAAAACCTTTAACAGGAGATGCATCTAGTACTGTAGTTGACGGTGAATTTTACCTGATGTTTTAAGAACCATGCCTAAAAAGCTAAAAGCTAAGCACCATGGGATTCAGTCATAAGACAGAACTATAAGATGAACAAAGCGTGGAACAAAGATCGTTGATACTGCGGTGCTGCATACATGAGCAGATAAGGCAGAAAGAAAATTCAAGAGAGAAGCAAGGCCTGAAACATTTTTCACACTGCCGAAAAATCATGCTTAATTACAAGAGGGCCAGAGGACAAACGAAAACCTCAATGCAACAGCCATTGCAAGAACAGGAAAAACACCTTTGCATCTTTTTTTCTTTTCTCTATATTAGTATGTTATCCTTATGGTTTATACTTCTGTCAATCCATGTATCCTTCACTCTTATCTACACTTAACTTGTTCCAAAAACTCTCTTCAATATACTGAATACAGAACATGCGAGCAAAACTGTCACAATCTTCTTTGATGCTAACATCCTGAGGTTCACCCTTGCACCATGCTTTCTCATTAGCCTCACTACCATAGCACCCGACATCAAAAACCAAGAACAAACAGCACATAATGTCATCTTCATGATTTCTGTGGATCCACACACATTTCCTGCATCACTTGGAGGCTCCACATATGACAATTTAGGATCACCATTGCTTCTCTCTGCTTGATATAGCCCAAGATTCTCGTTTAGCCAACTTGATAGCCATACAAGAAATTTTGCCAGCCATGCTACCTCATCATCAGAAATGGGGCGCTTCATCCAGTCGCCCTTGTATTTAACATTGTGCGATGCATCATTGAAAACTCTTCTGGGCTTAAATATTTCATCCCGTGATTGCACATGTTCTACTTCTGGCATAAATGAGATCTGTTTCACAGTATGGCCACCAAAAATACAGCTTACCTGCAACTTTAATGAATCTATACACTGAAGGTTGCATGCAAGATTATCACCAGAGTTGGCTTGCAACTCAGCTTCAGCACGCAATATGAACAACTGCAATAATAACATCATAACCAACAACTGAGATCCTGATCCATACTCAGAAGGGAGATCAATGTACCCAACACAAATACAAATTCATAAATAACAGCTATAGAACCTGGAGTAGCTGTTGCCCACCATCTTCTCCATCACCAAAAAGCCTTAAATCTTTGTTCCAATTCTCATGCAGGAAAGAACCATCAGCATCACTCTCACATAAACCATCTTCCCAATCCTAGCACCAGATAAAGGTAGTTGGAAAAAACTCAAGACCATGAATTTCACAAAGTACAATCATTGAGATTACAAGAAACACTTTAAAGATATCAACAATAAAGAACTAAAAAAGACAGGATCGTTTGGTTCAATATTAAAAACTTATTGCAAGGCCAGTGCCTCGATTGTTTGGTCTCAACACAACATTAGACAAATGAAACCAGAGAAAGGGAGAGGGATGAATCTACCTGCAACTGTTCACGAATTAAAGGTATATATCCATATAAACTGCTAAGCATTGATTTGCCAGACCCAGCTTGTTGCGAATGAAAAGCAGTATCAACATTCTTTATAAGATCAGTCAACTCTTTAGATGATGTCAGGATTTTTATCACCTGAAATCACAAGGCATGAATTAAATAAAATGGTAAAAGTTAAAGCAAAACAATCTGCACTAAATCTCCAATGAAGATAAGTGATTATGCAGCTAATACTCGCATGATAGTATTGTAAACATGCAAAAGCTCCAATTCTTTTGAATGCTTGAACAAATTATTATTTTTTTGTATATAATTTACACACTTTTTCGACTACAAAATATATCTACTAAAAATAGAACAGCAACTTTTGTTTCCCCAGTTCTTAACAAAAAGAATAATGATTAATTACGCTCAAAATGACTTTCTATTTATGACAAACAGATCATCTTACAATAAGTTCTAAGTTCAGCTTATTGAGGAAAATTCTACAAGTATAGGCCAGTGCTGCAATGAAGACTAACCAACCTTCACTAGACTGGATCACATGTGAATACAAATTCATCATCATGCCATCAAGACACTGCTTATGCTCAAATACTACATTTCTGATCACTGGAGGTAACTTCCAGCACCAGGTAAAGCCTTGAACCTTCTAAAAAGTTTTAATCAACAGCAGAACTCCAGAGAACTCAGTACATGTGCCTTATCCTGAAGCTTATTTGTTTCTTTTCACTGACAGAGTCACGAGACTCCATCAGCATCTGACTAAAACCTATAGACATGAAAGCTCCTGTCTAAAGTGCAGAGCAGAAGAGAATTATGGGATAAAACTGGTCCGTCACTCCATGGATACTAAAACCCAAGATGAAATACTGCTCAATTAATGCATTGGGGTTTGTATAGTCAAGAAATGATGGCTAAACATGAAACAAGTGACATGTAACATCATCTGTGCATGTCCAACAAAGTGTACATGAAATCTACTACAAATATTTTGCAAGCTAGACTTGAATGCTGATTTGAAATGATGCAAATTAATCTGAGATATTTCAAATCCTGAATAACAACCCAAAATTACATATAATATATAACAGAGAAAGAGTACATAAAGTTACGGAAGCTATCCTAGCTCTGGTCATAACCCCCCAACCAAAAAAAATCCCAGAAAAGGAAAGGCTGACAATTAACAGGCAGGAATATCAAGTAGCTCAGAGAAAGCATAATAAATGATCATATAAGCCCATGTGAGAACCCTGTGCGAGATGAACATGAACACAAACGAAAATCATGGTCAAGTCCAAAACCAAGCATTCCTAATCATCTCTGAATTGATTTACCATAGAAAGCAGGAAACACGCTGAAAGAAAATTACCCAGAATAAAGATGGAAAGGAAACACAAATTCTGAAAAGCATTAACCCCCAGGGAAATGGATTATTTTGTAGTGACAAACCTTCAATACCATCTGGACTATCATTTCAGGATCAGTGTGAAGAAACTTGTGTGCAAACCCAATAAAATGCATAACCAACGAACTGTAGTACAGATAATTGGACAGTACATAGCCCTGCCATGAAGAAGAATACCCACATTCTACATTCTTCTCACCTTCCTTCTTCACATCATTCCCTGACCCGTCTACGATGGCATCAAGCTCTGCAAAATCATCCAAACCAATCTTCCACGGTTCCAAATAAGTAACCCACACAGAAAACACCTGTGAAGCATTCTTAATTGAAGTCCCCACAGGACAAAATAGAAATGACCTCAAAATAAACCTATAAGCCGGCCTCTGAATCCAAGCATTCCATGGACCAACCACATGCATTGGGCTATTGATGGATGCAGCCAATTCCTTTGATTTCTCAGAAGAAACCCTACTCCAAGATGGATTCCCAAAATGTTCAATCCCTTCTTTCACTGCACTCGCACTCAAATTCAAATACTTAACCAACAACTTCACCACCTCACCTAAATTTGGTGTCGGCGGGGTCTCCCTTGGAACCAACCTCAACTTAAAGGACAAACCCCATGACTTGCAAACATTAACATTCAACGGCGAGAAATCACTATCAACCAACCAATAATTCATCAACACATTAACAAAAAACTCCGCTCTATACAAAACTGACCCATCATTTCCATACCCATAATGCAAAAGCGAACCACGATAAGGCTGGTGTGAATTCAAATCACAAATAGGCACAAACGCACGCAAATATGCATACAATAGCCGCATATAAAGACCATCATTGCCCTCCACATTTCGATCGTTTCCATGTTTTGGATGTGAAAAACACGGAATGGAAGATGTCCAATTCTCTAATTTGAACTTTTTGGGTCTTTCAGTTGCTGAAATTTTCAAATTATCGCTATTTCCTTTACAAACAGGGTAATAAGCGAACCAGAACATGAAAAATTCAAATACATTTAATTGTACTTGATAATATAGCGATCCTCCTCCTTTAATCGAATCTCCTTTTATTTTATCTTTAAAAAGAGGGCAAAGATTGTTTAAAACCTGACAATCTTTTTCGCCTGATAGCAAAAACCGAGCCCACTCCGGCAACCGTTCGATTGGGAACACGTATTTGACTAAAGATTGACGATCAACGGCGAAGATTGATTGGAAAAGTAGGCTGTTCGGAGAGAGGACGTTGAAAACCCTAGAAGTTAAAGCGGGGTCGTTTGCTAGGTGGATAATGTCGAGCCATCCACCCGCGCTAGATTGTTTGCTGGGCGGCGACGTTGAGTCATCGAAGCCGTAGAGCTTGCAGATTAGAGCAGGGAAGGCGAAGTAGAAGAAGTTACGGGATTGATCGGGGGAGTGAGAGTGCAAGAAAGAGTCGATGGAGGCGCAGATGGATGAGATCTGAGGAGGAGTGGAGGAGGAGAGGATGGATGAGGCAAGGTCTTGGCATTTGGAAAGGGAATCGACGGTGTATGAGTGCGGGTGCATGGTGGAGGCGAGTGTAGTGGAATTTTCTAGGGTTTTGGTTGCAGACGGAGAGAGAGAGATGGGGTTTTGAGCTTTTTTTGAAAGATTTTGAAAAGAGAAGGGCAAATGGCGGGTTTTTAAGGGGGGTGTGCGTGTACGTGGCGATGGATTTAAGGTCTGGCTTGACGGTGATGTGTGGGGTCTGGTTGAACTTAATGCCAATGGCCTTGGTTTTTTAGTTGATTACGGCAAGGTTTCTGATGAGAGGGCGGGGACTGTACGACGGGGAATGTAGAACGAGTTTTTAAGCTGACTTTTTTTAACATGTAAATTGTAAATTTTATATATACATATACATATACATATATATATATATATATGTATGTATGTATATATAATTCCTCCATTATTTTTATAATGCGTCCATAATTCTTGAATGATTTGTTGAAGGATTATGTGCATTTATTGAATAACTATCAAGATAATTAGATACAATTTGAGATTTTTTTTATAAAAATAATTCATAATTAGAAATTATATAAAATCCTATCTTAGAAATAAAAATGATAAAAATTAATGATAAAATGCATTTTAGAGTGTAAATCTACCTAATAAATTATATATAAATTAAAAAAATTACAAATAAAAATATTTATTTTGTTATAATTAACACCCCACGTCCAATTATAATACGGTAAAATCCGGTTAACTCTAGGGAGGTATAATTTAATTAATTAAATTCTAAATTTATCCTATGATCATCAATTTAAGTTTTATAAATTTTATGATTATTAAAAGTTTACATAATCATTAATTTTAGAACTTATAGAATTAGTTAAGGATGTATAAATTAACCCGATTCATATTAATCTAAAAAAAATAAAGCCGGGTTTTACTTCTCATATGTTTAAATAAATCAAGTAAAATTCAACTTTCTTGATCAAATAATTTGGATAATTGATAAATATTATGAAATCATCACCCATATGAAAAGGTAATTAATGTAACTAAAAACCTTTGGTTAATGGTCTCACTTGTTTATATAAATATGAGTTATTATAAATATGTTGTCGATCTAATAATAATAATAAAAATATAAAAAGTTTAAACAATAAAATTTACTAAGAAAACAGGGAGGTTTTGTATTCTTACATATTTAATACTTTTAGTTTAGTAGTTTTAACTTTAAGAAATTGGTAATTTACTGTAAAGAGAATTTGTTTTTTTTTAATGCAAGGGAAAGGGATAAATAAAAGGTAGATAAATTATCTCATACTCTCTTGCTCCTAGCACTCTTATATCATAGTTATAATGTGAAGTCTTTTTTATAATAGCTATAATCACACACACACACACACACACACACATATATATATATATATAAAGATATATAAATAAAAGATAATAAAATTCAAACTCTTCACATTATAGATGAATATTCTATAAAAGTATCATAACTCATTTTTAAGCTTTTATTTTTTAGTGTATTTTAAAATAAAAAATTTTTCAAAAAAAATATTTTTTTTCAATATGCTTTAGTCAATTTATAGTTGTTTCATTATTTCTTGCACTTTCATTGATATTATTTTGTGTGTGGTAAGTTAAGATAGTAAAGATAAAATTTTAAGAAAAAATAATGAAAAGGAAAAAAAAAGAAGAGTAAAATGACAAGTAAAAAAAATATAAAACTAAGATAATAAAATAATAAAAGATAAACAAAAAGGGATTATCTTTCATCAAGTAGAGGTTCAACTAAAACATGAAAGATGATGCTTGACCTGGAAGGTGTTAATAAGAAAATTTAAAAAAAAATTAATTATGATTAAAAAGAAAAAAAGAAAAAGATTGGAAAAATTAACCTCCAATCATAAAATTTCAAAAAATCAAGATTTTCATAAGACAAGAACAAAATAATCTTCAAATTAATTGTTGAGTTTTACTCCCTAGGGATTTAGCACTATAAATAAGGGCTTAGGTTCAAACAAAAAAGACAAGGAAAAAACAATAAAAAAAAATAACCTAGAGTAAAGATAAGATAATACAATAATAGTACGACATTCCAATCCCCCCCCCCATATATAACATTAATTCTAGCCCACCTCCACCACCAATCAAACCTCTTTGATTTCCAAACGCATTAAAACAATAATAAAACCACCATGAATTAAAATATTTTTTTTTACATTTCAAAAATATTTTAAAATTATTTATGCATATAATTTTTTTGAATTATTTACTATCTAAACAAATTATATTTATCTTAAATTCTTTATGCATATAATTTTCAAATTCCTTGCACAAAGATTTACTAGTAGCACCAACTAAAATATCATTAATATTAATTTGTACAATGATTAAATCATAATTTTTATATTTCATTAATAATATTGAATTAATTTTTTTCATATTAAAGCCTTTTAAAATAAATAAATAAAATTGTTTGGTCACTCATACTAAGCTCTGGTAACTTACTTAAAATTATGCAAAGGCTTGTGAAGATTAGAAAGCTTAGAGTCACCAAATATAATACGCAATGATTCTTCATCTACTAAATTCCTGTGATTATATACTCTATATGCTTTTCTAGAAAAAGAATAACCAAGAAAAATATCTACATCAAATTTAAAATTAATTTTTTGAAATTAATTTTTATATTTAAAATAAAATATTTTAATCTTAATACATATAAATATAAAATATTAAGTTTATGCTCAAACCAAATCTCATATCGAGTTTTATATAAAATTAATTAAAAAAAACTTAGCTTGAGTTTTATATAAAATTAATTAAAAAAAACTTAGCTTGAAACATAACAAGAAATGCTTAAAGCTTTTGCCAAAAAATATTGAAGCAAATTATACTTATTTAGCACAATGCTTTCTATTTTTTAAAGTGATTAGTTTTTTTTTTCTAAGTTTTTTTTAACAACTTTATTTTATTTTGAAACTCTAGAGTTTATACTTCATATTTAAAACCTTTTTCTTCGCAAAAGATTTCAAATACAAGATTTTCATATTCTTTACCATGATGACTTCTAATTTTAGAAATCAAACTCCCTTTTTGTCATTTTGAATTCTTTTATGAAATTTTAAAAAAGCTTTATGTGCTTCATGTTTTTATACAATAAATAAAACCAATATAAACCTAGTATAATAATCTAATATAATGAATGCATATATCTTACAATCAGGACTTGAAATACGTATAAGAAATAATAGGTTTATATGAAGAAGTTGTAATGTTTAATTTGTAAAGCATTGATTATCAGTTCTGAATGAGTTTTTAGCTTGTTTTTCATATCAACAAGTATACAAAATCACTTTCTTTTTGTGGTCAAGTATGGAAGTCCTCTCATAAAGTCTTTCTTGAATAGTTTTTGAATCAATTTCATACCCAAGTTTTCTATACTATACTAAATGCAGGGTGAGTCTTATGAAGCATTAAAATACTCAACATCATAATCACATAAGTGTTTTTAAGTTTTTTTTCTATGAAAATTATTTTGTTTTTAATAATATAAATTATCAAGCAAGGTAAAAATTTTAAAATAACTTTGTTGTCCTTATCATAAAATTGGTTATTATTGAGAAAATTGTATTTTAAATTATATACAGGTAAAACATGTTTGATAATAAAAGCATTTCCAATACCTTTTATATTTTTCCTGTATTATTTTTAAATTTCACATGTCTAATATGTTTTTTTCTAGAGAAGGTAAATTTGGATTTATCACCCATTATATCATTATATATCTTAAACATTCATTGTTCATATATCACTTGTATTATAAACTACTAATTTTGCGTGGCTTATATTCTTTATCAAACAGATTTCGAAGCTAATAAATTAATATAAGGCATATGGTATGTTAATAAGATGAAAGTATCAAATTTTCAAGTATTTTTTTCAAACCCTTTTGAAACCCAAATTACAATATGTATATAAAGTTTTAAAAGTATTTTTGTGTTTTGAAAAAAACTAAATTTTATTTTATTTTATTTTTGCTTTAAATGTTCAAATGTTTTTTGTTTTTTTAATTGTTTTAATGTATTAATGTTAAAAAAAAATTTTTTTTTTAAAAAAATTTTTAATATATTTTTAAACTAAAAAATATTTTGACAAATAATATCTCTTATAATATCAAGTAAACTCTAGGAGCCTCTATATCCTTTACACCACATACATTCATTATTCTATTTCTTGCCAAGCCAATACCTCCTCGTCAATTAATATGTTCACCTATGTAGTTGTTTTATCTAATTTTATTTTATAAATTTTATATATATTAATTTTTATATTTATAGAGTTTAATAAATAATTAATTTTAATAAATAAATTTATTAAATATAACTAGATAAATAATCTATGTTGCAAGATTAAACATCTTAATTTATATTTGTCTCTTATTTTTTTTAATTTTATTTTTAATAATTTTATTTATTTATTTACATAAATAATTTTTAATTTTTTTTAATTAAAGACGTGCATATATCTTTTAAATTATATTTATAAGTTTTTAGTTATGTAAAAAACAAGGCATCAAAACTTTTTTCACGTGTTTAATTTTTTATTAATAAAAAATATTGCTAGTTATAGAATACTCTAAAAGACATGGGGAAATCAATGTAGTTTTCTCACGCCTTTCACTTTTTCATTTTTAATATATTATATTATAATATATACTAAAAATTAAATGAAATGTTAAATTGTCTTTTTTTATTAAATTTTTTTATTTGATTTTAGATTTGATAGGTTAACCTGATTTAACGAGTTAACTCAGATTTTTTCTTTTTAATTAAGTTTTTCATTTAGTTTAGTTTGTTAATGTTAATTATTTTATATTTAATTATCAGATTTTTATGACATATCCCAGGTTTGACAGTTTAACTTAGTTTAACAGGGTAACCTAGTTAATTTTAAGTAAACCCATCAATTATTTTATTCTATTTAGTTATCAAATTTTCAGAACGTGAATCCTAAGTTTGACGGGTTAATTTGGTTTGAAGGGTTAATCCAGTTAATTCAGATTTTTTTCCTTTTCTTCCTTAGTTTTTTTTCTTCCTATTGATTTTTTTTAATTAATATATTTAATTATCATACTTTTAAGACACAACCTTATAGGTAAATCCACATCTTATATTCAAGGGTATAATGTTGCAGCCAGACTCAAATAAACTTAAGTCCTGTAAGTTTAATATTATTGTTAATATTATAAATAGTATTCTTGGGTCATGCGTTGTAACTAGACCCAAGGTTTTTGGGTATATCTTTGCAGATAGACCTAATACTTAGATCTTAATATTTTTTTATATTTTTTATACAAGAAAAAAATTAACCCGTGACATATGCCTTTGTATTTGTTTTCCTTTTTTTTAAAGCTTTTTACTGTAAATAGCACGATGCAATCTATGACAAAAAAACTTATGCCTTTAGTTTGCTTATTTATCTATAGTTTCTTAATATTAAAGTTTTTCTGTTTAATTATCAGACTTTCATGACATGAGCTCCAAGTTTGTTGATTTAACCAAGTTGATTCAGATTTTTTTCTTTTTCTTCATTAGTTTTTTTCCTTCTTGTAGGTATTTTTCTCTTTACTTTTTCCTTTTTAATTGATCTTTTTTAAAAACATTTAGTTCATTAATGTTAAATCTTTTTTCAATTTAGTTATCATATTTTCATGACATGAATCCCAGGTTTGACAGGTTAACCTGATTTAACGAGTTAATCCAATTGATTCTGATTTTTTTCTTTTTTTTCTTATTAGTTTTTTTCTTTTTACTGGTTTTTTTTATTTTTTTAATTAATCTATTTAATTATCACACTTTCATGACACGATTTTGCAGTCAGATCTATATCAAATGCTATTAGATCTGATATTACAGTTAAATCCACTAAATTTCATTCATGCAAGTTTAATGTTATTATTAATATTATAAATATTATTTTTAAACAAACATTCCAATAAAAAACACAAGACTCTAATTTACAGAAAAATCTAATATTTTTAAATTTTAATATTTTTTTATATAAAATAAATTTACCCCGACATTTACGGTCCATGTAACTAGTTCACGATTAAAGGACGCAGGCATGGTCTCAAAAGGGAACTATGGAGCCTTAATTCCATCACCGGCTATGGGTGATTTCTGCCGCATGCACAAGGACTGATTAGGGTTAAAAAAAAACCCCCTATTTCCTGTGGTGATTTCATATATTACGATGCGTGGTAAGTGATATCATTGTAAATTTCAAGAGTATTTGCTTCTTCTTTGTTTTTTTTTTGTTATCCTTGCAAATTATGTTTATTAGGGTTTAAGCTTGATATTCTAATTTGATTTATCATCAATAAAATTAATATGATATTAAAAAAATTATTAATACTTGATTTTATAAAATAAATACAAATTTTATTGTTTATAAAAAATAAATTATAACGACAAAATTTTGACTATAGAAAAGGAATACAAGATTTTTTTAATAGCATGGTGCTTATTTACAAGTTTTAATCTACATGACTTTTTTTTTTTGTATTTTTAGTCTAATTTAATATTTTTATTTTTTAATTCAAAACTTTATCTTATCTATTTTATTATTTTTTTTGACAAAGTAAAAAAAAATTATTAGTTATTATCGTTTCAATAACAAAAAATAATTGAGCTTAATGATAATAAATTTTATTTGATAAAAAGAATTTTATTTATGAATTTTTTGAATTTATTAAGATTTGTGAAGTGTTTATTTTTTATACTTTAAAGTAAAAAGGAAGTTGAAAATGAGATTTTTCTGTAAATTTAGTTCATACTTGGTTTTCTAGCTACTTTAAGTGGTAAAAAAAATCTGCATGCATAGATAATATATTATTTATTTTTTAAAATATAGAGTTACCCTACAATACAAGTAAAGAAAAGAAGATTGAGCATGTGAGCCTTAATTGCAGGCCCATGCTGTCCATCCATCTTTTTTATTTTTTCTGTTTAATTGTGTTGGCCCAGTGATGTAACTTTTTTAAATAATTTTTTATTTTATTTTTTTTAGATTAAAATTATTTATAATAAAATAATTTAAATTATATTTAGGATTTTTTTATATGATTATAATATTTTTTATAATATTAGCAATCACTCTTTTTTAGATCCATCATGATTTTTTTTTTAAGTTTAGTCAAGATTCACTATGATCAAATTATTAATTTTTTTTATTATACTAAAAAACACTTCAATGATACCAACCGTTTTTTTTGGTTGTGTAAATTAATTTTGATTTCCATGATTAACTGAAGAAAAGTCCCAAGATATACAAATTCCTTCCCATGTTGCACAGCTTTAACACATGACACAATTTGATGGTCCGGTCCACAGTTTCTTCAATTGACCACCCAGCCCACGTTCTCTAAGCAGGCTTCACGTGGTCCTACAATGATTTTCAACTTGCCATCTGGGCCCATGTCTAGGATTTTCTGAGCTGGGTTAACCGAAGCGAATTCTTTTCTCCCCTGAATTTTATATCAAAAACAAACCCCTGAACGATAAATAAATAAATCCAAAAATTCCAAACCAAAACCAGCTCAGCCAAAAAAGCATCTCAGCCACAATTCCATGGTCTATGTCATCTAAGCAAGCATTCACATGGTTAGAGTGTATAACAAATAGTTATTCACCGGTTTCAGAGGGTGTTTAAGATTGTGATTAGAATATGTTTTTTTTTTTTTAAATTTTGAATTTTTTAACTTAATTCTGTGTTTTTAAATTTTTTTTGTTGTACTAATAAAAAAAATTAATTTTAATAAATAAATAAAATATTATTTTAATATATTTTATTTTAAAAAATAATTTTCATCATAGTCCAAATAAATACTTAGCCACTTCAATAGTTTCATCTAACCAAAACACAAAAATTTAATAAAGTGAAGATGGCGTGCACATGTTGAAGTGGATCTAATAAAGTAATATAATTTGCTTTGACAATTAATTTAGAAGTTTTATATTTTGTTAAAAAATTAATAATTTTTTTTTAATAATCTCATAAGCCACCTTAATAAAATATGATAAAACAACATATGAAAGCTGTATGTTTGATTTCTTTTTCCTTACCATATTAATAAAATATTCATATTCATTTCATTGCAGGCTATAAATATTGGAGTGAGGACCCCATTAAAATTAACTTTCAGATATAAAGGTTTTATATAATAACACATGGTTAAAACTAGTTTGAAAAAAGTTACAATAACTCTATATTTCATGATTTTAAAGTTACAACCACCTTATCGGTATATATAAGCACTAATCTTTCATTTTTTCATCTTGAACAACACCATCTAAAAATAAAGGTTGGTCAGGTTTGGTATGAAAAAAATATGAAGTAAAAAATACCATATCGATTATAACTGTCCAAATCTAGAAAAAAATATCATATCGATTATAGTTATCCCAATCTAGAATTGAACACTATTTATGTCAACCTCATCCTTTGATAAAACATTCTCCTATCAACTTTTTTTTTTTTGTCTTCAACTCTAATCAACTCCCTCAAAAGCTTATGGAAGTTGAAAATTAAAAAGCTAATTTCTTCAATCTAATTTAAACTTTACTTATTATTTGTAATTTGTTTTCTTTGATCTGAACATTAATATGACTATAATTAATTTTATTGAACACAGAAAGAGATGAGACTGCTATATCTTTAATCTTATCATTACTCCAAACTATATGATATTTTGGTTGCTTCTTATATTTAATAGACCTTCTACACTCTACTATTTATGGAAAAATTTTGTCATTTTTTACATTTTAAAACTATTTCACTCTATCTACTACATTTCTTTCCTAGCTTTCCTATCTTATCCATCAAGTATTTTTAAATTTAGACTCTGCTCTAAAACTTCAAGCAGCTAATTAATATTAAAGATAGATTTGTATAGTCTTTATTTATCCAAAATATTTGGTCTTGTAATATTTTAATTAATCTCAGAAACCTATTCTTTCTTTTTTTGGAAAAACCATCTATTTTATAGGTTGGCACATACAACTTTCTATTTAGACATTGGAGTATTCAAGATTGTTCTTCAAAAAGTGATCATTTTGATAAATGTTTTTTTTGAATTATAGAGATAAGCCAAATTTATTTCCAGTTATTCCATAAATTCATATGTTTGTAAATACTTTGGATTTCTCCTCTCATCATCATGGTATTCATAATATAATGGGTTTTTTTTTGCCTAAATATCTTTGGCTTCATTTTAGATTTTATAGTTTTCACAACTTTTTTGTTCCTCAACTTCTTTTTTCATAAAATCTATGATCAATTTATCTATTAACTCTTAATTCTTCCTTTTTACTTGGCCTATATAGCTATAATGGAGCACTGTTATCTTTATCAAAATGTATTTTGAAACGAGTCTCCAATAATTATGATTGTTATCTTTGATCCTCATCTACATTCATTTGTTGATCCAATAACTTTAGATATCTATTAATATCAATTCAATTTTGTTTAGAAATAAGTTGTTATTGAAAAGGTATAAATGCTCTCTTGAATTGGCTAGACCATCATAATTGTCGAAATCATTTTTATAGAAATATTATCCTTAAATAGTCGAGTGTTCAATACTTGTTTGCATAATGAAGAACTCTTTCCATTAATAGAAGTTATAGTTATTCTTACTTCCTGTACAAATCGTTTCTTGCTCTTTTGTTTGTTAAGCTTTTAGAATCCTATAGATTTTGGTATAGAATGACAATTATGATAATTGGTATCCATCTTATGGTAGGTAGAAAAAGTATACTTAAAATGCCAACTTTGTACGAGTATTGTAATGGCACGAATGACCTATTAATTATGTCGCACTCAGATATCACGGTCACAAATTAAAAAAATAATCTTAAAAACAAAAAGAACATACATATGATATCTTGTTCTTTAGGGGAAAGAGTTTTATTTAAGAAGTCGTCACCTAATATTATAGTTATTAGGAACCTTAACTAGTAAATAAATATTCTATGATCTAGAATTAGTTATGTGAAAGAAAAGATGTTATCACCTTTTAAGTGTCCCACCTGAGGCAGATTATACTGCTAATTTTATCTAAAATTATTAAATATTTGTTTGTGTTTTGTTCTTATGGTTGTTTTATAATATTCCAGATTATAGCGTTAGTGAATATTCACCTATAAATATTTCTAATTCTGACATTAGTAAATATTACGTAATATATAAAATATGGTATAATTTATAACTCTTGCAGCTATGAATAAACCTATAAAAAATCTAAATAAAAAGCTATTTTTTATTATATTTTTACTTATTTATTTTAAGTGGATCTAACCCAGCCTATATGGCTGCATAGACCTGACCTTCCTGGTTTGGTCATAACCGGTTAAACAAGCGAATTATAATTCACTTGCTGCAGTAGCTAGCGAATTATAATTGATTTGTAGCGAGTGAATGAGTGAATTATAATTCATAGCTACTAACGTGAATCACAATGCAAGAGAGGAAGCGACTCACTGGCACTGACGATGGCTGGAGCCACGGTCGGAAGAGAAAAGAGAAAGCTAACCACGGTGGAGCAGGATCTTTTCTTGATTGGGAAACTAGTGGACGTTGGCAGGAAAAGCTCGGTGGAAAGAGAGGAATGCCCGTTGTAGCTTGTAGTCTGCTGCTGTTCATAGCTGGTGCAAGGGCTGAGGAGAAGAATCTGTGTCGGAGTTGCTGCTTTCGCCGGTTGAAAACTCGTGCTCGGCTGGAGAGGGGAACTTAACCAATGATACCCACTGCTGAGAAGTTGATCCTGCAGTTTTTGATGGTTGGAGAAGAAGGTGCCATTATTTTTGCTGCATGAAGATCTTCCAGTACCACTGTTGCTGTGTTTCTGAAGACAACATCACTGCTGTTGGGAAAGGAAGATTGCTGCTTATTTCAGCTGGGATGATGAAGACTCTATTGTTGTTGTTACATGGAAGGGACCGTGCCCTATTGCTGCTACTGAGGGGGTGGTGCAACCGGAGACGAGGATGATGGTTTTGGAGATGTGATGCTGTTGGCTGAACAGACACTCCCCCTGTTTCTTCTTATCTTCACTTGTTCTGGTCGTTCTGTTTTTTTAACCTCTGAAGTTGGCTTCGTCACCCTAGACTCCTGGTTCATCTCCCCGGGTTCATGGTCATCTGTTGGTCATGGGTTCTTCCTCTCCATGAGCAAGTGTAGGAAAGAGCTTGACAGGCTTGCCACAGACTTGTCCAAAAGACCAATCACATAGCATGCTTCGAAACTAAAGTTCTTGAACGTTATTTTCTTTGGTAGTCAGGAGGTGAGGGGGTTGGAATCTGTTGGGGGAAACCTAAGGGTGAAGGCTGAAGGTTGGTGATGTTCGTTCGGCTGAGAGGGGAGGCCAAGGCTGGGGCTGTGAAGGTTTTGGTCTCAAGACATAGAGGAAAAGAAAAGCCATGGAGGGCTTGGTCTGCCTGTTCTTGGTGACTGGGAAGAAGAGGAGGAAAGAAAATCGATGAGAAGGGGGCGGCGGCTAAAAGCAGGGAGTGGGATGCCACCCCTCCTTCTCTGGTTCCCTATTTTTCTTTTCGTTTTTTTAGGTTTTTCTTGTAATGATATTTTCTTGAGGTTTTCGTGTTCGTCTCCCTTCAATTTTTTTTTACATGCTCAAATATATATTTATAGTGCAATAATTTTTTTTCGTTGTGAAAAGTAAAGTTTTAATTAATTTTTTTTAAACTTTGAATTTAATTAAAAATCAAATTAAAAAATAGATAATTATCATTATTTTAAAAACAAGAATTATCTTAAAGACAAGAATATAATGATAAAAACACATTATAGTATGTAGATTTTATATAAGTTGACAAATCATACTTTTTATCAAAATGAATCTTTGATATTTTAATTTTATATTTTAAAATCTATAAAATTAAATTAAAAAGCCAATGGATCAAAGTTGGGTTACAATACATTGAAAGACTAATGAATTTTATCCTGCCTAGTCTCATTTGAGTAGTGTAATCGTCTAGGGATGCCTGGTATAACTAGTAACCATGACACGAGGACGTGGTGTATTATTGATGGTGTCAAGACTTGTTGGGGTGGCAAGGTTTGATTTTTTTTCCTTGGGTTATTAATACAATCTAAGTACAGAGTTACACATGACTGGTAAATTGTTAAAAGTCTGATTACGTAGCAGTATCCATGACAACAAGTAGATTTGTCCCATAGCCTGGCTCAAGTGTATCTTCGTTGTGTGTCATGAAATGATTTGAAAATATTAAAAATAATTTTTAAAAATTGATTGTTTTTTTTATCAATTTCACGTATAAAACTTATATGTTGGATAATCAGTTCAACTCTTATTTCAAGCAATACAATTCATTCTCCATAGATAAGGTGTTTGATGGCATGACATGGAAAGTCTAGATATTGATAGTTGGTAGCTGGTGATGCTTAATAAGCTAAGGTGATTGATACCTGTAAAAGATCTCTTTTGTAGTTTTGTAGACTCCTAAATGTTTAAGTAAATATATTTTTTGAAAGAGAAAATGTAATAATATTTTAAAAAGATAGATTGTGAAAATATAGATGATAAAAATATTAAGAATGAAAAGATTATGAACGTGAAGTTTAAAAAATTCATGGTGTATTTATAGCTCATGAATCTTATCTTTTTGAAGAGATAAGGGGTTAAAATATAATTTTACTGTTATAATATATTGAGTTGTATTTTAATCAAAATAATATATATTGGATCAATATAAAATATTTAGTGATGCATATGAAATCTTATTTTTTTTTAAAGGAAGTGTTACTTACCTGAGCCTATTAGAAATAAAAAAATAAATTCATAAACACTGTTGAATCCCAACACGTTAAGCTTGGTAGCTTGAGCCCATATAAATGTTATGGTGCAGACCATCACTCTGAACATCAACTAAGCGAGTGCTTAGATAAGTGATACCTTGGGATGTATGTCCAACAAGGACTCAGGTTACCATACTCGAGCCAATACATCTTGGTAATAGCTGGGTTAGGAGGTGGTAGCTAAAGTCTATAAATTTTTTTTAGGTCTTTTAGGTTATTTTATAGACCTTTTAAATTTAAATTTATCAAATAAATAAATAAAGATATATAAATTGATTATACATGGGAAATTCTAAAAATATAATAAAGAACGTGGTCTTTATATATAGGCTTCCAAATAACTTAAGATTCTAATATAATTTAGATTCCTTACAAACCAATTAAAATCATTCTCAAATGGTTTGGTATAATCCAACCTCTTCATTTATATATCTAACTTTGTAAATATTAGAGAGTTAATCTTTGTTTTGGACTTGTGATAATAATTTCCCATGATTCTAAAGCTTTTAAAATTTGGATTTCACCAAGTTATGCATCGGAGAAGACTTAGAATCCCTTCCCATGATTCTAAAACTTTTAAAATTTGGATTTCACCAGGTTATGTATAGGAGAAGACTTAGAATCCTTTATTCTTTTTTTTTTTTACTTGTGCTTGAATAAATATTTTTATTTTTATTTTTTTAAAAATAAAGATATTAAAAAAATAAAAAATTGATGTATATCAACCAAAACAATCTTAAAATACTCATAGTTATATATTAGATGATATATTATTAAATGTTTTTTTACTAAGATAACAACATATTACATTGACTTGAATTAACCACTATCAACTTGCAAAATCTACAATCCATGATATAAGATTATGATAAACTTTATGCTATAAAAAATCCAACTCAAAGCATTAAATCAACCGAGTTTAATAAATTTAATTAATGTAATAATATAAAAAAAGCAATCATGATTTCAAAATTATAATTTATTCAATTGAATCAATTCAAACTAAATTAATCTTTTCAAATTATAATTTATTAAATATTAGATTCAAGCTTAATTGAAAAGCTCAATTCCCACATGCTAGCAATATTTTTTATAATTATTATTGATATTAATTAAAATACAAAATTACCCTTCAAACCAAAAGATTATAATGAAAAAACCAATATCAAATTATGAATAAGCCCTTAAAGTCAAGATTTAAGAAATTTTGATGTCAAGAGCAATCAAGTAATTATATTATGCTTTAAAAAAATATATTTTTTAAAAGTATTATATTTTATATATTTCAAAATAAAAAATATTTTAAAAAATTACTATCATCACATCTCCAAACTCCGCTCAAATAACAAGACGACTTGATCTAGATTTAGTGTTTGAAGTTCCAACAAAATTAGAGCTGTGATGAAAAGTCATTTATTGAAAATCACTTTTTAAACTCTTTTGTGTTTGTTTATAATTATAAAAGTTGGTTAACCAAAAATACTTTCTAGTTAAAGAAAAATTTGGCTTCACTTTCAAGAAAGTATTTTCCTTTTATTTTGAGCGGAAAAACTTTTCTGAAGTTGTGAAAAATTTAGAAATGTCATATTATTTGCTGATTATATCAAATTTGGTCTTCAAACTTTTGATTGCTATAGATATATGTATATATTTTGTTTTGATTTTTTTTTCAATTTAATCCTTTAGAATTTAATTTTTATATTAAAATTGGTCCTTATTTTTATAATTTTTATTTTTTCTCCTTATCATTTTTTAAGTGAAATTTTTTACCAATCAAGTTTGATCCTCATTCTTTTGATCATTACTTATTTTATTTAAAATAATTTATGAAATAATTATTATTACTATTTTAATTTCGTCGTCTTTTAATTTTTTTATTAGATTTAATCTTTGTTGTGTTGATTATTATTTATTTTATTTGAGATAATTCATGAAATTATATTTTTTTTTCAATTTTATTCTCATTCAACTTCTTAATTTATAATATTTGTTCCTCATTATTTTAATAGACATGAAAAATATAAAATATTAAAAAGTTATTTTTCAGTTTATTTTTCTTGACACAACCAAACACTAAAAAGTATTTTCTAATTTATTTTTTATTATACTACCAAACATAAAAAAAATAATTTGCTTTAAAAAAACTACTTTTCAACAAACAAACAGGACCTTAGTTTATATTCTATTTTCCTATCATAAATCCATTACAAGAAAAATCCATGAAAATCTTTACTCCATATTGGAAATTTCTCTTATTGTGATAAAGAATTTAATATAACAAAAAAAGAAGCTAAAATAGAAAGTAAATTCATTATATATCTTAAAAGCATATATCAAATAGTTTTATAGTCATTTTATTTTGTTTTCCACATTAAAATAACTTTAACACTTTTAAAATTGAAATTTTTTAAGTTCGCATCTAAGAGTTTTCTTCTTCCTTTAATTATATATTTTTATTCTTACAAAGTTAAGGGCAATTTAGATTTTTAAAACATGAAATAGTATTTTATTAGAAAACTTGTTGGCATGTGCGACTCATGCATCTTTTGGTCGTATATAAGCACTTCCCAGTAATACAAATTTTATTTTATCGTGTTATTAAAATCTTTGTGGAATCTTTTTTATGTTGAGGTTGCGTGAAAGGGTGGAGGTGGCATTGTTTGTCAGTGATGACACTTTTTTTTTCTCTTTCCTTTCTTTAAAAACCATTTTAGCTATTCAAATTTTTAGAGTTGTTCTTTTAGTTATTGATAATTTTATTATGATACTTATTTTTTTAATTACTAATTTTTTTCTTGGTTTTTTCTATATTTTTTTTATTTTCAATTTTATCCTTCAATCCAAATTTATTATGTATTTTTTTTTCTAATTTGATCCCCATATTTTGATTTCAAAGAATTTTTTCTTGACCCTTTGTGTGATTCTATATTGTTATCATTCAATCCGGATTTATGATATATATTTTTTTAAATTTGGTCCTTGGTATGTTAATTTTTATTTTTTCTTTGCCTTTTTGTAAATTTTTATTTGTTTTTAATTTCATCCTTCAATTCTAATTTGTGATTTATTATTTTTCTAATTTAATCCTTACTCTTTTAATTATTTTTTTCTTCTTTTCAATCTCACTCTTCAATAAAAAAATTATAGTTACATCTAATTTATTTTTTATTTCAACATTGATCGCCATTCTTTTAATTGCTATTTTAGTTTTGAAATTTTGTGTTTAATTGAATTTTTTTCTCTTGATTTCATCTCTCAATATTTGATTGGTTGAGGATTGAATTTTGTGGTTTTCCTAAGTATGGTGTTTTTTGTCCAATTACTCGTGTCATGAATTTAAAAAGTTGAATTAGATTGATATTATTATTTTTTAAAAAAACTTATTTTAAAAAGAATTACCTTTTGATTTCCTTCATTTTCTTTTCTATTAGGCTATCTTAATCTTATGATCTAGAATGCGAGTTTGGTATGTTATTTTCGGTTTGATCGCCCTTATTACCTAGGTATCAAGTTAATAATGCTAACTGAGTTTGACTTAGGTTTTATATATTTTGCTTTTTTTTTTTTAATTTTGCCTTTCCATTTTTAATCGATTAAGAATTAAGTTACATCATTTTTTTTTCTCTTGAGGAAATTATTTTCCCCAAGTTATTGTGATTTTTTGAAAAAATGATCCATTTATTATCTGTGTCTATTTTTTTAATAATATAATTAAAAATAACACTAAGTTATTTGATTTAATTGAGTTTATAATTTAGATTATATTTTTTTTAATTTAAAACACACTTGGAATATTTAAATATATTCTTATGAAAATGAATTAGGCACCATAATGTGTCTAGTATGTACTACGGTTGTGGGAATGGGTTGATATAGCTCTATGATATAGAAATCTTTCATGTGCAGTAATGTGATGTATAATAGCCAACACGAGGTGACAAGCCAATGCGCTACCACGAGGCAACATTTTATTTCTATAAAAATATCTAAAAAAATATAAAATTGTAAAGAATTGGGTTAGAAAGTGGACTCAAGAGAATTAGGTTAGAAAGCCGAACCAAAAGGGTTGGGTTCATGGCTGGATCCAAGGGAGTAAAGACCGTTTGAGTCCGAACCCAAGAGGGTATGGGTCTATAGCTAGACTCAAGTGAGTTGGGATTGGTATTATGTATGGACCGAAAAGGTTGAGGTGGGGTTCCTTCCATGGTAGGACTCAAGAGGGTAGGGTGGTAGGTTCGTGTTTAACCCAAGAGAGTTGGTTAGTGGGTTTGTGTTTGATCCAAGGGGATTGGGGTGGGTCAACGTCGTGACCCAATGAGATTTGGGTCGTTCCAGCTCGGACCCAAAATGGGTTGGGGTTGGGTGTAGACTTAAGGGGGTTTAGGTCCATCACTGTTCAAACCTAAAATGGATTGGGGTTGGGGTAGGGTCCGAGTCCAGACTCATAGGGGTTGGTTGTTGGGTACACGTTCGAATCCAGGAAGGTTTGGGTATGGGTCATTTGAGTCCAAACTAAAAAAGGTTTGGGTTGCGATCGGTGTTCGGATTTAAAAGGGTTGGGTTTAAGATCAACGTCTAGACCAAATATGAATTTAGGTCCTTTCTTATCCGGATATAATATGAGTTAAAGGCTAAGTCTGTAGCCAGAACTAATGTGGTTGGGGGCTAGGTACATGTTTGAACCCAAGGGGGTAGGGTTTAGATCCTTCTGAGTCCGGATCAAATATAAGTTGGGTTATGGTATAGGTTTAAACCCATTGTTTGGGTCTTTCCTTGTTCAAACTTCCAATGGGTTGGGGTGGGGTAGGGTTGGAGTTCGGACCCAAAAGGGTTGAGGGTTGGGCTCATGTTTGGACCCAAAAAGATTTGGGTTTGTGTTTGGGTCCCTTAGTGCCTGGACCTAAAAGGGTTTGCGTTGGGTTTGAAGTTCGGGTCCAATCAGGCTGGGTTTGGGCTCAGCATCTAGACCTAAATGGGTTTTGGTATGGGTCCTTGCCTGTTTGGACCCAAAAGGGTTAAATGTTAGGTTCATGTTTGGATCTAAAAGAGTTTGGGTCCCTTTTGTTTTCAAACTTACGAGGGTTTAAGTTTGGATCCTTCTAAGTTTGGACCTAATATAGGTTAGGTTCGTGTGTAAATTGGTTGGGGTGGGGTCGATGTCAGGACCTAAAGGGGTTGAGGGATAGGTGTATATCTGGACTGACACGACTAAAAGATTGATGTCTTCTCCCAAGTGCAGGAGTGTCGAAGTAATAAATAACCCGGCAAGACCGGGGTCGAACCACAGGGAGGTTAATTGTATAAATTATAAACAACAATTATAAAACAACAATAACAACAACAACAATAGTAATAATAATAATAATAATAATAATAATAATAATAGTAGTAGTAGTAGTAGTAGTAGTAGTAGTACTAATAATAATAATAATAATAATAATAATAATAAAGAAAGAGAAGAAGAAGAAGATGATGATGATGAGAACTTGGAGATCAAATATTAATGTAAGGATTAAGCAATAATAATAACAAATGTCAAGGTTAGAGATTCCACTAATGGTATATCAAACAAGTATAGTGTAAACTCTTATTATTGAATTGGAAACCACACACAAAGGAGGTTCCAATCAGATTATATATTGTTAACATGATTACATTAGTCATCTTATTCAATTAATGCTAATACTTGTAAATCTCGTCAAGCATTCATGATTATAACTTATGTTAACAACAAATCAAGTTCCTTTCATAGCTCAGGTGTCGGTTATACCATACATTATGGGCTATGAAAGTGCCAAGCATTTGTTGTACAAATCGTTGTCACTTTTGATATTTTTAGCAAACCAAGGCATTGAACTAAGAGAAAGTAGAGATTTATCAGGAAAGTAATCATCGATTGGTGTGATGTCGGGTGTCGAATCTGTTGTCACTTTTGATAAAAGATCCGCATCAACCTTTTCAGTGCCTTTTTCATCCTCGATTTCTTCCTGATTGGTCATGGCATGAGAAAATGAAAGTGCTGGCGGAGAATCAGTCATTTCTTTGCTATTTTCAGATTCAACCTCTTCCTTACCCTTAGAGGTTGACTCATCATCTTTCTCACAAGGTTCAAGAATTGGTTTTTGAATAGCCTTTCCACTACAAAAAGTGATGACTGATTTGACTTGATCCATGTGTTGACTTCCATAACTACTTGCATTTGCATTGTATTGCTCCTTGAGATTTTGCTGTGGTTGAGATGGAAACTTACCTTGCTCTTGAAAATTGAGAGCAGATGTGAATTTTGCAAGAGTATCTTTAAAATCTGTTATGCTTTGAGCTAGTTGAGTGTTGATTATCTCTTGCTTTTCAATGAATGCATATAAAGTTTCCTCAAAATTTCTTGAAGGAGGTGGAGCATAAGGAGGTGCATATCCATGATAATTTTGGAAATTATGGTGTGCTTGAAATTGTGGTGGTGAAGTTTGTGCATTGTCACTCTTCCAATTGAAATTTGGATGATTTCTCCAACCAGGGTTGTATGTTTGGGAATATGGGTTGTGGTTGGGCCTTTGGAAACTGTTTAAAGCATGGGCTTGTTCATGGAGACATTCTTTAAAAGAAGGCAAGGTTGGACACTCATTGGTTGAGGGTTCATTTGTTTCACAGATTGGACACACAATGTTTTCAAGAGATTTTAATTGACCACTCTTTTTCAATTCTAGTGCCTCGACTTTTCTAGCTAAAGATGCAAATTTGGCTTGGAGGTCATGATCTTCCCTAAGGTTGTACATACCTCCACTAGATGTATGAGGTTGAGTTTTACTCGGTGCCTCATATGTACCCGCAGTGTCCTAATTTTGAGCATTTTCAGCTAACAAGTCTAAGTACTCCATTGCTTCATCAGGGTCTTTATCTTCAAAAGTTCCATTGCACATCAATTCAACCATTTGCCTATCTTTAGGTGTTAACCCTTCATAGAAATGTGAAACCAATCTCCATGTTTCAAAACCATGATGAGGGCAAGTACTAAGCAAGTCTCGATACCTATCCCAACATTTGTAAAATGTTTCTCCTGGTTTTTGAGTGAAAGTGGTGATTTGTCTCTTGAAAGAGTTTGTTCTGTGAGATGGGAAAAACTTCTTTAAAAATTGTTGTTGCATTTCATCCCAAGCACGAATGGATCCTGGTCTCAAATTTTGTAGCCATGCTTTAGCTTTATCTTTTAATGAAAAAGGAAAAAGCTTTAATCTGATGGTGTTCATGCTACAATTTAAATTATTATATGTGTTGCACACCTCCTCAAATTCCCTTAAATGCAAGTATGGATTTTCCAATTCTAAACCATGAAAAGAAGGTAAAAGTTGAATAATACCTGGTTTAAAATTAAAATGAGATGCATCGGGAGGAAAAACTATGCATGATGGTGCACTTGTTCTTGTGGGATTCATGTGGTCTCTAAGTGTTCTAGTACGGTTATTCTCATTATTCTCATTATGAAGTGATTGATTATCTTCTTCGGCCATATTTTCTGAAAATGATGAGGATATCCTACAAAGTCTACCACTTGATGTACGTGACCACACTCTCATGCACGTGTAGGAATAAAATAAAATAAAAAGAAGAAAGCAAAAGAAGGAGGAAGAAAACAAAATAAAAAGAAACAAAAGAAAAGAAACAAAGTTATATACAAGAAAAGTGAAAAGAGAAAATAAATACTATAATTTATACAAGAACTTACCTCCCCGGCAACGGCGCCAAAAACTTGACACGACTAAAAGATTGATGTCTTCTCCCAAGTGCAGGAGTGTCGAAGTAATAAATAACCCGGCAAGACCGGGGTCGAACCACAGGGAGGTTAATTGTACAAATTATAAACAACAATTATAAAACAACAATAACAACAACAACAATAGTAATAATAATAATAATAATAATAATAATAGTAGTAGTAGTAGTAGTAGTAGTAGTAGTAGTAGTAGTACTAATAATAATAATAATAATAATAATAATAATAAAGAAAGAGAAGAAGAAGAAGATGATGATGATGAGAACTTGGAGATCAAATATTAATGTAAGGATTAAGCAATAATAATAACAAATGTCAAGGTTAGAGATTCCACTAATGGTATATCAAACAAGTATAGTGTAAACTCTTATTATTGAATTGGAAACCACACACAAAGGAGGTTCCAATCAGATTATATATTGTTAACATGATTACATTAGTCATCTTATTCAATTAATGCTAATACTTGTAAATCTCGTCAAGCATTCATGATTATAACTTATGTTAACAACAAATCAAGTTCCTTTCATAGCTCAGGTGTCGGTTATACCATACATTATGGGCTATGAAAGTGCCAAGCATTTGTTGTACCAAGTGTTATACAACATAAATCAAGATTAGTCATTTAACAAGCAAAGTATTAAAGAGTGAACAAGATAACAAATATAAAACATGTTAGTATCAAACATTAAAGTCCATATTAAGTTTACATTATACTTATTCTTACACCATTAGTGTAACCTTTTCACCTTGACATAATTAACTTAGCTAGACATAATGAAAGAAAGCAAAATAGATAAACAAAATAAGGACATAAAAGTTAACTAAATAAAGGAAAGGAAATGAAAGGCATAAACTTAATATTAATGAAAACAAAGCATAAAAAATACAAAGAGAGAAAGGAATAGCATGATCTTGATCTGGAAACCAAGATGCCTAAATGCATGGCAAATGCCTCCTTTTATAGGCCAAAATTGGGAACTATTGATTTGATGACTAATTGATAAGTGGGTGGCCAACTTTTGACTTGGTGACAATCCTTATCTTCTCTTGTCTGCCCAAAACGTCATTGATAACGTCAAAACTGGAGCCAGGTGCAAACATGAAAGTTGTAGGCAATTGTCTCATCTTTCTTGTGTAAAAAATTCAGCTCATTTGGACTTCTAGAACTCCAGATATGGCCAAAATACCGAACAGTGCTCGGGCTGGAAGACAGATTCGGGCTTCTTTGTTGTTGCTATAATTTGGACTTGATAATGGCCTTTTTAGATCTTGGGCTCCATATGAAAGTTGTAGGCCTATGTCTTACCTTTCCATCCATATAAATTGAACCTAAATCTGAGATCTGTAGCTCCAGATATGGCCCAATTACCGAACAGTGTTCCGGTTTGGATTGCACCGACATCTCTTCTCTAAGTTTGACCATCTCTTTATCCATGCAATTTAAGTTCTTCAAGTCATCAATCAATCCTTTCATTTATATGATAGACCTGCATTAAAAATAGACATTTACCATAAATTATAGGTATCTTATATTATTAGATACATTATTATAAAACATATTTTAGTTAAGGAGTTATTGATACTTCAAGTGCAAAATGATGATATAAAACCATGATAAAAATGCACTTTTAAGTACTAATCATTGACCTAAAAGAGTTTAGTTCATTCCCAGTCTAAACCCAAAATGGTTTTAGATGTGGGTCCTTCCATGTCCGGGCTTATAAGGTTGGGGCTGGGTTTGTGTGCTAACCCACGAGGGTTTGGGTTGGGTCCTTCTATATCGCAAGCTAATAAGAGTTAGGGTTGGGGTGTTGGTTTAGAACCAAGGGTTTTTGGATTTGGGTTTATCCTTATCTGGACCTAAAGGGGTTTGGGTGGGGTTTAGAATCTGACTTAAGGGCATTGAGTTTGGGTCCTTGTCATTTCATGACCCAAAATAGGTTTTAAGTGTGGGTCCTTTCCTTTTTGGATCTAAAGGGGTTTAGGTTTATCCTTCCGTGTTTGAACCTAAAAAGGTTTGGAGTCCAGATCCTAAATAGGTTTGGGTATGGGTTCATCCATTTCCAGGGCATAAAAGGGTTAAGGGATGGCTTGTGCGGGATCCAATGAGGCTAGGGGCGGGGTCCATGCCTGGACCTAATGAGGTTTGTGTTTGGGTCCCTTGGTGTCCAGACTTAGGAGGGTTTGGGTTTGGGTACTTTTATGTCCAGACCCAATATGAGTTAGAGTTGGGGTGGGGGTCTGGAACCAATGGTTTTTAGGTTTGGGTCATCCGTGTCATGACTCGGAATGAGTTTGGGTGTGGGTCCTTCCGTGTTAGGATCTAAAAGGGTTTGTGATAGGTTCAGAGTTCGTACCTAAGGGGTTGAGGTTAACAACTGGACATAAAATGAAATTGGATATGAGTCCTTTCATTTTTTGTCTAAGAGGGTTGTGGTATGGCTTCATTGATGGACCTAAGAGGGTTTGGGTCCTTTTATTTCCAGACAGAATGGGGTTTGGATTAGGGTACTTTCATGTGTGGACCCAAAGAGGTATGGGATAGGTTTGGAGTCTGAACCCAAGGCATTTGAGTTTAGGGTTAGCATTAGTATCCAAAATGGGTTTTGGTGTGGGTCATTTCCTGTTCGGACTCAAAAAGGTTGGAGGATGGGTCAGTGGATGGACCGAACAAGGTTGAGGTTTGGGTCCTTTCGTGGCCTAACCCAAGAGTGCTTGGGTTGGGTTTAGGGTATGTGTCTGGACTCAATACATATGGGTTTGGATGCTTGACCCAATAGAAAGAGGTCCGTATCAGCGAACCCACTAGCCTAGTTGGGTAGTTGGGTTCGTATGTCTAGCCTAGCGCCAATGCATGACAACCTAATTGCCAAGTGTCTGCAGCCTGGGGTGCAACCCTCCCCCCTACAACTTTATAACTTTTATGGTTGGAAATAACTACCTTTGTGTGAGGTGTTTATGCCTAGTACTGCGGTATACAATACCCTTATAAAATGTGCAATCCATAGTATAATGAGTTTTGGTGAACAATACCCGTTTTTAGAACCATTACAATCCACAATGCGGGTGTGTTTGGTATTGCGGTAGCTGTTGTGATTGTTATTTGAAAAAAATTATTTTATAAAAAGTACTTTTAGTTGAGGTTGGTTTGAGAAAAAAATATTTGGTTAAAACTATAGTTGAAACTGAGGTTGATCAAAAAGTAATTTAATGTGTTTGGTTAAGAATATTTTTGAAATTAAGGTTATAAAATACTTTTAAAAAAATTATATTAATATTGATAGTTTTTAATTCAAATATTATAGATTTAACTATTGCTATTACATTATGAAATAAATAATACTTTATATAAAATATTTTTTTATTATTCCATTAAACTATCTAAAATTTCATCACATATGAAATACATTTGACAAGAACTATAATTTTCACAAATTTCTTAAGATTACAACAACATTAGGTAAAATATAGTTAGGAATAAAATTAAGATTGCGCTCAAATTCTTTAAATGTGGCGTTATCAAGCGATCTTCATCTAATTTATATAGTTATGGAATAATGTTTAACATTCATTTTTTTGAATAAAACACAATTAAAAATAAAAAAAATATTTTTTTATTTTGTTGGGTCAGACCTGGTTCAATATATTTTTAGCATTCAACCGGATCGGTTCAACTGGAATAGTGGAGCCATGCTCCACTGTTTGTGGTAGATAACCCATGAACAATAGAGCATGCTTCACTGTTCATGGGTTTAATCATCATAAGAAGAAACAACTAGTTGCTTCTTGTAAACTGACACGACTAAAAGATTGATGCCTTCTCCTAAGTACAGAAGTGTCGAAGTAATAAATAACTCGGCAAGACCGGGGTCGAACCACAGGGAGATTAATTGTACAAATTATAAATAACAATACAACAACAATAATAGTAATAACAACAACAACAACAACAATAATAGTAGCAATACTACTATTACTACTACTACTACTACTACTACTACTACTACTACTACTACTAGTAATAGTAGTAGTAATAAGAACAACAACAACAACAACAACAACAACAACAATAACAATAATAAAAAAGAAGAAGAAGAAAAGTTGATGAGAAGTTTTAGATGCAAAATTAATGTAAGGATTAAACAATGATAATAACAAATATCAAGGTTAGAGGTTCCACTAATGGTATGTCAAATAAGTATAGAATAAACTCTTATTGTTCAATTAGAAACAACACATAAAGGAGATTCAAATCGGATTATAGATTGTTAACATGATTACATTAGTCATCTTATTCAATTAATGCTAATACTTGTAAATTTCATCAAGCATTCATGATTATAACTTATATTAACAACAAATCAAGTCCTTTCACAACTCAGGTGTCGATTATACCATACAGTATGAGCTATGAAAGTGCCAACCAAACATTTGTTGTACCAATTATTATACAACATAAATCAAGATTAGTCATTTAACAAGTAAAGTATTAAAGAGTGAACAAGATAAGAAATATAAAACATGTTAATATCAAACATTAAAGTCTATTTTAAGTTTATACTATACTTATTCTTACACCATTAATGTAACCTTTTCACCTTAACATAATAAACTTAGCTAGATATAATGAAAGAAAGAAAAAAAAAAGAACATGAATAAGATTAAAGTTAACTAAATAAGTGAAAGGAAATGAAAGGCATAAACTTGATATTAATGAAAGCAAAACATAAACATTACAAAAAATATAAAGAGAGAAAGCAAGAGCATGATTTTGATCTGGACACCAAGATGCTTAAATGTCTCCTTTTATAGGCTAAAATTGGGAACTATTGATTTGATGACTAATTAATGAGTGGGTGACCAACTTTTGACTTGGTGACAATCTTTATCTTCTCTTGTCTGCCTAAAATGTCATTGATAATATTAAAATTGGAGCCACTTAAAAACATGAAAGTTGTAGGAAATTGTCTTAGCTTTCTTGTGTAAAACATTCAGCTCATTTCGACTTCTAGAACTCTAGATATGACCAAAATACTAAACAGTGCTCAGGCTGGAGGATAAATTCATACTTCTTTGTTATTATTACAATTTAGACTTGAAAATGACCTTTTTAGATCTTGGGCTCCATATGAAAGTTGTAAGCCTATGTCTTACCTTTTCATCCATATAAAGTAGACCTAAATATGAGATCTATAGCTCCAAATATGACCTAATTATCAAATAGTATTCCAGTTTGGATTGTACCGACATTTCTTTTCTAAGTTTGGTCATTTCTTTCCCCTTTCAATTTAAGTTCTTAAAGTCATCTATCAATCCTTTTATTTATGTGATAAGCCTGCATTTAAAATGAATATTTACCACAAATTAAAAGTATCTTATATTATTAGATATATTATTATAAAACATGTTTTAGTTAAGGAGTTATTGATACTTCAAGTGCAAAATGATGATATAAAACCATGATAAAAATACATTTTTAAGTACTAATCATAAACCTATGGTTGTGCCATAGTTAATGGTGGGACCTACTAGTGCAAAATTACTATAAAAGTATTACCAAACAATAATATGTGCTCACCTACAACCACAATATCAAACAATGCTTAAAGCCCTGATAAATAAGACTTGACTTACGCGTTTTAACTTTATATATAATAATACACAACAAAAAGCAACTCTTTTTTTTCATGATATATACTTAACAAATATATACTAAAATTTATTTCAACAATATAAACACAGTTAACGGGGGGAAAATCGCAGAATGTGTGTGTATGCATATATATTGTTAAAAAATAATATAAATTATATTTTAAAACTTTATTTAAAAGTCTAAATTTTTAAATTGAGATAATTATTTGATATGATACTAGAGTCTTGATAAATAAGTGGTTACAAGTTCAAATCTCACTATCATTATCTATTTGATAAAAATTAAGTATATCATAACGTGAACTTATTTAAGTTTCAAAATCAAATGATTTTTATTTAAAAAAATATTTTAAAAAATAATATAAATTATATATTAGAATCTCATATAAAAAATTAAATTATTAAGTTGACATAAGACATACACCTTTTGTATTAAATGTAAACTTTATATATTTATCTCAACACATATCCAATTTGTTTTGAGAAATTATTTATTTTCCGTATAACCATTATATGTAAGTTAAATTGTTTTAATAATTTCTCACTTTTCCAGGTTGATATATGTCTTGTTAGCTCGATACTAGAATTACAACTTTAAATATTTTAATCTTAATTGCTTTTTATGGCGACGATAGGGTAATGGATCCGATGTTGGATGCCTTTGTCTATCGAATAACCCAAAAAGTAGTGTGCGTGTGACTATATATATATACTGGTCAATCAACTTAAAAAACAAAAAAAAAAACACTAGAATAAAGGCACCAGCTGTGATTGCATTTTTCTGTTTTCTTATTTATTTATTTATTTATATATTATTTTATTTAATACATGTGTGTGTTCACACCTTATTTTATGAACTAGTGGCACTCTTGAACGAGATGTTTCTGGTTCAACCTAAGAGTAGATGTTAACGAATTTGACATCACACTATCATATACCAACAAAAAGCTAATGATTGCTAATATTTCAGGATTATATCCGTCTCTTTCTAACAAATCGGTCTCAGCTCCTTTCAATCTATAATTAACAGAAGTACTAAGCTAGCTGTTTAACTCTTCAGCTAGCTGGCCCTGGGTCCTCTGATGTCATGCCTGACTCTCTCTCTCTCTCTCTCTCCCTATATATATATATATATATATATATATATATATATATATATATATATTACCCTTCGAAGAAGCTAGAAACACTTTCCATGGATGATGTGAAATTGTGCCTCTATTACGATATATGATTAAATATAGGATTACACTTCACAAGTGGAAGCTAATGATGGTACATTTTGGCATACAATGAGAATAGTTAAAAGTTTGCAATCACACTATCCTGCATGATCTCGATAGAATTGACTCACTTTTAAAATGTTTTTTTGAAATATTTGAGACTATGCTAATAATTATATTTTAAAATATTATTTTATATATAAATATGTTCAAATAATATTTTTTTTAAAAATATATTTTTAATAACAGCATAACAAGTGATTAAAAAATTCGTTTAAAAAATCTCAAATTTTTATATAAAAAAATTAGAAAATTAGTTTAAACAAATATCGATGGCTTGAAAAGCCATCCTCAATTAGTCAAAAGAATAAAGGACAAAGATGGCTTCAATGGCCACTAGTATTTCTCTCTTCTTTTCCATCTCCTACCCTCCTTTATGCTGTGGACCCTCAATGTCCGTTGTCTTATATAAACATCAAATAAAAAAAGTTTTTTCAAAGTCAAAACAGTCCAAATTCCGAATGAATGTGCTATTTCTTCCTTCAATGATTTTCTGCTCAGAGACAACTTACAAGTCAGATTACGTTTGCTTTAGCGTTCTTACCGGATTTTTTGTTTTAAAAAATATAATCATGATTGGTTTTTAAATATTTTTTATATTAAAATATATATTAATAATAGTTATTTTTTATTTTTTTAAATTATTTTGATATTAGCATATTAAAATAATTTAAAAATACTAAAAATGCATTAATTTAAAGTAAATAAAAAATTTTTTTTTAATTTTTTTTAAAAATTTTTAAAAAACATAAACAAGCAGGTCGGATTTTTTTTTTATCAAACAGATTAAAAGCAGTAGTATATATTTACTGGGTTTCAGAATCTTTATTCATGATTCAGTTTTGAAATTAATTTTTTTTGTCTAAAAGGAATCTATGGATCGCACATAGTTTAATATTATCTCATTAATACATTCTTTTTTCTTTATGATAAAAACGACCATATGTTATAGAGATCAGTAAGCCGGTTTGTGTAGAATTGTTGAAGAGTTTCTTGAAGTCCCTGTCTTTCCTTGAACTCGATCTCATTAATAAGTGTCTTTTTAGGTTTTCCGTAATAATGGACAAATGGTTGCCAGCGGTGCTTTTAAAAGCCGAACATAGTATTTTTAAAAAATTGAAAACATACTTCAATAACTTGTAAATTATTATCTATTTGACTTGGATTTCTTCAAGAGATAAATATTTTTTTCAATAAAAAAAATTAAATATACAGATTTTTTACATATTTTTTAACATGAAAAAAATCCAAATGTAAATAAATTTTTTTATACAAACATCTAATTAAATAAATTAAAAAACATTTATGTAAATAAATAAATAAAAAATCATTAACAATAACTAAAAATAAATTTGAAAAAATCAACAGACACATGTTGATTAAAACAATTGATCTTGTAATATAAAAAATTAATTTGGTTGTGTGATAGAAATCCAATCTGAATAATATGACTGAGCCAAACAAAGTTAATCTATAAAACTTATAGTCCAGATTATAAGATTAGAATAATTTGAAATAAGATAAAATTAAAAAAAAACACAATGATAATCTTAAAAAAAAACTAATGATAAATGATGAAATTAAATAAAAAAATACATAATTTTTTTTTATTAATATTAATTTTTCAAACCATTGACCTGGATCATTAGACTAGAAACATCGTATATGAAAAAACTAAGAAGCTCAATTTCCAACAAATCAATATTGAAAAATAAAATAAAAAAATCAATTTTACAAAAAGAACATGGATAAAAAAATGGTAATTAAATGAATGAGGGTAAAAATTAAAATTAAAAATAAAAAAATAAATTAAAAAGCAACCAAAATTTTCAATTGAAGGGTTAAATTGAAAAAAAAAACAAAAGAAAAAAAATCAACAAAATGAGATCAACCAAACCAAAAAACTAATACACCAAAAATATATAATGAATGATGAAATTGAATACTAATAAAATTTTTACAAAATGACAAGGAAAAAAATTAAAAATCATAAAAATAAAAAATAAAATTGAAATATAAAAAACAAAAAGGTCCAACCAATCATTTTTAAGGGAATAAAAAGAAAAAAAATAAAAAATAAAAAATAAAAATTTGTTAATGATAAAAAACCTCATTTTTATTGTCAAACACCACACTAAGAGGAAAAGAACACATCAACACTTCTAATAAAATGCAAAAGGATAAGCTTGGTCAATAAAAAACATTCCATGCATCATTTAAGGAGCCTATACATTACTAAATATTTTGAATTTAATATTAATTTTTTAAATAAAAAAGTTTAAATTTCCATTCATGGTTTTAGAATTAACAAAAAAAAAAATTATGTGAAATGATAAGAATCTCTTTTTTCCATTTAAGGGAAAAAAAGTAATTTCAAGGTGTCAATGATATATTTTTTTAATTTATTTATCATGGCATACAATTGTAGAGTTTATTTTAATGTTAAAATGTTCATAAATAAATCCAATCTTAATTAGATTTTCCACCTAATTATTTATTTAGTTCTTAACATGCTAATTTTAATTAGCTTTTCCATCTAGTTATGTTAATTGTTAACCCGACAGTCCCTATCCCCTCCCCATTTCTTCATCTTCATTTAATTAAAATCGCAATAGCCCTCTCTCTCCCAGTTCATAAATTCTTCCAACCTTCCTCCCCACAAATTCAGCCACCCAACCCGCTATTGTTGACAAATCTTTGTTTATTAGTGTCAGTTTTCCTTATTTGGTTCTATTATTGTTTTTTAGTTTTACTCCAACAAGTAAGCAAATAAACTTATATAAATATTTTAATTGTTTTATAATAATAATTCTATTTTATTAATATATGATTTTTATTTCAGGCTTTATTTAGGATTTTGTAGAAATGAATTTAATTTGTTATTTGATGAAATTTGTAATTTTATAATTTAAGTTTGTTAGAATTGAAGAGATAATGCATAATTTAATAAGTACCAATTATTTTCTATCAATTTTATGGTTAAATTAAAAATTTAAAGAGAATTGATTTTGTGTGAAATTGATAATAATTAAAAAGTATTAATTTATGTTGAAAAATTTTTAATTAAAAAAATTATGAATTATTTGGTCCAGTTAATTTTAATCAATTATGGGTTTTCTTAAAAATTTATAGAAAATTAAATTAATGTATAAGTGATAACAATTAAGATATTAATTAATGTTATTATATATTGATGATATTATAATATGAAATATTACAATGTTTAATTTTATTAGACTAATGAGTTAGTATATTTAATTTATCATAATAAAAGCATTCAAAACATAAAATATATTTTAAAAAACCCAGAGTTTATAAAATTTTAAATTTATAAGCATGCAAAATAAAAACTTATGCAAACATGCTTTCAACACAAATATAATAATAAAATTATAATATATATTCAAACTTGAAATTGATATTAACTCAAAGATCCTGTATGCATATAAATAATAAAAATATCTGTATTTAAATTAAAATAAATGATGTTACTTACTTTTTAAAGCATTATTACTTTTATTGTTATAAATTGTGATTTTGTTGCTCCTGAAACTTTATTATTTTTCAGTTATACAACTAGAATATTTATAATATATCTTTCAAGATTTTAATAACAGTTTTTTGGTTTAGATATATTTTTTAATTTGAATAAAAATAAAAAAATTTAATTATCTCTCAATAAAATAAATCTAAAACTTTAGATTTGAAAAAAAACACAAAGCATAAAAAGAAAAGAACAATAATAAAAATAATATGAGAAAAAATATGTAAAAATATGAAAAAAAAACATGTTAGAAACTCTTCATTCAATCCTCTTTTTATAATGAATTTTAAAAGCTTAAAGATTAAAAACTTATTTATAATAATAATTAGAATTATTTCTCACCATTACAACTTTTGATTAACTATTATAAATCCATAATTAAATATGAATATAGTGGCTATAAATATAAATTTATATATTGAAAAAATTATTTAATATTATAAAAATTACTTTTGAAAAAAACTGTTAACATTTTTCAGCTAGACTAAATAAAACAATGAACTGGAAGAAATAATATTTCATGGAACATGTTCCAAGAACAAATTTCAATTACCAAATAATAATTTTTTATAATTTAAAATATTATATTATAATAAATTTAAACTAATATCCAACTTGAGTGAAGCCGAACTGGTATATACTCGTGGATTTAAATTCAAAATTTAATTTGCTCATAATATCTTTTTTTATAAAAGTAGCAATACCATTTGAATTTAATTCTAACTTCTCATTTATAAACTCTATTTTTTGAGATGAAGTTATTTTAGAAGGTTTCTTAACTGTGTCAAAACTTATGGAAATTTTGATGAAATATTCTTTCCAATACTAGTGGAATAGAATACCCTGAGGAGCTAGTTTTTGATAACGTTATTCCATTGCCTATTTTGTTAGCATTGAAAAATACCAATGAAATTCATTATATGCCAACGGATCGACAATTTTCAATTGTCTAGTAGTGATTTTTAAATTTCTTAAAATTTAGTCCTTTTGTCTTATGTTCATTATTAATTTATTTTGTGTGGTTTTTTTTTTTTAAAAAAATGTCTAATAAGAAAAGAAGATTAGAACTCGATGATTATGAAAGAAGGCGTTTTCCGAATTAAAAAAACTACTGAACTGATGATGACTAACATCTATCAAGGAACAATTTAATCATTTTTACAATAAAAATAAATGAATTAATTTTGATAAGGTTAAGTTAGTTAAAATTAACTGGTGTAGCTCGTTAACTTTGAATTTATAGAGTTAAATCTTAATCAATCGGCCGCAACATTGGATCCTTTGAGTCGCGTGAAAATAGGTCGCTTTCTCTTATTCAAAACATGCTCTGAGTTTTATTAGCGATATATTGTCCAGGAATTCTATGTATTTTTGTCTAAGATTCTCTAGCACGGCATGTATATTCAGTTTAGTATCGACCACACACGTATTTTGGCATCCATCCATGGCTGATTCTTCCTTGAAGTGTTTGAAAAACGATGATGACCACTGATTGGTGTAAGCTTGAAAAATATCGAATGATCTTGCAAATGATTGGACAATGAGAATACCATAATCAATCATAGAGTGACCCTGCCTGAGAGTTTCTACAGCTGAACAACATGATACTGATCTGTTCTGTATATCGTGCTGCCTTACGTACGCTATCATATCAATGGTCATAGTCAAATTTCATAAATAATTTCCCATGGGACCAATTACGTGATGTTTATTGTATTATCAACACCAAGGGGTCCATATCTAATTTGAACATTTATCCACTAAACATTATGATTAGCTGTGTGATTATTTAACACAAAAAATGCATCTCCAATTAAAGTATGAAAAGTAAATAATATTTAATCTATCTGAGAATGCTGATTTAATTAATAAGAAAGTTACATTTTAACAGTAAAATTCCACCAATAGCTAATGTCTAGTTTCAGCGGCTCATGGAGACGGATAGTGAGAAAATAGTGATTGCAAAATCAAATGAAGCACCATATAGAATCACACACAGCACTGATCACCATTTTTATTTTAACCTGTTTTGTTTGATGGGGTGTGGATAAATGTTTTTCCATACTCAACATCACGAGGCTTGATTTATTAGGAGATGGGTTACTTGATTTATTAGGAGATGAGTTAGTAAGAAAGAGCATTTAGTTATTGGAGAGGGTGGATTTAAGATTAAAAGATTTGTTTTTTTGTTTTTAGATTTGAATTCTTGGTTGTTAATATGATAATTATTGAAAGTTTATATGATCGTTAACTTTAAAATTCGTGAAATTAGCTGTGATGCATAAAAATTTACTCGAACACCCATATTAATAAAAAAAACATTCAGCAAGAAAGAAAAGAAAAAATGAAGAGGCTGCCACATATACGTTATATATGATTGATCATCAAGCTTCAGGCGCCCACGATCATAGCAATGTTTATCAAATTAAAGTCGGTGGATAATTGAGTCTGATTCAACAAAACATAAAATAAAATAGAGAAGACAAATCAAGGATCAGAGAAGGAAAAATGGAATAAACAAAAGCATTCAGGTCATACATATGGGATTCATGACCACGATTTATTACATATACTCATAATTAAACTTTGCCATTTATCCAATATCTGTACGAGGTAAGGTCCATGTAGATCGAAGGGGAATAAGGCACTGCTATTAAATGTACACCTAATGGCCAATTCATGAAAATCCAAGCTGCAGTAATCAGGTTTTGCAATATCTGCGTCAAAACAACTTGTATATATATATATATATATATATATATATATATATATATATACATCCATACCTGGACGTACTGACTTTTCTGTCTCAATCCTTTGCAGAAATTAAGCACGGTGCTGGCTTGTAGATTTAATAGATGTTTCTACTTGAATGGTATATTCCCAGAAGGCTCCTCGTGATGCCAAAATCCGATATCAGAAGTCTCGGCTCCAACCAGCTGCCATGATGACAAGTAACAAAACTCATCAAACTGATGGTCTTGCAAAATATCCGGCAAATCGATGAATGTGTCATCACCGTCATCTCTTAATGGTGAGCTTAATGAATACTCCTGTGTCTCATTAGATGCCACTGCCAGAGTACTATCCGGGGAGTGAGGAAGCATCAGCTCGTCTTCAGCTTCGGTTTCCCGGCCCTTTTGACTTGTCTTGCAGCTCAAGGCAGCTGCCAGGGCAGCGGCAGCTTGAATATCTTTGGGAGATGAACTAGCTGGACGTGGAAATTCATGAGCGAGTTCAGGGAAATTAAGGTGAGCTGAACTACCTTTAATTGTAAGGGCAGCTACATCGTGAGCTCGAGCCGCCATTTCCGGTGTTGGGAAAGTTCCAAGCCAAATTCTTGACTTCTTCTTTGGTTGCCGGATTTCGGACACCCATTTGCCCCATTGACGCATTCTTACTCCGCGGTAGGATGGGTGCCTCCCAGCATTTCCACCACTCTTAGCCTTTTTGTTACCTTCATTACTGTTTTGCGGGTCTTGGTTTCGCTTAGAGCTGTCTTGAGACTGATCTTGTTTTCTGGAATTCTTCATTGGAGAAGGGAAGGCAGAGGAGGAAGAGGTGATTGAAGAAGAGGAAAAGGTGCTAGTTTGAGCATCACATTGTGTATTTAGTGATGTTTCCATGAGAAAGAGAAAGTAGGAAAGAAGTTAGAAGCGTGTGATGGAAAGAGCTTGAAACAAGGGATTATTGGTCATTAATTGTAGTATTTTAAGTCATTACGATGAAGATATATAAAGAAAAGCAAAAATACGCGATTCCTCAAAGAAATGGGTCCTAAAAAAGACCTAAAACACAAAAGGGGTTACAGTCTTGGTAATTCTTTAGCTTATTTCGATTTTAAATAATGCATAGTTTGGCTTTATCTTGTACGGTCTATTATTTCTTGGCATCTCCTCATGTCTTGTTAAGATGCTTGACTTGAATGATCGTCCTAATTAATTTCTTCATATTTTTCTTTGAGTAATGTTTCATATATATTTGATCTTGAAGTGTAAGCTATATACATGTATATATAAAATTAACACGCTAGGTGATAATTTAAAGCCTTGTTGGAGAACAATGGTAAGGCAGTAATGTCGATCTTTTGCTCAATAATATCCTCGATCCAAAATCCATTGAAGTCATGAACTCAAAATGAAAGCTGGCTTGGGTCCCCTCCTGTGGAGTAGCGTTGTGAATCGTGAAATACTAGCTACTGCTTTATTCGGCTTCAGTATTGACCTTCTGTTTTTTTCTCACACTACATGTCATAATCTTCCAGCTAGAGCAACCTTTCTCTCTTATTAACTCTTATAACCTGTGAGGAAAATTTAATTTCTGGATCTTTCAGGACAAGATTAACGTGACGCTATCAGCCAAAATAATTGCATCCTGGTGATTCAAATATCCTCTAGAAGCCAAGAAACTAGACAGCTAGATATACAAGTTTCAAAGGCACAGCCTCTTTTCTTAAAATACAACTGTTCATGACGAAACTCATCACCAAGCTTACGCTCTTAATTTTCTGTTTTTTCCGCTTCATTTATCGCATCTAATACTTCTATCAAGCAAGAGTTTTATTTTAATGCTAGAATTAGAATATAAAGTTCGAATTCATAAATCTATTCTCTCTTTTTATATTACGAGTAGTTAAGTGGTTTATTCTTGAATTTAATTTTTTTTTTCTAGTTTTTATGTTTCCGTATATTTAATGTACAAGTTTTTTTATTCATTAACATTATGATGAGATTTTAGTAAAGTTATGTTATAGGAAAAAAAAAAGAGAGAGATAATTTTTGGACTTTTTTTACCTCCTGTTGAGAAAAATAATTTTGTTCATTTCAAAATAATCCAATTATGCTGCATTTTGTTTATTTTCTTGTGGAGTCGAATGGTCAATAATATGAATGATAGGAACGGCCTTAATTAGGAAGCTAGCTAGCATGGATTTTATATACAGAAACACAGGCGAATTTGACACTGGAGGCTAATTAAAATGCATGCCATCAACTAAAGTCTTTTAAGACCTATATTTTTGTCTCAAAGTCTTCTCATCTCCAATATTATGGTTTATAAAATAGTAGATTAAAAAAAAATGCTTATAAGGAGTTCTATTAAAACCAAGAAATATAGACTTGTATTCCATCCACACACCAAAATAATTAGAGTTTTTTTAAAACAAAAAACTTGTTAGATGAGGACAAGGATCGTGTTTGAAAAATGTTTCATCGTATTTTAAAAAAAAAAAATCCCATCAATCCTACAAATTTAATAACCAATATTTCAATAAAAAAACATGTAACAAGGGGTACAAATAGCATAATTTAATTTCGAAGGGAATCCTGATTATTATTTTATATTACTTATTTATACGTTTTATATTTAATTTTTGGGAACATACATGCCTGAATCTTTTCACGGAATGTATGTCCAAATAACTCAAACTCTTGATAATTAGCTTTTAGACTTGAAGATCGCCATATATACATTGGATCAGGGTTATACATTGCGTTCAGAAGGGATGAATATATATATAGCTTTCGAAAAAGAATCTATTGATTATACATATCCCAAATTCTCACTCGGGCTGGCAAAATTTCTGCTAGATAGTAGAATCTTTAATGAGAGATATGAACAAGAAGCTTTGAGAAAACTAGAAAAAGGTTCGGGATAAGAAACACTCAATTAATTTTCCATGTTCTTGCTGTAGTTAAGCTGCTTAGGATACTAGAATATCAAACTATGAACGTAAAAATTGAGAGAAGCATATTACCTAGAGATCGTGAGGCCCAATTCTTGACTGGAGGGGATATCAAAAGAGAATCGTCCCCCACTGAGCATCCCTAAAGCTTTCTAGGATGAAAAGTTCAAATTCGTCCATAAAGTTTTTAAAATTTGTTTATTTGAGGCTAATAAGGGACGTAATTCGTCCTCACTAGATTCTATTTGGAGACAAATTTCATCTCCATTGGATGCTGTGGGGGGCCGAAGTTCGTCCCCGATGGGTGCTATGGAAGACAAATTTCGCCTAAAAAATATACATTTTTATTTAGAAATCTAATTTTAGGTAAGATTTCGAGACGAATTTTGTCTTTCTCCTTTGGCTCATTAGGGAAGAAATTTGTCCCAGTAAACTAGGTTATCCTTTTCCAAACTGATTTTAAGTGAACTTTTAAGAAAAGTATTTGTCCTTGTAGAACATCTTTAGGGATGAAGTTCGTCCCTTTTGGGTCATTGGGGAAAAAAATAGTCCCTATAGCCTATATGATCTTTTTACAAACTGAATTTTTAGATGAGTTTTAAGGATGATTTTCATTCTTGTAGGAAAACTTTAAGATGAAATTCGTCCCCTTTGGCTCATTGGGGAGGAATTTGTCCCTTATCCTAGATCATATCTTTTTAAGATATGGAGTTCAGATATGGCTTGCATTTTGGAATGATTTTAATCTCTATAGGTGACTTATAGAGACCAAATTCATCGTCTATATCCTTTTAAGAATGAACTTTGTCCTCAAACATAATCTAATATATATTTAGTAGCCAGATCTTAATACTCAAATTAAAATATTTAATCCGTAAACTCATAGCTCATTAATGAACTCAATTGCAGCAATTAATCAGAAAATTCACATTGAATCTAAAAATAATACCAATACAACCAAGATTAAATACATGCATGCATATACAATATTACAATCACATTAAAATGATTAAAATAAAGACTGTGATGATCACTAATCACTATAGAAATTATATTGATTAAAGTAATTTAATTGGAATAGAACTCTCTAGTGCATAGTATTATAATCTCCAGTGAAAAAGTTAATGATAAATGCCTTCTACTTTTTTTTCTTAAATGAAGAGTGCAAATTGAGTTAAGGGCAGTCATGTATTTTTGTTTACTATTGCTCCATGGATTTTAAATGTGTATTTGATATTGTATTAATTTTTAAAAAAAGTTTTAAATTTTTAATTGAAATAAAAAAATTAACATGAAAAATAAATAAAAAACAAATTTCATAAATGCAAAACATATTATTTTAATTTTTACAAAATCAAGATTTAAAACACAATATGTATAGAATCTAATGCAAAAAATAAAAATTATTTGGTTAATCAAATAATTTTTTCTCTGTAATTGAATAAAAAGAAAAAAACTAATATGTAATAAAAACTAATATGCAAATAAGAATTGATTCTTTAAAGGTATAAAATTCGTTGACCATAGTTATATTGACTTCAATTATAAGCAATTAAGTATTTTTATTCATATAGCACAGTAACTTATCTTATCATGTAACCTAATTTATTTAATCAATTACAAATTATTAAATAGACTCACTAAATGTATTTTAACAAGAGAGAAAACTAAAATTAATAAAATTTCTTGGAGAGTGAAACACCAATTTAAGGGGCACGAAGTACCTTAATAATTAACTCCCCCCAAAAAAAAATTAAATTTTATAAGCTTGAAGTTGTTTCAAAATTCTTACTCGGATATTCTTGTATTCTAAGCAATTTTGAATATTTTGAATCCATGATAATGAGATATATTCGTAAACTTTATTTCACTCATTTTACAAGAAAATCAAATTATTTTCAATCTTAAAGCAAGCACAAACATATTTGGAATCAAATTATATGTAGAATTGAATTCAATTAATAACTCATTATAATTGCTATATCTCAATTAAAATATTAAATCATATAATTGAATTTAATTATAAGATTTGAAATACTTATGGAAATAAATTGAATTAGAAACCTTCAATATTTTGCTTTTAATTCAGAAATAATTTTTTTTGTTATTATCTTTATATTTATTTTTCCCTTAATTCTTTATTAAATATTGTTGCTTGAATTTACAGTTTCAAATGTTGAGTTTTAGATCTAAAAACATTCCAGGAAAATAATCACTTGTTTCTCTACGCGGTCTTTAAAACAAGGGATGCCAAACAACACGGAAGCCTTGATATGGGAACCACAGAGTGCAGAAAAAATTCCCAGTTCGCTGCAGGCAAAGGAAGCCAAGCGCACAGCTCTCGATGAAATGCATTTGAAGTCTAAGGGCAGGTTTTATGATGGACCTGATGCTTGAAAGAATTAAATTACTAGAAAACATTATTTAAATTCACAGCTGTCAATTATATGCTTTGATCAAATGAAAGAGTGACAAGTGGCTCAGCCTCATTACTAAAGGTTTATTTTTGCGTTTTAAAAATATATTTTAAAAATTTTCATTTAATTTTTGTTTTTTCATTTAAATTAAATTTTTTTTCTATTTTCAAATCAATTTTTTAATATATTTCTAAATAAAAAATACTTCAAAAAAATTATAATTACATTTCCGATTCCCAATTTCCCAATCCGCAGAACAAGTTCTACTCCGATTACAAGCTTTGATAATTGATAAAAAAAAGAGAGAGAATGGTTATTGGTTGGATGATGGGATGGGTCAATCCTTCATCCATACTCACACCTAACATAAATAAAATCAATTGAGTTTTTTTAATCGTGCTAATCTTGGTAAAATTAAATAAAAATTTAATATAAATGGAGTTAGGTGGTATCTGACAAATCTTTAATCTATTTATTTTTTGTTTAAAATCAAATCACTTGTCAAATTAATTTTCAATTCATAAATAAATTTAAATTCAATTGATGAACTATTATAATTTTTATAATTAGAATAAAATACTAATAAAAATAAATTCAATTAGTAATTTTGATTATTTTCCTTTTAATTTAAAAATAATTTTTGTTACATAAATTACTTTTTATTACAAAAACCCTTGTATTTATGTAAAATGATGTAAAATATAGATATTTTAAAGAAAATATAAATAAACTTATCTTATCATATTAAATATTAATTTGAACTTTTCAATAATATATCACAACACGATAAATCTTTTTCATGGACTATTCAAGATATATATATATATTCCAATCGTAGGGTAACAACGTGCTCCTTAAAAGTTTTCAAATGATTTGTCACTTTTGGCTTGGAAAAAGAAAAACCTTCCCATAAGCTTCAAAGGAAAAGGCTTTATTTTTCTTTTGATATATTTTTTTCCCTTCCCTAATAATCTCAAGCATTGTCATTGGCCCGTCGATTGTTATGGTCCTCCTCAAGTATCCATCAATGTGGAACCAGCTGTACCCTTATTGGCAAAGATAATTAAAATCTCAACCTAAGTAAAATCATACTATAAATAAAATGAACTTCTAAAAATATAAATAATTGATAAAAAAAAATGGCAAGATAAAATAATAACGGCATTCATAGTGTCAGGCCATTTTCTATTTAAATTTATTGAATGTGCAATCATAGCAAATGGACCGTAATGGCTGCAAAAACGACTTGTCGTGATAATTGAACTCTGTTTCCCACATCGCTGCAAGTACCTATCGTAAATTCTAGAGAACTCACTTTCATCCAGCGTTAAATTACTAAATTTTTGTCTCTTTCTTTGTTCTTATTTATTTATTTATTTTGACAACTCAAAATAACTGAGTCTTTGTGATGTTGACCATGGGAAATCTTAGCACAAACCGCACCATACCTTTAGACCTAGCAGAAGTCCAATGCCAGTTGCCATCCAGCCTCCTTGATGCTGCCCTTGCCTAGACTCCATTAGCCAAATTGAATGTTATTCTTCGGCAGTTAGTTGATAACAAAGGTTCGCGGGGATCTCGATTTCCCGACTGGATATGTTAGTTCCTGTCATTGCTGCCAGAAAATCTTTTTTTTTTTTTTTTTTCATTAGATCAGACTTGCTCATACACTGAGGGCAGGCAAATATCACAGCTGATGCTTCAGCCAAACATGGAGCATCTTGATCATAAAATCATACTTTGGATTTGAACCATGATGTCACCACCTGGGTTTTCGTTCTCCTCCTAACTGTTTTCTGATGATTTTAGTTTTGTTGGTTCAAAAACTCTGTTGAAGCCCTATTCCCCCTCTGAGTTAATGATGGTTTTCTGGCTTGCTTTAGTTTACATGACAGTATTGCTTCACACACACCATCGTATTAGACTTGGTTCTGTGTTAATTATCTTTCTCTGACTTTAACAACATGAGATGTAAACTCCGTTCAGTTTGTTCTGGAGGTTGAATTTTCTTCAGCTCAGACTATCCACCGGAACATTCACACCTGATAAGTTTTCTTCTATCAAGGTTCCAACTCAAGTGTTTTTTTATCCGCTAGAGGCATTAGCTGCAAGTTATTCAGTGACATCATTTAAGAAATTATTTTTCGGGAGCACATTCCTAAACAAATTCCATACAGAAATTTCACTTGTTCGTTTACAAATTCAATGACAACATTACAGGGTATAATGATATATAATAATGACATATCATTAGCGTTGTACTCTTCCATTTTCCTTCAACCACAAACCGTAGCCATCTCCAAAAACTGTATGAGCACATAGAAATTAGAATGCAGAATGGAGATGACAAAGAATATTATTAAAATATTTCAGACGGGACAAAAAGTGATTGAAAGTGTACTCCTACATTAATTCCAGGAAAATTATAACTAAGATAGCAACCAGCTATATTCTGAAACCATGTGTGGTTCAAACAGAAGCACTAACAAGAAGTAACGTTAGGTTTTTTACTGCTATAAACTTTTAATTAAATCATCTGTAATGTTTTCTACTCCATCATTTACTAAGCTAGCTGCTACGTCTGCGACGAGGCACATAAATACGAGCCCATAGATGCTTACGATTCACCATGAATTTGGCTTTTGTTTGTCCATCAAGTATTCTTGGTATAACCAAGGAATTAGTGAACACAATTCGTCCAAACTGTGGATCCTTGCCTGGTCGAGTACTTTCAATGAAAACATTCTGTACTACTTCCCCACAGTTCCTGGAAAAACAAACAAAATTGGAGTGAATAGACAGAGTGAACTGGAATGGATAAGTGTGAATTGCTAATTAAACTGTTTAACATTCACATACGATGTAAAGAAATCAATAATTTCATCGCGGCTTAGAGGGTGACCCAACGAGAATGTTAGGAACATTGTCCGAGAATCTTCAGGGGTCTGTCCAGGATTAAATTCACTGGCATCAGGATTCAAGCTTGAGTGCCTTGATGTCTCACCAATTACTTGACCACTAGCCCTACTAGAAGTCCCTGCAGCATACATTGCTACACCTTCATGACCAGTACTAGACCCTTCTCCAAAGGGGTTAACTGCTGGCCTCAAACTTGACTCGTCAACTTCTACAGCCTTGGTCTCACCAAAGATTTGATCACAAACCGTCTCCATGATGTGCAGGTAGCGCTTGTACATAAATTCTCTGTTGTGGTAAAAGAACCTCGGGTTCATAGGCTCGTCAAAAAGGCCTGTAAAAATTGGAGTTTCATCTGATTCAAATGGTTGAGCCGAATTCGGGTGTATGCATAATAAGCACTGCAATGCCTCATAAAATAAGGATTCAATGGTGGCGTTATCAAAGGAGTTTATGGTCCGGATTAGATCATGGTAGCCAATTTCCTCGAGCATTAGCCAGAGGGCGATTGCTTTCTTGACTTGCTGGGAGTTTTGGCCCAGTGAGCATACCATTCTATTGTAAAGAATTCTCTCGAGTGTGTAGAAAAGTAATAGATCAACAAGACTACCAATTCCAGCCATGTTTTAAAGCATGTGGAAAGCTTTTGTGATGAGAAGCAACAGATTGAAGAAAGCAGCGTAGGAGTGGGCTTTGAGGAGCTGCGCAGGGCTTGGCATTACATTTGAGGAACGAAGAGAAATGCAAGTGACTCTTGGCATTGGAACGCAACTCTTTGGGAATGAAATGCATTTGCATAGGAAGTGATGCCGAAGACCGGAGTCCTAGTGAATTGGTCAAGTTTTAATATCTAAAACTCTGCTGGTTTTCAACTTTCGTAGTGAGATTTATTGAAGCGGCAAAACCCAAAAAGAAAAGAAAAGAATTCATGAAACGAATGCGGTCCATTATATCGTGCAGCCCACGGAGAAAAAGGTAAATTAAACAAAATCATTTATTGCTCCGAATTAAATAGGAATACATAATTGTATACATTGTTGAAAATCAAAACTAATAGCGCACCATTTCGTTTCTCAAAAAAAAAAAAAAAAAAAAAAGGGGGCAGCGTTGCAGTAGCCTTACGGCCCCGCGCGCGAGCACAATATCCTACTGCCACCATTATGGATGCCTGAGTCTATGCTACTAAATGTTTATCTCCTGGGGGGAAATTAAAAGATTTCCAATTCCACACAGTAGAGTTCTTTCAAAATAGGCAAAACATCAGCTCTCTAAACATTTTCCAGTGTGCTACTCATATCCCACTAAAAAAAATATAAAAAACATGTTTAGTTTTAAAATGTAGGATTAATCATTTAACAAGAATTATATATATAAAAAAGAACTCGTTGAGGAATTATTATACAACATGCATGACATTAAAAAGTACACTGATAATAATTAAAAATAAAATAAACACCCCAAAGGTGAGACCTAATTAGCACAGTTAAGTTTAAGAAGAGGGGAAAAAATTTCATGAGACAAAAATACAAAAAGACTTGTCTAATCGTCGGTCCCTTCAGCCAGTTTCACTAACCTAGTAGCCTAATTGTATTTGTATTAAAAAAAAATCAAATTAATTTTTTTATGTTATAATATCAAAAATAAAAAGTATATTATTTTGATATATTTTTAAGTAAAAATTATTTTTTAAAAAATCACTAATATAATATCAAACAGGATTCAAAAGGTGAATTGTTTTTTCATTTTAAATTGTATCTAGATGCTTTTAATAAGTATGTTTAATTTGAAAATGCATCAAATTGATTATTTTTTGTGTGTTTTTTGATAATTTTGATATGAAGATATTAAAAATAAATAAAAATTATTTCAATATATTTTCAAATTAAAAATACTTTTAAAAAATAACTTACATACTAATATCAAAAACACATTAAGAGAGAAAATATTTCATTATTATAGAATAAGACATATCCCTTTAGACTTCATTTATTTAAATCAGACTTGTTTACTTATTGACACTTACCATTAAAGTTGATAGGTTTCCAGTTCCTTTCCATATATATTTCAACTTTTCTAAATCATTTAAACAATATCACCATTGATATATATATATATATATATATATATATATATATATATATATATTAGATAGGTGGTCTGAGTCAAGCCATGAGCTCAGCTAAATTTTTTTTTAGGATATTAAGGTGATATAAACATTTAAAAAAATAATCAAGAATTAGATCATTAACTTGGCTGGGATTAATTCACTTGTATAATTTCAATAAACTTAATACAAAAATACAAAAACAATAAAAGAAATTAACCAAAAAAATCATGGAATGAAAAAAAGTAAAAAAACCCAACTCAAGCTCATTTAGGCCAATATGTTAAATTTGTCACTTAGTCATAATATTAAGGTAACTTCATCAAAAACTAATTAAATAAACCAATGAAGCTCAATTATCAAACAAACCGATACTAGAAGGTAAAAACAAAAAGAAAATTGTTTTTTTATGAAAATAAAAATATGAAGATTTCCAATAAATCAAAGATGAGATAAAAAAATTAAATTTAATAAAGAACTTATAGAAACTGAAATTAACTTGTGTAATATTTAAAACTTGTTACTATGATCATGAGCCAAAAACTAACTTAATAGAAAGCAAACCTTAAAAATTAACAAGGCCTATATAAGATCTTAACAACGTCATGGCATACTTAATTATCTCTTAACCTAGTTATGTTAGGTTTTTTAACTATTGTTGGAGCTCACTATATATATCTCATGCCCCTTTATCCATATCTAACTATAGACTATGGTATACAACTGTCATTGTTCACATATAACATATGGATTGGTGGATTTCTTATAGTTGGTGCTACTATGCATGCAATCATTTTTATGGTGAGACGATTACTTGATACAATGATTTGTTAGATCATGTCCTTAGGCATTGTGATGCAATCATATCACATCTTAAATGGGTATGCATATTTTTAGACTTTTACAGTTTTGGTTTGCATATTCATAATGATACCATGAGCGTTTTAGGATACCCTCAAGTTATGTTTTCATATACTGCTATACAATTACAACCCGTCTTTACTTAATGGATACAAAACACGTATGCTTTAGCACCTGGTGCAACGGTTCCTAGTGCAATAATAAGCACCAATTTGACTTAAGGGTAATGACTTAATGGCAGTAGGGGGTAAGTTTGCTTTATTACCCATTCTATTAGGAACCATGGATTTTTTGTCCATCACATTCATAAATTTACGATTCATGTGATAGTATTGATACTTCTAAAAGGAGTTCTATTTGCCTGTAGCTCTTGTTTGATACCAAATAAAGCAAATCTTGGTTTTCATTTTTCTTATGATGGACCTAGAAGAGGGGGGATATGTCAAGTATCTGCTTAGAGCCAAGACTTCTTAGAACTCTTTTGGATGTATAATGCAATTTAAGTAGTAATATTCCATTTAAGTTGGAAAATACAATCAAATGTTTAGGGTAGCATAAAGGATCAAGGGGTGGTAACTCATATCATAAGAGAAAATTTTATGCAGAGTTCTATTACTATTAATAAATGGCTCCCAGATTTTTTATGGGCACATGCATCCCAAGTAATTCGTATGGTTCTTCATTATCTGTATATAGTTTTTTTTTCCTAGGCGCTCACTTTGTATAGGCTTTTAGTTTAATGATTTTATTCAATGGTCATGGTTATTGGCTAAAACTTATTGAATCAATAATTTGGGCTCATAATAAATTAAAAGTTGCTCCTGCTACTCAGCATAGAGCCTTGAGCATTATGCGAGGACATGCTATAGGACAAATTCATTATCTTCTAGGTGGAATTGCCACAATATAGACGTTTTTCTTGGCAAGAATGATTACAGTAGGATAATGGCTAAGAGGATTTAAAAGGCATTATATCATTAAGATTTCCAAGATTTAGCTGAGGCTTAGCTCAAGACCCCACTACTTGTTATCTTTGGTTTGGTATTGCTATCACACATGACTTCAAGAGTTATAATGATATTATAGAGGAACATTTTTATCAAAATATTTTTGCTTCTCACTTTTGGCAATTAGCAATAATTTTTTTGTGGATTTCCAAAAATTTGTTTCATAGAGCTTGGCAAGGAAATTTTGAAACATGGGTATAGAACCCTTTGCATATAGGACCTATTGCTCATGCAATTTGGGATCCTTATTTTGGCCAACTAGCCGTGGAAGCTTTTACTTAAAGGGGTGCTCTTGGCCTAGTGAATATCACTTGTTCTGGTGTTTATCGGTGGTGGTGTATAATAGGTTTATGTACTAATAAAGATCTTTATATTAGAGCTTTTTTTCTATTATTTATTTCAGTCATATCCCTATTAGGAGGTTGGTTACTCCTACAACCAAAATGGAAACCTAGCATTTCGTGGTTCAAAAATGCCAAATCCCATCTCAACCACCATTTATCAGGATTATTTGGAGTAAGTTTCATGGCTTAGATAGGATATTTAGTCCATATCGCTAGTTCTGGCTCTAGAGGGAATCTGTTTGATGGAATAATTTCTTAGATGTATTACCATAACTCCAAAGGTTAAGCTCGCTTTTTACATGTTAGTGGAATCTTTATGCTCAAAATCCTGATTTGAGTAGTCATTTATTTGGTACCTCCCAAGGAGCAGGAACTATCGTTTTAGCCTTTCTAAAGGGGTTCCATACACAAACACAAAGTTTATGGCTGACCAATATTGCATATCATCATTTAGCTATTGCATTTCTTTTCCTGATAGCAAGTTACATGTATAGGACTAACTTTAGGATTGGGCACAATATAAAAGATCTTTTAGAAGCATATATTTCAGCCTTCAATGTAGGTCAAAGCATATGGTTGCCCAACTAGTTAATAAATGTTATTAATGAAAATAGTAATTCATTATTCTTAATAATAAAGCTTGAGGACTTCTTAGTTCAGCATGTTATTGCTATAGGTTTACATATAACTACATTCATCTTAGTAAAATGTATTTTAGATGCGCGTGGTTCTAAGTTAATGCCAGATAAAGAGGATTTTGGTTATAGTTTTCCTTGCAATGGTCCTGAACAAGGTAGTACTTGTGATATTTCAACTTAGGACCTGTTTTATTTGGCAGTTTTCTGGATGTTAAATACCATTGGATGGGTTACTTTTTATTGGTATTAGAAGCACAAAACATGATGGCAGGGTAACGTTTCATAGTTTAATGAATCTTCTACTTATTTGATGGGATGGTTAAGAGATTATTTATGATGAAACTCTTTGTAAAATATCAATGGGTATAAGCCCTTCGGGTTGAATAGTTTATCAGCCTGGGCATGGATGTTCATATTTGGACATCTTGTTCGGGCTACTAGATTTAAGTTTTCAATTTCCTGTTATGAATATTGGTATGAATTGATTGAAACTTTAACATGAGCTCATGAACATACACCTTTAGTTAATTTGATTTGATAGAGAGATAAAGTAGTAGCTATTTTCATTATGCAAGCAAGATTGGTTGGATTAGTCCACTTTTTTGTAGGTTATATCTTCATTTATGTGGCTTTCTTAATTGCCTTTACATCGAGCAAATTTGGTTAATTCTTTATTATGTTTATCCACGATAATATCATTTCTTTTTATGGAAAAGGTTATTTTATATATTTCTACATTTAGGAACCGACTTGTATCAGCGATACTAATAGGAAATGAAACATTATGGCAAGGAAATGTTTGATTCAGCGGGAGAAGAAGAGGCAAAAATTAAAACAAAAATATCATTTGATTAGTCGATCTTTTAAAAAAGAAATAAGCAAAGTTTTGTCATTAAGTGATAAATGGAAAATTCATTGAAAGTTACAATCCAAACAGTGAATAGTGCACCAACACGTCTTCACCGATGTTGTTTCTTTTTTACTAGAAGACCAAGAGCTAATTATCGAGACTTTGGGCTATCCAGACACATACTTCATGCAAAGTTTTATACATGTTTATTGCCAAGGGAAACAATATCAAGTTAGTAAATATTTCAATTTTTCCGTCATTTTTCTAGTCATTTCCATGATCATCTATCATAGAGGAGCCTCTTCACCATTCTGCATAAATGTGCTATTCTATTTGTATAGATATGGTAGAGGGACATATTCAATGTTTGTTTATCCATTAGTTCCCATTTCTTCTCTTCACCATTCCTTTTCTTTTTCTTTTTCTTTTTCTTTTTTTGTCACGGGTACAAATCTCATCTCCGCAATATTTTTTGGCAAAAAAAAGGATTGTCCCTGTTAATTAGTAAATAATTAATTACCATTTTCTTTTTCTTTTTTGGAGAGGGGAGGAAAGAAAAGAGGGTAAGGAGTAAAAAAAATTAGATATTAAGGTCAACTATATAGAATCTTTTATCTTATTAAATAAATTGACTTAGGTGGATAACTGGAATCGAACTCGTGTCTTCTTCTTGACAAAGAGAAATTTTATCATTTGACTATATCCTTACTTTTTTTGTCTTTATATTGACACATAGTACCTAGATCATATTTGTGAATAGCTATGTCAGATATTCTATTCAGGACCATTCCTATTATATTTCTATTATGTATTTAATATATTCCTATTATATTAATTGATTATATAATGCATTTGATTTATATAATATATTTATATATTTAATTTATTTATATAATACAATTATATAAATACTCCTCAATAAAAGTGGAATTAGTCCATGGTCAATTCAATAACAAATAATTAGAAATTTCTAGTTATACCTTGTGAAAACAAACTTTTTTTTTTTTTTATGGAATTAATCATTTCCTTTCTTTTTATTTTTATTTTGGAAAAAAAATATGTTTATTCTCAAGTAAGTAAATATGTCATAGTTGTGAGAGTCTATACATTACATATATGATTTAATAGCATCATAGTATAACCGTCAAGGTCAAGTCAAGTTTGAGACCTAAAAGATTAAATGGAAAAAGACATAGACAAGTAAATGACAAGAATTCATCATTCGAAGGAAAGTAGACTACTCAAGAATTTCTCATTGCATTTAGGTCATAATTATGATAATTGAACAAAGAATTTAGAAATTCTAAAAAAAAAGAATGAATAAATGAAATGTTGTTTGGTTTTCATTAGGAACTTAAGTAAGGGTGGCTCCTTTTTTTGGAGGGGGGGTGTTTGTCTATTTTAAAAGCAGGAACCCTTTATTTTATCTTTATTCGGTGTAACTACTAAAGTTGGATGAAAGGAAACTTTCACGTTTGATTTTGAAAAAGCGAGATCCTATCAGATCCCATCCTAATTTTTCTTTTGCTAGGCTCATAGCCAAAAAAATTTACTTTTTTACAATCGATGTGGATTGCCTCGTGAAATAGCAATAGAGCTTTTCCAGACATTTGTAATTCATGGTCTAATTAGGCAACATCTTGCTTCAAACATAAGAGTTGTTAGGAGTAAAATTAGAGAAAAAGAGCCAATTGTATGAGGACTAATTCAGGAGGTTATGCGGGGACATCCTATATTGCTGAATAGAGTGCCTACTCTACATAAAGTTTGTAAGGGATTCAATGCAGATTTTGATGAGGATCAAGTGGCTGCTCATATACCTTTATCGTTAGAGGCTCAAGTGAAGGCTCGCTTACTTATGTTTTCTCATATGAATCTCCTATCTCCAGCTACCGAAGATCCCATTTCCATACCAATTCAAGATATGTTAATGGGGCTCTATGTATTAACAAACAAGAATTGTTGATCTTTTCTACTAGGAATATTAGAAAGAACCTTCTTCTTAAAATCTCATTTATTAATAACTTTTTATTCCAACATAGAATGAAAAGCACAATATACAGGATAGGTAGATCAAGTTGTGATACGTGGCCCGACATATGACCTAAAACTGTGAGATATAAAAGAATACACATCCTTAGGATTAATTATGGATCTAAGACAAAAAAAAAGGTTTGAGTTCTTTAAGTGGTATATTTTATATTTAAAATCTTGTATATTTAGCTAAGTATGTATCTATCAAAAATATATACAATAGGTTATTTGTATTCGGCTCAATTTTTTTAGTAAAAGATTGGGCCGAGTTTAATTTAATTGCAATTCAATTACGAGAATGAACACTAATTAGTGGATTACAACGTATCCATTGTTTGGAATTCAAATTTATTCTCCTTCCATAATTCACAAGTAGTAGCTAGTTCAGGGCTCCATTTGCTAGCTTCATGGATAATTTCATTACCCTCATGAGTGAAATCACATTCCTCATTACAAGCTTGTCATAACCTATTTTTGAGTTATTCCTCGATTCATATTTTTACTCTCTTTAAAAAATATAAAAAATCAAAAATATTATTAAAAAAATATAACAATGAAAAGAAGATGCCAAAACTCTAAAAAATAGTTAAAAATTGGTTAAGAAGGTTCAAAAATACAAAGATTAAAATTTAACAGTATTTTATTGACTGATAAGAGCTCTATTGACAAAGAAAATTTAATTTAACAAGGAAAAATCCAAAATTAGACATTTATGGATTTTATTAAATTTTATTAAAGGATTAATTGATTTAACGGTTGCAAGATAAATTGATTTTGAAGCCAATTTAGGCTTTAATAGGAAGAAATTAAAGTTTTGGGTCAAATTATAATTTTTTAGAGTTAGTTTGGTCAAATCAGGGACTTAATTGCATAAATATTGAAGTTTTATGGCTAATTAGAGACTTAATTAAAGAAATTCAAAACCAAAGATCAAAATGAAAAACACGCATAAATAGAGGGGTTGTAATTAAAATTGAATGAAGAGTTAAATTATAGAAATTAGAAATTTATTGCTTAATTGAAGGTAAAATTGCATAAATTATAAACCAAAAAAGACAACCAACTTTAGGGCCGCTATTTGAGTTTTGATAGGGATGTAATTACATTGATTTTTAAATCAAAATTACAATTTAGGAATTGATTAAATAAATTTCAAATTGAAGAGTCATTTGGACTTTGACATAAGTTTTTGCCGCCTTTTCCTTTTAAATGAAATAGCATGTTTTGTATAAACTAGTGTCATTTCATCTACTGTTCATTAAAAAGAGCCTAAAATAGTGTTGTTTTAAACAGCACCGCAGACTTTCTTCTTTTCCTAGACGTGTAGAGAAACAGGGGAAAGGAGTTGCGTTCTCTTATATTTCACAGCCTTTTCTTCCTCCTTTTAGTATAAAAAAGATGCCGACCCGGGACCTCTACTTGCCCAAAATGTTTCATGTGTTAGAGGGCGATGGAGGGGTGACAGCACAGTGGTAGCCCCAATCTCTTTCTCCTCTGTTTTTTCCTTATAAAAATAGGAGAAGAGAGAGCACAAAGAGGGTAGAAAAGAAGAGAAAAAAGAGAAAAACAAGGGGACGGGTGGCGGCTCAGTAGCAACCCCGGTCTCTTTCTCCCCTGTTTTTTCCTTATAAAAATAGGAGAAGAGAGAGTGATTAGTACTTAAAAGTGTATTTTTATCATGATTTTATATCATCATTTTGCACTTGAAGTATCAATAACTCCTTAACTAAAATATGTTTTATAATAATGTATCTAATAATATAAGATACCTATAATTTGTGATAAATGTCTATTTTTAATGCAGGCCTATCACATAAATGAAAGGATTGATTGATGACTTGAAGAACTTAAATTGCAAGGATAAAGAGATGGTCAAACTTAGAGAAGAGATGTCGGTGCAATCCAAATCGGAACACTGTTTGGTAATTGGGTCATATCCAGAGCTACAGATCTCAGATTTAGGTCCAATTTATATGGATGGAAAGGTAAGACATAGGCCTACAACTTTCATATGGAGCCCAAGATCTAAAAAGGCCATTATCAAGTCCAAATTGTAGCAACAACAAAGAAGCCCGAATCTGTCTTCCAGCCCGAGCACTGTTCGGTATTTTGGCCATATCTGGAGTTCTAGAAGTCCAAATGAGCTGCATTTTTTACACAAGAAAGCTGAGACAATTGCCTACAACTTTCATGTTTACAACTGGCTCCAGTTTTGACGTTATCAATGATGTTTTGGGCAGACAAGAGAAGATAAGGATTGTCACCAAGTCAAAAGTTGGCCACCCACTTATCAATTAGTCATCAAATCAATAGTTCCCAATTTTGGCCTATAAAAGGAGGAATTTGCCATGCATTTAGGCATCTTGGTGTTCAGATCAAGATCATGCTCTTCCTTTCTCTCTTTGTATTTTTTGTAATGTTTATGCTTTACTTTCATTAATATCAAGTTTATGCCTTTCATTTCCTTTCCTTTACTTAGTTAGCTTTTATGTTCTTATTTTGTTTATCTATTTTGCTTTCTTTCATTATGTCTAGCTAAGTTAATTATGTCAAGGTGAAAAGGTTACACTAATGGTGTGAGAATAAGTATAATGTAAACTTAATATGGACTTTAATGTTTGATACTAACATGTTTTATATTTGTTATCTTGTTCACTCTTTAATACTTTGCTTGTTAAATGACTAATCTTGATTTATGTTGTATAACACTTGGTACAACAAATGCTTGGCACTTTCATAGCCCATAATGTATGGTATAACCGACACCTGAGCTATGAAAGGAACTTGATTTGTTGTTAACATAAGTTATAATCATGAATGCTTGACGAGATTTACAAGTATTAGCATTAATTGAATAAGATGACTAATGTAATCATGTTAACAATATATAATCTGATTAGAACCTCCTTTGTGTGTGGTTTCTAATTCAATAATAAGAGTTTATATTATACTTGTTTGATATACCATTAGTGGAACCTCTAACCTTGACATTTGTTATTTTTATTGTTTAATCCTTACATTAATTTTCCATCTCCATGTTATCATCATCTTCTTCTTCTTCTCTTTCTTTATTATTATTATTATTATTATTATTACTACTACTATTACTACTACTACTACTATTATTATTATTATTATTATTATTATTATTAGTATTAGTATTACTATTATTATTGTTATTATTATTATTGTTATTATTATTATTGTTATTGTTGTTATTGTTGTTGTATTATTGTTATTTATAATTTGTACAATTAACCTCCCTGTGGTTCGACCCCGGTCTTACCGGGTTATTTATTACTTCGACACTCCTGCACTTGGAAGAAGACATCAATCTTTTAGTCGTGTCAAGTTTTTGGCGCCGTTGCCGGGGAGGTAAGTTCTTGTATAAATTATAGTATTTATTTTATTTTCTCTTTTCACTTTTCTTGTATATAACTTTGTTTCTTTTCTTTTGTTTCTTTTTTATTTTGTTTTCTTCCTCCTTCTTTTGCTTTCTTCTTCTTCTTTTTATTTTATTCCTACACGTGCATGAGAGTGTGATCACGTACATCAAGTGGTAGACTTTGTAGGATATCCTCATCATTTTCAGAAAATATGGCCGAAGAAGATAATCAATCACTTCATAATGAAAATAATGAGAATAACCGTGCTAGAACACTTAGAGATCATATGAATCCCACAAGAACAAGTGCACCATCATGCATAGTTTTTCCTCCCGATGCATCTCATTTTAATTTTAAACCAGGTATTATTCAACTTTTACCTTCTTTTCATGGCATGGAATTGGAAAATCCATACTTGCATTTAAGGGAATTTGAGGAGGTCTGCAACACATATAATAATTTAAATTGTAGCATGAACACCATCAGATTAAAGCTTTTTCCTTTTTCATTAAAAGATAAAGCTAAAACATGGCTACAAAATTTGAGACCAGGATCCATTCGTGCTTGGGATGAAATGCAACAACATTTTTTAAAGAAGTTTTTCCCATCTCATAGAACAAACTCTTTCAAAAGACAAATCACCACTTTCACTCAAAAACAAGGAGAAACATTTTACAAATGTTGGGATAGGTATCGAGACTTGCTTAGTACTTGCCCTCATCATGGTTTTGAAACATGGAGATTGGTTTCACATTTCTATGAAGGGTTAACACCTAAAGATAGGCAAATGGTTGAATTGATGTGCAATGGAACTTTTGAAGATAAAAACCCTGATGAAGCAATGGAGTACTTAGACTTGTTAGCTGAAAATGCTCAAAAATAGGACACTGCGGGTACATATGAGGCACCGAGTAAAACTCAACCTCATACATCTAGTGGAGGTATGTACAACCCTAGGGAAGATCATGACCTTCAAGCCAAGTTTGCATCTTTAGCTAGAAAAGTCGAGACACTAGAATTGAAAAAGAGTGGTCAATTAAAATCTGTTGAAAACATTGTGTGTCAAATCTGTGAAACAAATGAACACTCAACAAACGATTGTCCAACCTTGCCTTCTTTTAAGGAATGTCTCCATGAGCAAGCCCATGCTTTAAACAGTTTCCAAAGGCCTAACCATAACCCATACTCCCAAACATACAACCCTGGTTGGAGGAATCACCCAAATTTCAGTTGGAAGAGTGAAAACAACAATGCACAAACTTCACAACCACCATTTCAAGCACACCATAATTTTCAAAATTCTCATGGATATGCACCTCCTTATGCTCCACCTCCTAGAAGAAATCTTGAGGAAATATTGCATGCATTCATTGAAAAGCAAGAGATAATCAATACTCAACTTGCTCAAAACATGACAGATTTTAAAGATACTCTTGCTAAATTAACATCTGCTCTCAGTTTCCAAGAGAAAGGTAAGTTTCCATCTCAACCGCAACAAAATCCCAAGGAGCAATACAATGCAAATGCAAGTAGTTCCAGAAGCCAACACATGGATCAAGTCAAATCAGTCACTACTCTACGCAGTGGTAAGGTTATTGAAAAACCCTCTCTTGAACCTTATGAGAAAGATGATGAGTCAATCTCTGAGGGTAAGGAAGGGGTTGAATCTAAAAATTATAAAGAAATGACTGATTCACCGCCAGCACTTCCATTTCCTCAAGCCATGACCAAACAAAGGAAAGTTAATCACAACTCTGAAATTTATGAAATTTTTAAACAGGTAAGGATCAATATACCTTTGCTGGATGCTATTAAACAGGTTCCTTCCTATGCTAAATTTTTAAAAGATCTATGCACTGTGAAGAGGAAAGTGAATGTGACAAAGAAAGCCTTTCTAGCTGAACAAGTAAGTGTCATTCTTCAAAACAATAATGCTTTGAAATATAAAGACCCTGGTTGTCCTACAATTTCTTGCTTTATTGGAGAACATAAAATTGAAAAAGCCTTACTTGATCTTGGTGCTAGTGTGAATTTACTTCCATATTCAGTTTTTCAGAGTCTCAATCTGGGTGAGTTAAAACCAACTTCTATATCTCTTTTACTTGCCGATAGATCTGTAAAAGTGCCTAGAGGAATAATTGAAGATGTGTTAGTACAAGTCAATAAATTCATTTATCCTGTAGATTTTATTGTCTTGGACACAGAACCTGTTGAAGCATGTAATTCATTTCCTGTTATTTTAGGACGTCCGTTTCTTGCAACCTCTAACGCATTGATTAATTGTAGGAATGGACTGATGAAGCTATCATTTGGAAACATGACATTGGAGATGAATATTTTCAACATTTGCAAGCAACCTGGAGATGATAATGATTTACAAGAAGTAGATCATATTGATGAATTAGTTTATGATCAACTTGAATCTACTTTAAGTAAAAATGAGTTGGATGAATCTGAAGATTTGCAAATGATTTATTCTGAGGAAGAAATCACGGATAACAAACGCACAGAAAATATTGATGCGAATCTTTTGTCAACAGTGACAACAGATTCGACATCTAACATCACACCAATCGATGATTACTTTCCTAACGAATCCTTACTTTCTCTTAGTTCAATGCCTTGGTATGATAAAAATATAAATTTTCTTGCTTTAGGAGATTTGCCAACTAATTGGAGTATTCAAGACAAAGAAAAGTTTTTGAACGAAGTGAAGAGCTTTTATTGTGATGACCCTAACTTATTCAAATATTGTCCTGATCAAATATTTCAAAGATTAATTCCCGACAATGAGGTAAGTAGTGTCATTAAACTTTGTCATTCTGAAGCATGTGGAAGTTATTTCTCGTCAAAAAAGACAATTGCAAAAATCTTACAAAGTGGATTTTATTGGTCCACCATGTTCAAGGACACACATGCATTCTGCAAAACTTGTGAAAATTGTCAAAAAATTGACACTGGTCAAAAAGTTTTGTTTTATGATTCTCAACTCTATGCATTCCCTAAAGAGCTAAGATTAAGATAGACCAATCCTTATGGGGCCTGTGATATTGAGAATTCAATGAATGACAATGATTTTAAGGAAAATGGACATCGTTTGAAAGCTTACTTTGATAATTTTCCTAGTGAAAATGAATCAGCTGGTTTGAATGATCTTGTAGATAAAGGTTGATTATTTTGTTTTTCTCACATTTTCTTTTTTATGTTTCTTTTTGAGTGATTTTTGCTAGTTTCTCTCACCCCGGTCAAATGGCGGATAACGGTACTCCGTGACTTAAGTCGGTTCTTTCAGTTTCCCACAATTACTGATATTTGTGTATATATCTGTGCAATTCTTTGAATCTCTCTTCCAATTCTCATTTGAAAATGGACACTAATCTTGAAAAATTGAAAAAGTATTTCCCCGCTCTGCCTCAGAATGCGATTACAAAAATTTACCATGCTAGATGTGCAAGATTAAGATTGTTAATGAATCATGGAATTCCTGAAGATATTCGCTGGTTGATTGAAGCAAAGGTCCGATTATCAGGCGAGTCCTCTAACTTCTTCATTTCACACATGCCTGGAACAGGTAAAAGCACTTTTGCAAAGAAGCGTCACGCAAAACGACTAGATGTCTGTCATCGATGTGCTAGATGGACTTGTAATACACAATGTCGTTCTTTAGGAATGGTATCTATAAACCGTGAAGATAAAATACAATTCATTAAGGATGGCCTGAGTAAGGAGTCTTTAGATAATCTTCTATTGACTCTTGAGACGCATCCTAGTGAAGATGTGCATCGTGCAATTCATGATTTATGGCCACTATTTCATAAAGAACATGATCGACTTAGTCTTGGGAATCTGACTAAAAAAGACCCTGTTTGCCAGTTTTTAAGAAAACTGGATGGGAAGCCTATCCCCGACCCATAGAGGGCGTTTAAGCCGTTCTTGGACGTAAAACCAAGGGAAGATGTGAGCCACAATCACAACTAACTGTACATACACATGTTTTTTTCAAAAGTAAATAAATAAATAAATAAAAAGAGAGAGAGTGTGTGTGAGACTCTAGCTGGCCTACATATAGATGTTATGATTGCCTTTCTACTTTCTCATCTATAAAACCCTATTTTCCTTCCTTTCATTTCTACTCAACCCATACATTCAACAAATACAGAAGTGTGTAGAAATGGCAAGTTCCTCAAGTCATCAAATAAGAAATATTTGTGTTTTCAGTGGATCTAGTCCTGGGAAAGAAAAAGAGTTTTTAGAATCAGCAAATCATCTTGGTCAGGTGCTAGCTGAGAGAAAGATTCATTTAGTGTATGGGGGAGGCAGTCTTGGGTTAATGGGAGGTGTGTCAATAGCTGCATTTTTAGGAGGTAGTCAAGTTTTAGGAATTGTCCCTGAAGCTTTGGCACAAGGGGACATCATTGGAAAAACAATTGGAGAGGAACTTCAGGTCTCTACAATGTCGGCTCGAATGAATGCAATGTTTAACCATGCTGATGCTTTCATTGCTTTACCAGGTGGTCTAGGCATATTGGAAGAGATCTTTCATATTTCCTCTTGGGCTCAATTGCACATTCACCATAAACCCATAGGTTTGTTAAATGTTAATGGTTATTATGATAAGTTGTTGTCTTTTCTTGATCATGCTGTGGAACAGGAATTTTTAACATCTTCTGCACGACAAATCATAATCCCTGCTTCTACTGCTGAACAATTGATTGACCAACTACAATCTTTCATTCCTGTGATTGATCCTTCCATGAGTCGCATAAATTGGTCATCTAAGGAAAGCTGTAAAAAGCTTAGATTGGATTTGAGCCTTCATTTGTGAATTTTTGTGTCTTTTGGTTTTATTATGTTTTGTTATTTCTTATTTTTGTTTCAGCGTGTTTCAGGTTTTGTCAGTGTTCGTTATTTCAGGTGATATCTTTTATACTCTATCTTTCTACCTTAGAACATTGAGGACAATGTCTCGTTTTGGTTGGGGGGAGAGGGTAGTAGTTGATAAAAAAAAATTGTTTTTCATTTCATAAAGCATGTGCATAATTGTTGTTACTAGGATGGCAGAGTAAAGGAGTTCTTTTGTTAAAGTGACTCTTGAGACGCATCTTAGTAACCATTCTTAACAAGGTCTATTATAATACTTCCTGAAATATTCAGGTTTACAAACTCTCGTATTGTTACCACTTAATTCTGCTCATATACTTATTTAACATATATTCTTAAACCTTAATTTACACACACACACTTTAACATATGATTGTGGGTTGCATATTGGATTATTACATTATTTATGTTCTTTTGTTAAAGGTAACAACTAAGGGAAAGGGATTGTATATAATTAAAAAACAAAAACAAGAAAGAAAAGAAAAAAAAAGAAAGAAAAAAAAAGAAAAAAAAATGATGATAATAAAAATGTCGATAAGTTTGGTTTCGTAGCCTCCCTAACCTAAACAATTAAGCCCGAAGGGGTGTTTTAACACATAATACCCTAAAGTCAACTGACTTGGGAGCTATTGGCCCAACGCTTGTTACATGGGTTGAGTAGAAAAGCTTAAGGGAATCAAACGTTGCACTATCTACATATCAGTATCTGCGACCCGAGTTACTAAGCTCGTAGGGGTGTCTTAACACCTAATGCCCTAAGACCAACTGGTTTGGGAGTCATTAGCTGAAAGCTCGTTACATGGGTTAAAGATGCATAATGTTTTTAAATTATATGTATATACATTTAAAAAAAAGAAAAAAAAAAGAAAAGAAGTAAAGAAAAAAGACAAAAATAATAATCCCATCCCAAGGAAGTTAACCTTAAACATTAGAACAAAAATTTTGTTTTCTTCCAAGAAAAGCCCCATAATTATGTGTTGATACATTGAGCACAAAAGAAAGGTTTATTAATATCTTGTTAAGTGGTATTGAGCAGATATATAAATTTAATGAGAGTTTGTTTATCTGGATAGATTAATGGAAGTTAAATGATGAATACCTTGCTTTGTGAAATTTGCAAATTTGTTTTCTATTTTAACGCTTTGATTACTAGGGACTAGTAATAAGCTGGTTGGGGGGTGTGATTAGTACTTAAAAGTGTATTTTTATCATGGTTTTATATCATCATTTTGCACTTGAAGTATCAATAACTCCTTAACTAAAATATGTTTTATAATAATGTATCTAATAATATAAGATACCTATAATTTGTGGTAAATGTCTATTTTTAATGCAGGCCTATCACATAAATGAAAGGATTGATTGATGACTTGAAGAACTTAAATTGCAAGGATAAAGAGATGGTCAAACTTAGAGAAGAGATGTCGGTGCAATCCAAATCGGAACACTGTTTGGTAATTGGGTCATATCCAGAGCTACAGATCTCAGATTTAGGTCCAATTTATATGGATGGAAAGGTAAGACATAGGCCTACAACTTTCATATGGAGCCCAAGATCTAAAAAGGCCATTATCAAGTCCAAATTGTAGCAACAACAAAGAAGCCCGAATCTGTCTTCCAGCCCGAGCACTGTTCGGTATTTTGGCCATATCTGGAGTTCTAGAAGTCTAAATGAGCTGAATGTTTTACACAAGAAAGCTGAGACAATTGCCTACAACTTTCATGTTTACAACTGGCTCCAGTGTTGACGTTATCAATGACGTTTTGGGCAGACAAGAGAAGATAGGGATTGTCACCAAGTCAAAAGTTGGCCACCCACTTATCAATTAGTCATCAAATCAATAGTTCCCAATTTTGGCCTATAAAAGGAGGCATTTGCCATGCATTTAGGCATCTTGGTGTTCAGATCAAGATCATGCTCTTCCTTTCTCTCTTTGTATTTTTTGTAATGTTTATGCTTTACTTTCATTAATATCAAGTTTATGCCTTTCATTTCCTTTCCTTTACTTAGTTAGCTTTTATGTTCTTATTTTGTTTATCTATTTTGCTTTCTTTCATTATGTCTAGCTAAGTTAATTATGTCAAGGTGAAAAGGTTACACTAATGGTGTGAGAATAAGTATAATGTAAACTTAATATGGACTTTAATGTTTGATACTAACATGTTTTATATTTGTTATCTTGTTCACTCTTTAATACTTTGCTTGTTAAATGACTAATCTTGATTTATGTTGTATAACACTTGGTACAACAAATGCTTGGCACTTTCATAGCCCATAATGTATGGTATAACCGACACCTGAGCTATGAAAGGAACTTGATTTGTTGTTAACATAAGTTATAATCATGAATGCTTGACGAGATTTACAAGTATTAGCATTAATTGAATAAGATGACTAATGTAATCATGTTAACAATATATAATCTGATTGGAACCTCCTTTGTGTGTGGTTTCTAATTCAATAATAAGAGTTTATATTATACTTGTTTGATATACCATTAGTGGAACCTCTAACCTTGACATTTGTTATTATTATTGTTTAATCCTTACATTAATTTTCCATCTCCAAGTTATCATCATCTTCTTCTTCTTCTCTTTTTTTTATTATTATTATTATTATTACTACTACTATTACTACTACTACTACTACTATTATTATTATTATTATTATTAGTATTAGTATTACTATTATTATTGTTATTATTATTATTGTTATTATTATTATTGTTATTGTTGTTATTGTTGTTGTATTATTGTTATTTATAATTTGTACAATTAACCTCCCTGTGGTTCGACCCCGGTCTTACCGGGTTATTTATTACTTCGACACTCCTGCACTTGGGAGAAGACATCAATCTTTTAGTCGTGTCAGAGAGCACAACGAGGGCTGAAAGAAAACGAAGAAAAAAAGAAGAAATAGAGAAGAGAACAAAAAACAGAGGGGAGAAAGAGGAAAAAACAATACTGCCAGCCACAGTGAACCATTAGCGCCACCACCAACACTGCTGCTTATTGCCTCCAGCAGCATAGCCAATGGTTGCAGCCATCACGGTTCAACCCTTCTCCCCTTTTTTTTCTCCTGCTTCATCCCTGTCATGCTTCCATTATTCATATAGCATGTGAATAGAGAAGGGTAGTATTCACACAAGCTGGGCTAAGCCCAACCCATATAGTTGGGCTTGGTTCAGCCTAACCCATGCATTTAGGTCAGGTCCAACCTATTTTTTAAAAAAATAAAAAATAAAAAAATATTTTTCAATATATTTTATTTTCCCTCTTTTTTTTATTTATGTTTTTTGCTTAATATTTGTTTGTATTTTATGTCTGAAAAATAAAAATTCAGTATTAAAATACTGGTTTTCATTAAAAACTTCCAAAAATATAAAAGATTTAAAAAGAGAAAAAATATTTTTATGCATACGATTAATGTCTCAAAGCTAAGAAATCATATTATGTTTTTCATACACCCAAAAATAATATTTTACCATACATTTTGATTTTAATAACCAGTTTATTAAAGTCAACAGAACATTGGTCAAAATTGCAAAAACAAACAAAAAAATATTTTGTTTGTCTTTTAGTATTCGGGATACAACATTACACGTAATGCATATTTTGGATGTTAATTTATTTTTTTCGATACTAGAACGGTTAGGTTTTTACCCCATCAAGATAAGAACTTTCTTATTAAGGAGGGTTTTTTTTAAACTTTAGACAGATCAACTATTAGAAGACGTAATAAGACCATAGTTTTTTACCGGATAACAAAACAATGTAATTTATCTTAGGTAGAGTGTATTTGGAGTGCTAATACCTTCCCTTTATGCAACCAATCTTTGTACCTCGTCTCCAAGACCACTTAAAGTTTCTAGTTATCAAAATACTAAGTGAGGATTCTCGTTCTATTATACTGAAAAAAGACAAGAATTCTTTGTCTCTCTACATTTTCCAAGTAGACCATTATATTTTTTTCTTAAGTAGTGGACGATCGCTGCAACGCGGCACATGTGCGGCAAAACTTATACACATGCTTCTAGAGCTACTCGATTAGCAATGACACCGAGTGCATTTACCCAAACGTGCCCTAAAGTTCCTCCACTGAATTGTAGAATGGAATCATCTCCAAAGATCTCGGTCAAAACATACATCTGCCAAACGTGAATACCCCCCAAAGCCACAGGCAAAACACCCGGTAGAGAAACCCAATCTTGAGTGAAATAAATACCACGGCTTTGATTTTTTTTTCCAATAAAATCATCATACAATAAATCAACAAAACCTAAAGATATGTCTCTTTCCCCTTCAATTTTACCTGTTATAGTACCATAGAAAATATGATCTCCACCAGACATATGTAATGCCTTAGCTAGTACAAGAAAGTGTATACCATGATTTTTTTATTTATCAATAATTGCATGCATTGCGCTATAGATGTGAAGAAGTAAATCATTATCTCGGCAATAATGAGTCAAACTAGTATTTGCGATGAATCTCCTTGTTAAGTAGTCATGCATTACGATAGGAACTCCCAATTCTCTAGTAAATACAGTCCTTTTGATCATTTCTTCACATGTACCTATAATAGCTTTCAAATAATGCCCTTTGATTTCACCAATTTTAGTCTATGCTTTATAAAGTGCTTTGGCACAAAATAAGAAAAAGAAAAAGCTTTAGGCCATTTTGTGAAGAAAAAACTGCTTAAATAAAGAGCAAAATTAAGACAGATACAAATTAAATTTAAAATATTAAGCATAACAAACATTTTATTGTTGAAGATAATTGTATTTTGACTAAGTTATTAATATTCATATAAAAATGGATATAAATTAATATTAATATAAAATAAAGTTAAGGTAGACAAAAAAAACTTTAGACTTAGCTAATCAAAAATCCTTTAATTATTAGCTAAAAAAATAAAAAATTATATTTTCACACAATATCTTAATGGAATTCTAAATAAAATCTTCAATTAAAAAAATAATAAGGGATGGAATTAGGAGAAAAAAAGACAATAAAAAAATATCCAATACAAAACAAATAGTAATAAAAAGAAAGATGATAAAATTTGTTATAAAAATAAATTAAAATTAAATGTCAAGTGATGAAATTGAAAAATAATTCATTTATCAGAGGGATAAAAAATAGAAATTAAAAATATAAAGATCAAATCTGATATAAAAACTAATTAAATCAATTGATGAGGGCTGAAATTAAAGGGAAAAAAATAAGAAAAGAGACAAAATTTGACATAAAAATAAATTGAAATTAAATGTTAAGTGATGATATTGAAAACAAAGTTAAATTAGAAAAATGATAAAAAAACAATTAAAAAATAAAGATCAAATTTGAAAAAAAAAATAAAATAAAATCAGATGATAAAGGGAAAAATTAAAAAGAAAATTAACCTGCAAAAGATAAAACAAAAATAATAATAACAATAAATAGAAATTAAAAAATAAAAAAAAACAAATGAAATGAAATTATTGTATTTTACCAATAAATAAAAGAGAACAAAGAGGGAAAAGGGGGAAAAAAGGTCCATTAAAGTCACACCGCTGATTGAATGCGAACATACACCCCACCACTGGTAAGCACTCGGTGTGTTGCTCCTAACACCATTATAGAAGGAGGTGTTTGTACAATGAAAAAACCTACATGCATCATTTAAAAGGTAGGCTCTTCTAACGCAACATTATATGTCACCCCTGTTTTTTTTTAAATATATTTTATATGTATGTTAAAAAACCGAATTGCCTCCAACTCTATTCGATAATTATATAAAATCCATAATAAATCGATAAAAACTCCTTGAAAGTAAGTTAAAAATTAAATAAAATACCAAGGATGATTAAGTAATTACATGGTGCAAAAGAAGACAAACGGCAAAAACATTCATTTTACCAAGGCCCGTTAGTTGTTTATTATTATTATTATTATTATTATTATTATTTTAGTAGTTGTTGTTGTCAATTTGTACATGTAGTTTAATTTAAGGGGGATGGTGATGAGCTTAGTGATTAGAACATAAAAGTGTATTTTTATCATGATTTTATATCATCATTTTGTACTTGAAGTATCAATAACTCCTTAACTAAAGCATGTTTTATAATAATATATCTAATAATATAAGATACCTTTAATTTATAGTAAATATTTATTTTAAATGCAGGCCTATCACATAAATTAAAGGATTGATTGATGACTTTAAGAACTTAAATTGTAAGGGCAAAGAGATGATCAAAATTAGAGAAGAGATGTCGGTGCAATCCAAACCGGAATACTGTTCGGTAATTGGGTCATATATGGAGCTATAGATCTCAGATTTAGGTCTACTTTATATGGATGGAAAGGTAAGACATAGGCCTACAACTTTCATATGAAGCCCAAGATCTAAAAAGGTCATTTTCAAGTCCAAATTGTAGCAACAACAAAGAAGCCTGAATCTGTCCTCCAGCCCGAGCACTGTTCAGTATTTTGGTCATATTTAGAGTTCTAAAAGTCCAAATGAGCTGAATTATTACACAAGAAAGCTGAGACAATTGCCTACAACTTTCATGTTTTCAAGTGGTTTCAATTTTGACGTTATCAATGACGTGTTGGGCAGACAAGAGAAGATAAGATTTGTCACCATGTCTAGAGTTGGTCACCCACTCATCAATTAGTCATCAAATCAATAGTTCTCAATTTTGGCCTATAAAAGGAGGTATTTGCCATGCATTTAAGCATCTTGGTTTCCAGATCAAGATCATGCTCTTCCTTTCTCTCTTTGTATTTTTTCTAATGTTTATGCTTTGCTTTCATTAATATCAAGTTTGTGCCTTTAATTTCTTTTCATTTACTTAGTTAACTCTTATCTTATTTATGTTCTTATTTTGTTTATTTATTTTTCTTTCTTTCATTATGTCTAGCTAAGTTTATTATGTTAAGGTGAAAAGGTTACACTAATGGTATAAGAATAAGTATGGTATAAACTTAATATGGACTTTAATGTTTGATACTAACATGTTTTATATTTGTTATCTTGTTCACTCTTTAATACTTTGCTTGTTAAATGACTAATCTTGATTTATGTTGTATAACACTTGATACAACAAATACTTGGCACTTTCATAGCCCATACTGTATGGTATAACCGACACCTGAGCTATGAATGGAACTTGATTTGTTGTTAACATAAGTTATAATCATGAATGCTTGATGAAATTTACAAGTATTAGCATTAATTGAATAAGATGACTAATGTAATCATGTTAACAATCTATAATTTGATTGGAACCTCCTTTGTGTGTGGTTTTCAATTGAATAATAAGAGTTTATATTATACTTGTTTGACATACCATTAGTGGATCCTCTAACCTTAACATTGTTTGTTATCGTTGTTAAATCTTTACGTTAATATTTCATCTCAAAGTTCTCATCTTTTTCTTCTTTATTATTATTGTTGTTGTTATTATTATTTATAATTTGTATAATTAACCTCCTTATGGTTTAACCCCGGTTTTGCCGGGTTATTTATTACTTTAATACTCCTACACTTGAAAGAAGACATCAATTTTTTAATCGTGTTAGTTAATAAAACACACAGCATGTTAAAGTTGATTACAAGACTGTATGGATTCTAGGAAGCAGTTGCGGATGTATAGTTTGTGAATGTATGTATACATGTGCTTAGTAAAGCAGATAGCATGTTTAATTATAAGTTAGATAGAGATGATAGCCATACTGTTGACTGATGCTACTAATATTCATTCTTTTATATTAAACCCTAACTTCGTAGATAGGAAGATTTAATTCACTTTGTAGATTCACTTTTCATCCATCAATATCTGCAAAGTATATACAAATAATGTTAAATCTTTAGCTGACTTATTGGGTTTCGTTCAAAATTACAAAAACAAGAACCAATAAAATTAATTAAGGATAAATAATGTCTTTAAGATGTTAGTTAAGTAATGAAAAAGATTTATTTTTATTTTTATATTTAAGTTCAAGTTTTATTATATATGTTTGTTATTTTTGTAATATTTTATATATTTATTGAGTTTGCAAGATATTTAATAATCATAAAATTAGTTATAATGTATGTAAACTAATTTTTACATAAATTAAAAAAATTAAAAATAAATAATAATGGGACATTTATTAATGGTTACCCTTTACTATTCCTCCGTAGAAAAGTACCCTCGAGGCTTCAATATTGTGAGCCTCCTCAGATTATTGTCCAATATGAATTGTTTCAAATTAAACACTACCGGTAATGAAAGATAGAGGTGAGTTAAGACTCGAGGGGGTAATATACTTTACACTATTTTTTTGTCCGCAGTGTGATGCTGCGGTGCAGGTTATTTTTTTTAACAGAAAAAAAAAAACTCTTATAATGATAACCTTAATAAATTCAGATTCACTTCGTCAATTTATAATTTAAAATAATCCTAAAAAAAGGAAAAGAAATAAAAGATTTTAAAGTCAAATAATAAAATTAAAAAAAACTAAAGTTAAATAGGATTAATTTTTAAAACCAGCAACTATGATCATGAGACCGAGATAATTACAAGGAAAATCAAAAATAATTTTTAAAACAATTATTAACAATCAAAAAGTTAAAAAGAAAATAAATAATGAGGGATTTAATCAAAAAATAAAATAAAAAAATAAAATTAATTAAAAGAATGATAACTAAAATTAAATATAAAATAAAATAAAATGTTGAGGAATAAAATGGAAAGAAATTTTTTTTAAAAATGAGCAATTAAAAAAAATCTAGAAAAAAAATGAAATAAAAAAAATTCAAGAGAATGAATATCATATTTAATATAAAAACAAAACTAAATTAAATGAAAAAGAATGAAATTGAAAAAAATCAAAACAAAAAAGACCAATTAAAAAAAAAGAGTTATAATTGAATTTTTTTTCATTATTGTTTTTTATAAAAATAATGTTATTTTTTAACTAAATAAAAAAAATGATTCGCTATTAATAGATACACAACTAGAGGAAGAAATATGAAACCAACTCTATTAATACTCTTTAATTATAAAATTTACGAATAGATGCACAAGCATCATAATTCCCAACTCTTTAATTATGGATTTTTAAATAACGTTATTTGCAGTTATTTGCACTGAGTTTCCAAACGGTATTTAATCTCTTAATTTTGAAGCTGGTGCTCATGCGATTGACATCTGCTTAGATTTTCAAGTTTAATATTTTTTAAATAAACAAAAGTACGTTAGGAAATAGCTAGATTATCACATGTAGAAAATCATAAATACATGATTCTCTAAATATATCCTGAATTAATAACAAATGCAGGTTCTATCTAATATGAACAATATTTCTAATTTAATTTTCAACTCACGTAAACCAAGCTACCACACAGTATATACACATGTTGCCACACAATCTACAGTAGCTAATCGATATGCACCCCCACGCAGGGTAATATTTGACAGTGGTGGAAAAATTAATATAAAAAAATAATTAAAAAATTTATTTATTTAAAATAAAAATATTATACTATTTCATATTTAAATATTAAATTAAAAAAACAAAGTTAAATGTTTTGCAGGACCGGGCTCCTGCGTGCGTCCTCGAATTTCACCCCTGCCCCCGCGGTTCATATTTTGGTTGTAACCCAGCCCACACACTAACACAATATTTATTTGAAACCACGCATGACACTTGTATTTAAGAAAGAAAAAAAACTAAATACATCTAAAACAAGACCAAGCTAGGAATAAACTTACTTGTAACCCACACCAAGCCTCCAGTCCAATAGATTTTCCGAGGTATTCCTTTGTTCGAATTTGCACTAACAGTCACAAAAAACATAAACACCGAAACAGCAGCAGCAGCAGTAAGAATGAAAGAACGTACAGTAAAATGTTCTCAATAAAATAATGCGGCAGTTTTCAATAAAATGTTCAGCGATTTCTCTCATGGACTCCTCAATTTGGTAATCCAAACCTAAGAAGGCAAGAGGCCGCTAATTCTTTCTTTTTTATGCGAGGAACCTGCATCCTCTCTAGATCTGGGAGGAGCTGCGGTTGTGAAATCCTGCTCCGACGAAAACGCAAAATTTTCGTAAGTTAAATTTTCATTCATTAAGCCCATTCATCCAGCAGTTCGAATTCCGTTCTACAACACACGATTAAGAGAAACAAGTGTAAATCAAGTCGTCCACACACCATTCTCCCTCCAACCACTACAACAATGAGAACAGCAAATACAAAGGAACCCGCCATTTTTTCCTTAGCCTTTTCTCCCCCCTTTGAAATTTTAAAAGATGACAAGATCAACAAATCTTGCTAATATCCACGGCTCATTTGTCACAACCAGGAGCCGAGAAGAATAAATATACCGACCATATTTTCTGTTCGATGATACAAATACAATAGCTTCTAACCACGAAAATAAAGCCCAACCTCGACCTCCCTGGTGGTTACGGTCTTAAGTAACCTTATTAGCTTTATTATTCATAACTTCAAAGCACAGTACTCACTTTTCAGAGTCTTGAATTACGGAGCTGTTGCTTCAGCATGGGGTGAACATATTCATGGTAGCCATCAGGCACAACCGAGTCATTCAGAGGATCCTTCCACGCTTCTTCATAAAGTTTGGGATACACATTTCCATCATAGCGGCCGAGAACCGAACCAAGGTAGTGATCAGTGTAATTAAACGCGTCGACAAGTGCAATTGCATTGGGACGGATCTAAACCATGACATCACTAATCAGAAATGGAGCTTAGAAAAAGGATAAATTGAATAAATCACTGGAAAATAACCTGGGAATACAAAGATCTCAGCTGATCATTTGCGAGTGAAGCCTGCTTCGGGGTAATGCAGCCAGTGGAGAGGAAATCACCCAGATATTTGTGAAGAAGGTTTAAAGCATAGATGTAGCATAGATTCTGCAACTGTTGATTCACCCCCTTTCCTGGTATATCTTGCTGTAATTTGTCAATGAACCTGGAAGAGAAGGAAAACGGAGAAAATGTAAAGAATCAGGAAAAACCAAATCACCAAAAATTGCAGAAAGTAAAGTATCATGGATTATATCAAGATTGGACATCTCAGATCACGCTTCGCAGACAATATGATACAGAGAGCTCGCTGATAAAAAATCAGAGCCATAATTGCATCACTTTCTCAAGCACCAGATATTGATGCAGCACAAATGGTTAACAATGTATAGGCCTTTGGCTCCACGGTAGTGGCCTCTTGATATGTACCAAGAGGTCATGGGTTCAATTCCTAGTAGGAAATGAACTTGTTACACCCCATGCAAGAGGTGGTGTCTACGTTACCCCTCATTCTTAGTTGTGGTGGTCAGATTCATCCCTTGCCGTGGCAGGTGTTAAGTCAGGTTCCTCCTCCCTCCTACCACTAACAACCAACCACTGATGCATATTGGCTTGTAAAAAAAAATGGTTAGCAATGTAATTTCAGTAACAAGCTTCAGTTCTATTCATGTGTACCAGAGAGCCAAATGCCTATCATCCATGGTTTGTTAAATCTGACATGCCAAGTTTTAAGTGGCACATGAAGATGAATGAACTTACTTGGAAACCACAATTAATTGGCAATGAGCAACAGCAGCCTCAACTAGATCAGCGGAGAGTTCAGCAAAACCTGAAGCAAAAGGATGAATAAGGTTTAAAGGTATATAATCCATCAAAATACATGTGACCTTGAAAGAACCAAAAATTTACTCTTTTGGTGCATGAGGGGAACATATAACCAGTAGAATGCAGCATTTTCAATTTCATAATCAAATTCTGGTATTTCTATCAGCTCAATCGAACAACAAAAATTGCAAGCCAGAAAATTTGACGAATTAGCCGCCAGTGAGGGTTGATAAAATGTTGTCATGGACTTGAAAAAACAAATTCCCTTTGTTCCAAACATCTTCAAGTGCTCACCTCACATATTTGGTAGAAACAAAGTATAAATGAAGAGAAGAGAGTTGACAGGAAAATACTTCTATCTAAATCAAGGAATAGAAAACATACCATCTTCAGGATTTTCAAATTTGCTAAGATTTTGAGCACGGGCAACGCACATCCTGGCAGACCTGGCTTCAAATGCCTCCAGCACTACACTAGGCTTTAACCAATCCTCAGCTGCATTTATGGAATAAATAACACGTAGTTCAGCACATGCATATAAGATTCCAAGAGAACTGCTCACTGGCCATCCAGTGGGTTGATATGTTGGAGAAAAATAGGTCAGATAAAATTGTGATCAAAAAGCTAGTGTATTTGGAAACCAACGAGCACCATCTAATCAAATATGTCCAAGAATTTAGATTCATTAAGCCTAAACTCCTATTGATTTAATATAATTAACTTATCATTCAAAATAAAGAAAGCACAAGGAAACACATAATAGAAAAGAAACTAATAAGACATTACCCGTTTGAACATCACAACAACACTGTAAAAGATCCTGGACTCGTCCCAAATAAGCTGTTGTTCCAACAGGCTTTTTTCCAGAACCAAGCTGAGAAACAGTCTTCATCAGAAACCTTGCAACCTACAGAAAATGTTTTTTTAAGTTGAATGTCAAAAACAGATCAAATTATTTTAGATGAATTACATATTTGAATATGTGAAGGCATGACAGCAAAACTAAATTAGCCTATAGTATCATCTTTCAGAAAAGATGAATGGCAAAGTCCAGCCACCAGTTCTCCATGTATCATGCCATGTATCATGTTACAGCCCATCCTCTACTATCTCAGTTATGGATGTGCATCATAAACCTCCTAAACCAAATACGTGTTAGATTCCCTGCATTTTATGTGTGGTAAGGGCCAGGCAATTTGGTCAGCAGTTTTGAAGGGTTTCAATTTGGCTGCCTATAACTCAGAGAGTCTGGTGCTTAGTATCCAATTCAAGTTTCCTAGGCAAGCTTTTTATTCGAGAGTCCAGACCTCTAATTTCTTCTCTTCTTTTTTTTTCCTGGATCCTATACAAGGATCTTTTCCTGTCTGCTATGTGCTAGGACACAAGGATTCAGAGACAGTTTCCTGCATGTATGGAGATTTTTAAGTGCAGCCATTGTTAATTCCCATCCTGGCTGTGAAATCTTCCCTTTCTGTGCCCATGAACATGTAGAGGTCAAATCATGTACATTATTACACGTGAGATTGATCTGTAATTTTTATTCTCCCATGTTTGTATATCAAGCTCAATCCAGGGTTTTATCATAAGAAAATAAATGGAATAAAGCATAATCTGTCTTCTTCTATCAAAGAAATACTTTAACCATTACCTGTTGCCATATCTAAAATGAAAACACAGATATTATTAAATATGAGAATGATGATACCCCAGTTTCCATATACCTGTAGAAGAAGCACAACATTGTCTCCTTCATATGTACAGGCAGGGACATATACTGCAAACAATTCAGGAAGCCCACTGGCACAAAGATAACCATGGCCACCACAAAGCTTCCTACATTCTTCAATAGCATCCTGCACCCAAAGAGAACTTTAGTATTAAAAAATTGGTGTGTAAGAGCAATCATAACAAATAAGAAACAGATAAAAAAGTGCCATGCTTGAAGCTAATACCAGAGAACTTTACCATCTGGACCTAGTTCAAGCACACATGAGTTTTGTGTGTACGAGGATAAAATAATTACGCCCAAGAGCATAACTGAATGCGGAAGATAGAATAGCTAAATTACCATCATAAGAAAATCTTTGCTCCAACTATCATGACATTTGAAAAATACTTACATTTTAGATATGGATTTATTAATAGTATGCCACAATTTTGCATTCTTCAAATGGATGAATTGGTAAAAAGTGCTTGTCTAGAATAATCACATTTTAGACAGTACATTGAACAATGCAGGCCATCCTTCCAGAATAGTGTTATGCTGGGGAAACAATTCAAAGAAATTTGCGGAAGCAGCTAAAAATTGGGAGTCAAGCATGCTCAGAAGAGCATTGGGCCATGACTTTAGTTTTAAATTAAGATTGCCAAGTTTAAACTCAATGAAAGCTCAAAAGCACTTTAACTACTTGGCTTGTGAAACCTCACTATGCTGCCAATCCTTCAGAGAGCAACAACCAACCAAGTTTGAAGAAAAGGGAAACCAACTGATAAATTTTAGTAGAAAAATGCCAGTGGTAGTTACATACAGCAGTGGCAGTAGTAGTCAAAGATTTCAAACCCGCAGTACATGCATGAGCCTCAGGTAATGTAGAAAAATCATTAGCTTGCAACCTCTGGGTCACATCCGTATAAAGCCAATTCAACCATTCACCAACAAATCTGAATGCATAGGCAGAAGCCAGCAAAGGAAAGAGTCTACTTTGCTGAGTTTTGTAATCAATCACCTAAAACAAAGTAGATAGCAAGACCATTAGAAACATTCTCTAGGGACAACTAAATACCAGTGTCCAATCAATAGTGGCGACACGGGTGCACAAACACTTTCTAACACAGTTTTCAAGATTATACTTTTTAGTTTGGAAGTTTGGATCATAGAAACAAAAGATACAGACACATTACCAAAATAGTCATTTCAACATAAGTTGTAACAGGGTATATACATCCATTTCAACCCGTAAAAATAGAGAAACATGGACACCTTTGTATGGTTACATGCATATGTCATGAAATCTATATCTATGGCAGTCTTCACAATTTGGTATATCATCTAACAAAATTTCTATTCTAACTAGGATACCAAAAGATCTGGGCGTGGGGATTTTGCCTTCACTGCTTCACCCTCAAATCTCAATAGTGGCAGGTTCTATACCCTGAAATTGCATTTGTTTTCCTTTTTTGACATTTATTAATATATCAGTGCACAAATTTTGTGAGTAATGAAACATTGTAAATTAATAACATACATGGACATGATTAAAAAAAAAAGTTATGATAAATAGTTGTTATGGGATTTGAGAGCTCGGCAGATTGTGAGAAGACTTTCGCGTCCCCCATCCCATGTCAGGTTGGGTTGGATTACATAGCCAACCCCACTGCCAACTGGGCAGAGGTACTAAGATCTTCTCAGTAGCAATCTTCCAGCAATTACCAGCTTACCCTAAATTAAGCAAACAATAAATTAAATGGTACTCACCAACTACCAGTAAATTTATTGGAACGAAGTTGCCTCTAAGATATTTAACAAAAGCATCCCAAGATTATGATAACAACTAATAAAGAAAGGTTTTTAAGTATACCTGGGTCTCCATACCACCATCCTGTGAACCAAATTGTCTGCGAACAGCGCTATACCTTGTAGCAATACAAACTGCCCTAGATAACGCAGTAGAAGCATCAGCTACAATTGTTTGTCGCACGAACACCATGGTGCCATAAATCAACTGCCGTGGAACATTGGATTGCACACATTTCCCTTCCCTTGTGACCTGCAGCACCCTGCATTGTTCAAAACAAAATCACAACATGTAAAATTCTGGTGTTATGAAAGATCATGATCTGAAACTCTCTTACACCTTTTAGAAGAGTGTCAAAATTCCACTATTAATTATTGCAGAACAAAAAGAAGCCACTGATCATTTAGATGCAAATTCTAGAAGAGGGGTCGGTTCAAGATGGCCAATTATGATCCTACAAGAAACTTATGACATCTCAAAGCTCCATGAGGAAAGAGAAAAGGGGGAGAGGCATGTGAAGTACCAACCTCATTAGCATCTGGTTCCTTGGGATGCGTATGTGATCAAATGTCAAAACACCGTTATCCATGGTGTTATATGCCCCATTTCCAAATTTCATTCCAATATCACCAATGGTTATGCCAGGAAGAGGCATGTGATCATCCAGGCTCCTAAGCTGGACAATAAAACCTGAAATTCACATTTTAATACAACTAATTAATACTTGGTGGACCCTTTTCAGAAAGGGATTCAGAAAAAATGGTTTGGTGCTTACCATGCACTCCATGTTCTTGACCATTGGTTATAAGGCGTGCATAAACAACAGCATGTGTGGAAACTTTACCTAATCCTCCAGGCCACCACTACAAAACAGGGTGAAGTAAGGATAGAATCCTTCTCAAATAAGAAGAACGAAAATCCTGTTTCAATTCAATATTTCACACTTGCAGCAAATTCATCTCCATGCATCCCATGGATGTTCAACCACATTAGCATGAAAATATGAACACTTCTCTCCAGTCTCCATACATGATATTAGATCAGTCTCGTACATCATCGATTAATCTATCTCAAAGAAATTAAGAAGGCTCTTAATGACCAATTTACTTACTTTGGATGAAGTTAATGTAGGACTGTGAATGACAAACTCATCTGTCTCGGGATCGAAGGTTGCAGTTGTTTCAAGCCCTTGAACATTGGATCCGTGACCAAGTTCAGTTTGTGCATAGCAGCCAATTATCTGCATCTTATATGCCAATGGCAACCACTTCTGTTGCTGCTCATCAGTGCCTTGTCCTTTAATAGCAGGTACAAACATTCCCTGGCCACAACACACACACACACACACAAGGGGAAATAGAAAAGAAAAGAACTCAGAGACCTTGTTTATAATCATCAAGAAATGAGCATGGAAAAGAGCATCTTCAATTTAAATTATCAAATTAACAAACATATTGAGAAAGCAACAATTGATGCAAAACAAGGAGTAGACTAGACTGTAGAGCTTACCCAATGAAGATCCGTAAAAGAAGGTTCATCCACAAATTTCCTTAGCCACCAAGCCTCTTCTTCTGTAATAACACAGCTTCCAAAGTTGGACCATAAGCCAAAAGGTGAAAATTTAACAAAGAATTTAAGGGAGGGGAGGAGCAGCATTGCAAAACAATGTCAGCTCCGCAGTAAAAGATGGACGGACCAGTAAGGCGAAGCTCAAGGATACGTTTCCATGCATGAGCTGTTTTTCTCAAAGTGTTTTTGAACAATTCCTTCCTCCCTAGCCGAGTTCTGCCATCCTTTTCAAACGCCTACAAACCCTCAACATAGTAAACTAATTAAATCATATCAGAGGAAAAATTATTATCAATATTAAATGAGCCTGAACAATATAATAATAATAATAATTGATCACTTGCTGCTGAAATAATTAATGCTAAAAATTAGCGTGAAGAAGCTTCAGTGAAACTCCAATTAGTCCAGCAGAGATCAACTCAAAAGGAGGGAGAAGAAGAATACCGGATCGGAGGCGACCAGACGAGCCATGCGGTCTGAGAGTTCAAAGGCGTGGCGAGAACCAGCCCACACGATCTTCATCGCATCCACATCGAACTCAGTCTTGTTCCTCTCGTGAGCCAAGTAATCCTCTCCTTTCATTTTCTTTTGTTAAAACTACCAGACTCTGCAAAATAGCAAGGACAAAGGGAGAGGGCTGGACTTGGATGTTCTTCTGGTAAATAGATCGATAGGGATAGAGTTTGTTGAAGCTATAAAAGGGAGGGGAAGGAAATTGACTTTGGTTTGGTTTGATGGTGGTAGCAGCTTGCATACAATGATAACAGGTAGGTGAGGAGGCGACATGGACATTTATAACTTCAATGGTGTTGTGCTTTTCAAGACGTTTTTCTCACGATTTTTATTTATTTATTTTTTTTTTTGGATTTTGAAAAGTTGTATGCTGCGTTCACATTGATTAAAGTGTTTTTTTATTTATAAATTTATTAAAATAATATTTTAATATAAAAACATTTAAAAATAATTTAAAATAAAATAAATAAATTATTACAGAAGTGTTTTTTAACTGAAAAGGTAAATCAGTCTAAAATTACTTGTATGTATATATTCGGAATTATGGTGATGCATTTTTTTAAAATACTTTTCAAATAAAAAACAAAATAATATAATATTTTTTTATTTTTTAAAATTTATTTTTATATTATCACATCAAAATAATCTAAAATTAAATACATTTTATTACTGTATCTTCCGACGTGGAATTCGCAGGTAGTGGGCCCGATAAAATGTACATGCTCTTCAAACATCAAGCGAATCGATTGCCTCGAGCATCCAATATGTAGAATCAGAAACAATGATAAGATAAGATAGAATATCCTTTTTCTTGTTGCATTTGACCCTGTTTGCGAGGAGGGTAACTTTTATCTATACGCTTTTTTAAAATGTATTTATTTTGAAAAAATATAGATTTATTTTTTAATTAATTTGATGCACAGGACTAAGAATAAAAAAAATATTTTAATATATTTTAAAATAAAAATATTTAAAAAATATCATACATCTCAATACTAAACAAACACTTAATATTAATAAATATTACATCTATATAATGAATTTCTTGTTTGTTCAAGAAACGAATGAAGTATGAGTTAGTGAAAATTAAAGAGGTTTGTTATAGGTGAGTTTTTTTAAGAATAAATAAATATATATATATATAAAGAAGATATTTAAGATTTAATATTTGTATTTATTAAAATATACTTGTTAGAAAACTATTACAATAGATTAATTAAAAATATATTTAAGATATTTTATTAAATGCTATTTAGTTTTTACTTTTTTTCAATAAGATTATAGCATCTTTTATATATATATTAGCAAGCTCTTTTTTTCAAGGCCTTTCGTAATTGTTTTTTTTTTTTTTATTAAAAGGCTTATCTACCTCCACTCCCTGTTGTTTTTATTTTCATAGTCCCCGTTTTATGATTACTTCTGCCATTGAGGATTAAGTTTCATGGATTTCCTTTTCGTTTTAATTTTTAATATTAAATATGTGAAATGTAATTTTATAAAAAAAATTATTTTTTTATTAATTTATTTGTATTTTATAATCTAAATCATGAATTTAACATGTTAATCAAGATTTTTAGATTGCTTTTTAAAATTTATTTTTTATAATTTTATTATTTAATATTAAATTATTTAAAAATTAAATTTTATAATTTATTTATTTATTTTTTATAGAGTTATTTCAACCTTAATATTCAAATCATAATTTTAATAGATTAACCACAGTAGCATATTAAAATAACAAGGACCCAATACATTGACCCTTTCTAAGTGGGATATTTTCAAACACGCGAATTGGATTCTAAAATCAGAATTACACCATAAAAGATAAATAAAAAAATTGGATCTTTATATGAAAAAAAAAAAAAATTGAATTCAGTGTTGTATTACGACAGATATGGAAGGATAAAAACCAACAATTTTTTGGTTCTATTGATAATTTTTCCCCCGACATTGTTGAGGTAATCAAGAGGCTAGTTGATGACATTAAACAATATATATTTTATGTATCTAGAAATAGAAATAATATCAAGTATCTGGAGTTTATAGGATGGAGATACCCTCCAACAAGTTAGGTGAAGATTGGTGTTGATGGTTATAGCAAAGAAAACACAGGGATCGTTGGTATAGGTTGAGTCCTAAAGAATGATATAAGAATATGAATTGTTGGCTTTGCTTTTAATATTGGGATATGCACATCAGCATGTGCAGAACTGTGGGAAATAAATGTTTGTGAAAATTACAAACTAAAAATAAAAAAATTCATATACCTATTTAAATAAAAATAGGAACTCAAGAATTTTCAGCCATAAATTTCTAAATAAAATATTTTGAGACATTATAAATTAACTTGAAAATATTAAGGATTAAATTAAATTAAAGAAAATAAATTAAACTAAAAAATTGAGGGATAGAATTATAAGAAATGAAAAAAGGTGTAGCTTAATTATAAAAAGAAAAAGATGTGGATGCAAAAGTAGTATACTTAAAGAAAATAAAGCCTAAGTGATATAAGAGAAATTATAGGGTATAAATATCCATATGCTTTGCTCATCAAAAATTTACAGCAATATTAAGAGAAAATTAGGAAGTTTTTGAATTTATTCCTGTCAAATCAAGAGAAAAACACCAAAATTTCAAGAACTCATTCAAGATTAAGGATTTATAGATAGAATAAATACTTGTGTACAAGAGATTAATAAGAACATTTGAACAACGAAAAAGAAAGAAAGGTTGGCTACCATCGGAAAAAAAGGGAGTTAAAAAATTTTAATTGGTTAAAGATTGAGATCTTGATTCTTGCCAAGTAAGGAGTTCTAGACATGGTTCCATAAGTCGTTTCAAATTTAATTATAAATTGATGGTTTAATGTTGAATTTTAGATTAGGGTTCTTAGACTTGAATTGGGGGAAATATATTAATTATTAAAATCAAGTTAATTCATGTGTTATACGTGACTAGGGGCATGAAATCATGATGATTTATCAAAGAAAATGTATAGGTAATTAAGTAAAGAGTGCTCGGCCATATGAAGAGAAAATAGAGGAATTGTGGTTTTTTCCTTGTTGAATATATTATAATATATTGTTTATGAAGTAAATGTATATGGAATCAAATGAAATTAGCATGAAAGAAATAAGAGAGCTCTTGGTTTTATAGGGTCATTTTTTGGCTAATTATACAGCAAAGAGGGGGGATATTTAATTCGATATATTTAGCTTGATGACATGTGTTTAATTATGTTAAAATAAGGAAAGATACTTGTTAAAATAACAGGGATTTTGTTTAGAAGAACATTATTTAAAAAGTTAGTAAATCGATGAAAATATTATATTTTAACATAAAAGGAAAGATTGTAATAAATAAAGTAAATTGGCTCCTAAAGATATTTCTAACACTCTTATATGGTATATGATATGATTAAAGGTTGAGATAAAAGAGAGGAAGTTGAATTATGGATGCTATATGTAAATGAAAAGATTAACGAATCTAGATAAATTCATCTTCAGATTTTCATTGAGAATTTTAGTAGAAGAATAAGGAAACTAAAATCAAATTCCTTTATAGTAATTGTAGTTTTGGATGTTGAATAAGTAAGAAAAATGATCTTATTCAATTTAGAGATAAAGAACTCCAGTTATGGGTCACCAATTAAAACTAGGTCATGATAAACCCTATAGAGCAGTATATATAATTCAGTGATAGGTATTTTTAAGTGTTTTAGAGGCATAACTAGGTTCTTTTCCTTTTATGGGTGGTGTATCACCATGTTTTTGTTTTTCAAAGAGACCAGCTTCACTTTAAACAAAGTCCTGAACTTTAGATATTTTTAAAAATCTAGGAAGAGGTCAGAAGTGACCTTTACTGGCAAATTTAAAAAGTCACTACAACGACTATCTAAACGCGTTAAGATTGAAAATTGAGTCCCTCCATCTAGGGGAACATGTGATATTACATTTTAATTTTCAAAAGAAATTAGTAATATTCAAAATGAAAATTTATAATAATAATTATGGTCGGGAAAAATGATGATATTGATGGATAAAATGAGAAAACATAAAATATAAAAAAAGGAATAATTGAAAGAAAGACTTGTATTGACACTTAATATGGTTATTATAAAATATATCCTTGAATGAGGATAATTTATAAAATATACCTATAATTACATGAGGGACCTTAGGCGTGGTGCAACAGCTGTAAAGGGAGCACAAGTAAAGCTTTTATTATATGCAAATGATCCGCACCTAAGCTTTTTAGATAAATTTTATGATTTAATATATTATCGAGGTGAAATGTAAATTAGAAAATGTTAGATATTATACGAAATAATAAAAGTTTGCGTAAAGATATTATTATTTCGGATAGTATTCAAATGTATATGTCTAAGGTGAATGTTTTTTTTTGTGAATTGTCAAGTAATGGAAGTATCATTGACATAAAAAATATGAGAAGTATAATATGAGGCATGGACTAATATATATTTAATGTATGTTAGGATCTTAAATAAGAGGATCATCATACATCAATACCTATGGGACATGAACTATCATACATTTAGTATATGTTAAGATTTTGGGTAAGGGGATCACTCGATGCTTATGAGACATAGACCACCATATATTTAGTGTATATTAGGATCTTGAGTAAAAGGATCACCATGTATTAACCAACATATATTTAATGTATGTTAAGGTCTCAGGTAAGGAGATAACTATGCATCTACATCGATGGGGTGATGATGATACTAATGAAATTGGTATCAATAATGTGTTAAGTGAAAATAAATGTGGTTGATCTTATGAAATCTTAAATGAAAATTGAAAATAAAAGATAAAATAATTTAATAGTTGAATAGAAAAAAGTTCCAAGGGAAACAAAAAGAAAAAAGTGAATAGAATAAGAATATATGCCCATCTTTTTAAATTATTAAATATTTATGTTGTTGTATTTGTTGCAATATTCATCTTTCAATAATATGCATTTTATTTCAGGACCGTCGAATGCATAATAGGAGTAGATTCTAGCTTTTGTTATTTTTTATTATATAATAAAGGGAGTATAATCTTGTATTTTATAAATATTGAAATATTTATATAACTTATTTTGTATAATTAATGTTTAAACTTGAATAGACAAACTTAACTATATAATTATTATAATCATGTTTTCTGTATGCGTGTTTATGTTATCCACCTCTTTAGATATTTATTGTTCAATATATATTATGAATATTGTGATTGAAATAATAATGATGTTTATAGTATTAAGATCCATAATGATTGAGTCATGATTAAATTATGAGATAGTATAAACAAGTTATATGTAAATAGTTTAAAATTTTTTGGTATATGAAAGATTTTACTGAAATTTTGATAGATTATTACATAAAAATTATATGAAAAAAAAGTGCTTAATTTAGTTATGTGTTTGGAGTTGATTTGTTCTAGACAAATTGAAATTATTATATAGAGGATTCTAGAAAAATGTTTTGAATTTTATCACTAAAGATAATTTTTGTATTAATAAAAATTCTAATTTAATCATGCAGATTAGAGAAATTAGAGATGGAATGTTAAGAGACAGCGGGTTGCAGATGCATCATATCTATAAAAAAAAACCTAATTTAGTGATAAATTAGCTAGCCAATCATGATTTAACTTCATAGATTATCAACTATCTTTAATGATTTTCATCTGAATCTTGCAAAACAAAAGTTTCGATGTAGATGTTGTCCAATAAAATATATAAAAAAGATTAGCATGTTTAACACATGGCAAAAGTCCATTTGTGGCATGTGTGACATGTTTAACTTGTATAGGCAGTCCATGAGATAATGTTTAACAAAAAAAACAGCTTTCCCCCCCTCTTATCAGCTTTAAATCTTGAGTTTTTTAACCATTAAAAGATTATTTTAATTTGAAATTATTTTTATTCATGTAGATTTGACTTATAAATAAAAAGCCTAAAATTTGATGTTAGTTGATAAAAATCAACTACCGCATCATTAAAAAACATAAAGATGGACGAAACTCAGAAGAAAGTGGTAATTGACAGTCTTGAAAAAGTTTTGCGCAAAAAGTCAAATGAAAAGAATTAAAATTAGATTCAAGGACATAAAAAGTTGAAAAGCTGGCGTTCAACGTGTAATTATCCAGTTCGGTAACTGCTAAGCTGAAAATTTCATGGCAGGGAAGTATTCAGTAATATTTTAATAGTTATTTTTTAGATTTATTTTAAAGAAAAAAACAAAAACAAAAATTTATGTTCCATTAAATAATAATAATAATAATAATATTTTTATTTTTTAAAATAAATATTAACAATTATTTCCTGATATAATTTTTCTTTTAATTTACCTCTAAACAAAATTGTCATGTATTACCATTTTTAAGCAGTGAATCCATTATAAAAGACCTTTTTCGTGCCTGTTTAGTGACTTGCCATTTCTCGTTTCTAATTTACTCAAATGCTTCCTAATCATTAAAGCAGGGACTTCAGGGAAACATAAATCATATGGATCGCTTTTTAAAATATTTTTGGTTTAAAAATATATAAAAATAATATTTTTTATTTATAAAAGAATTATTTTTAACATTAATATATTATAATAATCTAAAAAATAAAATAAAAATTATTTTTTTAAAACACATAAAGCTAGAAAAAAAATCCACGGATTACATAACGCCTTGAATGGGATGTGGAATGTGGGACCTAGTTAGCACAACGAAAAAGAGTGTAAGAGCACTTTGTCTGACAGGATTTTAATGCACGTGGTGTATTGCTGAGCTGCTTTTTGGTTGTGGTTAGAAACAAAAGAAGATCCATCCCGGCGGTGCCATTTCCCCATTCTTTCCATTCCTGATCTTCTTTTTTAATAGTGCTATTTCACCAGGAAAAAAAAAAACATGCACGATACATTGAGAGCTATCCAATCACGTGAACAACATGGAAGCTAGGTTATTTTTCTTATTAGTACGATTTTTTTAAAAAAATTGTACATGTGATTAAAAATATGAAATCCCTGCTTGGTACTATTTAGAAATGCTACATTTCAAATGATGAATCACAAATTACATTACAGTGAAAAAAATATTATTTACAAGATATCCAAGTTATAATTATAATAGAACAGCATCGTAAAAAAAAATTTAATAAGATAATTTGATAATAATAATAATAAAATATTGTTAAATTTGATGGTTCATTTGCTTTATATATATAGTTAAATTTATTTTATCAAAAAAATTTTGATAATATTAATAATATCATAATTAAAGCTTTAATATATATTTAATATCTTTTTTATTTTATGTTTTCTCTCCTCATTGTAATTTGTGAAGAGAGGGATGAGAAAAAAAAGTTTAAAAACACATCGAAGTTTTAGTTACAACCCCATCGATATTATCAAAAAAATATTGACAACACAGATCCAAAGACACTAAAAAAAATTATTAATAATAAACAAAATATTTTACACTTGTTATCTAAAGCGAATGAGTCATCTATGCATGATAAAAGTGACATACTTAAGTTCCCGCCAGTGATTTTTCTTTTAATGAATTCGTCCCATCAAGATCTTTTTAATAGTACCAATAATATTATAATTGAAATTTCAATATGCTTTTAGAAGGCATTTGTTTGATGGAAAATGGTTTTCTAAAAATCACTTTTCAATCTTTTTTGTATTTGTTTGTAATTAAGAAAACTAATAAATGAAAAATATTTTTCAATAAAAAAAATATGGTTTGGTCTTTAAGAAAATATTTTCCTTTTATTTTAGGTTAATAACACATTTTGAAAATTATGAAAATTTTAGAAATATCATATCATTTACTGATTATATCAAATCTGATTATCAAACTTTTGATTGTTATATATATATATATATATATATATATATTGTTTTGAATATTTTTTTTAATTTCTTCCTTTAAAATTCAATTTTTATATTAATTTTGGTTCTTATTTTTATAATGATTATTTGCTTTTTCTTTATTATATTTCAATTAAAATTTTTTATCTAATAAATTTAGTCCTCTTTGTTTTGATTGTTACTTATTTTATTTGAAATATAAAATAGTAATTATTATTATTTTAATTTCTTCATCTTTCAATTTTTTTATTTGTTAGATTTGATTTCTATTATTTTGATTATTATTTATTTTATTTGAGATAATTTATAAAATTATATTTTTTTAAATTTCATTCTCATCCAACTTTTTAATTTGTAGGATTTGTTTATCATTATTTTAATAAATTTTTTAAAAAATAAAATATTAATAAATAATTTTTTAACTTATTTCTTTATGACATAACCAAATACTGAAAAATATTTTATAATTTATTTTTCATTACATTATCAAATATCAAAAAATAATTTATTTTTTTAATTTTTTTTTTTAAATTATTTTTTAGCAAATAAACTGTTATGTTGTTTTTTTCTCCCCACCATGTTCATTGAAATTTATACCAACTTATTTAATTTTTATTTTTTTAATAACAACAAGCTTGAATTTTACAATTCCCAATCATAAATACAAGCTATGTTATTTCACCTTTTCTTTTTTAAACTATTATTTTGCCATTTTTTAATACAATTACCTCGAGTAAACATATGAATTTAATGACGAAGAACACATTTTCGCTATGCTACTAATACTTGCTCTGCTATTCTGCCCAAGCCTCGCTAAGAAAGAGTTACAGAGCATAAAAAAATATGTTGATTCAAGCTCCCTTCTACCTTTATACTCGAGGGCCCATTTTCGTCCGACTCGAGGAAACCTTTGCACGCCTCTGTTATCTTTTGAGAGGCCTACACCCCATAGAACCTGTTTATTTGAGACTGTCCCTTGACTTATAAATCTTGACACAAAGTTTGAATTCTAGCTTTTTCAGAGTAGACTCGAGGAAACCTTTGCACGCCTCCGTTATCTTTTGGGAGGCCTACACCCCATAGAAAATGTCTATTTGAGATTGTCCCTTCACTTATAAATCTTGACAGAAGGTTTGAATTCTAACATTTTCAGAGTAGTATTTCACTGACAGCTCGGACGGAGCCTTCTTCACCTTTCACCTAAGCTACGCAGGTGTATTCTTTTATTGGGATCCAATTCAAATCACGATAATATTCTTTTGTTCCTGGATGGACTTCTTTAATTCTTTTAGGTTTGTGCCCTACTCCGAGTAAAGATCTACCTGATTTGGATTTGCACATATAGAGCAAATGCCCCAAATACTGTCTCTTTGCTATAACTTGCTATTTTCTTTTTTATATATATAAACAAATCTGTTTTATATCAGTTCAAAATACGAGGGATCTTCTTCATCTAAACTGGTCAGGACTGTTTTCTCGACCATTTTCAACCATCTTAGAGAACAGCGTACTGTGCTGGGTAACATTGAAATTGTACACCCAACCAATCCAACTTGCTCTCTTAAGTTACAACGACAAAGGATGACTTCATAGTCCAAAACTTTTACCAAAAGAAGCATGTCAGCTCTCGACGCAGTAAAACTACCTGTCAAAATTTTCAAGCACCCCCTTTCCTTTTTGAATGACTCTCCTTTCTGAAAGCAATCAAACCAGCATAATTGAAACGGGATGCAGAAAACCCCTTCCCAAATAGGATGTTGAATCTCCATGGAAAAAGGTTTCTATTCCTGCATGCACTCTGGATCGTTGAGAATCACAGGATAGAAGGAGGCTGCACAAGATTGGCACCAACACTTGTTTTGCTAGGAGTATACGAAGTGGAATCTCAGACTCATCAAGCTTGCGACGCCGGGATCAAAACAAACTCGTCCTAGGCTTACATCAATGTAACGACCAGGACCAACTTTCATGTTGCAGTCAGACTATGACTGCAAAACATGCAGCAGATTTCCTCATCAGCTCTATACTCTCGGCAATAGTTGACCCAGCAGTACCAACAAAACCAAAGGAAGCACAACTGCGAACACTTTCCTCTATGTACAGAAGTGTGTCAGGTAATCTCTGATGTGGACAATCCATCTTCATCTTGCTCTCCCCATTAAGACTCCTCTGAACAGATCCAAACCGAAGGCCATGCCCAGCAACTGCAAGATTCATGGCTGTTTTCTTGACCAATCCATCTTCTTCTCTCAGAAAGTCAGCTTAAGATGGTCCGAGTCACTAGCCAGGTCCCCCAAGAAACTTCCAGTTCAATTACCTCGAGGAAGATCAGTCATTTCAAAAATATGTACAAGTTGAGATCCACTCTGCTTTAAAACTTGTAACTTTTTCTTTAAGCTTAGAAATGTGGCCTTCCAGTGGTTCTTCAACTGTCCGTCCAACAATCTGAGCTTGCACAAAGAAATGGAGCCTTTGTGGTCTCTAAAGTAAAGTTCTTTCCTGCACTTAAGGATTTCAGGAACAAAGGGAAGAAATTCACTGTTTCCAATCAAAGATTGTATCCTTTGATCGCTTCGTGCTTTGTGGATATCATTATGTAGCTCTGAACCTTTGCAAGGAGCAGTGAAAAGGCTTCCAAATGTGAAGACAGTGGCTGATTCAGCTTCAGAACCAGGTCCAAGGGCCTTGTATATATCCTGGCGTCTCATAACATATGAAATTTTCTTCTTGTTCTTTAGCTTTTCATCAGGCTGGAATGAATCTAACACTCTGTCCTCATCACCATTCTTGTACATCCAAACGGTGGTTCTGCAATCTTCATCTTAAGCATATAAACATTTATTAATGTTACCATCAATCCCGGACAGTATGGATTCACACACTTTGAGGCTATCAAACAAAGAAGATTTATCATTCAAATCATTTACACAGGTGAAATCCATATTCACATTGCACCATAGTGATGCAAAACCCCTGAAGTCTATATAGCTCAAATGGAAGAAGGTACCAGCGACGAAATATTTATGACGTCGGCCATATAGAAGCACAAGCTAAATGATGAGCGAGAATTCAATGGAAGAAATATCATACACTTATTCTCCAAAACAACCAAAGGCAAGGCATATTCAAATAAAATTAAGCAATTTGGTATCCTTTATTAATTGATGGTAAAAAGCAGAGAAACATTAAAGCTCGTTAGGCATATTCTCCAATGCCCTGGCACTCGAAAAACAGCATGAAAATGATTTCAAAAATATCATGCAAGGCTTACGTTTCTGAACAATTGAGATGAAAAAACAAGGCTATTATTCAACCATAGTTGGTTTTCCACTGGGAATTATCCTCATAAGATATAATTGCATGTCTCAGAAATCTCAATTTGGGATTCTACTGAAATCTATCATAGTTTATCAGTATTAGCTGAGCTAGACATTCCAATCCTCACACGTCCAATAAATCCAATGTCCTTTCTTCTACTACAGTTTTCTCACCAACCGAGAAAAATCATCAAATACCAGAGGAACTTAGGTTGGAATTTAGTGCATTGTGGGATCTGAGGATTATTTTTTTAAGGGTTTTGGAGAGAAGTGAATTTGGGGTTGCCTTAAAAAATAAGGGAATGAAAAGGAAAATGGAGAGGGGATGAGAGAGAGAGTGAGAATAGAAAAAGATAAAGCAGAGATTTATGAGGGGCTGTGTGTTTTTTTCTTGATCCATGATGATTTTGTTTTGTCTGTTCTTTTTCTTGCCTTTATAGCTTGTTTTTAACGTTGGAAGAGAAACTGTGGAAGGTAGGGGTAGTTGGCCCATCGGGCCGATTAGTTATTTTTTATTTATTGCTTCGGTTTTTTTATTTAATGAAAACTACAGTGAGCAACAGGATCTATTTATTTAGAAAGCATTAAAAATTCAAGAACTGCATTCCGTCACGCATGTAGATGGAGGCGCATTCTGGACTTCTATTTTGACGTTGCATTGAGTTTGCTGTCTGTCATCTTCAAGCAGCAGTGAAAAAATTAAGGTGCAGCGAACATAATAAAAATGGGCAGAGTGTGTTAAAGATTCAAATAACTTTAGACAAGATGCTACAGCCTACAAAAAAACTAGCTTGAACAAGTTGATCCTAATACTTATTACAATACTCCCACGAACGAATTTATACTGGAACCCAGACCAGCCTCCACATTACTAGTCTGGTATAGACAGTAAGCTGTGAAGTTCATCAGCACTTGGATAACCTACATTTTCAATCTCAGCAAAGCTACCTTTAAACTGCGTGGATCGGGCTGCTGCTTCTGTTGATGCCTGAACTGTTAGACGTTGGATTAGCATGGAAAGCAGATTGTCTGGATGACCCTTCAAGTAATTTTAGGGAAAGAGAAGAGGAGCCATCATCGCCAATAGATTCTCCTAAACTCAGCTTTGACATGCCAACCATCTCATCAACATTGATTGGACTTTTTGAATGCACTGCTGTTGGCTTCAGAACCTCGTGTGTCTCTGTCTTCGAGGGTTCCGCAATGCATCCCGACCAAAATGGAAAAGAACATGGGAAGAACGGTGAGAAATAAGCTGGGTATACTATTGGATAAGCAGGCTGTGAGCTATCTGGCTTTGGAGGGAGGGGTTCTCCCTCGTTGGAGTTGGTAGAATCCATTGACTCGCATTCTTCATCCAATGGAGGAGGAGCAGGCAGTGGATTATCAGTTTGTGTATCAACCTTTGGATGGTTGGTAGACAACAAGTCCTGTGATACCATTGGAGTGTCTAGTTGCTGCAAATACATTATGGAAAAGGAAAAGCATACATCAGACAACTTTGAGAGGAAGAATGAATGCATCATAAAAATGATCACATGGAAGTAGGAGACACGTGGAGATTAATTGTGATTAAGTGAAAAGAAATAATTTGAATGTGGCATGGAGTGTGGAACTGCACTAAAATGTGATTCATTACTCGGATATACAATAAAGAAAACATGGTGCTCACTTCATCAGCAACTATATCAAACAGGCTGGAGCGTCTCTTCCTCCTTGACACATTGCTTTGCCTGATGAAATATTTCTGCGCATGACTAGCCACCTGAGTAGGAGACCTCGATATAACATAATTACGAGCAATTCCTCGCCAGTCACCTTTACCAAGCTTCTGCAGACCAAGTAGAAACATCCTATGTTCCTCTTCAGTCCATGGAACACCTGCACTGCTTATTATTAGTCATTCCGGATTAAAAAGTGCATAAGCCAATACAAGAAACATATAAATCTGACACCATACTTCCCTCAGAAACCTGCACGAGTATTTGGCACAACAAACATCATTTATAGTTTGAAAAGCACTGTTAATCAAAGCATTTACTGTATGGAAGTATTCATCCGTACTACCAGTGTATGGGGTTATGGGACTCCCATACTACCAGGGGAAGTTGAGGGTTTATTTTTATTTGAGCATTATGAATGGCAGGGCTTTATTTTCTAAAGATTAATGTTTTTTTTTCTTAAAAGAGGCAGACATTCTTACAAGAAACAAAACAATCAGTCAATTATTGCGACTTTAAATAACTAATCACTCCATGCGAGCCTAGCTAAAAACAAAATAGCAAAAACTTTAGAAGTTCTCATACTTCTATGTTCTTTTACAGGAAGGCCTCGAAGGATTATAGTAATCTCAGTGTAATATCCCACTCCAGTAAGGTTTCTTCCACATATATGGGGCATGGGACACAGAACAAAAAACACTAAAATGTGCCCAAGAAAAATAGTTGCTTATTTAAGCGAAGCCCATCGCTTTCTGAAAAACATAGTAAAAAAGAAGCATCATATTCCAAGCATTATTTTCTTTCCTTGTCCTCGGCTATCCCAGCAACCAGACAAATGACTACAGACAATAATAACAAGCATAACACTAAACTAAAAAGATTCAACATCTCAACCTCTAATTTGTTTCCAGTAAACAAAACAAAAATCCTAAAATCTCTTAAATAGGATAAGACTTTATTTCTCGGAAACTTCAATGAACTAAATTCTCTTTTTATACATAAATCATGTGTCTATATAAACTAATTAAAAAAAAAAACCTTGCTGCACATGTTTATCTCAACAAAATAAATAAAGAAAGGATGGTGTTTTTTTTTTCATCTCATTTTGTACAGATCACTTGCTAGTGCTAGGAGGTCCTCTAATTCTTCACTAAGTAGTAAGTACCAGTTAAAAACCAACAGTAACTATGAAACGAAATTCAAATGTAAGCGTAAAAGAACACAATTTTAAACATTTATAATTAGAAAAACAATCTCATAAATCATAACAAGGTTCTAAACTAATGATCACAAAATCAAATCATGAAAAAAAAGAACAATTAATTAGCCAAACAACTACTTCAATATATTAAAATATAACCTTTCTTTCTCTCACGACTTGAAGAAGACCCAGGAACGAAATCCTCAGAAGCATAACCGTCGGCGGCGGCGGCGGCGCCGTGATCAGGAGTATCACCGGGGGATCCGGGATTGTTGGACCCGGAAGCAAGGGGTCCACCCATATTAGAAGAACCTGTATAAAGACTTAAATTCCCCATACTGGCACTTTTCCTGATCGAGCCGTCAGTCAATCGGACCCCAAACAACTTGACTACTCTGTTGGGACAGGTCCGGGAGTTGTGCCCGTTGTGACTGCAATGCGAGCACCGCCTCGTCATCTATGAATCTGGTTCAGGTTATGAGAAATTGATTTTATCCGGATCTAATAGGATTGGAATAGCATGGCCCGAATAGAAAAGAGTTTTTTTTTTTTTTCTTTCTAGATTGTAGAGAGAGAGCGGGGGTAAAAGAGAGGGAGAGAGACAATATCCTTAATATCCATAGTTTAGGTCTCACTATTATTAGATATAGGAGCCCAAAGTTATTCCCTGCTTCGCAGCATGTTTTTGATTTTATGTTATTGGCCGTTGATCTGGTCAATAACTGGGACTTATTAGTTTACTTTGACCATGGTCTTTTCAGTGTAGTAGCTGTTTCTTTCTTTCTTGTAACTTGCAAGGGAGGATTTGTGAGTGGTGGTCAAAGAAAACTTTGCTAAAGTTGAATAGAGATATTTAGTATAATTATAAATGAGATTTTTAAAAATATTTTTTTTATTATTTTTTTGGATTTTTAGCAATTTTTATTTTTCATTTGTGTTATTATATTAAATGAGGATAATTTTAATTTTATAAAATATAATTAACAAATATATCTTACGTGTTTTATTAAATGAAGATCTCGAGTCATTGTACAAGTTAACCATATATTCCAGCAGGTTCTCGATCAAAGAAAAGGGATGTAAACTACAAACGGCAAGAAAAAAAAGAAGCAAATTCCGAATTTAATTGCGTGTTATTAAGTAGTAATCAATGATAGTGATGTATATGATCACAGTTAATGACACACGTGAATAATTAAAATATATTTTATTTTTTTTCCTCTAGAGGATTTGTTGGTGAAAATTCTTAAGATTTTTTTTAATTATTAATATAAATATTCAACTAACTTATAAAAACTTTGATTAATTTTATATATTCTAAAATTAATAATTATTTAAGTTTATAATAATTTAAAATTTATAAAACTTAAATTAATAATTTTAAAAAAATAAATTTATAATCTAACTAATTGAATTGAATTGCATATCTCGAGATTATATATAAATTAAGATAATTTATTTTTATCTTGTACACTGCAGGTGTTAAGAAATTTTGTTTTCGATGGCATGGGTTAAAATAATGCTTGTTGAATTTATTTTGACGTTATGGTTTTATTTTTCTAAATTTGTTATTTTATTAGAAGAAAAAACAAAAGAAATCAGTTTAAAAGGAAGAAAAATAAGAGCGACGAAAATGACAAGAGGTTCTAATGTGGTGGAATACGTTATATCTATATTATATTTATCAATTTAAAATAATTTTATATTGATTTGATAATCAACAAATCAACCACAAAAAACCATCAGTGAGGGGCACTGACTTGATTGTTAATAGTGTAATTAATGAACACGTTAATCCATATTTAAAATATGGAACTATAAATATAACTTTTCATTCGATATATCCAATGTAGGCTAGCTAATGTGAACGATGACGATCCTATTCCGTGATTTGCGCTGATCAAAATTACCTTCCATGTTTGAATGAAAACTGAAAACTACGTTTAATTTATTTATAAAAAAATATTCAAAAAAATAAAAGAGTGCTCCTAGAATGCATGTGGTAGTATTTATTATTTTCGTAATATTATTTTTTAAAATTATTTTTTATTTAGAAATATATTAAAATAGTATTTATTTTTAAAATTTTATTTTTGCTATTAATAAGTTAAAAAATTTAAAAATAATAATTAAAAAAAAAAACAGATGGCACACGTAGGCAATACACACCCTATATCCAGGAGTAAACCTTGAATCAGAGCTAATGTATTAAAATCTACATATTATGTCTTCATAAAATATATTCAAAAAACAAATTCAAAAAAGACATCAGCTCTCATTTTTCTTCTCACTAGCTGACTTTTTCGTAGAGTTCTTTTTAATATTTTTTATGAATTTCAAAGAAGGAAGACCGTGTTCATCGCTTTCCTTTTCCAGTTTTCCCTCTAGTAATTTCGGTCAACATATATATATATACATGGGAGCTTCCAAAGAATTATCGGTGCCTAATAAACTACAAACCTGTTTGGCAACTCGGCCGTTTTCGTTGAAAAAATAAATTTTATTTATTTATTTATTAAAATTATTTTGATGTATTAAAAATAACTATATGCTTCCACTATTGTTGTGACATCAAAAAGGCAAAAGGCTAGTCTCAAAATTATGTCAAGGTAGACGTGAAAGAACACGTAATGGACCAGTGTATTTGACATCCGCGCAGTGCCTTTTTGGTATAAAGCTTTGAATATTATTCAAAATCCCAGGCGTAAATGGTTAAATAAAAGTGATTAAGTAAATAAAAAGAAATCCCGAATTATAGTTATACTTTTAAAAGGGATAATTGAGGTTTTGAACACATTATCTTATATGATTTTCATAGTTGAATATCTAATCTTTTTGTTTGTTCAATTTTTAAATTCCGTACAACAAAGTGTGTGATTAAATAAATGTGTTAGTCAAATATTAATATGCTTATGCTCATTAAGTAATGATATATATACACACACACCGACATCTAAGATAATATTTAAAATTAATGTCATTAATGAGATGCCATGTTAGTAAATAAATAAAATAAGAAACACAAATTTCCTTAAACAAACAAAACCTAATTATTATTATTATTATATCAAATCCATACCAGAAGGGCTAAAAAGTCTCGAGAAATTGTGAGCAAATAAAAATAAAAGGGGCTGGTGTTATTTTAGAAGATAACAAAGTGACACGAATCAAACCCGACCAACCTCCACGCTATGTCTATTTTGAAGAAAGGGAATACCACCTTGCATTTGTCTGTTTACTTCAATTTCACACGGGCTTTGCTCTTCTCTGTCCTTATTTCTGGTCTGCCTCTCCTTTTCTCTTTGACCCTCCCTCGCTGTATACTTTTTCAACAAATAAAAACAATAAAAACTAGAATACATGAGGTTGAGTATAAAAAATTGTTTTGGATAAAAAAAACTAATTAAAATTATTATTAATCTTGATTCAACTTGTTAACTTTAAATTCTCTCAATTTGACTTTTTATCCGGGCTTAATTTAAAATTAACCTTATAAAAATTACAATAATATAACTTAGTTGACTCGATAAATTTAAAAATAACTTAAACAACTAATAAAATATATAATTTAACTCAAAAATATATCAATATAATATTTTTTAATATTAAAATAATAATATATTAAATCGATATGAATTTCACAGTTTAACTTATCAAACATATGACCTTAATTATAGACTTTACCAGGCTTAACAATTTTATTGAGCGCAAACTAAATTATTTTTATTTAAATATTAAAATAATAATATATTGAATTGACGTAGATTTTATAACTTAACTTGTAAAATTTACCATCTAAATCATGAACTAAACTAGATTTAAAAATCTGTTTTTCAAATGAATTTTAATTTAATTATAAGATAATAAAAATAAACAAAAATCAAGGGTCGATTAAATATTATGATTTATTTGAGACGAAGATAGTTTCGTGGAGAAAAATTTAAATAAATTATAAAGATTCATTTAAAATTAATAAAATAAAAAAAATGATACTGAAGGAAAATACATGAAAGGGATATATTTTTTTTTCAAGAAAAGGGAAAGAGTTGGATATTTTTTAAAAACAATTTAGAAGAGGAATCACCATAGTTTTCCCATGACACGTGTACGGAGAAGGATCGATCGTAAGATCCTAAAGTGATCTCATATAAATCCCACGTGGACCTGGTAATCAAAGTGGGTTTGGGTACGGCATCTTCTAGCGTGGAATCGCATGTACAATATCTAAGATGAGGAAGATATTAATGTAGAGTATTGTAATGCCTTTCCATCACCTCCCTCCCTTATCCGCGGCCGCCGGCTTCTTTTGAGCGGTGGGTCTCCACCCAAATTAAAACCAAAGGATATCCGCGGTGTGTTTTTCATGTATTTTTTATTGCAACTACTGAAAAAATCCGGATTAGATTTTCTTTCTTTTTTCGAAAGACGGCAGAGCAAGAATGGCGCGACCAGACATAAAACATTTCCTTAATCACAAACCAAGACCAAAACCAAAGACTCTTGCTTCGGTTTTGTGGGATCTAATCTCCATCGTGGACTTCCTGTGCTGCTAGAACTTTCCAAATGAATAGAATTCCTACCAGCAAAACAACTGCTGCGTGATGGGAGTTAATTGCAGCACACACAGATGACAGAATACCTGTCCCTATCAAAAGAAAAGATGCGGTTGTACTTGTCTACAAGCAAGCTTAGGGTTTTGTTGGACTGCATTTAATTCCCTGGAACTAACTATTCTGGTATTGTTTAGCTCTGACGCTGTTGTTGTAATTTCCTGCCAGACGCAAACACATGTAAAATACCCTTTTCTGGTACAGAAGCCCCACTTGGAACAGAACATCCCCCCAGGTGTATCTGATTCTTCAAGTTTCACTGAGCATAGGCGCTTAACATTGTTCCACTTAAATCCCAAAACAAATTCAGAAGATTCTTCTAATATAATTTTGTTAAGCTAATTTATAAACTCAAAAATTAAAAATAAAAACATTTTAAGACCTGAAAGTAAACTAGAATAAAAAAAATTTCTAAAATTTCAAATATATTTTTTAGATATTTTTAAGTTAAAGCAAGTATATCTAACTCAAACTCTTTCTATCATTCAAAATTATTTGATACAAAAATTAATTATTTTAGAAATTAAAATTGTCAATAATAAATTTTTCTTTTTTTTTATGAAAATCCAACGAGTCTCTCTCTTTTCTTATAAAAACTAATTGAAAATAAAAAATTAAAATTTAGTATCAAAATTAAATTTTAAAAAATTAAAATTACAATTAATATAAAAGCAAAAAAAGCTGAGGGACAAAAAGAAACATTTAATATAAATTTCAAAGTAACCATTTATTTTATCTGTTTTTTTATTCTAGCCCTCTATCTTTTAATTCAATTACCCCTCCTAAAAATATATGCATTTGAGTGCTAATTTGGATTTAAAAAAGTTAAATTATGCAAAATAAAAATTTATTGATAAAATTAAAAATTTTAAAAAAATTATGGTTCTAATATGTGATATGATAAACAATAATTTCCTATAGTAAAAGAAAAGGCTCTTTTAGTATATGTTAAAAAGGATTATTTTACAAATAAAAATAAACTTAATATGCATATTGATACAAACTCTCTTGTTCATATCCATCCATATCAAAATGAATATATGAGGTGTTTCATATCATTTTTGTTTGTTTAGATATTTTTTTAAAGTGTTTTTAACTTGAAAAATCATTAAATTTAAATTTCTTTTGGTGTTTTTCAAGCTAATGTAAAAAATGAATTATTTTAAAAAATATACAGCACAACAATCTTAAACACTTTAGTAAAAGAGTTGAGGGAACTTAATTTATTAGCTTATCCTCTTGTCAATAGTGGTTTTTAAAACATGTTTATTTTTTTATTTTAAAAAAACTGATAAAATTTGAATTTTTTTATTTATTCGAATTTTTTTATTTTTTGTACGTCGGATCCTGAACCTCTATATTTAACCGTAGAGTTCCATCAGAAACCAACCGTATACGAAAAGTTATTTTAAATTTTCATTAGACATTAAAAAAAAAAAAAACCGATTCTTGGAGGTTTAGCCCAAAAGTGTTTTTCTGTTTCGTGAGATATAAATCAAATAAGAGACCATTTTGAAGAAGTTATTTACAAATATTTCTTTTTCAATAATAAAGGTATTCTTGGGTCACTTTTTTTAAAAAATTAAGATTAGCTTTTTCTCAAATAGTTTTAAGATTAATTATCACATTGGTTTAATATATTAAATCTTTTAATAAATTATCATGAATATTGATCTCGAAATTTAAACCTATAAAATTTAATAGAGTATGTTGCATTGATATAAAAAAAAATGACAAGAATAATTTTGAAAGTATTAATTCTTTTGCAGAATTCAATATAAAAAGAACAAAACGAGTTATGCAAAATGGCAACGACAAGCCTCGTTGTATATTGGATGTACAAGCACTTGCGGGAAACCATTATACAAAAAAAATAGTGTTTTTTAATTTAATTTTTTTTAATTTCATTATTCATTAATATGATTTTCATAAAGGAACAGAGACAAGGTTCACTCCTAACCTTGCCTCGTCAGAAACTCTTTTATTTTATTAATAAGATTTACCCAATCTGGTCCCTGTAATTTTTTTATTGAAACATCCTTTTAGTCCCTCTACTCTTTATTTTATCACTTAATGATTCTTCAGCCATTAATTAATAAATCCTTTATAAATCTTTTTTATTAATGGTTGGCTCCTCTGCCCTCTCTCCCCTGTTTCGCCATAAATTTCTTTTATAAATCCGAGCATAGTCATGATTTATGAATCGCAAGAATACCTAAAACTCTCAGACTACAGGGGCACAAATATTGCATATCTCAGAAAAGGAAAAGAGAGAGAGTATATATCACTTTTTAGAATGCACTTTTTCCCGGGTACAAAAAGCTTTATGAAATATTGATAGTTTTCAAGGAAGGAAAGGAAGGGAGTGCCTCAAATTAAAGGAATATTAAATTATGTTGCCAGTATACAGTAAGAAGAGGGTGTATGGAAGAGTTGCAGTTGTTTTTATTTAAATATTTTTAGTTTAAAAATGTATAAAAATAATATTTTTTTTATTTTATAAAATTTATTTTTGATATTAACATATCTAAACAATTTAAAAATATAAAAAAATTAATTTAAAGTGAAAAAAATAAAAAAATTTAAAACTAACATAATTTTTAAATAGTTAAGAGAAAATGACACATTTTTGAAAAGTTCTAGAAAAATTATATAGATTTTACATAATTGTTATTCTGAATCGTGGTTGTTAAAGAATCACTATCTACAAAAATAATTTAAATAAAAAATTAATATTCTAAATCGTGATTTCATACAAAAAAACCCATGATTCTAAATCATGGTTATGATGTATATATAAGCACAACTTTTTTCCATGCCGCCGCTCCTAAGAGAAAAAAACTCTAGTACCCGAAAAAACTAATGAGAAAACAACCTCTAGATGACCCAAAACATTGTCTAATTCTTCATTGAAACACCAAAATCACCCCCCTTGTCTCCTAAAATGATGAATGAATTCATGAAAGAGTTGGGAGTATGGTAAAATGGAAGTCAGTGATGATTGAGTGATGACCTGGGGTATTGGGTTCTGCAAGGTCGAAGTAACAGTCCAACACCCTTCAGGGCCTTTACTCTTGAGAAGTTTAGCTAATGCTTGAAGCCTAAACTGTACAATCTCGTTGTTGTGAAACTGCTTTTCATCAACCATTGTGTAAGAAAGGCATACTTTTAGCAGAATCCATTATAGCGAGTCAGAGAGCCTTTACCACATCAAATAAAAATAACTAAACAATTTTTGAATTTTAACCATCTAATTTAATAGTTTTGCAAAGACCACACAGAATTCAATCATGGTATGAGAGCGATAGATAAGAAAAAGGTGAAATTGCTTACTTTTATTTCTGGCAGATTCAGTGAAATCTTTGCAAAAATCACACTGCATTCTGCAAAAGGTAAAGAAAAAAAGAAGCAAATCTTCCCTTCTTGAAAGACTCTTGCTGGTAAAAGCCACCTGTAAAATTGAGTGTTTTTCAAAATCTAAGAGCAACTGTCAGAGATATCTCCCTAGACATTTTGAGTACATGAAGCAGAAACTGAATTACTTCTCAAGATACAAAAATGTGGCCAACAACCAAAAATCATAATTGATCAACACAACCGAAAGAAGCAAAGAAGATGGCATGAATCTCATACTCCATGTCCAAAAACTATGAATCAGTATACTGTAGGCTTATATACCTCATCAAAACCAGGAAATCTTAGCGGTGCAGCCCCTCTAAATAAAAAAAATAAATTCGTGGCTTCATTTCACTGCTACTTCTTGCACTTCCTGCTTATCCCATATCTTGAGATGCCACCATATAAGGTTGGGGGCACCTGTACGTTACAAAAAGAAAGAACAACAATGTTCATCTTCTGGAAAATCTACTTTTTCTAACTCTCCTTGCAGTTGCTGTATAAGAACCAATTCCAACAACTCTCTCTGGAACATGCTCGTCTTCCTCGTCACTGGTTTCATCAGTTCTCCATCTCAGCCCATCATTCACCTCCCTTTTATCAACAATGAACTCTTCTCTACCACTGAAATATAAGGGAAACATAAACACAACAGAATGAGAACAGAGCACTGCACTGCAATTAAATAAAGCTTTTTAAGGATGAGAATGGGTATTTTTTACTAGAATAATTTCACAAGGAAGCATTAGAAGAAGGTAAGAAGAGGCAAAGGGAAAAGGTATTGTTTACCTCCAAGCTATGTCCATCGGATCATCTTTAGAGCTCTTAGTTCTAGGTCCACCATTTCTATCATTAGGTAAACCATTATTGCTGCCAAACAACGCCACTGGATTAGCTGTAATCCTATGGGAATATGGAGGACTGGTATTTCTTAATTGCTTAACGAACCCATTTTGTTCCCTCTCTGGTGACATTTTGTCGAACAAATTGTGAAGCAGGTTACTGTTTGGAAGCATTTCTAATGAAGTTCTGCTGGTCTCTTTTAATGGTGGGGTATTCATGTGACTACCATGATGCATCATAGGAGTTGAGATGCCATCAACTTTGAAATTTTTGTTGACACTAACTCGGCGGTTCTGAGTTCTTTCTGGACTGCTAGATAACCTTTGATGGAGAACTGATGACGAGCCATAGTTACCCAGTTCCATGTGAGGATTCTTGATAGATGCACCAAATCTTGGTGGAGTTTCAAGAGCTGATGGTTTGAGCATAATGTTACGATTTGTCAGTGAAACAAGAGAAGAATTCGCAGGCAATGAAACCAATAAACTGCTTGACTTCGGCTCTTGTACCATGGGAAGATCAGCCCTTTCTTGAATTTCAACTTCTTCACTAGACATCCTATGGACCTCAGGTGGCAATTTTCCAGTCTTAACTTGTTCCTGTTGAACTTTTGGCAGCAAATGAATGGATTGGACCTGTTTAATGAATGTATCGTTTGGTCAGTAACTTTAAAGGGTGTTTGAGATTGTAGTATCAGTTACTTTTTAAATTACTTTTTTATTTTATTTTTTTTAAATTCATTTTTGATATCAGTACATCAAAACAATTCAAAAACACTAAAAAAAAATTATTTTGAAGCAAAAAAAAATAATTCAAATTTTGACGAAACTCCCTCCCAAACACCACCTTAATATGATTTCTTCCCGAACAAGAAAGTTATATTACAATTTGCATTAAGAGACAATGATTTCACTCTAAGAAACCTAGTATCAGTTAGGCACTCCTAGCTGGTCCAACACTGCCGCACCTAAAACTTAGCCCTTAAGAGTTCCCATCGAGTTGCTTTAATTTTGTGCTTTTGGAAAAATTAATTGACCCCTATTCTGGTTTTGAAGATTAGATTAAAAAAAATAAGACTTGAAATCAATAACAACCTCATATTTAACACTCCTTTCAACAGAATGAACTTGAACCGGTCAAAAAGCATACTTCTTTTTGGCAAAAATGCAGGATGCACACATAATTTCTACATGATTTTAACCACTTACAACAAGTTCTTCTCTGCGATGACTAGCTGATCTTATTCTGGATAAAGCTTCTCCACTGATAGAATTTTGTAAAATGAACTCCTGCTCCATGCTTTCAAGTTTAGAGTGAACATGGTATGCCTCCGCATATCTGTATCGCTGGAACAGAGAAATATATATGTAATAGCAGGTTGTCAAGTAGCCTAGACGTATAAGAAATTGGATAAATAGAAGTGGAACTTTATAGCAAAATCATTCACAAAATTACAAGTTACAGCATCAATTTATTTGATATAGCATTCCCTATGGAGGATTGCTCTAGCAGCACTAACCACTAGCATTCCAGGTTTTAAAATCTAGATCTTAAAACAAACATTAGATGAGATATAATTGTCTTCCATCAGTATTCATTTAATTTTCAACCATACTCCTGCTTTCATTTCAGTACCGAGGTCAAGAAATGCTAACAGTTGGTGATAGATAGTAGGGGCATTTTGCAAATAATTTTATTCATATAAAGCCATCATTTTCAAAAATAAAAGGATATTGAGATGAATTTGTCAAATCATTTGCAGTGAGTGACTTTGCTTGGTTGATGAGCTGTAGGAGGAACTTTGCTTTCAATTTATAACCAAAATCTCACCGTGAGAACATTTTTATTAAACATGAACACATGAAAAGGAAAATGATAACTTTTGAATTGTACCTGTTATGGAGTTTGGTTAGCCAGTGCCAATACTAGGACTATATATCACAGATGATTGCAATATAACAACTCAGTAACATACAGTTAAATGTCTCATCAACAGTTCGACCAAATAAAAATATCATTGATCCTAGAACAGTCTCTGACCTAAAAATCCATTATTGTTAAGCAGAAGTAAAAGCAAAGCTAAGGGAATATTGAAAATTAACCAAGTTGGTCACAAAACTAAACATATCAAACATTCAGCTCATCAATTTCTTTTCTTTTCCCTTTTTAAGTGACAAATTCATCAACAAAAGAGCCAATCTTGTTTCAAACCAAAGTTGATTAAGATCAGTGAAGAAATTACCTGAAGATAAAATACAACAAGAAGGCTTCCAATAGTAGTTGAAGGGTCATGGAAAGCATAATCCAAGAGACACTTATGAAGATATTTCTCTTCATCCAAATTCCACGGCAACCCTATCATTCGATCTACCAGATTATTCTTGATACAGAGACAACAAATTTCTGTCACCAATATCTCCACCCAGTTTTCCCAGGTCCTGCATTCACCTTTAAGATCATCGGAAGCATCTCGAGGTGGTCCAGCCTTGAACTTATTTTCCCTGACTTTGGTGCAGAGCATTCTCTGATGCATAAACGCTTCAGTCAGCAGTCCACACTCCACCCTAACCTGAATTGCAGTAACAGCATCACTAAGTGAAACCATATGAGATCCATCATGCCCAGACCATCGTAAGACCATCAATGCTGTTTCAGGATTCTCCCTTTCCAATAGCACTTGAGCAATCTTAGGATGAGTTGATGGGCCTGAAATCTCAGGAAGAAGGTTGCAAGCTTCCTGAGGAAAATAAATCAATGAATAGCTGTCAGCATCTAAAAAGGAACTTGTAGAGCACACATTTCATTTCATGAGAGGATTAGAAAAAGTGCTGCAGTCAGTCCCAAAATGTAGCTACAATGCACAAGAACAACAGTACAGAATATCTGCCACCACAAGTTACTGAATATGAAGAGTTTTATGCATTTTAAGCAATAGCATAAAGACTGCACTGATGGATCTCAATAGGATACTTTCAAACACAGTATATTTTTCTTGTAACAGAGTTTTACCTGTTACCAATGAAATCTCCGAATCTTTTACTTTAGAAGAATGCAGAATAAAAACTTTGAATAATGTAGGAATTAAATAGAGCCTCATTCAGATACTTGTAGCTTCAACAAGCTATATTATTAACAAAACATTAAATGAAAAATATATATACTTGAGAACTTAAATTAAAAGATTTCACTTGTATGTTGTATTTCTGCATCCTTAAACTGCCATAATTCATATTCAAATAACAAGAACTCCTAACAAGAATTGTAGCCTGATGCAGTTTTTTAATGCTATATCCATTGTCTTGATCAGAAATAAAACAGATGATTAGATTAATTCAATAATTCAGTATCAGAATAAGTAGACATTCAATTACTTGCAGAGCTTCTTCATTGTTATCGTCCAGAAGATAGAAGGTAAGTGATTCCAATAATGAATGCCTGGTTATACCAAATGTAGCTGAAAAGTCATCTACAATGTGTCGCCAACTTTCATCTGGCATCGTCCAATGTCGATCAAAAAGATAATAAAGAAACTGTTTTTTACGTTAAGAAAACAAAGGATGACATTACATTCAGCAAGAAGAGAATATATAATTATCAGAAACATTTTTAAGAAGGATCAAAGAGATAAAGGATACAATCGCTTGCTTTGCAAGCACCAAATCTGAACTTCCATGTAAAAAGAGTACATCAACAGCAGCTCGCAGATTTTCAAATGGATAGCACACTTCCAAACCCTCTAGCTTAGACTTGCAAAACAACCCTCCATCCTTCTGCAATTGTGCAAGTTCTGACTTTTCTCCCATCTCCTGCATATGATTCTGCTCTATTTTGAGATTGGCCAGAGCATCTTCAATGAACAGAGAACCAGCTAGCATGCTGGACTCGGCAGATTGATTTGCCACATCAGGCCATGAACGCTTAATGGCTGCTGATTTCCTTTGATGGACAACAGAACGCCATGATGATAAATTGGCATAACGAGACCTCACATTCTCCAGAAAGTGATGTCTTGCACACCATGCTATAATCTCCATATGCTGAAAATCAAGAATCAACAGATAAAATGGGTTATGAATCGCATGCAGTAATAGAAGACATTAAACGGCATGTTATGGTTTCTATAACACTTGTGGAAGAAGAAAAAAGCTGTTCTCAGTTCAATAGAAATCATCAAGTCAGTATTATTATTACAACAATGATGATTATGATAAAAATACAGGCAATAAGAATTCTGAATGTGCAGGACATTTCTGAACTCCAAGCTCCAGTTTCTTGCAGGGTGGGCTTTTCAAAATATCAACTAACAGATCATGGGATTCTAAAAATAATGGAAGAGAATATCACAAAATATTCACAAGAGGAAATGAAAGGATGGAACTAGGTGACACCATGTACAATGGAAAAACAACATATAGGAAAGCAAGAACTACAGAAAAAGTTCTAAGTTTGGAACCCATAAACACTTGAAGGTAGCATTCTGTTAGGCAACCAAACCTGTTTCGCCTTTGAAATGTTCTCTTGAAGGAGCTGTAAGTCATGAAGTCGTGCTGAAAGACTATCCTTAAATGATGATTCCAAAACTTCAAGGACATTGGATATTCCAGCCAAATGCACAGAAAGTTTAAGAAGTAAACTCAACCTAGTTTTCATTTCTTCTGCTTCAAGATTATCTAACAAAATGTTAAGACTATTACACTTTGGTGATCACCCAAACAATATAAATGCAATTACACAAAGTAATAACAACCCTTAAAATATAAAATTTGAAAATTTTCGAGGATACATATTACTTGAAGTTCCGCTGTGATTTTTTTAAATGTCCGCTTGCACCAATCCTTGACAACTACTTCATCCAACAAGAAAGCAATGACAGGATCGCTAGACACAGCACTTTCATCCATACAAATATCTGTGACATCTGTTAAATTTATGTTAAGGATATTCAAAAGTTCAAGCATGGAGCCTTTAATCTTTTTTCCAAATTTTATTTCAGAAATGAAAATAGATTTTCTATAAAGCATGAATGCCTAGACAGTCACAGAGTAATAAAAGTATTAGGCTGTTCACATTTCAAATATCATTTTTCCAGTTCAAATGCTTCCATTTAGAAACAAAGGGAAAAAAGTGAAGAAATAATATTTTAGGGAATTGCCTTTGCAAGAATTTTAAAAATACTAGAAATGAATCAAATGCACCAATTTTTTAAAAGTGAATAAACATAGATACGGCTAAGGTAGATGCAGCAAAGGGATACAGTGACAAATCAAAGAAACCAAGTTATTTTCCAAGGCAACATCAAATAAAGAATAAAGCCGTTGGACGTCAGCAGTTAATTCATTGTCCACATCTTCTTTCTCCTGAAATCTTTCATCGCATCTTTTGGAAATAAGGCCAGCCTCTATGCACTCATAGTAAAGGCGAGGATGGAGCCTAATTCCAGTCTTTGGAATAGGTATTCTACAAATTGGGCAAAGATCACACCGTTGACTACACTCAGAGCATAAGGAAGCATGGCCACATGAGTTCAGCACATGCTGAACATAGCGCCCACAACTTCTCAAATCTCTAGTTGCCCGGCAACGCTCGACTTTCGCTTCACTGCACAACTCAATTAAATCAATACATGCCAAGTGTTCCAATGCTTCCTGTGATAAGAATCAGCACAAAAATAAAAATTCTCATTGACCAAGCAACTGATGAATATACAGCAAGAGGTGTCATATCCCTCTTCTGGAGTGCAAAAAACCAAACCATAAATGCTTAAATCCCCAAGCATGGACTGGTGACAGTTGGACAAGAAGAGAACTTTAATGCCAAACATTCTATACACCATGATTTAGATCTAAATCCAATCAGGTCAATTCATAGCATTACTTGTGTAAGCAAAATTGGTCCCCGCAAAACATCCTTTTGAAATAATAACGGGTCTTAACCTTACTAGCTTAGTCAAAACAAACAGCCCGCAGCTCATACAATTGCTATCAAATCCAGTTTCAAGGAGCATGCCCGTTAAGCAAAAAAACAACTAGAGACACAACGTATGAAGTAGCAAACCACTAACAATCCTCGTTGTACTACAAATTTCACTTCTTCCTCATAGTATTATGGATACATCTAAAATACATAAATTGATTAGCAAACGATAACATTTTATTGTTCTCTAATCCTACCGAGGAAAGTTCAGTTGTCAATGATGGTTCAAAACCTAAATTTCCGTTCACTAGTTTCTCGACCCCACACTCTACAACAAAAATGAAAATACCCTAATCCGCTGTATAATTGAAAATTAACGTGGAATGAGGTCCATTGGACTAACTATAAGCAGATAAATACATAATCACAAGCAGCTACTACTTGAATAAAAAAGCTTACTAGAATTCAATGACGCTTCAAACAACAATACCATAAAAAAAAGAGCATAGGTTAACTCTATGTTAAAGTGAGCTTGTGAAGCAATAATGATCCTAAAACCCTAAAAAATAGTAGTAGGACAATAGCTAGGAAGGGCTTCGGGGTTTTATAAAGTAATTGAGAAAGAGTTTCACGCACTTGAACAGCTCGGCTGCTGTAGTTAGGTTGACGAGGCAAAGCAGTGGATCTTCCAGTGCCTCCACCGCAGTCGGCGGAGCTGGAAGGTGAAACCCGACCGTTCATTTGGTTTCGCTCCATCTTCTCTCGGAGAAGAATTCGTGATTCAAGAGACACGAATTAGAAGGACAGAAATGTCTCGAAAAAAAAAGGGGAGATGGGGGGCGCGCGCTTCAAGAGAACGGTGCCATTGGTAGCTAGTTAAGCCTCTGAGAAAATAATTCAAATTTTTCGCAAATAATTTTTGGTGTTGGAAGGGAAGGAAGATGCGTTCGTTTTTCCACAAAAGAAAGGTCCCGGTCGAGTCCAGTGGGAAACCTGGGCCTGGTAACCACAGTAATGTTGCTTTACACCAGCCATGACACTGGGCCAATAGTCCAAATCCAGATGGGCAAGCTTGCATGTTATTCGCCCCTTGAATACGACGCCGCTCAAGTTGTTTGGACCTATCCTCCTCCCAAGATAAAACATTCTCTGGGCTCTTTGTTTCACATCTGTGGTTGAAACTAGCTATGAAGCTCCGGTTTTTTTTTTTCCTAGGAATTTGGTCTACTTGTGGATGAAGGTCTACGAGGAAGTTACATTGATCCAAAGGTTACGTGGAGGACAAATTAATGAAAAGAAAGGCCTAGATACATATCTGGGCTTGCAAAGCTAACCCTGCATGTCTCACCTGTTTATTTTTCCAAGTTGGCTGACACGGCAAATAAAATGTTACCTTTTAAAAAAAAAATTACTTAAATTACTCATTATCTTGAATCCAGAATTCAACAATTAGAAGGATGGCTGGGAAATCGAGGTTGGTAAATTTTTGCCGAAAAAGGGATTTTCAACTTATTTTCACTTACTAACACCTTTAATTTTATATACTTTAATTGATAAAAAACAAAATCAAGTTGTGAAAAAAAAAAGATTTTTTTGTCAAGATAAAAGAAAAAATATCTAAATAAAATTCCTCTTGTTAATTGAAACTCATTAAGTTTCAATTAACATTGAGAATAACTAATTTTTTCATTAAATAATGGATAGTTGTGATCTTTTTTTTTAAATGTTTTTCAGTGACTCCTTTCTCTCTGATCTTTCAAACCTAAAGATTAAAAAATAAATAAAAAAGTTTTGGATCAAAATATTCAATTGAAAAAATAAATAGGTCAATTTTTTTTGGCAAAACTAGATATGATCTCGCAAAACAAGTTATTACATATTTTAAAATTAAATTTAAACTTGACTTAGTTCGTATTACATTTTATCTAAGATCAAGACATTGTTAGTTTAATATGTTATGTATCCAATCTGTTGATTACACGTGATATCATTACTTTTGTGTAAATACATATTTATTATTAACAAAAGCTTAATTTATCTTTAAAAATCATACAATATTATATTAATAAATCTAATATTTGATTTACAAATCAAGAGTTAAGATAAAGTTCATGGGATAGAAATATTTTACAAAAAACATTATAAAGTTGTTATAGTTACAGGATTCATATTGTATCAAATCATTGTTACTAAAATGTTTATGGCAAATGCTTTCTCAAATACTGAATAATTATTAAAAACATCGAGATTGATACATGATATATTCTTCTCTTTGTAAAAAAAAAGTAGTTGTTCTTATAATTTGAGGTATAATGAATGCTTAGAATTAATATATGTGTACTTGTCATAAGATATATACACTAACCTAGCTCATATAAGAATTTTATATAAAGATTACTTATATATATATAAAAAGCTTATGTAATGATTGAGTAAGTGATATATAAAATTGAGATCATTAAGTTATCTTATATAGAGAATAGTATTTTTAATCATTTAACATGTTGCCTTAATCGAGGTAATGAAATGGTACACATTAGACATAACATAAATTATATAAAGGTATTTGAGTAATCAATAAAAGATTTATCACCTTAGGTGCATTAAAAAAAAATATTTCATTTATTCTCAAAAAATATTGTCTAAGAAATCCTTGACCAAGGTGGATTGAATTTTGAAAAAAGTTTTAAATGTTATTCAAGTGATCAATTATTATTATGTAGAGAAAAAAATGATTTAACATGGCAGACATACTTCATATTTTAATGTTAAATCAAAACATTATTGATGAGATGATATTAATTACAATAAAAAACTATTCATTTAAAAGTTAAGTCAAATCACTAGTTATTTTTGTAATATTTAGGGAATCATAACACATTGCTGGATGGTGTATTTGATCTTTAAATATAGGTTAACCAATTATTGAGTTGATAATAAATTAAATTGTTTAATTTATTTAATTGGAATTAGAATTTATATTCGAATCAATATATTAAAAACCTAATGGGTTGCACACATTAAGAATCATTTGTCACAAATCAAACTAGGATGATTTAATTAAGTATGACTTGATTAAAATATATTTTATAAATTATAGACCAAAATATAAATAATATAAAGATTATATTTCTAGACCTAGAAAAATCAAGTAGGGACTTAACTAGGTTAATTTCTATATTTTTCTAAATTAATATATGGATATTATTCAAGGAGTGAATTGATATTTTACAAATTTATAAGGTTTTTCATATCTTCTTATAAATATTAAGTTATGCCTTTTTTTTATTTTAAGTGCTTATTTATTAAACAAAAAAAAAAGCTATGTAGGTCATAAAATAAAAATCTAACACTCCAGGCATAACAATTTATATCTCTTAAATTAGGATTTAAGAAATTTTTTACTGATGATTTGTGTAAATTATCATTGAAAGTTAGATAATTAAATGACTTATGGTTTGCGATGACTAAACTTTTAAAGAATTATTTAGAGCTAAAGAATGTCAGATCTTCAGGTAATAAATGTCTAAACAATTCTAGATCTATTTAATAGGATTCTATTAACTCCAGAATATTTTTGTTTTATTATTTCCATGTATAATATTTAGAAATCCAATAAACACGTCAATAAATAAAGGCTATTAGCCCCATTAGAAACCATGGTCTACTTGCTTATTAGTGTGACCAGGGATAATATGTGTGAGTACTTACTATTAGCATGTGAATGTAATGCTTGTTATGTCAAGCTATTATGTCCTCCATTTGGGCAATGTGTTGATGCATCAATGTAAAGTTAAGAGTTACAATGAGAGAATGTGTGTAAGGAGGTTTGTGAGGAGGAACCATAAAAGGTATTAGGTCTTGCATAGAGGACTATCTTTTTTATTGGGCCATGTAACCTAAAACTTCAGGATTGTGATGTTTATACTAGAGAATGTTATTTCTTGATAGTGATTTAGCTTGATTGGAGCTAAATAATGATTCTTGTTAGGAAATCCTTGTTCCTAGTTAGAGTTAATTCCTTACACAATGTGACAAGCCAACATCCTTCATAATCATACTTAAAAATTCTACGCGACATTTTGCATATTCTTATTTCACTTCAAATCTTAGGTGAATCACAAACATTTTTTCCTATCAATTATGAATGGTTTAAGATCGCCTTATCCAGTAATAAAAATACAATGTGAAACTCATCATCCCCAACACCTTCATCGCATTACTTTCTCACCCATATAAAGATATTTGCCCTAACACTATATTAGAATATGTTGTGGTTAAAATTTAAAAAAAAAATTATGTATTTTGAATGGATTGCAAGGCTGGAATTCCTCTTACTGGTTTTTTTAAAATATATTCCTTAACTGTAGAAAACATACGAGTAAGCCTCACCTTAATGATTAGGTAAGGTTTGTATCATTTGATTGATTTATACAACATTTACAAAGATGGCGATGAGATGTAATATATTATGGTTAACATTGCACTCAATTTATATTGTGATGGACTTTAATAAGTTGTGGAGGTTGAGTATCTTAAAGTAGCATTGCCAAAAAATAAGATTGTTTATCGGTGGTATTTTAGGGATACTGGTTCTTCAATGAGTAGGGGTAATGTTAGTCCTCCTCACACCTATATGAATATTATAGATTCACCCTCAAGTTAGATGAGTTGGGATGATGCGCTAGACTCGTCCACGAGTGCTTTAAGTCTTTCACGAGATGAGGTGATTATGAAATATAATTACATGTTATTATATGTTTTGACGATTGTGAGTAAATATATAATTAGTTTGATTTTAATGAAGTGTTATATTAATCATTGGTCTAATTTTATTGCTTATAATTTAAGATATTATGTTATGTTTCTTTGAATTATGTCTTGATGTTGTAAAACTAATTATTTAAATTGTGTGAATTGTGTTTTTTTTTAAACAGGGCGTTAATGATAAAAGAAATTGTCCCGGGATGAATCTTTTAATTGAGTCGTAGATAATATGTATGACTCTCAAGTCATAAATAAAAAAACAATGATTAACAAATTGCAAATATTATTTTTGTCTCTCATATATATTTTTTTTCAACTTCGTAAAAAATGTTAAGTCCCTCATATTTTATTGCTTTTACTATTTATTTATTGAAAAAAAAGGAATAATTTGCCCTAAAAAAACTCAAAAGTATTATTCAACAAAAGGGATTCAAAAAAAAAAATAAGGAGTGTCTGCTACTCACTAATATAATAAATATAAAAGTAGACCATGTTAATGCTAAAAGGAAGTTGTTGATTATTTTGAGGCCATAAAAAACATACTAAGTAGAAAGCGACAAAATAAGGTATTTTTTTAATTATTCACAGTGATCCTCTTATATGCATGCAGAGGAGAAGGGGTGTGCAAGGCTAGGGTGGGTTGTAGCCCAGATATAAAAATAAATCATAAACTCTAATTTACATAAAAATATAGTAATTAAATGCAGCAATTAATAAGTTCTGAGAAAAGTTTGTTTTAGTGCTCTAACAGATCTAAATTAAATTTTTCTAAATGTATTCTCATTTAAAAAAAACCCTAATTTGGCATTGGCATTCCCATATAATATTATTTAGGATTGCAAAATGATAATTAGCAAAACAACCGAAACACATAACTTAGTAAAAACCTAGTTAGAATATTGAATTTTTTTATTAAGTTTTTATATAAATAATCTATCTTTTATCCAACAAATTGATAAGAATATCTTCATGAAAAAATAATTAAATTTTATTCTTTCATTTATCTTTAATATTTTTTTAAAAAAATATAAATTTATTTTGGATTTTAAATACACTGAACTAAATGATTTTAGCCAATATAATTTAATCTTGGTTCAGTTAAAATTTAAAAAAATAATTATTTTTCTCTAACATCCATTAACTAAATCTTATTAATATATCTATTAAAATTTAATTATTTTATATGATAATTCATGAGCTTTTACAATAAATTCTCTTACAAAATAGGAAAGATAAATATTTCTTGGAAAGATAAAATTATTATTAGCAAATAACATAAATAAGATACTAGTGTAGTCCTAATTAAGAAAATTAAATATTTTTCAATAAGTTTAGATGTGAATATTTTATCTTTAATTAGATAAAAAGAAAATATTGTATTCTTGAAAAAGACAGAGAACTCCTACAACTTGAAAATTGATTTAATCATATCTTATTTTTTATCAACTAATAAAGTATTATTTTGAATTTAATAGATGTCGGATTTGATTTTTTCCTTACATATATATAACGTATTTGTACATAATATGAGATATAACACATATAAATGCTTTGTATAAAAAGACTACAGGTCATTTATGTTAATAACAAAAACTATTAATATTATTATTATAATATATGTTACTCAATAATAGATTTTTAGTTAAAATTTTTAAATTTTAGATTTAATAATAGAACAATGAAATTCTTTGTACTTAACTCTACTTTGAAAACTAAGGACAACTGTAAATAATTTAAAGTTAATGTTATTTACAAGCTTGTTTAAAAAATTTATCATGAAGATTTCATTGAATAGAAGATGTGTTATTTGAGATCTCGAATACAACATTATTAGATTGATGTGATTTATCATAAGAATTTTTAAAATATATCTACCATTTCTAAATTATATCGATGATTAGTTAAAATAATTAAATTACAGCATTATCATTTAATTGACAAGTTGATTCATCTTATTTTAACTTTATTTATTTTCATTACCTCCATAAAGCGAGTATTTTTAGTAATAAAATATATTAAAAATATGTTTCATAATAAAATAAAAAATAAGTTTTTAACATATTTTATGATAGTTTACATTGAAAGAAAGTTTGCTAAAAATATTAATTTGATTTTGATTATAAAAGAATTTTATTTACATTATAAAAGGTGCAATTTTAATAGTATAATTTATCTTTTAATTTTATATGCTTTAAATTAAAATTAAAATTTTATTATTAACTTAAAAAAATTATATATATATATACACACACTTAATAACCCTAGAATAGAAAAAATTTCTTACTCCGCCCTTTTATGCAACCACGCAAGTACATCTTCATATGCCCCGAGTCATCATTCATTTCAAGTCTTGAATAATAATGATATAACGATAAGATATTAAGATGGGAGTCTTTCTACAGATTCATTTGCAATCAAGAAGAATCTTCACGTGGGCTCCCAATCTCCTGCCTGCGAGAGACAGATCGTATCATGAGCATGGAGACTAATAATGATGGTGACCTGTCATCATTCCGACGGTAGGCTAATAATTAACTCATAAATTAATCACTTATTTATCATCTTAAATGATTGTGCTATTATATCATCTCCACAATTCCCTATTGCAGTAAACAACTTCACCAACCAAACATGCTTCCTTAATTATCCTTAAGACTTGAATGTCTCGATAATGCCCTTGCAACCCCCACGTGCAATCACAACTTCCATTTAATCAACCATGGGCATGAATGTCCCTAACTTACGATCCGAGAATCAACCTGGACCGTGCGTCAGAAGCACGTGCAGCCCATCTAGTTGTTGCCTACCTAAAACATTGATTAACTGAAAACACCGATCTAAGCAAATGATGACTAACCGTTCATCACATGGTGACCAGCTCAGCCGGTCACATAGAGATGGTTACGCTGGGCGTGCCAGATACTTTCATGCACGAAACAAGAAAAGCTGGCTTTTTAACCCTTTCCTGGTTCATGGCTGCGCGTGCATGTGTGGGGAATCCCGTGACGAGCGGCTTGCGTTTTTTTGCGTCTAATCTAACAGCTGGGAGAAGTCCGTACTTGTGGTCACCGATTGTGCCGGTGAAGAAGGGAAATGATTTGTTGGGGGTTTGAGCGTTGAATAGATCTAGCAAAGACAAGGTAACTTTGACCTAAAGTGCACGTGCGGATTTTTAGGATTCACGTGTGCTTTGCTGTCTTTGGGCTGTACATGGAATGGTGCGCCACATAGGATCCACATGAGTGGTAATGATGGAATCACAAGGCGTTTGATAGAGCCCGAGATTGGCTAATTGTTCTAATTTCTGTCAATAAACTTTAAATTGCCTGTTGCTGCTTATCATCCTCCATGGTTTTTTTTTTTTTAAAGAATTTGCAGCTTCCATGAATTCATTCTCACGCACCATTTATTGTTAATAGATTCCGTTTCACTTTTAGATTTTATACACTTTATATCTCTGGAACTTTGAGACTGAATGAATCGTGTAATTTTCGAGAAAACTAACGAGGATGATTTTCAAAGAATGCTAATGTTGATACTTAGAAACTATTTATTTTTATATTTTAAAATTATTTTAAAAAAATTAAATTTTATTTTTCTTCAAATTAAATATTTTTTATGTTTTCAAATCATTTTAATATGCTAATATTAAAAGTAAATTTTAAAAAATAAAAATAATATTATTTTAAAATATTTTGAAATGCAACTATTACTATAATACAAAACGAACTATTATTCTACATTTTCATTGAAAAAAAAAAGGATGGAAAAGGAGAAAAGGAGGTGAGAAATTTATATTTCTGTTGTCTTGTTTGGACGAGGGTGGAAAATGAAAAGATAAAAAGAGAGAAGGGAAAAAATTCTAAATAGGATAGAGAGGAGGAAAGTAATTGTAAAAAAAATTAAATTAATATTATGCCCTTTTCTAAAACCAATATGAAAATAACTATTGTGCCTTTATTGCAGACTTTTTGTTTTTTTTTTTAAAGTATTTTTTTTAAAATTAATATATTTTTAATATTTTAATATACTAATATTAAAAATAATTTTTTAAAAATAAATACAATTACACAATCAATCTTAGATAGTTTAGGTGGGCGACGGGGGAATCTTTACTCAACCTTTTCCTTTCTGTTACCAAAACAAGGGAAAATATCTTGGGACTTGCACTCTCCGGTCTCCACTCTCTCGTTTGCCTCCCTCCGCTCTCCACTATTTCCAAACACAAAGTAAAACTAAAACAGCCTCTTCTCATCGAATCCATAAATTTAAAATAATTTTCTTATCAATTAATGTGAATTTCACTATTTTTAAATTAAAATGATTTAAAAAAAATATTCAAAACAACCTAAGTTAAATTAACTAAGTCAAGTCCAAAAATATAAAACAAATTAAATTAACTAAGCCTCAGCTAAAAATATAAAACAAAAGGAACCCATAGAAAAATGAATTGTAGAATTCAGGATTTAATAACCTCGTATGAAAAATAAAAATAAAAATAAAAAAATTTAAAAAATATAATATCAAATAAAAAAATCAAGTAAACTCAAAGTAACTTCATAAAACAATTACCCATGATAAAAAATTAAAAGGATGACATGGTAAAAAAACAAAAAACAAAGTAAAAAAAATGGTTAGAAACACCTTTACCAATTTAGGTTAACTTTAGTAACTTGCTCTAAAAATCACCAAACAATAACAAAAGTGAAAAAAAATAGCAAATTTCAAGAATAAATAATTTAATACAAAATAATAAAATTAATAAAAAATCAAGAAAAAAATTTTGAGTCAAATCGGGTTAACTCGACTAACAAATTACACGTGATATGAAGTTAAGATGAAAAAATAGACCTTCAAAACAAGAACCTAACAAAAAAAACACAATTAAATGAAAAAATATTGTGAGTTGTTCTAAGGTAACTTGACCAACATGCTTTTAAAACAACAAAACAGAAAGAAAAACAAAAAAATAACAAAACTCAAAGATAAATAATCTAATGCAAAGTGAAGAAATTATATATAAAAAAGTCATAAAAAATTGAGGAAAACAACCAAATCAATTTTTAGTAAAGAACTATGTTGAAAGGTAACTATAAAAAAATAACAAAGTAAAATATTTAACCGTGAAACAATTTAAAACCCAAACAATGCAGACCAAATATGGTATAAAAAAATGACAGAAAATAATTAGGGGATAAATTGAAAAATAAAAAAATTAGGAAAATTATTTTTTACAAAAAAAAAAATTATTGAAGGAATGAGGACCAGAACTGGATAAAAAAACCAAATAAAATTAAATGTTGAGGGAAAAAATAAAAAAATCAATCAAGAAGAGGATAAGAATATAGAAATCAAAAGAATGAGGATAAAAAAACGAATTAAAAAACAAATGCAAGAATTGCAAAAGAAAAAATCAAGAAAAGTATAAAACACAGAGATAGAACAATTAAAAATACAGGGACCAAATTGAAGAAGAGATCAAGTTGAATAACACGCCCAGAGACAAAATTGAAAAAAAATGCAAACTTCAAAAGGCATCGAAAGCCAAATAAACAATAATTAAAAGAAAAATAATCAATATTAAGAAGATTACAAAGTGGATGACATAATTGTTTTTTTGGAATTTCATGTGTGTTTTTTCTATGAAATGAGAAGGAGAAAAAAAAAAAACCTTCATTACAGCCCAACACAGCCTCCTCTATGACCAAAAGCCACATCATTGAAAAAAAATTGATACACCACTCCCAACAACATGGTAAAAGCAGGACTTTAGCCACCGCGAAGTCCCTACTTGAATATCACAGAGGCCTTGATGCACTAGTCATCGATGACTCTTTTTGTTTAATAATATTTGAAAACTTAAAATTACCATGTCGTTACTGATATAACCTAAACATAACAACAAAGGTGTGTTTGGTATTGTGGTAGCTATTGTGGTTGTTGTTTGAAAAAAAATAATTTTAGTTGAGGTTGGTTTGAAAAAAATAGGTGTTTAAGGTGTTAAAATTTTGTTGTTTAATTTTAAAATTGCGGTTAAAATTGAGGTCAGAGAAAAAGTAGTTTAATGTGTTTGGTTAATAATACTTTTGAAATTGAGATTATAAATTTTTTTAAAAAATATATTAATATTAATGATTTTAAATTTAAATATTGTAGAATTAATTACTCTTGTTACATCATGAAATAAAAAAAATACTTTATATAAAATATTTTTTATTATTCTATTTAATTATTTATAATTTTATTACGTACAGAATTCACCCAATAAAAACTACAGTTTTCATAAATTTTTGAGCGTAGATAAAATATTATCAAGTATAAAATTAATATTACAATGCAAGTGAATTTAATTCACTCTATACTAGTTTTTCAGAAAAAAAATATCATTCACATCACAATACGAGTGAATTTAATTCATTTTAAACTAGTGTTTTTTTAAAAAAATATTAAAAAATTTAACATATTCAAAAAACCATGAACAGTACAAGAAACTTGCACTGTTCATGCGAACAATGCAAATGAAACATTAGTAAAAAAGAAAGTATGGTTTTGCACTCAATGCAATGAATGTTCTTGAGAAACAACAGAATGAAAATGATTGAAAGTATTTTACAAAAGACAAAAGCTGTAGAGACCAACAAAACAAGAAGTTATAGAATATATATATATTTTTTTAAAATATGAACAATACAAGAGAATTGCAATATTCATGCAAAGAGTGCAAGTGAATTGCACGGTTAATGCAAATTGTACACTGCGTGAAAAGCATGAATTCATTGCTTTTCATTACCTGCATTGCGAATTTAAAAAACATGTGGGATCCATGAAAATTAATTTACTTTTTTTTCATTATCAAAAGGTTGGCAATGCGTTTTCAATAAACGCAGTCACAATTATGTAGCTAAACACCATTTAAATCTGATAAAAAATTATAAAATACCTTCTTAAATAACCTTTGTTTTTTTAATTTCATGGTTAATTTTGTTATTTTACTGTTTTTTTTTTAAAAACGGAGAAGCCTCTCTATACATGTTTTTTTTTCTCTTCAAAGCACATGACCTTAACTTTATTGTTCAATTGTTTTTTTTTTTTTAAAAAAACAAAAGAACTCCCTGCTCAAAGTTTATTTTTTTTCTCCCAAGGAGAAAATAGTTACTATACTACAAAAAAATATTCAGGTTATTTTGTTTCCAATTAATTTTACAATAATAAATATATCTCATAAAAAAAGATATTTTTATTTTTAGTAACAGACTTAACCAGTTTTTTTATATATGTAATGACAAAACTGTTTTTGTACTGTTAAAAACCACATTTTTTTTTTTATGTCTAGAGCCATGATTAGTACTTAAAAGTGCATTTTTATCATGGTTTTATATCATCATTTTGCACTTGAAGTATCAATAACTCCTTAACTAAAATATGTTTTATAATAATGTATCTAATAATATAAGATACCTATAATTTATGGTAAATGTCTATTTTTAATGCAGGCCTATCAAATAAATGAAAGGATTGATTGATGACTTGAAGAACTTAAATTGCAAGGATAAAGAGATGGTCAAACTTAGAGAAGAGATGTCGGTGCAATCCAAACCGGAACACTATTCGGTAATTAGGCCATATCTGGAGCTACAGATCTCAGATTTAGGTCCAATTTATATGGATGGAAAGGTAAGACATAGGCCTACAACTTTCATATGGAGCCCAAGATCTAAAAAGGCCATTATCAAGTCCAAATTGTAGCAACAACAAAGAAGCCCGAATTTGTCTTCCAGCCCGAGCACTGTTCGGTATTTTGGCCATATCTGGAGTTCTAGAAGTCCAAATGAGCTGAATTTTTTACACAAGAAAGCTGAGACAATTGCCTACAACTTTCATGTTTGCACCTGGCTCCGGTTTTGACGTTATCAATGACGTTTTGGGCAGACAAGAGAAGATAAGGATTGTCACCAAGTCAAAAGTTGGCCACCCACTTATCAATTAGTCATCAAATCAATAGTTCCCAATTTTGGCCTATAAAAGGAGGCATTTGCCATGCATTTAGGCATCTTGGTGTTCAGATCAAGATCATGCTCTTCCTTTCTCTCTTTGTATTTTTTGTAATGTTTATGCTTTACTTTCATTAATATCAAGTTTATGCCTTTCATTTCCTTTCCTTTACTTAGTTAACTTTTATGTTCTTATTTTGTTTATTTGTTTTCCTTTCTTTCATTATGTCTAGCTAAGTTAATTATGTCAAGGTGAAAAGGTTACACTAATGGTGGAAGAATAAGTATAGTGTAAACTTAATATGGACCTTAATGTTTGATACTAACATGTTTTATATTTGTTATCTTGTTCACTCTTTAATACTTTGCTTGTTAAATGACTAATCTTGATTTATGTTGTATAACACTTGGTACAACAAATGCTTGACACTTTCATAGCCCATAATGTATGGTATAACCGACACCTGAGCTATGAAAGGAACTTGATTTGTTGTTAACATAAGTTATAATCATGAATGCTTGACGAGATTTACAAGTATTAGCATTAATTGAATATGATGACTAATGTAATCATGTTAACAATATATAATCTGATTGGAACCTCCTTTGTGTGTGGTTTCCAAATCAATAATAAGAGTTTATACTATACTTGTTTGATATACCATTAGTGGAACCTCTAACCTTGACATTTGTTATTATTATTATTGTTTAATCCTTACATTAATATTTCATCTCTAAGTTCTCATCATCATCATCTTCTTCTTCTTCTCTTTCTTTATTATTATTATTATTATTATTAGTACTACTACTACTACTACTACTACTACTACTACTATTATTATTATTATTATTGTTGTTGTTGTTATTGTTGTTGTTGTTGTTTTATAATTGTTGTTTATAATTTGTACAATTAACCTCCCTGTGGTTCGACCCCGGTCTTGCCGGGTTATTTATTACTTCGACACTCCTGCACTTGGGAGAAGACATCAATCTTTTAGTCGTGTCAAGTTTTTGGCGCCGTTGCCGGGGAGGTAAGTTCTTGTATAAATTATAGTATTTATTTTATTTTCTCTTTTCACTTTTCTTGTATATAACTTTGTTTCTTTTCTTTTGTTTCTTTTTATTTTGTTTTCTTCCTCCTTCTTTTGCTTTCTTCTTCTTCTTTTTATTTTATTCCTACACGTGCATGAGAGTGTGGTCACGTACATCAAGTGGTAGACTTTGTAGGGTATCCTCATCATTTTCAGAAAATATGGCCGAAGAAGATAATCAATCACTTCATAATGAAAATAATGAGAATAACCGTGCTAGAACACTTAGAGATCATATGAATCCCACAAGAACAAGTGCACCATCATGCATAGTTTTTCCTCCTGATGCATCTCATTTTAATTTTAAACCAGGTATTATTCAACTTTTACCTTCTTTTCATGGTTTAGAATTGGAAAATCCATACTTGCATTTAAGGGAATTTGAAGAGGTCTGCAACACATATAATAATTTAAATTGTAGCATGAACACCATCAGATTAAAGCTTTTCCCTTTTTCATTAAAAGATAAAGCTAAAACATGGCTACAAAATTTGAGACCAGGATCCATTCGTGCTTGGGATGAAATGCAACAACAATTTTTAAAGAAGTTTTTCCCATCTCATAGAACAAACTCTTTCAAAAGACAAATCACCACTTTCACTCAAAAACCAGGAGAAACATTTTACAAATGTTGGGATAGGTATCGAGATTTGCTTAGTACTTGCCCTCATCATGGTTTTGAAACATGGAGATTGGTTTCACATTTCTATGAAGGGTTAACACCTAAAGATAGGCAAATGGTTGAATTGATGTGCAATGGAACTTTTGAAGATAAAGACCCTGATGAAGCAATGGAGTACTTAGACTTGTTAGCTGAAAATGCTCAAAATTGGGACACCGCGGGTACTTATGAGGCACCGAGTAAAACTCAACCTCATACATCTAGTGGAGGTATGTACAACCTTAGGGAAGATCATGACCTCCAAGCCAAATTTGCATCTTTAGCTAGAAAAGTCGAGGCACTAGAATTGAAAAAGAGTGGTCAATTAAAATCTGTTGAAAACATTGTGTGTCAAATTTGTGAAACAAATGAACACTTAACCAACGATTGTCCAACCTTGCCTTCTTTTAAGGAATGTCTCCATGAACAAGCCCATGCTTTAAACAGTTTCCAAAGGGCCAACTACAACCCATACTCCCAAACATACAACCCTGGTTGGAGAAATCACCCAAATTTCAATTGGAAGAGTGAGAACAACAATGCACAAACTTCACAACCACCGTTTCAAGCACACCACAATTTCCAAAATTCTCATGGATATGCACCTCCTTATGCTCCACCTCCTAGAAGAAATCTTGAGGAAACATTGCATGCATTCATTGAAAAGCAAGAGACAATCAATACTCAACTTGCTCAAAACATGACAGATTTTAAAGATACTCTTGCTAAATTAACATCTGCTCTTAGTTTCCAAGAGAAAGGTAAGTTTCCATCTCAAACACAACAAAATCCCAAAGGGCAATACAATGCAAATGCAAGTAGTTCCGGAAGCCAACACATGGATCAAGTCAAATCAGTCACTACTCTGCGCAGTGGTAAGGTTATTGAAAAACCCTCTCTTGAACCTTATGAGAAAGATGATGAGTCAATCTCTGAGGGTAAGGAAGGGGATGAATATGAAAATTGCAAAGAAACAACTGATTCACCGCCAGCACTTCCATTTCCTCAAGCCATGACCAAACAAAGGAAAGTCAATCACAATTCTGAAATTTATGAAATTTTCAAACAGGTAAGGATCAATATACCTTTGCTGGATGCAATTAAACAGGTTCCTTCCTATGCTAAATTTTTGAAAGATCTCTGCACTGTGAAGAGGAAACTGAATGTGAAAAAGAAAGCCTTTCTAGCCGAACAAGTAAGTGCTATTCTTCAAAACAATAATGCTTTGAAATATAAAGACCCTGGTTGTCCTACAATTTCTTGCTTTATTGGAGAGCATAAAATTGAAAGAGCCTTACTTGATCTTGGTGCTAGTGTGAATTTACTTCCATATTCAGTTTTTCAGAGTCTCAATCTAGGTGAGTTAAAACCAACTTCTATAACTCTTTTACTTGCCGATAGATCTATAAAAGTGCCTAGAGGAATAATTGAAGATGTGTTAGTACAAGTCGATAAATTCATTTATCCTGTGGATTTTATTGTCTTGGACACACAACCTGTTGAAGTATGTAATTCATTTCCTGTTATTTTAGGACGTCCATTTCTTGCAACTTCTAATGCATTGATTAATTGTAGGAATGGACTGATGAAGCTATCATTTGGAAACATGACATTGGAGATGAATATTTTCAACATTTGCAAGCAACCTAGAGATGATAATGATTTACAGGAAGTGGACTTTACTGAAAAATTAATTCATGATCAATTTCCAACCACTTCCAATGAAATGGAGATTGATGAATCTGATGATTTGGAAATGATTTATTTTCAGGAAGAATCAAAGACAAGTAATTGGAGGCCACAAATTGAGGAATTGCCACCACGACCAATTAAGTCCATACCTTCAAGTGTTCAACCACCAAAACCTGATTTGAAGCCGTTGCCATCCAATCTCAAATACTCATTTTTGGGAGAAAATGAAACTTTTCCGGTAATAATCTCTTCCAAACTTAATGCACATCAAGAAGGTAAGTTATTACAAACTCTGAAAATGCACAAAAAAGCATTAGGATGGACCATAGCTGATATAAAAGGAATTAGTCCTTTGATTTGTACACACAGAATTTATTTAGAGGAAAATGCTAAACCCTCTAGAGAAATGCAACGAAGGCTAAATCCTAATATGAAAGAAGTAGTGAAAAATGAAGTCATTAAGCTTCTAGATAATGAAATCATTTATCCTATTTCTGACAGCAAATGGGTAAGTCCTACCCAAGTTGTACCTAAGAAATCTGGAGTCACTGTGATAACAAATGAGAACAATGAGTTAATTCCCACTAGAACTGTTACTGGTTGGCGCATGTGCATTGACTATAGGAAACTTAATTCAATGACTAGAAAAGATCATTTTCCTTTACCTTTCATGGATCAAATCCTAGAAAGAGTTGCAGGTCATGAATTTTATTGTTTCCTAGATGGCTATTCGGGTTACAACCAAATTGAAATTGCGTTGGAAGATCAAGAAAAAACTACTTTCACATGTCCATTTGGTACTTTTGCATATCGAAGGATGCCTTTTGGATTATGTAATGCACCAGCCACATTTCAAAGATGCATGCTTAGTATATTTAGCGATATGGTTGAACATTTTCTTGAGATTTTCATGGATGATTTTTCTGTTTTTGGTGATTCATTTGATGATTGTTTGACTAATTTAGGAAAGGTTTTAACCAGGTGTGAAGAGAAGAATCTTGTGCTGAATTGGGAAAAATGTCATTTTATGGTAACAAACGGCATTGTACTTGGTCACATTGTTTCATCAAAAGGAATTGAGGTTGACAAATCTAAAATCGAGTTAATTGCAAACTTGCCAACACCAAAATCTCTTAAAGATGTTAGATCATTCCTGGGACATGCTGGTTTTTATAGAAGGTTCATCAAAGATTTTAGTGTAATATCTAAGCCTTTAAGTAACCTTCTAACAAAGGATACTATTTTTGAATGGACTGAACATTGTGAAGAAGCCTTTGTTAAACTTAAAAACTTGCTTACTTGTGCTCCTATCATTCAACCTCCCGATTGGTCATTACCTTTTGAAATAATGTGTGATGCTAGTGATTATGCCGTAGGTGCTGTTTTGGGACAAAGAAAAGATAAGAAACCTTATGTAATTTACTATGCAAGTAAAACTTTAAATAGTGCTCAAATGAATTATACCACCACTGAAAAAGAATTACTTGCAGTAGTATTTGCATGTGAAAAATTCAGATCTTATCTTGTTGGTTCACCTGTTGTTGTTTTTAGTGATCATGCAGCATTGAAATATCTTCTTTCTAAGAAAGATTCCAAGGCTAGATTGGTGCGGTGGATTTTATTACTTCAAGAATTTGATATCACAATCAAAGATAAGAAAGGCAGCGAAAATGTTGTCGCAGATCACTTGTCAAGATTGACAATAGATTCGGAAACTGACATCACACCAATCGATGACTACTTTCCTGATGAATCTTTACTTTCTGTCTCTACAATGCCTTGGTTTGCTAATATTGTCAATTTTCTTGTTTCAGGACAATTGCCAGCTCATTGGAATACCCAAGATAAAAGAAAGTTTTTGAACGAAGTGAAGAACTTTTATTGGGATGATCCTTATTTATTCAAATATTGTCCTGATCAAATATTTCGAAGATGCATTCCTGACAATGAGGTAAGTAGTGTCATTAAATTTTGTCATTCTGAGGCATGTGGGGGCCATTTCTCATCAAGAAAGACAACTGCAAAAATCTTACAAAGTGGATTTTACTGGCCCACCATGTTCAAAGACTCACATGCATTCTGCAAGTCTTGTGAAAATTGTCAAAAGTTGGGATCTATTTCAAAACGTCACATGATGCCTTTAAACCCTATTATTGTCATTGAGATCTTTGACTGTTGGGGTATAGATTTCATGGGCCCATTCCCTCCATCATTTGGTTTCTTATACATATTAGTCGCAGTAGATTATGTTTCAAAATGGATAGAGGCAATTCCAAGTCGAAACAATGATCACAAAACAGTGATAAAGTTTTTGAAAGAAAATATTTTGAGTCGATTTGGAGTCCCTCGAGCCATAATAAGTGATGGTGGAACACATTTCTGCAACAAGCCATTTGAGTCTTTAATGAAGAAATATGGAATCACACACAAAGTTGCCACCCCTTATCACCCTCAAACAAGTGGACAAGTAGAGCTTGCTAATAGGGAGATCAAACATATTTTGGAGAAAACAGTGAACCCTAATAGGAAAGACTGGTCTTTAAGACTTAATGATGCACTTTGGGCTTATCGAACTGCTTATAAAACATCATTAGGTATGTCACCTTATAGACTAGTCTATGGAAAACCTTGTCACTTGCCTGTGGAACTTGAACATAAAGCTTATTGGGCTATTAAAGCTTTCAATTCAAATCTGGATGATGCTAGTCAACTGCGAAAATTACAAATAAATGAGCTTGAGGAAATAAGAAATGATGCATATGAAAATTCAAGAATTCATAAAGCAAGAATAAAAGAATGTCATGACAAGAAAATACAGAGAAAAACCTTCAATGTTGGTCAAAAAGTCTTGCTTTATAATTCTCGACTGCATTTATTTCCTGGAAAATTAAGATCAAGATGGAGCGGTCCTTTTATTGTGAAACATGTGTATCCATATGGGGCCTATGACATCGAGAATCCAAAGAATGGCAATGTTTTCAAGGTAAATGGACATCGTCTGAAAGTTTACTTTGACAATTTTTCAGTTGAACATAACTCTATTGAATTGGGTAATCCTGTATATAAAGATTGATTTTATTTTATTTTATTTTATTTTATTTTTGTTTCTTATATAAAGATTGATTTTATTTTATTTTATTTTTGTTTCTTTTTGAGTGATTTTTGCAAGTTTCTTTCACCCCGGTCAAATGGCGGATAACGGTACTCCGTGACTTAAGTCGGTTCTTTCAGTTTCCCATAATTACTGATATTTGTGTATATATCTATGCAATTCTTTGAATCTCTCTTCCAATTCTCATTTGAAAATGGACACTAATCTTGAAAAATTAAAAAAGTATTTTCCCGCTCTGCCTCAGAATGCGATTACAAAAATTTACCGTGCTAGATGTGCAAGATTGAGATTGTTAATGAATCATGGAATTCCTGAAGATATTCGCTGGTTGATTGAAGCAAAGGTCCGATTATCAGGTGAGTCCTCTAACTTCTTCATTTCACACATGCCTGGAACAGGTAAAAGCACTTTTGCAAAGAAGCGTCGTGCAAAACGACTGGATGTCTGTCATCGTTGTGCTAGATGGACTTGTAATACACAATGTCGTTCTTTAGGAATGGTATCTATAAACCGTGAAGATAAAATACAATTCATTAAGGATGGCCTGAGTAAGGAGTCTTTAGATAATCTTCTATTGACTCTTGAGACGCATCCTAGTGGAGATGTGCATCGTGCAATTCATGATTTATGGCCACTATTTCATAAAGAACATGATCGACTTAGTCTTGGGAATCTGACTAAAAAAGACCCTGTTTGCCAGTTTTTAAGAAAACTGGATGGGAAGCCTATCCCCGACCCATAGAGGGCGTTTAAGCCGTTCTTGGACGTAAAACCAAGGGAAGATGTGAGCCACAATCACAACTACCTGTACATACACATGTTTTTTTAAAAGTAAATAAATAAATAAATAAAAAGAGAGAGAGAGTGTGAGACTCCAGCTGGCCTATATATAGGTGTTATGATTGCCTTTCTAATTTCTCATCTATAAAACCCTCTCTTCCTTCCTTTCATTTCTACTCAACCCATACATTCAACAAATACAGAAGTTTGTAGAAATGGCAAGTTCCTCAAGTCATCAAATAAGAAATATTTGTGTTTTCGGTGGATCTAGTCCTGGGAAAGAAAAGGAGTTTTTAGAATCAGCAAATCATCTTGGTCAGGTGCTAGCTGAGAGAAAGATTCATTTAGTGTATGGGGGAGGCAGTCTTGGGTTAATGGGAGGTGTGTCAATAGCTGCATTTTTAGGAGGTAGTCAAGTTTTAGGAGTCGTCCCTGAAGCTTTGGCACAAGGGGACATCATTGGAAAAACAATTGGCGAGGAACTTCAGGTCTCCACAATGTCGGCTCGAATGAATGCAATGTTTAACCATGCTGATGCTTTCATTGCTTTACCAGGTGGTCTAGGCACATTGGAAGAGATCTTTCATATTTCCTCTTGGGCTCAATTGCACATTCACCATAAACCCATAGGTTTGTTAAATGTTAATGGTTATTATGATAAGTTGTTGTCTTTTCTTGATCATGCTGTGGAACAGGAATTTCTAACATCTTCTGCACGACAAATCATAATCTCTGCTTCTACTGCTGAACAATTGATTGACCAACTACAATCTTTCATTCCTGTGATTGATCCTTCCATGAGTCGCATAAATTGGTCATCTAAGGAAAGCCGTAAAAAGCTTAGATTGGATTTGAGCCTTCATTTGTGAATTTTTTTTGTCTTTTGATTTTATTATGTTTTGTTATTTCTTATTTTTGTTTCAGTGTGTTTCAGGTTTTGTCAGTGTTCGTTATTTCAGGTGATATCTTTTATACTCTATCTTTCTACCTTAGAACATTGAGGACAATGTCTCGTTTTGGTTGGAGGGGAGAGGGTAGTAGTTGATAAAAAAAAAAAAAAAAATTGTTTTTCATTTCATAAAGCATGTGCATAATTGTTGTTACTAGGATGGCAGAGTAAAGGAGTTCTTTTGTTAAAGTGACTCTTGAGACGCATCTTAGTAACCATTCTTAACAAGGTCTATTATAATACTTCCTGAAATATTCAGGTTTACAAACTCTCGTATTGTTACCACTTAATTCTGCTCATATACTTATTTAACATGTATTTTTAAACCTTAATTTACACACACACACTTTAACATATGATTGTGGGTTGCATATTGGATTATTACATTATTTATGTTCTTTTGTTAAAGGTAACAACTAAGGGAAAGGGATTGTATATAATTAAAAAAAAAAAAAAACATGAAAAAAAAAAGAAAAAAGAAAAAATAAAAAAATGATGATAATAAAAATGTAGATAAGTTTGATTTCGTAGCCTCCCTAACCTAAGCAATTAAGCCCGAAGGGGTGTTTTAACACCTAATACCCTAAAGTCAACTGACTTGGGAGCTATTGGCCCAACGCTTGTTACATGGGTTGAGGAGAAAAGCTTAAAGAAATCAAACATTGCACTATCTATATATCAGTATCTGCGACCCGAGTTACTAAGCTCGTAGGGGTGTCTTAACACCTAATGCCCTAAGACCAACTGGTCTGGGAGTCATTAGCTGAAAGCTCGTTACATGGGTTAAAGATGCATGATGTTTTTAAAGTATATGTATATAGAGTTAAAAAAAAAAAAAAAAAGACAAAAATAGTAATCCCAACCCAAGGAAGTTAACCTTAAACATTAGAACAACAATTTTGTTTTCTTCCAAGAAAAGCCCCATAATTATGTGTTGATACATTGAGCACAAAAGAAAGGTTTATTAATATCTTGTTAAGTGGTATTGAGCAGATATATAAATTTAATGAGAGTTTGTTTATCTGGATAGATTAATGGAAGTTAAATGATGAATACCTTGCTTTGTGAAATTTGCAAATTGTTTTAACGCTTTAATTACTAGGGACTAGTAATAAGCTGGTTGAGGGGTGTGATTAGTACTTAAAAGTGCATTTTTATCATGGTTTTATATCATCATTTTGCACTTGAAGTATCAATAACTCCTTAACTAAAATATGTTTTATAATAATGTATCTAATAATATAAGATACCTATAATTTATGGTAAATGTCTATTTTTAATGCAGGCCTATCAAATAAATGAAAGGATTGATTGATGACTTGAAGAACTTAAATTGCAAGGATAAAGAGATGGTCAAACTTAGAGAAGAGATGTCGGTGCAATCCAAACCGGAACACTATTCGGTAATTAGGCCATATCTGGAGCTACAGATCTCAGATTTAGGTCCAATTTATATGGATGGAAAGGTAAGACATAGGCCTACAACTTTCATATGGAGCCCAAGATCTAAAAAGGCCATTATCAAGTCCAAATTGTAGCAACAACAAAGAAGCCCGAATCTGTCTTCCAGCCCGAGCACTGTTCGGTATTTTGGCCATATCTGGAGTTCTAGAAGTCCAAATGAGCTGAATTTTTTACACAAGAAAGCTGAGACAATTGCCTACAACTTTCATGTTTGCACCTGGCTCCGGTTTTGACGTTATCAATGACGTTTTGGGCAGACAAGAGAAGATAAGGATTGTCACCAAGTCAAAAGTTGGCCACCCACTTATCAATTAGTCATCAAATCAATAGTTCCCAATTTTGGCCTATAAAAGGAGGCATTTGCCATGCATTTAGGCATCTTGGTGTTCAGATCAAGATCATGCTCTTCCTTTCTCTCTTTGTATTTTTTGTAATGTTTATGCTTTACTTTCATTAATATCAAGTTTATGCCTTTCATTTCCTTTCCTTTACTTAGTTAACTTTTATGTTCTTATTTTGTTTATTTGTTTTCCTTTCTTTCATTATGTCTAGCTAAGTTAATTATGTCAAGGTGAAAAGGTTACACTAATGGTGGAAGAATAAGTATAGTGTAAACTTAATATGGACCTTAATGTTTGATACTAACATGTTTTATATTTGTTATCTTGTTCACTCTTTAATACTTTGCTTGTTAAATGACTAATCTTGATTTATGTTGTATAACACTTGGTACAACAAATGCTTGACACTTTCATAGCCCATAATGTATGGTATAACCGACACCTGAGCTATGAAAGGAACTTGATTTGTTGTTAACATAAGTTATAATCATGAATGCTTGATGAGATTTACAAGTATTAGCATTAATTGAATATGATGACTAATCTAATCATGTTAACAATATATAATCTGATTGGAACCTCCTTTGTGTGTGGTTTCCAAATCAATAATAAGAGTTTATACTATACTTGTTTGATATACCATTAGTGGAACCTCTAACCTTGACATTTGTTATTATTATTGTTTAATCCTTACATTAATATTTCATCTCTAAGTTCTCATCATCATCATCTTCTTCTTCTTCTCTTTCTTTATTATTATTATTATTATTATTAGTACTACTACTACTACTACTACTACTACTACTACTATTATTATTATTATTATTGTTGTTGTTGTTATTGTTGTTGTTGTTGTTTTATAATTGTTGTTTATAATTTGTACAATTAACCTCCCTGTGGTTCGACCCCGGTCTTGCCGGGTTATTTATTACTTCGACACTCCTGCACTTGGGAGAAGACATCAATCTTTTAGTCGTGTCAAGCCATAATAAAAAAATAATGTCATTTTGTTTTTTTGAAATGTATATGAATAGGAGATGCACCTTCCTTTCTAGCGATAAAGGAAGGAAAGAATCTTGACATGGAGAAAAAGTCAGGATCCATGAAAAGAAACGAAGAGGCTGGTTCCATACTTAAATGAAAAGGCAGAGGGTCTCACGTCAAATTAAAAGCTTATTGGGTATTTGAAATTTAATTTGAGTTCAGATATGTGTTTAAAAACTCAATTATTTGGGACAAACCCTAGAAAAAAAATATCACCCAACAGGCGATGCTTGGAAGAGAGGCGTGCCACGCTCGGTAGAGGATGCCTCAAATCATCGTGGAGGATGAGTTAGAAACTACAGAACTTCAAAAAAAAAGTAAAAAATTCAGAGGTGTCGATTCAGAAAGTAATAATGCCAATATGAAACATGGTTGGCTCATCATCTGGTGTTTAGAAGTATGATGTAGTGTGATTATGAAAGTATTTTTTATTTAAATTTATATTAAAATAATATTTTTTTAATTTTTAATATTAGTATATTAAAATGATAAAAACACTAAAAAATTATTATTTTAAAATTTTAAAAAATATTAAAATTAAAAAGAAATATTTTAATCATACCCTCTCAAATTCTCAACAATAACATAAGAGCTCCGAGCATAAAACTTCCCCCTCCGTTGGTGGGGAACCAAACAATTACTTCTGCACATTATTCCATTAATTAATTAATTAAATTGTCGAATCAAATCTCAATAATTCTCAAATTTCTAAAACAAGTGGGCACGCGATTTATTCATGATACACATTCTGTTACGTTATTTCTGGGGGCATGACTACCGATCAAAATACCAACACTTTAATTAATCAATCAATTAATTAATAACAAGTGATAATGACAGCAATCTAACATCTGACCAAATTGCCTTAAAATCTTTGATTTTTATGTTTTGAAAAAACTATAAATAAATGTTTTTCAGTGTCCTTTTATTATCCTGATTTATAAATATTTATATTAAAAATATTAGTTAATATATTTTTAAATAAAAAACATTTTAAAAAATTAATTCCCTACAATTCTAAAGACAAGATAAGATTGAAATTATATTCTTTTAAATTTTAATTTTTTAATAAAAAATTATATTTTTTATATTTTTAAATTGTTTTAATATGTTAATATAAAAAATAAAAATAATTATTTTAATATATTTTTAAATAAAAATATTTTTAATCATTACTGACATCAAAATCCTAAACACACCCTGAATATCCCGGTGAAAAAGGTTTCTTTCTTTCCTAATAAATCAAGCACTTTTACACGTGTGTGGGTGAGAGGGAGAGGGAGAGGGATGGAGGGAGGTGAATGATGAGAAAAGGAAAGGCCGGAGAAGTAACTAACCCACATGATGCGGTTGGTGGGTAGCAGAGAAGATCAAGAAAAGGCTAAGATTCTGCATGATCAAGACCTGACCAAGCCCAACTGTGAAGTCTAATCAAATTAAATGGGACCCACCAACAAGGGACCTGGAACTCTAGCCATGAACCACAAATGATTGAACAAAACAGGATTGCATGTCGCAAGAGGAGGAGGAGGAGGAGGAGGGCATGGTAATTGTGCTCTAGGAACCACCAGAGGGTCCGGTTTCACGCGAGAATCACATGGACAGCAGCCTCGGAGGCTCGTACGAGCAGGAAGGATATGAAGGAGAGCACTGGGATTGTCTTGTGCTTGACAGGAATTCAATCATTCACAGCCTTGAAATTACGTGGACCCTTTGGATTTAGTAGGGTCGGAGAGATTTTGCAATTTCATTCGAATTATCTCAAGTCAAGATTTGAAGTTTTGCTGACATGCTTGGAGATTTGAAGTTTTGTTGATATGCTCGGAGAGTGGTTCGGTATACAGTAATAATTGTTTTTTAAAATATTTTTTATTTAAAAATATATTAAAATGATATTTTTATTAATTTTTAAAATTAAATTTAACATTGATAAATTAAAATAATCTAAAAAAATAAAATATTTTTAAAATATAAAAATAAACAAAATCTAAATTAAAGTTTTATATGAAATTATTCTTTGACAATAAATCTCAACTCTTAACTAATCAATGCAAAAATTATATCACACTGTAAATTCGTTTCCTATAAAATGCCGCAGGACCTTATAATATATTTCCTTTTAGATTATTATATGAATTGATCTACTGTAATAAAAGTTTGGTATGTGCTTAAGTAGCGATTTTTTTTTAAAAAAAACAACCAAAATTTAAAATTGTATTTTTCAAGGAATATGTTTTCTTAAAAAATAAGTTATTTTTTAATACTTGATTATTTTAACTAAAAACCATCTATCAGTATTTGATATGCAGATAAAATAAAATAAATGTACAAACTAAAAAGAAATTTTTTGTTAAACCCAATTAAACTTGTAAGACTCAATTGAAAAAACCTAGTTATGTAAGCTTTTAATAATTTATTTTTATCAAATTCATGTTAAGACTAGAATTGTTTTATTTTTAAAAAATTAATACAGTATAGTTTTAAAATAATTAATTTATTAAACTTAAACTCAAGATCTATAATTTAAGCCTGGCTAAACCTCTATCGTGTTATATAACTATTTTTTTCATTGATCTAGGCAATTAGCAATTTACAATCGAGCCCTGTTAAGTAGACCTGGTAAATGTTTTCTTAAATTTAGCAAGGACCCGTACCCGACAAGGAGGTAGAATCTAGGCATGCACGGGTACAATAGATCCGCTACTTCAATGTGAGAGATAAATAATTGGCTGATAAACAAGAAGGAAGAGACCAAGAGAAAAAACAGGAAAAGAAAAGGCTAATTAATGAGAGGATATAAGGAAGTGGTTAGAAAATGGAAGTCATGGAAGCAACGACTAGCATTCTGCAAGGGGCCAAGTTCACGTGCATATCACATGGAGAATTGGTCTCGTACGGCCAGAATGATTCCTTCGAGGAGGGGCCCATTGGGGGAGAAATAGAAGGATTTATTTATTATTGGAGACTGTTTAAGAAGAACACGTGGGACAACTCTATCACTCACCAGTGGGGACACCCACGATCATCACCCGACATCCTGTCGCTCATCATCATCATCGTATCATCACCCCTGATCATCCCCGTCACATAAAATACATCACTTTCCATCATGCCCCGTGCGCCACACGGACGGTCATGATTTTGTTTAGGATATGAATCGTCGTGAGACGGAGGAAGCTGGGCTCTTTTGAGATTTACTTATTTTTTTGTATATTTACCGATTCCATATGTGGGGATTTTTTCTCGTTAAGCCAAATACGCCTATGCATGCATTTTCCCCCTATATAACATCAGCCTATTTCCTGGTGGTGTTTTTACTTTTTAGGGGATTCCCAGGCTAATGGTTTACTTGTTCATTAAGCTAAAAATAAACTCATCTGTATTAAGACAAATAATATTTAAGAATGCGGTCATAATTATTTATAAAATATTAAAATAAAACATTAAGCTAAAGCCTAGCTTCAAGATCAAGATCGAGGAGTAGATTTTCCTCCTCTTGTTGTTGGAATACAGAGCTGGGAGTGGTAGTGGACGTGGTTAAAAGACAAAGAGGCCCTCGGTTTGTAGACAGGTTGATTGTGTTTCCAATTCCCTATAAAGTGCGAGTTGATTTCGCTAAAAAAGGAGGCGCTAAAAGTCAAATACAAATGATGCCCTCTTTTACCATTGGAACATGATGATGACTGCCATGATTTATGGACTCTGCAGTTTTTGTTTTTTTTACTTTTCAAAATGTGATGTCCCTAACTTTATTTGAGTTTTTCACATACAAAAATATAAAAATTGAAAAAATAAATCCCATTTTGGTACAGAAACAGTGCTTTTGTAATGTATAACACGCGTCATTTATAGATTGCTCATTTATTACATGTGTAATCAGTTCTTGCTTCATTTACTGTGTATTTATTACACGCGCAACCAATATTTATATGCTTTAGAGTACATTAGTTTTTTAACAGTGTTAATTTAGGAAATAAATTTTTTTAATATGCTTATGTGAAAAATACTCATTATTTGAATTAAAGGTATGTAAAAAAACCAAAAAATTAACGGTGTTGATTTGGGAAATAAATTCATCTAATATGCTGATGTGAAAAAATACTTATTATTTGAATTGAAGATATGTAAAAAGTCTATAAAACTAGAGAAAAATAACTGAAAAAACCAACTGATTTGATTTTAATTTTATAAATTTAAAACATAAAAAATTGAATTGATTTGAACCAAATTCAAATTAAAAAAATCAAATCAAATTAGTTTAAATAGTTTTTTTCTTAAAAAACTTAATCAGAATCGATCGGTTTGAACCAATTTTGATTCAGTTTTATTTTTTTACAAAATCTTTTGGTTTAGTTATTCTTTTTTAATAAAAAAAAGAATAATTTTATTACAAAATATAGTTTTGTAAAAAAAAAAAATCCCTTCGATCGAGGATGGAAATAAAACTTGAAGAGATAGATCCTTTCAACTACCCTCCTAGAAGAATACATATTTCTTGACGATGGTAAACCTTCTTTTTTACATCCTGCTCTCTTTTCTTTTCTTTTAAATAGTTCTACATGCTATACTTCTTGTCTTAAAAAGTCTAAATAATTGTGGATTCTGATCTATATAATCTTAAATTCGTGACTTTATTTGGTTTTTTCACACCCAATCATTAATTTTTTTTTTTGTTTCTTATTTGTGTCTGAAAGTTCGTTCAAGAATCCATGGTGGATTGAAGAGCACATTTACTATCAAGTAGGTTTGGTAGTTCAGCTCACTCCCCTGTTAATAAGTGTTGGCAAAAAACTCATAGGATCGAGACACGTATAAAAGAGTTCAATTATAGACAACTAGGGCGTTTTGGGAACTTACTAGAATGTTCTTAAAATGCAAGGGACGAGATGCTACATGAAATCTTTATAATTGCTAATATTGTAATTAACGACTTTGTGTTTGTTCGATAATTTCAATGTTTATATATTTATTATTTTTATCCGAGTCTTGCATAATGACAATGTATTGTTATTTATACCACCAAGATTGTATTTATTTATCAAAAGAAACATGTTGTCTTGAAAAATAACTAGGAAGGCAGAATTATATTGAAAGATATTTGAAAGTGTAGTAGTAATTATTTTTAAAGTATTTTTCATTAAAAAAATATATTAAAATAATATTTATTTTTAATTTTTAAAAATTATTTTAACATTAATACATTTAAATAATTCAAAAATATTAAAAAATAATATTAAATTATTTTTAAAATTTTTAATAAAAGCGATTTGAAATACAGCATGCATGATTGTCAAGGATTGAAGTGGTTGGAATTCTTGCAAAATAAACCCGTCTTTTGCGTTATAAAACACATAAAATTAAGACAATATATAAAAAGAGAAAGTGATTGAAAATACTAATTAATTAGATAGTGCAAGCACCAGGTAGAAGTAAAGAATATTAGAATATTAACCATTTAGGTGATGAGATCATCAAGTAGTAAAAATTAAAATCAAAATATTTATTCTCAGTTTAGGTTTAAATCTTTGTTTGCTTATATAATAGCCATTTGAGATTTACATGATCATTAACTTCAGGATTCATAAAATTAATTGTGGTGAGTATAAGTTAGTCTGAACATCCATGTTAATCTAAAAAAATATATCTATTGGAAACCTAAGCCCCATGCATGTTTATACAATTGTATACGTTTGTAGTCTTAAGTTTGAGTCCTTATTTGCTCATATAATGATCACTCAAAGTTTATATGATCGTTAACTTTAGGATTCATAGAATTAATTGTGGTGAGTATAAGTTAATCTGTAAATCACATTAATTTAAAAAAATATATTTACCGGAACCTAAGCCCCGTGCATGTTTATACAATTGCACACGTCTTATTGCATGGTAACAAGGGTAAGATTGTATATTCCCATGTCACCAAACTGTACCAGATTCTTAACGTGGACAAGATATTAGAGAGCTTCATATCATGACAACATAGTTATTGTCTTTAATTCAGGAAAAATAAGTTGGAGCTAGTGCTTGTATTTAATGAACATGCTGTTTATATTTGTGGTTAGGCCTTTTAGATTCTGGCAGGATACACTTGTAAACTTGTTAGGTGTTTTTTTCAGTTTTTTCTATGGATCAAGTGAGAGATTTTTACAATAAATATTTCCAAACATGGTGAAAATGCATTGATGGACGGTGCCAAACTTTTTTATTCTTACATTTTTTTTTTCTATTTAAGGAAATTTCTTAAGCCAATGAACTACGTTATTCATGCTGCGTGAAAGAGGACACCAAATTTTGCACTCGTTGATAACCATATGACATCTCTAGAACTGAAAATGAGGTTTCAAATTCAGTATAGTCATAGAAAGTATTTCTCAGACTAACATATTTGAAAGAAATAAAAAGAAATTAGTACAATTTAGGTAGTTGTCGTACTTCCAATAGTGCAATCAAAGAATTTCATAAATTAGCATCTGTTATCAGTTATTATTTAAAGTTTTTTTATTTGGAATTTCATTGAAATAATTTCTTTTTTATTTTTAAAAATATTTTTAATATCATCATATTCAAGCAATTAAGAAAAGCATAAAAAATAATTTTAAATAAAAATATATTTTTTAATAAATATATTTTTAATTAGCGATTTAATGTTTTAATATAGTGATATTAAAAATAAATTTTAAAAAAATTATTTTATTTTATTTATAAACAAAAATTATTTGAAAAGGCAATGTGATAGCTAAAAATCAAACACCAATTGCAGTTAGGGGACGTGATGAAAACTTGTCATTTTGAGTCACGGTGTAAGTCACTGATTATTTATTTTTCAGTTGATTGTTCATTTTTTTTCTATCTGAATTTGTTTTATATCCTGTCTTGGGTGACTCAAACTTATCACCATTTATTTATTTATTTTATAAAAAAATAAAAATAATTAAACAAAATTTGGCTAACATAAATTACAAACCTATTAATCATGACTATTTATAAAATATAATTCGGATAAGCCAAACTTTTTCAACACAACTCGGAAAAAATCACGAGTAAAAATAGTCATATTATACCTTTTTTTTAAAAAAAAATCTTGTTATCTAAAGTAGTTTAAACAATAAATGCTTTTTTAATAGTGATAACTCCTGGAATATAATAAAAAAACAAGTCAGTATATGATAGAAAACATGTAAAATAAATTAGTCTGTTCCCTTGTGATTTGTGCCGTATTCAGAAACTGATTTCAATTACTTCCTTTCTTTTCTCTCAAACATAGGATTGAAAAATTAAAAAGAAAAAAATAAAATTTTGAATCTAAATAAAAATTTAAAATTGACCATTTATTTTTTCTGTATTTTACGTCATAATCCTCTCATTTTTTTATTTTATATTTATGCTATAATTTAAAATTTTATCTTATAAAATTAGGGTATAAAAATATTAAATAAAAATAAGTCCGGGAAAAAATCTCAAGAAAGATTGACAAAAATAAAAAAGAAGTGTGGCTTCGATGTTGATGTTTATTATGAAGCACAATTACAAAAACAAATGATATAGTATATTTGTTAATAATACGGTACGAGGAAATTACTAAGGTAAATAATTTTGCTGGCACCTGGGGGTCGGCAACTGGTATGATGGTATGGGTTAAAAAATGAGCTAACTAGGGGGGGTTAGGGCGGTGTTCTACACGCACGGAGAAAGGAGATGGATGTGAACGAAGCTGATTTAACGAGGAGTTCAAATGATTGTGAAGAAGTGGGTGTCGGGGCGTGAAGGGACAAGATGACACGCACGACTTTGTTGTTCGGATGGAATAGTGGGGTCCACGGATATACAGCAAAGCAGAGACAGTGGGAACCACAAGGGGGTGTGAGGGCACGTGTCCCCAGGCAAGACATGTTGGTCCACGTGAGTTCGAGAGGGAGGCCTTAAGAAAGGAGGTGTTTTCTTACACGCTTTCCTTTATTTCGCGCACCCTCTCATCCCACGTTAACTCCACTCTCCCTTGTCTCCTCTCTCTCTCTCTCTCTCTCTCTCTCTCTCTCTCTCACCCACACACATGCATCTGAAAAGTACAAAACTCAGCTGTTCGCTTTCATTGCTTGGGACTTTATCTACTTGGCTCATCAGCTCCGAGCCTTTCTTTAAGCTATATTTCTACTAAATTTTCATGAAGCACGACTTCCAGGGGTTGTTGTTACGATAATAATAATAATTTTTTAAAAATTTATTATTTAAAAATTTATTAAAATAAAAAATTTTATTTTTAAAAATTATTTAGACATCAACACATTAAAATGATAAAAAATAATTTTTAAAAATAAATATTTTATTAAAAACACTATCTACAACATAATTTTAAACTTTCATTTTGTTGTGTATGAATTATTTAAAATTGTTTTTATTCCTTATAATAATATTCAAAGTTGGTTAATATTTTATTTTTAATATATATATATATATATATATATATTGATTTATGAGATAAACAAGTATTAATAAAATAATATTTATAACTTGTTGCTTGTTCTGCTGTGAATATACTCATATACTTACTTAAAAAAAAAGACAGATTATAAAATAAATTATTCTGTTTTGTTTTAAAATGAAAAATATAATAAATTTTATCTTGACTAGTAAAAAACATAAAAAATCCAATCTGATCATAAATAATTAAAATAATATGTGTAGTTAAAAGTATTAAAACAAAACAGAGACATTGTTTTTAAATTTCAAGTAATTATTAGTACAGAATACAAAACCAATTCTAAATTATTTTTTATTAAATTTTATACTGGTCATGAACTTATAAGAATCAACTTTAAAGATATTCAAGTCATTATTATGCCTGAAAAGACACTATAACTGGACAATTAATTTTATAACAAAAATTGTTATTTTATATAAAAAAATTATACGTGATCATGTATGTAATTATTATACACGACTTAAATTATAATCATTTTTTTCTTTTTTCAACTAATTATTATTATCTACTTTAAATATATTTTTCATTCAATAAAATTTAATATAGTATATTGGACACGGAAAAAAATATTTTTTTCTGAAAACAGCGCCATGATGAATCAAAATATGGAATATTTTATATTATTAGTATATGATAATAGATTGTACAACTCTCTAATCACTAAATTATAGCATATTAGATACAGACGGCTTTAACAGAATCATTCTGGCACGAAGTCATGATTTGAAGCCGACCAAGGGTTTCAGCTCGAAGCCATCTCGGTAAATTAAAAAATTATTAGACCCTGCAGTGCCCGTACTCCCCCCTGTGCTCCGTCAACTGCACGCTCTTGCACAGCTTGAGAGTGCGGCTGCACAGGAATTTCCAATTTTGTTTTTAAGAAATTCAAATTAATATTTTTTATTTTAATATGCTAATATTAAAAATAAAAATAAAATAATTTAATATTTTTAAATAAAAAAATACTCCAGACAAACATCTGCTATGAAATAGCAACATAGGCTAAATATCATGTCTAAATCAAAGAACTTCAAATACTCTTGACAAATGATAGTTGAGGCTAGATTTAGTTTATAATTTTAAGATTACAAATTCAAATTTTTTTCCGCAACTTTTTTAATAAAAAAATAATAATTTTCTTTCTTAATTAGTAAATAATCAATTATATTTTTGAGTGGTTTTAAGATCCTATTTATATTTGTATTTTAAAAGCTTTTTGAAAAAAATAATTTTTTTATTCTTTTCTTGTTAAATAAATATTTTTATTTTAATATGCTTCTATTAAAAATATAAAATAATTTACTATATTTTAAAATAAAAAACACTTAAAAAACATGAACATTATTATCTGAAATATGTTTTGATATCCTATTTATTTTAACATTTTAAAAATATTTTTTTAAAAATAAAAAATATTTTAATATATTTTTAAATAAAAAATATTATTAAAATCAGCTTACTATGGGCACGAGTGTGGAAGACGTGCACTAACACGATGGAGGATAGGCTTCAAGCAAATGAAAGGAGAGCTAACAGTATTATTAGAAAAGTGCATGAAAGCGAGGCTTTTGTCCGGTAACACCTTCCTCGTGCTTAGCGCTTGAGGAAATGGTTTTTTATTAAAAAAGATTGGGGAAAATGGAGGCCCCACGTGTGATGATCAATATAAAAGTTGATCTGTCTCTTCCAATCATCACCATCCACCCTTTGATTTGATGGTTGTCTAGCTAGCTCAACTGGCTTGGCCCACTTATGTAATGAGCACAGGATAAGATGACCTAGTTTGGTATTCTGACCATTGGATTTTTACCCTTATTTAATCACAACCGCTGGTTAATTGGAGGGAATGTGATAAGTGTGATATGTGCTCAGGTGTGAAGTGGACCCACTTTGCTAATGCCGTAGATTCGTAAGATATGCACAGGTGTATTTGGGTAGCATCTAACAGTGTTTTTAAAATTCTTTAAATTGTAAATTATTTTTTAAAATCTTTTTAATATAGCTATATCCAAAATAAATTTTTAAAAATATACTTTAAAAAAAAAATAACTCCCATTACACTCCCGACAATAGCTACCTTCTTTAATTCAGGATTTATTAAGTTAACAAAGTTTTATTTTTTTATTTTAATATACTGAAATCAAAAATAAATTTTAAATATATCATAAAATATTATTTTATTATTTTTTAAATAAAAAATATTTTAAAAATTAACTATAATACCATTCCAGCAAAAATCTTTAATGTTTTCCTGGTGGTTTCACTGGGGTAGCATATAGGAGGACAATTGCTCCACAAGTTGAACGTGCTTAGCAAATTTTGATCATGTCAAATATATCATGCAATGTTGCTATTTTTTGTCATAACTAATATAACATAATACATGGTTGTTTTGAGATTTACGAGGTATTTAAGAGTGTGATTTAATCATGTTTTTTTAAATTGAAATTTTGTAATGTTTTTGAATCATGTTGATTAACTAATATAAAAAATAAATTTTAAAAAATAAAAAAATATTAATTTAATGTATTTTTCAATAAAAAATAATTTTAAAAATATCCTCTGCTACCATCTCACACACCCCCTTCCGCTTGATAAGTTGAAGGTTTGGATAACATGTTGATTGCATTCCCTCACAAATAAGTAGATTAACTTTTTTTCCCCTACCAAAATAACACTGTTTAAATAAAAAAACTCATTTGAAAATAAAACTGTGTACATTGTAGATGACACGTGAGTTTCATGTGCGAAGAGCAAGGGAGGAGTTGCTTGCATCCTGTCAATTTCTCAACGGTGCTGATTTAAGGATTTAAATCTGAGCACGATGTAATGAAAGGGCTGTAGAATTTATCAGGGTTCTGTCCGCCAGGGCTAGCATTTCTTCGTTCGTCGTATCTGTTTCATTTATGTTGTGAAGGACTCTTGACCCACGCCCATCATTTATTATTATTTTATATTCCAAAAGTTGTTGATATCTCCGGGAATTAAATGCCAGCAATTTAAAATTTATTTATTTTTAAAAAATTATTCCTCTATATTTTTAAATATAAAATATATTATTTTAATATATTTTTAATAAAAACCGGTACCATATTCATAGACACCCTGCAGTTTCATTATAGCGTTTATACTTGATTTATTTTGAAATAAATTTAAAATATTTCGCGGCTGTAATTTAGTTTTGCTGCCAACTAAATGATTTGTTATTAAGTTTTATCAATAATAAAGTGAATTGGATTGGTACGGAACAAGATACATTCAAATGCACCATTAATTAATAGCATTAAAAATAATCTAATCGATAATATAAATGTTTTTGGCAGGACGAAGTTTTAGGTCAATCTAAAGCAGAAGATAAACACTGAAGCGAATATTAATGGTAATCCATTCACCATGGCCACAAATCCATCCCTCACTTCACTAATTAAATTTTTAATATTAACACATTAAAATAATAAAAATTTAATTATAATTTTTTTAAAAAAACAATTATTCAACTAAATACCGAGAAGGCTATTAACCATGGCATGGTAAAGAAGCAAGCTAGAGTTTGGGTAAATCGTATTATTATATTTATATACGGAGGCAAAAGCCATGATTGAGATAATTGGACTTACTGACAAGAAGTCATGATTGAACCTCAGACACACCACCACTCCCCATTCCTCTCTTTTCTATATAATCCCCCACACGCACTCTCTTCCAAACCCCATCCTCCCTCCTTCACGTGTACTCAGCAGCTCTCTCTCTCCCTTCTCTCTCTGAGAACCAAAACAGAGAGACCTGAACCTTAAGCTTTCTTTCCTGCCCTTTTGTATACAGAAGTAGGTTATATAAATAGCAGGTTTCTGGTTTTCTCGTGGGCAAAGGAAGAAGATGATGGCTGGGAAGGAAGATTTGGGTTTGAGTTTAAGTCTTAGTGTTCCTCAAAATCAACATTCTCTGCAGTTGAATCTCATGCCTTCACTGGTTCCATCCACTGCTTCTTCTTCTATCTCTGGGTTCCATCCTCAAAAATCCCCATGGAATGTGACCTTCCCTTCTTCAGGTATGCCCTTTTCTATTTGTAAAACAACGCCCCCCCCCCCCCCCCCTCCTCTTTTTGGATAAATTCAAGATCAGCATGGCCTCAAGTTTCAGATCCAGATTTGTATCTTCTCTTTTCTACCATCTTCTCTTTCATTCTCCCTCACTTTCCCAAGAAACAAACACATTATGAAGCCTTAAAAAAAAAAACTATTCTCCTTTCTCTCTCTCTCTTTTCAAATAAAGTAAATTAAGTGCTCTTTTTTTCTATTCCGCTAACTTTTATCAATCGCTTTCAGTCAACTTTTCTTCTATTCACACAACACAAAATCCTTCTCGAGTTCTTTTTCTCAAGATCCAAACCCACAAAATATGTAACTTGTAATCTCTGACAAATTCAAGCAGCATTTCAAACTCAAATTCATCTCTTTCATGCAGATCCAAACTCCAATTCATACCGGGCCGAGACAAGATCGTTGCTTCGGGGAATCGACGTGAACAGGTTACCATCAACGGCTGATTGTGAAGAGGAAGCCGGGGTTTCGTCTCCAAACAGCACGATATCAAGTATTAGTGGGAAGAGAAGTGAAAGAGAAGGTATTAATGGAGATGAGCACGAGATGGAGAGAGATTCTTCTCGTGGAATCAGTGATGAAGAAGATGGTGAAACCTCAAGAAAGAAGCTCAGGCTATCTAAAGATCAGGCTGCTATTCTTGAAGAGAGCTTCAAAGAACACAACACTCTCAACCCAGTAAGTGCTCTTGTTTTTTTCCTGAAACGCAGTCTCACTGTTTTATTGTTGAGAAATGGAGGAAAATACACAAAAACGAGTTTTTTTCCCTGTACTCTCGTGGGTCAGAAATAGATTATTGTTTGGAGGGTATTTTTGGTAATTAAAACTGACAATCGGTTGTTCCGGTTCCGGCAGAAGCAGAAGATGGGTTTGGCTAAGCAGTTAGGACTCAGACCTCGACAAGTGGAGGTGTGGTTTCAGAACAGGAGGGCAAGGTAGGAAATTTGCTATCTTATCAAGGGTATTTCTGGCCTTTCGTATATATTTTTGTTGATGTCTTGTTATGGCCATCTCGAGTGGTTTTATCAACGCAAGAGTGTTAAATTTTTGCAGAACCAAGCTGAAGCAAACCGAGGTTGACTGTGAGTTCTTGAAGAGATGCTGCGAGAACTTGACAGAAGAGAACAGGAGGTTGCAAAAGGAGGTTCAGGAGCTTAGAGCTCTCAAACTTTCACCACAGTTCTACATGCAAATGACCCCACCAACCACCCTCACCATGTGCCCCTCATGTGAGCGTGTTGCAGCCCCCCCCACCGCATCATCCACCGTTGATGCCAGGTCTCATCCCCTTGTTATCGGTCCTACCCGTCATAGGCCCATCCTCATGAACCCATGGGCTCCGGATGCTCCAGTCACACGTGGACCAACACCGTTTGATGCCATCCGTCCTCGATCGTAATTACAACACGAAACCAAAGGCATCCCGGTCATTTGATTGATCACTGTCTTCAGCTAATTTGGGAAGGAAGGTAGCTGGTAATGTGTACGAGATGGAGGGGGGCAAGGAACAGGTGGAAGCGTCGCACCATGCTCCTCGTGTTCAAAGTCATAGGTCTAAGATATGGCTGTTGCCAAGGGCGATTCGGTGTGGGTCTTTCCTTGTTTTGTATTACTGACCTAGCAGTCTCTTGAAAAGATGGTTTGACATAATTAGATTATAGTCTGTTTCTAGGGGGTAGGTAAATGATTATTACTCACGCACTTCTTTTCCTTTCCTAGATAGAAAGACCTTCGAACGGGTAGGAAGAGGACTTTGGATGTAAAGAGCAGCCAGCAGTATTCTCATATTTATTTTAACCAAGTTGTGTTCTTGACTCTTTGTCATTGAATATTACAAGAATTTTCCTAGTATTGATTATGTTTTGCACGTAGTCTTTTCTCCTTTCTTTTGTTTGTTTAATACTTGTAGTGAGATTTGGAGGGGACAATCTCAATATTTCTCTTTTAGTTTTAGTAATCAATATTTTGTTTTTGTTTTTATATATATATTATTCCTTACTTAAGCCATAGAGAGTTTCTTCCCATCCAAAAATTCTTCACCAATCCTCAATATTAGTAAAAAAAAAAAAAAATTGCTTCTGAAAATCTAGACAAGTAAAAAAGAATTAGAAGGGGTAATTCATCGAACGAAAAGAAGCCAGCTCAAATGTGCTTCTAATAAAGGGAAAAAATAAAATCAGGAAACTCGTCTAGATCAAAATGTCTGCTCACTTTTACAGTGGGCTTCCACCTTCCTCTCACTCATCCCCACTTGCTAGGCCGGGTACTGATCAATCGCGCTGGTTTTGAAGGGGAAACATTCCCCACTTGCCCTCGAGGATTTTTTTTCTTTTTCCTACAAGTGTTTGGATTGTAGAAAAACATTTTATTTAATAATCGATATGCTCCAATGCTATCAGCATCTTGTTTCAAGTTTCAAATTTGTACATCTGTTAAAAGAATCATGTTATGGTTTAATACCAATAACTGAGTGCATTTAAAAATGAAGTATCCTCCATGGGTGGAAGTAGGATGTCTAGAAGATGGTGATTATTTTTAAAATATTTTTAAATTTATTTTTAATATTAGCTCATTAAAATGATATAAAAATATAATAGATAATAAATTTGAAGTAATTTTATTTAAATTAATAAAAAGCAAGTTGAGATTCACTACTAGACATTCAATACATCAATTTTTAAAATTATGTTGACCTTTTTAACTTATAACATTGGTTTTATCTTAGATTTTGAGTGATATTTTAAAATTATAATAATAATTTTTATTATTATATTGACTTAAGTAAATTTAAATTGACCTTTCTAATCCATAATCTAAATCTCATCTTCGATTGACTCTTAAATCAAAATTTAAAATTTTAATGTTAATCACTTTTATTTCATGTTAGTCCAAGTCAACATGTGTTGATGACATGTTTTTTTTGATATATAATCCAAGTCTTATCCTTGAATGACCTCTTAGTTAGATTTTAAAAATATAATAATAATTATTTTTGTTATTATATTAACCCACTTCAACAAGTAACCCCTCTTATGACTTGAAACTTGTCTTGGATTGATTTTTGAATCAGATTTAAAACTATAATAATAAATATTTTTATTCTAACGCTCACTCTGGTCAACCTGACGTATGAAATAGATCTCGACTAGTAACTGGAACTTTATTTTAGATCAATCTCTGAATTGAATTTTAAAACTATGATAATAATTATTTTTATTTTTACATGACTTAATTGAACAATTTTAAAATTAAAAGTTTTCTATAAAGATATTTTAAAAATAAAAAATAAAAAATATTATCTCTAGATATATATCTTTTCTATATCTTTTATTTTAAAAATATAAAAATTTACTTTAATTTTTTTTTCAAATAATTTTTTTTTAATATTTTTATCTATTTAACTAAACACATTTTTATCTTCATTTCATTACTTTTATCCCCAGCTAAATGTTATCTAAAATCTCATAATAAAGGACGAAGTTCTTTAAAAAAAAAGAAGACAAAGCCTTAATGCACAGTGGCCCGGATCACGACAAAGGGTTAACACAAATCTTAGGTTTTTCCGGGAAAAAAGAAGGCTTCCATGTCCCTGGAACTTCAATACAGCCATACTCAAAGGGTAACTCAAGAAGAAAGAAAAACAGCAGCGAAATAATCAAAATTATGAGACGAGTTGATGTAGTTACCCGGTTGGACCCCTTCAATAATTGCGAATCAATTCAACATGGCTAATCAGCGAACAGTGACGCTATGCTATCCTTCCAGCAACTGAGAAAGTTGCTGAAACCAAATTGACAGGAACCTAAATGCTCCTATTCTTGTTGTAGTAGCTCTGCTATGGTCGACAAGATAAGAAAAGGTTGATAGAACTCTTGTCTCTTTCGACTTTACTTATCCTTCTTTCTCTTCACCCGCAATTGCCAACGCCATGCTTCCTTATTTCATTTTCCACATTTTGGGTAAACAATATAAATGTCGATAACAATTGCTCGTGTGCACGTTCACGTCATTATCCACATTTCAGAAGTATAGGCATTAGAGAGATTTGTCGACAGTAAAGCTCTAATTTGGGACACCAACAAGTTAAAACCAATTAATTGGAGCTCAATAGATATTAGTATTCTTTCATCCCTTGAAAAATTTCAGATTTTATATATATATATATATATAGAGAGAGAGAGAGAGAGACCCTCTCTGAGAGGTGTGTTCTTCACAAGTTATGTCCCTGCTTCATAGAGTTGACATTCACGGATAGTTGGCCGACGCTGACAATAATTTCTTGATAAAGGGGATTGTCATCAGATCTTTTGAACGGGATGAGATCTTTACTTAACAAATACTTCAAGTTTTTATGGGTGCTGAAAGTGGGGTATTTCTCATTATTTATGAACATAGATTTATCTTATCATGAAAAAAAAAATTACAAGCTCAATGATCGATAATAAAAGAGAATTTAAAAAAATAATTAAAAATAATTGAAACAAACTCGATTTAACTTTCAGAATTTGTAACAATTATAAGGCGACCTCACAAACTAAAAAGGAAATAAAAAATAACAATATAAAATCTTAAATCCATTAAAATAATTAGGGATAAGTTTGGGAAAACAAATAAAAAAATATTTTAAAAATATAGATTTGAAAAAAAAAAGAACTAAATTTGAAAAAAGAAACAAAATTACAGGGAATAAAATTGAAAAATACTTTTAATTAAGAAAATAATAAGGACAACAAAAAATAAAAAAAATAAAGATCATATTTGATATAAAATAAAATATCAATGGATAAAATCCAAAAAAAAATTAATCTAATAATGGATTCAAGATCAAAAACACCACAATTAAAAAAATAAGAACCAATTTAATATAAAAACAAAATGTAAAGGGATGAAATTGAAAAACAATTAACTTAATAAATAATCCAAGATTGAATACATTATAATTAAAAGAAAGATAACCAAACATGATATAATAATAAAGTATGAATAATTAAAATTAAAAAAAAAATTAATAAATAATTTAAGATAAAATATATTACAATTAAAAAAATAGTGATCTAATTTAATTTAAGAAATAAATAGCTAGACTTTCTTGTTTTTTTTTTTATAGTGGCCAACATGGTTTTTCAAGAGAAGAGAATGGAAAGAGGGAGGGGGGGAAATAATTCCTTGCCGTAAATATTCTACACAATGTCGACAAACATGTGTCTCGCCATAATAATATGAGTGGCGAGACACATCAAACATCGCCATAAAACAAAATATTTGGTATTGTGCAGGTTCTGTGCATGCTCTTGAAAAGCACAAGTTACATCAATTATATTCAAATTTTAATATTAATTTGCATATATTAAAATATCAAATCATCTTTTATCTCACTTGAAAATTATAAAAAAAAAGTAAGCAAAAAATTTAAAATAGATTTGCATCCGTAGCAAAGCGAGTTTATTTTTCAATAATATTTAAGCAATTGATATACACCAAAAAAAACTTGAAAAGTTCCTAAACTAAAAATAACCTTTTCTAAGAATCATTTGATAACTATACTGTAGAAAAAACCATGAAATTACTTATTAACACCCTTCTTTAATATAATTACTAATAAGCTCCATAGAAAATACTTCTAAACCCAAACTCATCCATTAAAAATAGAATGTATAAGATAATGATAAGTTTTAGCTTTTTTTTAGGTAATTGTAATGCCCCCATTTATGTGGTTATTCATGTGAATGCGAAATTTTTTTAGAATTTATTTGGTAATATAATTATTTTTTAAATAATTTTTTATATTGAAATATATGTTAATAATATTTTTTTAAAAAAGATTATTTTTAATATTAGTACATCAAAACAATTCAAAACATATAAAATATATTAAATTTTAATAAAAATTAAAAAAATAATTTTTTTAAAAACATAATTTAAGCTGTATTTCCAAATAATACCTTAATCTAATTTAGAAATCATTAGATGCATCTGAAATTGTTTTTTACTTTTCAAAGGTATCACGAAGCCCAAGCAGTCCCACTTTCTGTCCTCAAGGTCCACAACTAAATCCTCTGTTTTCTTTTTTAAGACAAACATTATATTTATCACCCTAGTCCAAGGATAGCTCTTTCTGAACAAATAGTATTACTTTATAATTTTTTTCATTGACTAATTTTGTTATTTAAAAAAAATAATATTTAGTTACTGAAATAAAAAAGGTAAAGACAACAAAAACATGTTGTCTTGTACCTTTTTTTATATTATATAAACGGACTCAAACTATTATTAAAATATATTTATTTTATGTTATTATCTGTCTTTTTAACCAAAAATATTTATATTTTTTATGCATTTATTATTATTATTATAAGACATTAACCAAACATAACTAATATTTGCATGCTACTCACAATCTCCAAAAGGAAGGAATGACAGGGAAATCTCATTCAGTTGTTTTTCAAATATTAGGTCTAATTACTCTTTGTTTATATGTTTTTCTGGGATCACAAGAAATCTTTTTTATATTTTATTCTTTGGTGGGAATCACGTAAGGAGGATGTTGATGCTTAATGATTTTATTAATTATATTTAATAGACGGTCCATTTAAAAAATAAGATTTTCTTGATACTATAATTGATAAAAAAATACTTTGATGTATAATCGAGAAATCTAGAAATATGAAGTTTGCTTTTTTTCCGTTTTACCTTAAAAGGAACATTAAAGTTATATCACAAATGACATAAGCCGATGATTTTGCAAAACACAGATCCCATGCAAATCACGAACATGGGCTTACCAGCCCAGCCCACAGGCGCTCCAATTAAACTTCACGATGTCGTATCACCGCAGCTTGCTTTATACAGCGTTTGAAATTAAAACACGTGTTAAATTGAATTTAACTCATAAATAAATTTGCAATCAATTAATAATCTATTATAGTTTTTATATTTGAAATAAAATATTATATAATTGAATTAAATCACAGTACTTAAAATACATAAAAAAAATAAATTAAATTAGCAATCTTGACTATTTTACCCCTGATTTAGAAATAATTTTGATAAAAAAATATTTTTTTTATTATAAAGACTCTTATATTTATTTAAAATAACATAAAATATAGGCATTTTAAAGAAGATACAGATAAACCAATCCCATGTTCATTGTTTATTAAATATTTGTTGAAGAAATTAAAAAAAAATTATTAAAAAAATTGATCAAAATCTTTTCAATGTAATGTTGAGAAAAATAATTATAGAAATATTACTGTAAAAGTTCTTGAGTCTTTCTCTAATCAAACTCAAATAAAATAAATATCAAACCAATACACATCACGTTGCCAACTAGATAAGTCAATGACTAACATAATTTTGACCAACTAGATAAGTCAATGACTAACATAATTTTGACAATGTTAAGAACTTAAAAGGATATCATGATATTAATAATTAAAAAAAATAATAACTTTTACAGAAGAATAAATAAATAAAATTAAAATAATAAAGATTAAATTAAAAACATAATACCATTATTTTGGATTGATTGATGAAATTAAAAACCAATAAAACTTTTACAAAAAAATAAAAATCAAACTTAAAAATATAATATTTTATAAATTAAGATTGAATGATGAAATTAAAAATAAATAAAATTTCTACAAATGGATCAAGAAAAAAAAAGATAAAAAAATAAAAATTAAAGTTGAGATAACAATAGCAAAGAGGGTAACACAATGATTTTTAGAAAAAGAAAAAAAAAAGATCAACCTGTGATAAACTAGACCATTAGCACTGACATGTGTCACTCCAGGTAAAAAAAAATAACGATGCTTTTAATAATACAATAAAAAAATATTTTTGGATGTTGGGAAGCGTTGACTGAATTGAATTTACACCTCTTGCATATCTTTTAACGTTATATATGTGTTTATTTTTTTATTGTTTTTTTTATATATATTTATTCAAATACTAAATTTTTCCTTAAGTAACTTCTTATTAACAAAAAAAAAACATCATCATCAATAAAAAATAAAAAAGCCCTTTAACTCTAGTTTTAGAATTTTGACTTTTAAAAGTATTTTGTTCATTTTAATGTGATTTTTAATTTTTAATTAGTTATTTATATTTATTCAGATATCAAATTGGCTGTTAAATGATATTATAATAAAGAAATAGCCATTATGAAAATACAGAAAAGCATGCTGAGACTTTTTTTCCTTCTACTTCTAAGGTTATTTTTATGATTTTACTGTATAATTAAGATGATAAAAAACTTCTTTATCTCCGATTAAATTAATAATTACTGACAAATCATGTAAAAGGATCTTTGATGCCATTGATAAACAGTGATAAATCTCTTAGGTGGAGGGAAAAAACCCATGATTATATTATTCTAGTGAGAACAATATCTTTGAGTGCGTGGCTACAAGGTTTTTCCAAAGCAAATTAGGTCTTTTAATGGTGGAGAATCTGCCCACAAACAGAATTCGTTTAACATATGGGCCATAGCTGTAAGATCCACTAGCAGCAGTGTAAAGAAATGTTAAGAACACCTTTAATTTTTAACCATGTCCCGCGAGGCTCTGCACAAGAAAAAAGGAGGACCTGGAGGCTGGTTTCAAACTTTCAGTCCGCCAGCCCATAGTTAAGGGTTCTCTAGAATTTTTAAGTTCCAAAATTTCTTGTATAGTTGTGCATTCTTTTGTGCGGTGGAAACTAGTGGGAAAGAAGGGAGGTTTGGCATGGTTTTAGAACAAGGCAGAGAAGAAGTTAAAGAATCGAATCTACCTAGTGAAATAACTGGGCATCTAAAGGAAGTTGACATTTGCAATGAAAATAATTAATTTATGCTAAAGGAATGGATTCCTAAACGTTCAAAGCTGTAAAATTCAGCAGCAAAAGATTGTCCTTATTTGCTGCAGCTAATAACATCTTGTTCCTGTCCACAATCCCAATTTCACAGGTTCTCATATTCCTGTTGTTATAAAGTTATTTAATCCTACTGAAGGAAAGTTTTTTTTTTTTTCATTATTTTTTATATTTATATATTAAAGATGTAAAAACATAACTTTTTTTTATAAAACATGATTTGAAATGCAATTTCAAACAACCCTAAAGTCTGTCCAGTGCTGGACAGAAAGCAGTTTACGTGCAATCTGCATGAGAACTTTCTACTCTTGGCATTTGGAACACAAGAAAATAGGTTCTTTCTCTGGAAAAAGTCGTATGATTTCCCAAAACATGAATAGAATGATCCTAACTTTTGTTTGGCACATTTTCTCCGCAAAATAAATTGTATGAATGCTTCAAAAAAGAACATCGGACAATACTCCTGGAACCAACTGTGTGGATAGGATAGCAACTCCAAGTAGCAGCAAGAATTCCACCACCACCATCCTTAGGTTAGGCAAACGAACAGTGGTGGTTATTAGAAAAAAAAGAAGAAGACCACGGCTACTTAGTAAAAACAATTCAAAACGTATTGTGGCCAAAGAGGAAGAAGATATTTAATTCTCCAATTCAATTGCAGTTTACATGATGGTAAACTATGCAATCTCTGTATAGCATGAGTTTCTAAGATCCTGGTGCCAATTAAGATTAGTCATGATGCGAGGATATATAGAAGAAGAAAAATTTAAACACCGAATCCAAATCCATCCTGTCAACTCTCTAATAGACCGAATGTTCTTCAAACATTATTTTGAAGGGTTTCTTCTTATCTGTGCGCTTGATTTCTTGATAGATTCTATCCTTTGAAGCCTGATCTGCTCTCTGAATTTGGCTATGAATTCATCAGCCTTCTTGTCAACATCAGGTCCTCCATCACTTGCAATGCTAGCAGCTGCTGCATCTTTTTCTGGACTCGCCGCTGTGCTTGAAGCAAAAGAACTTCCTGCAATGTTTTCTTCCTCTGGAAACTCCATGAAAGTTGGCTGAGGCGTAAAACTTACGCTTTCAAGGTTCTGCTTCTCAGTCTGGAATGATGATTGATCAAATCCCACCTTCTTTCTTCCTGTTCTCTCCTTTCCTCCTGCTTCAACTTCCTTCGATCTTTTCTCTTCTTTGCTGTTGATTCTGTCATGAAATTCTTTCTCCCTCCTCGCCTCACCAAGCAAATCGTTGCTTCTAATTGTCCTAACTGACTTCAGCATTGGTAATTTGCCACCCCTATTCAAGTCTTTTGGTTCAGTAGTGAAACTTCGCTTCAGTTCTCTTTCAAGAAAAACCTCATCATGAACAGCACTGGAAATCGGTTTCATTGATGATGATTCTCGATTCACTGGTGGTGGAGGCGGTGGTGGCGGTGGTGGAGGGGGAGGAGACCTATAAATGCTTTTCTTCCTCACAAAATCCTCCACACTTTTGCCGAGCACCTCAGATGAGAAAGAAGGTGAAGGAGAAAACTTCTTCGGTGAAGAAAATGAAGGTGAAGGGGACAGTTTTGGTGAAGAAGTTGCGGAACTGGATCTTGCTGATTGAGGAACTTGGGAATTAAAAGACCTGTTGTATTCAGATTTCTCCAAGGAAGGAGGCAGATTATAAAGAGGACTGTCTGCTTCTTCTTTCATTACCATTCTTCCTGATCTTGATCTCCATGGAATTGGTGAAGGAAGCACAAAATTCTCCTTCAGCTTCTCTTCCAATTCCTGACAATTCGAGCCTCCAAACTCTCCACCCTTATTTTTACTCGAATTGCTTGAAAATCTTTTAGAACCTGAATCAGAATTAGACCTATTAATAGAAGCAGATCCACCAGCATATTCTTTACCAGTTTCATCAACATCTGCGTCTATGAGTCGCGATTTTAAGCTCCTAACAGGCAACAAGAGTGGCTTTTCACCAACTCTCGAACTAGGAGCTCTCTGTTCTTTATCAAGAGCAGAGTTCTGCTCAGCTACAACTACCACAGGATCATTCCTATAATATTGGTTGCTCCACGTCTGGACCTTGGTCTCTTCAGACTCAGGTGGGCTATCAACCTCATCATCAAAAACCGATGAAACCTGAAGGAATGCAGACACATATGATTGAGCATTATCAAATCTTGAGGGGTTGCTGTTGTTAATTTTCGTTTCCGTTTCGTCATTTCGTTTGCTAAACAGACCATAAGAGACAGCTATACCAACAAAGACAAGGTGGAGAAACTCCCAACCTCTACTGTTTAGAGTTTGGATGAGGAATTCAGGGGCTTGTGAAGGAAAAAGTAGGAGTATAATTAAAAAGATTGTGACTATGAGAGCTTTGTAGAGGAAATTAGTATAGTACTTAGATGGATTTGCTTGCTTTAGCTGTTGGTATTTCGTGTGGTAGTTTTCATCTGCCATTGAAGAAGAGAAAGAGAGAGAGAGATAGGATCTTTTGGTGATTGTTTGTTGTTATTAATTGGAAGAGAATACGTAGAGGAGGGAGGAGGAGGAGGAAGAAGAAGAAGGGAAGCCTTAGGGGTGAAGGAAAAGTGAAGGACAAAGAATAAAAGAAAAGAAAAGCAAGAGATGGAGAGAGACAGTGGGGAGAGGAAAGTTTTGGGGAAGAGCGAGCAAATTTCAAGCTTTTACGTTGGATTGCTTTTAACGGTTCTTTGCAAATGCTATAGCAAATATGGCAATGACTCTTGCTGTTTTTCTGTCTCGATCATATTTTTATTTCAAGGGGCTAGCATTTTGTTGGCTCATCAGTGTGCCTCTGATGCTCTACTTTTCCCACTTTTCATCCTTTGCTTTTCCGGGGAAAGTAGCTTATCCCTCCCGGATTGAGTTGAAATATTGAATGACCTTAGACTAATGTGGGTTAAATGCCTTGGAGGCCTCGAGTAGGGACCGGAGCCAATCTTATTCTGATGGATGGATAGATGGAGGAGGGAATGTTAGGTCTGTGCTGGCAGGTGTTCTACAAACATTAACTAACTCATATTGGATCTACCATGGAAGAGTACTATCAGTTGGAGTTTTTTTCAAATCATTGAAGCTAAGTAATTCCATATCAGAAACCTCAACAACTCCCTAACAATGCTTCAGGTCAACACAGCATTATGGTAAATTCAGGCACTAAAACTTGGTGTATGGATGGAGAGGAGGCATGTCATTGCGAAAATGTTGCTATACACATACAGGCACCCAGCAAGATTTCTCTGGATTTCTAACAAAAATCAACCCATCCACTACATATTTGGATGCGTCGTAAGGCGAAATGATGGGCAGCCTGCTTCTTTGAGAAAGACAAATGGACTGGTAACAGTACAAGGAATGGAAGACCTGTTATATGTCCAAACAAGGGCATAAAACCAAATGGAGTTCAATGACCGACCGGCCACAACCGTAAAACAAGTAAAGAGACAAGGATTTGCTCGATCTTAATGACTTTTAGACTCCTCCACATTCACACGCTCCCTTTCTTCAGACTGTATAGCACTAGCGTGGATTGGAGATGGCAGGAAAGTATGGAAAGGAGATCCTCCGCTAATGGATGTGCAAGAATGCTTTGGACAGTACATATCTTTGAGTTTCATCATCATGATCGATAAATCGGGATCGTTTAGTATCATTTATATTTTATATTTGAAAACAAAAACAAAAAATAGACTTTTTTATGTATACATACAAATGATTTCATAATTTTCGAAAGCTTTTTACCCTTTTGAAATCTTTTTGGTTCTGAGTAGTTAAAAACCGAGAATTGATAGCAAGTTACCTCTAGATTACTCCCCATGTGAAGAGTGCTTAAAATATTTTGGCAACCTCTACATGGCAGTTCTGTTTTGTTTTGTTTTCCGGTTCTTGGACGTAATTTGAAGAGACAGAAAAGGAGCAGCTCATTAACAAATGGAAAAGATCCAGAATATACTAGAGATTCGTAATGGAAAATTGCAGAAACCTCATATGCGAAAAGAATCTTTAATGGGGATAATAATGTGAGGGGCAAATGGGTTGCGTGGATGGGGTTTGGATCCTTCTTATGGGGTGCGTACGCTAGCTTTTCTGTGGAGGTCATAAAATACTTTGCAAAAAATGGGAAAAAAAGAAGAGGTTCTTAGCAATTTCAGATGGAATACTTTTCTTACCTCACCATCACCATCCTCAGTTTGAAGACGATGTTCCTGGAGTTAAAAAATCAATTTAATTTAAATATTTAGATGTGATTTAAATATATAATTTATATTATTTTTTAATGATTTTTTTAAAGTAATTTTTTTTAAAATTAAAAATTTGAATAAACTCATATTTTTAATTTTTATTAAATAAATAAAAATAATAAGATTTTGACTTTAGTTATTAAGATATTAATACCATATTATTATATTATTTTAAAATAACACATACTTTTGGTAAAATAAACATTTTGTCCGTCAAAAGAAAAAAGAAAAAGAGAAGTGAAAGAAGAAGAAACTAGGCATTTCTGCATCAACTGCAATTAGCATGTAATTGATGGATTGGAACAGTCCAATTAAAAAACTCATGAACTGACGTGGACAAAATCTAAAACAGTTCGAATTTATATGACCTTTTTTTAAAGGCTTGTGCCGTGACATAAGAAGGTATTTGCTTTCTGACAAGGCAATAGCTTTCACTCACCATGCATAATTTAATTTAATTTAATTTATTTATTGCGCAATCTTTTTAAAATAAGACTACTGTGCTGGGAAATCCTATGGTTTATCTTGGAAATAGGTAACAAACCCCATATTTTATTTTCTTTTTCTTTTTCCAGCAAGAACTGCCCAGGAATCTCTCCACATTAAACAAACTTTAAGAAAGTACATCCGTGTCATCCTCTACAAGTAACAATATCGTGAGTTTTTTTTTTAAATATTTTTTTTTAAATATATATTTTTATTAAAACTGTTACAAGTTTAAACTATTAAATAAAATTTTAAAATATAATTTATATTATTTTTTAATATATTTTTTTAAGTAAAAACTCTTTAAACTTAAAATTTACACAAATTTACATTATATTTTACTTATTTTTTATTAAATAAATAAAAATAATGAGATTTAAATTTATAATTGATTAATTATCAAAGCTTTACTACTATATCAAACAACTATCTCAACCCAATAATTTAAATTATTAAATAAAATTTTAAAATATTATTTATATTATTGTCTAATAATATATATATAACAAAAAATGATTTCATTAATTAAACATGGTCGTAACCCATAGCCGTGCTAAAAATATTTCCTAATATATTATATTTGATATGCATTATATTCAAATTACAACAAAGAATATTAGTCTTTAAATAAAAAAGGCTCCTAAAAATACTTTGTTTTATCCGATTATAGATCAACTAAAATCAAGAAATTTCTATTTATTAATTTAAAAGCCAAATATAATGTTTTCATATCACAGTATAGTACTAATAGTGTAACATTTTTTTTTATATTTACCTTCTAAGGAGTTCTTTTTATATAGATGATTACTTAGCAAAAATCTTCCATGATAATTTGAAAAAAATAGTTTTATTATCGTTTATTAAGATGAAGATCTTTTTTTTTCATGCAGTATAGATAAGCTAACTTTCCGTTCTATTTTGATATCATTTTATATGTAGAGAAAATTATTTATAATCCATATCATAATTTTTTTTATTTTAACATTCTGTTTCATAGAAATATCATATGTCAAAATACCGAATAATCATAATTGTTTCAATTTATTAACTTATGGTTAAAAATAAATATTTATATTCCAACCTCGACTATAAATACCAATATAAATGCAAATGAGAATATGAATTTTGGCTTCACAAATATTTTTAAAAGCAAGTTAAAAATTATTAGTATAACTAATTAACAAAAATAAAACGCAACAAAAGACTCAAATAAATTGAATCCATACTTGCACAAATCAAGTTGTATGTTTTATCGTTTCATTAAATATACAAGCAGACCACACTACAAATACTATAAAAATATTAATACATTAACTTAAAAAAAAAATAGGTTTATTTATTTAATGTAGAGAATACTTAGAAAAAAAAAAACAAGATAATAAGTTGACACTACATGATGTTGGTTGGTTAAATTTACTATAATAAGACCTAGATTTGCGGCAAATTAAGAGGAGGTGTGCAGTTTTGATTTGCAGTTAAAGAAAAAGAAAAAAAGAATAAAAAGAAGATGGGGAGGATGAGATTGATGTTGGTTATAATACTTTGAATTGTTTTGATGGAATATAGCGACTGAACATTACTTTTAATAAGTCCATCAGCAAATTATGATGTGTTACATTACCGAATATTTCTTGTTTTTTTAATTATTCTTATTATGTCAGTAATTACTGAAGAAAAATATTTTTTTAATAATTACATTGGAAATTTCTAACAAATATATTCTGTTGCTATTTAATAGTTTTTTAAACGATAGTGGTACACCCAATATGAAAAAAATAACATTGTTATTTTGACACCTGTGCCACTGAAGTCTGGTAAATAGTCTCAATCTTCTAATATGTAATTTAATATTTAATTAAGAAATAAAGAGAATATTAAGAGAAAATGATGAATTTTAGAGAAATAAAGATTAAACGAAGGACATTGTTGTTGATTGAGTGAAAGAAAGGGCAAAAAAGAAAGGAAATATAATAAAAGCTGCATCACTTAAAGAAAGAAAAAAAAGCTACGATAATTTAAAATGTTTTAAACTTATAGTATTTTTGTTTTTCTTTTATTGTACATTAAAATGTTCGAAATTAAATTCTTCACCCACTTAGCAACATAACAACAAAGATATAATTTAGGTGTAATTACTTTGTGAATAATATTTGAAAGTTAAGTTAAATTGCGATTTTATTTTTTGTCTTGGTCATGCATCATTTATTAACTTTTAAAATAATTATTATTGAAAATGATATATAAATAATAATATATTTTTATATGAAATTTACCACAAAATCTTTATTACGGTTTGTTTTATTAAATTAATTATACAATTAATGTTTTTTTTTAAATGATTCATATTAGCGTGACTGTTATTTTAACCGTTAAAGTTCTTATTCCACAACCACGTTTTGTTACTGTTATTGTGACCACAACCGCAATTCAAACTATAGATGAAAGAGATACAAATTAAGTGAATAATTTATATTATTCAAAACTGTTTTTATATTTTAAAAGTATTTTTTAAAAAAATTAATTTTTTTATTTTTAAAATAATATATTTTTAGTATTTTTAAATTATTTTGATATATTATATTAAAAATAATTTTAAAAAAATAAAAAATTATTAACATATATTTTTACAATAAAAACTATTTAAAAAATAATAAACTAAAAGTAGCGGAGGAAATTAATGGTTCATCCATATCTGATATACAATAAATTACAATAGTAATCCAATATATTTCTTTCTTTCTTTTTTTTTCCATTTTTTTTATCTTTTTTTTTTCAGTTTTTTGTTTTTTTTCCCAACTTTTCCCTTTCCTCCTTTTTGTTTATTTTTTCTTTTTTTTTCAAAAGTATTTTTTTTCTCAACTTTCCTCTCTTTTTTTTATTTTTTTTAAATTATTTTTGTTGATTTTTTTTAATATTAAACTGGTTAAAAATTTCACTTTATAATTTTTTTCTTTAAAATACTGTGGATTGGTATGGTGTTTTTGGTTTTTTTATTTTATTTTTTATTTTTTAAAATTATATTTGTTGATTTTATTTTTTTGAATATTGAGCTGATTGAGAATTTAATTTTGTAATTTTTTCTTTAAAATATTGTTGATTGCCACAATGTTTTTTTATTTGTTTTTATTTTTGGATGATTTTCTTGAATTTTTTTTTAAAATCTTTTAATAATGAGCTGGTTAAAAATTACAATTATAGTATGTGAAAAAAACTGTAACTTTCATTGCAAATTATTGTGATTTGCCATAGTGTTTTTTCCTACATGGTTTTTTTCTAGTTTATTTTTGTTGTAATATTTTTTAAATTATTTTTATTATTTTTATTTTTTTTAATATAGGGCTAGTTAGAATTTAACTTTGTAATAAATCTTAATCATGTGAGGAAAGCATTATAGCTTTTCTCATAAAATACTATGGATTGCTAGAGTGTTTCTCAATGTGGTTTTTTTTCTTATGATTTTTTTAAATTATCTTTATTAGTTTTGTTTTTTTAATATTGAGCTAGTTGATAATTACAATTATAAATAATGTTAAATTATACGGGGAAGTATTGTATCTTTCATCACAAAATATTGCGAATTGCTACAGTGTTTTTCAATATAGTTTTTTTTCTAATGTTTTTGCTATTTTTTTCTAAAATTATCTCTATTGATTTTTTTATATTGAATTTAACTTTGTAATTTAAAAAAAAAACACTATAAATTATTTTAGTGTTTTTTCATATGATGTTTTTTCAAAACTACCTTTATTGATTTTTTTTAATATTGAATTAGTTGAGAATTATAATTACAATAAAGTTAAATCATATAGGAAAAATATTGTAACTTTTCTCATAAAACACTATGAATTACTATATATTTCTCTAAATAGTTTTTTTATGACTTTTTTGAAATTCTCTTTATCAATTTATTGGAGAAAGTATTGTAGTTTTTCTCACAAAACATTGTCAATTGTTACAACGTTTTTCGTTATAGGTTTTTTCCTTCCAATATTATCTTTGTTGATTTTTTTAATATTAAGTTGGTAAAAAATTTAACTTTGTAATATTTTTTTGTTTTTTATTAATAAAAAAGTTAAATAATGTAACGAAAACACCATATCTTTCATTACAAAATAATATAAATTGTTATAAATCATTTCGTTTAGTCTCCAAGTGTTTGATCACCAACATAATTTTTTTTTTATAAAATATTGATTCTATTATACTTTTAATTTTTATTATTTATTTAGCGTTGTTTAAAATTATAATACTATTAAATATATTTATTTAATAAACTCAAAGTAATACACAGTGATGGAGTTATTATTATTTGATCTCAACAAAACATAAAAAACCTAAAAGAAAAAGGAAGAAAATCTCTGTCCTGCTGGGGTTTCAAAATTGACCTGATAAAAGTTTCATGAATTCCTTGGATTCTGTTTTTTTAATTGCATCGGATTTCGTTTTTTCAGTAGCCATGGTGGCCATCTTCCTTCTTCTCTATTCTGGCATTATACAAAACCATAAATTATTGAAGATTTTGTCAGTGGAGATATATATAAGCTCGCAAAAACGATTTCATGAATATTTTTCACCATTACAATTGCATTATAATATGCATTTTGATGTGGGCTGGTAGATTTATATGCTGCTGCTTATTGCGTATCATCTGGTAAAAATATTAGTATTGCTGTACAAAAAGACGTTCAGTTATTGTTATACAAAAATCTATAGGGCGACTGTAATACTAGAAATTAATTATTATGTATTTATGCTATCGATCATTATATTCTTATAAAAAATTGAATGAATAAGATTTCCACTGATGTCTATATATATTTAATATTTAATATTTATCTCACATTTATTAAAAATGACTCTTTAACACAAAAATATTTATAACACTTATAATGATATTATAATCATGTAGTATTTGTGTTATATATAGATAGATGGTTTTATTTAATTTTTAATGCTACATAGTACTTTATTGATTTTTCTGACCTTTTTTCTTAGAATCAAGTTTAACATTCTTACAAAACGTTAATTATTAATACAAATGCAAAGCATGCATTAAAAATACTAGTTTCAAAATGAAATCTTAACTTAATTATATTTATGTGTGTAAATTAAAAAATATTATGATGATAGTTTTTCTTGTAATTTGAAAGAAAACAAAGGATGTCTATGATGAAAATAAAAAGGGAAGTGAGAAAAAATATATGGACGGCGTGTCGTTTGCAAAAATTTGCGATTTCCAGGTCGTCTTCAATTACTTTTTAATGACCGTTTATAAAATTTGTGTGTGTATTTTTTTATAAAATATATTAAAGTCATAAAAAAAAAACTTTCATAAGTATATTTCTAACTTAAAAATACATGTTAATTCTCTTTTAAACAACAAATCGGGCAACCCATTTTCCATATTTCTATATTGGAGGCGCTATCTAATTTTTATGGTCTCCTTGCTAATAATGTTTTTGGTTAAATCGACACAATCCACAAGCAATTTATTAATATTATATGGGCTTATTAAAGGATTGAACGTGATAATGTAGGAGTTGAAGGACCAAAATAAAACATTAACTAAAACAACGTCGTTTTACTCGTCGATATGCCAAAAAACGAAGGTGTTTTGGGTAATTCAATGTCCTTTTCGTGAACACTGAAAAAATACTCTATTTTAGTTTTATTAAATTACAATTTCTAAAACAATGAGGATTTATTATAATTTCGGTCAATTAAAAAAATAAAATATTTAGAAATATAATAAAAATTATTTTTTTAAAGTATTTTTTAATATATTAAAAAAATATTTTTTATTTTTTTAAATTTATTTTTAATATGAATACACATACAATAACACTAAAATAATTAACTTCAAGTAAAAAAATTATTGGCAAAAAAAAAAGTTTCATTACATGTGTATATATTCTTTTTTCTAACACCAATTTTCCTTTTCAAACAATAAATTTAATTAATCTTTAAATTCCAGAGCTTCCTGTTCAATAGATTTTATTAATGCATTTGAATGAATAGTGGATGGAAGGATAGAATTGCTAGCCATAGGTTCTAAGATATACAGCCTCTCGATCGGACACTTTCCAGTTCGTGGCTTCGTGACTCGGAGTTGGATTCATCTCTCTCTTCTCCCTCACTAAACCCTAACTCCCAGGTACCCACATTTCTTCCATTCTTTTCTAGCTGTTAAATCTCTGGCAATCATTTTTTCTTATCATTTAAAACCATCGCTATAAACCAATGTCACTTTTTTCTTTAACTCGCCATTTATCCTTCTCAATCAAGCCCAAAACCCCCAAAATCTCAACTTTACACTACGCTACCACTTCCCTGGGAGAGAAACTTGATGCCCATCTGCAAAACAGTCCTAACAACGTAGAGAAAACCCTCAATTCACTCGCACCAATTAAACTTGACACCAAATATGTCAACGACATCATACACAAATGGTCCCTTAATAACCTTCAATTGGGTCTTAGGTTTTTTATCTGGGCTGGTGATCAACCAAATTACAGGCATAATTTATATATCTATAATAAAGCATGTAGCTTGTTTAAGATTAAGCAAAACCCGCAAGTTATTTTGGATTTAATTGAGACTTATAAGCTGGAGAAGTGTGTGGTTTGTGTTGACACTTTTAAGGTTGTTTTGAGGCTGTGCAAAGCGGGTGGGCTCGCTGATGAGGCTTTAATGGTGTTAAAGAAAATGCCTGAATTTAATATACGTCCAGATACAACTGCCTATAATCTTGTTATTAGGTCGCTTTGTGAGAAGGGTGATGTGGATATGGCTAAAAACTTGATGGGAGAGATGGGTTTGATTGATCTTTATCCCGATATGATAACATATGTCTCGATGATTAAAGGGTTTTGTGATGTGGGTAGATTGGAGGAGGCTTGTGCGTTGTTCCCAGTAATGAGTGTGCATGGCTGTTATCCTAATGTAGTGGCATATTCAGCACTTCTTGATGGGATTTCTAGGTTTGGGATTGTTGAGAGGGCATTTGAGTTGTTGGCAGAGATGGAGAAGCAAGGTGGGGGATGTCGTCCAAATGTTATCACGTACACATCTGTGATTCAGAGTTTTTGTGAGCAAGGTAGAACAAAGGATGCACTGTCAGTTTTGGAATTAATGGAGGTTCGTGGGTGTGCTCCAAATCGTGTCACTGCTAGTGCTTGGATAAGTGGTATTTGTATGAATGGCGAGCTACAGGATGTGTATAATTTTATCGAGAGAATTGTTGCGAGAGGTAGTGTTTCGATTAGTGACTGCTATAGTTCTCTTGTGGTGTGTTTGATAAAGATTAAGAAAGTGGAGGAAGCAGAGAAGACCTTTAGGAGGGCTTTATCTAGTGGGATGAAGCCTGATAGTTTGGCATGCAGTATGATGATTAGGGAGATTTGTTTGGAGAAACGAGTGCTTGTTGGGTTTTGTTTATATGAAGAAGTTGAGAAAACAGGATGCTTGTCTTCCATTGACATCGATATATATTCTATTCTTTTAGCTGGGCTTTGTCAACAAGGCCATTCAGCAGAAGCTGCAAGGCTTGCAAGATCGATGCTTGAAAAAAGAATTCCTCTCAGAGCTCCTTATGTTGAAAAAATAGTTGAACACCTGGAGAATTTTCGAGGGAAGGAGCTTGTGGCTGAATTAATTAGCATGGTAAAGTGATGCTGAACTAAAGACAATTTATTAATGTTAGGCGGTTGTTTCTTATTTTAGAGCAGGATTATCAATACACAGTAAGGTTCTAGTTCAGAGGGATCATGCATGGAAAAAGAGTTCATTAAAAGGAAACATAGATCACACATCTTGTCTGGCTCCTGGTAATTGTGGAATCTTAGAAGTTAATGCTAGCTATCATCAACAGCTGTTATCATGAACTGAAGTGCAAAGCAAACCAGGTTCAGAAGATGGAGTACTGTGAGGCAGCCACTGGCTGTTGTTTGCAGAATAATTCCAGCAGGTATGTATCAGAGGTTGAAAAATGATTCAATCACCCTCCTAGGCCCCTGTTTCATTTATTTGCATTCGAGGCTACAATGCATTAGTTATTCCCCTAGAACTAGGCAGACCATTGCTTTTTTACCGAGTGCCCAGTTATTCCTGAACATGCTACAATGTGGATTAGTAATAAAACATCTAAAGAAATTTGGTCACTCTTGAATGTCTTCGGTAATCATATATGGTCTCTCCTTAATCTAAGAATGACTGATAAAATTTCTGAGACCTTATTTGGCGGGAACATATATCCCTAAAGCTAGCAGTAACTACTTGAGAATCACCTTTATGCCGACAATGACCTAATTTTGCAAGTTCATCAACTAAATTTACTGATACCTTAATGAATCAAACCATTGGAATTGCATGATAATCCCCATTTCAGTTTTTTTTTTCTTTTTTCCCACGGGATTTCTAGCAGCCTCTAAGTTCCTTGCTCAGTACATTTTATACCTACCGGCTTACATCAGTTTATAAAGTGCCATCACAAAATAGAATGATAACTGATTCTAACATCGGCATGAATCATGATAGCAGTATTCGGATTTTCATTTATATGATCTGTAAGTCCATCTCCCTCCCTGTGAAATCAAGAGACATGAGCAAAACAAGGACATTCTAATCATCACCTTCTGAAGTACATAAGATAAAATAGATGTTTATTTAATAGGCATTAAGGTTTTTTTTTCATTTTAAATTCTGCTTTCCTAGATTATGATTTAATGGTAAAATAGCCCTACACTGGAGACCTGCTCAAAGAATGTGGTTGCCTTGGCCATTTCTCTGCCAGTTGCTAGGATGAAGGCATTGAGGCTGCTGTAGAGTAGGAGGAGCTCCCATGAATGTTTGCGCTCAATTTTATCATAAAAAGTGATAAAACAAAAGGATAGAAGAATGTTGGTAGATTAAGTAGTTAGGTAGAAAGCTCAAAGTTCTTCAATCTAATAAGAGGCCATATCATAGTTAGGTAGCTACAAGAATTGTAAGCTTTTAACTCTGAAATATCATTGTTCACTTGACTTTCTGCTTTGTCAGATTTTTGATTTCTTTTTTCCTTCATGATATTTATCTGTTAAATGTGTGCGATCCATGAAACAACTGTAGGGGCAATTTTCATGAGACGGACTTCAGTGCATCTGAATATCCATTTGAGAACTGAGAGCGCTCTGGAAATTTTTTTCCCAAGACGCAGATATCACAAGGGCCTCTCATCCATTTTTTTTTTATCCTGACGCCTATCAATTTTCTTTTTTATGACTTGTGCATTACATCACCATTTACAAAAAATAAAAATAAAAATTTGGGTGGTTGGCTCGTGTAATGCATTTCAGTAGGTGAGCAAATCATAGATTTTAGGTGGAGCGTGACTCGCCACAACCTGTACTGATGGTTTTTCTTGGTATTTATATATTTTTCCAATTGAGATACACACACACACACACACACACACATATATTATGATATCAGAGGTGTTATTATAAGAAATTTGGTGTATTTCCAGCTTTTCATTCTTTTCTATTTTATTTCTGCTACTTGATTATTGTATCAGTTTATTTCCCTTTTTATATTCTTCTTTGGAGTTTTATTTAGTCCTTGAAATTCTACATAATCTTAATTTTATTATTATGATCATTTCATTAATTGAATTTATTTTTATTTAAGATGGGCGAAAGATAACAGATTTTTTGGGTAAAAAATATTTTTTTATTCAAATAATAATAATAAAACTAAAGTTAAAGGGAATAATTTTTCTTGGCGTGTGAGAACTCCATACATGTAAGTTTAGAAAAAAAAACGCTCAATCCTGAGTTCGGGACCACTTCGTTAGTTTTTAACTGATGGATCCTTGTGAAATTCCTCATGGTCACCTCGATGCCCAGCCCCCCTTGGTTTTTTGGTTTTGCACTAATGGAATCTTTTGATGCCTCATGATAGAAGATGTAGGGAAACCTGACCGCCTACTTCTTGTCTTTTTGAATGCTAACTATACGGTTCCTGTATGATTGCATCATGCCAGATTTTATTTTATTCAAGCTTCTTTCGTTCACATGAACATGCAATCCTTTCCATTGCTGTTCACGGTGCGAGCTCTGTGTGTTTCTGTAGTTTGTTGTCTATATTTTACGAGGGTGTTTGGATTGAATGGCATGTTACAGTTGTTCATCAGTTTTTCCCAACTGATGCTTTGAATTTGCTGTTTCAATTCTTGTGCAGATCACAGACGTTTATTATGTTCGAATTGATTACGACAAATAAGAATGGCAGTGAAAGATATAACAATAGCAATATCCTTTGCCATTTTGCTCTCGGCAGTCATCCTACATTTTGCCATGACTTGGATGGATTTTCATTTTGTATTTGAGTGCTGATGTGATAAGCGCCTCAATTATGTTCTTAATCTTCTGTCGGCTTTTGTTTATTTGGTGCATGTCAGATCTTGTTCATCATTGAGTTTGAATGATAATAAGAAAGATCTGATGAACCTGTGGTGCTCTCCTCTGATGGATTCTGCCAAAGCAATTTTCCCAGCAACAAAAATATATAATTAAGCAAATGCTTAGGGAGCAGTGAGGAGTTATGAGTTATAACAGTGCTGGTCACCGAATTTCCGTACCGCGTTTGGAGTTTTAACCTCCACTGGAAGCAAAACTGTGTAGTTGGGGTCGATTCTATATTTTTTTAATAAGATTAAAATAATATTATTTTGATCAAAACAATTTATTTTCTAAAAAGAAATTGAGATTGAGGATTGAGTTTTTACCAGTTCAGTAAGTTTTTGACCAAGTAAGTTAATTTTTTTTTCTATTTTTTTTTAACCTTGATTGTTTCAGATGTTGAATCGTCCGGATACCGGGAAGACCTGCCTGACCGTCAAGGTTTGACAACCATGCAAGATGGCAAAGGATGCTGTTATCCGTTTATCTTTCAGTGACGTTCTTCCTCGTCACAATCAACTTGAACCTAATAAAATATTGGTAATTTGCTCGAGAATTGAAACAACAAATTCAACAATTTAGTTCCTGTAACTGAATGACGTAAACGACAGATGCATTTAACTTATTTTTAGGCAGCAAGAAAGGTGACGTAAACAATGACCTGAGTAGCAGTGTCCTACGTTGGGGAGGAGGTTTTTATTTTATTTTATTTTGACTCTAACATGGTTATAAAAAAATTAAAAAAATAATATAGTACAAAAAATATTTAAAAATAATAATGTAGTTTGAAAAGTTGCATATAATATTGTAAATCATGAGTAGTAAGTAAATGTTTACCAATATAATTTATAATAAATTAAGAGGAGAGAGGAAATAAAAAAAAAAGAGAAAGATTTTTAATTTGTTAAAATTTAAGTTTTATAATTTTTTTAGTTTTTTTTATTTATTCTCACAGCTCAATTTATAGATTTGTTTGGTTATGAATTGAGTTTTATTATTTTTAAAAAATTATTTTTATCTTGTTATCTCAGATTTTATTATCTCGGATCTTTAATTTAAATTATCTTATATTATTTTTTTATAAAATTTAATTTTTTAACAATAAATTGGTTTATAGCTATGCTTTGTATTTTTATTTTTTAATTTGTTTTTTATGATATAATTTTATTTTCATGATTTGGTTTAAAAATTTAACAAGTTTATTTAAATTGATTTAAATTATTTTTTTATCTATTTTTTAGATTATTTTTTTATTTTTATTTTTTTATTTATTAAAAATTAAACTTTCTAATTTATATCCTTTTATTTTCATTATGATTAATATTTTTTTTATATCTCTTGTTATAGGTTTTATAAGTTAGTTAAAGTTGATTTAAATTAATTTAATATATTATAATTTTAATATTAAAAAAATAATATTATCATCATCTCATTATTTTAAAAAGAGATTACCTAATATGCATCAAATTTTTAATTCAATGTTGATTTTTTATGTTAAAAAACCCATCAGCAAAACCTCTACATTTCATTTATACTTTTTTAAAAGAAGACATCACGATCGAAGGAACAACGGCCAGAGATATAGTGCTATCTGTACTGGGAAGGTTGTGCAGGAATAAAGCGTGATATTTGAATTAGATAGGATGATTATGCATGTAGAAAGCATGTGGACTTTTTTAATTTATAAGACGTTGTTTTAATTAATTAGATTTTAAATTTATTTTTTTTATAAATTATTAATTTAAATTTTATAATTATTAGAAATTTATGTAATTGTTAATTTTATAATTCATATAATTAATTAAAATAAACACTACTCCAACACTCATATTAATTAAAAAAAATAAAAATAAATATCCTATTTCCACTTAAAATCTTAGTCTTCAAATATCGTTTGATAATATAGTAATGTTTTAAATTTTGTTCAGCTATAAATTTTTTTGATTAGTTAAATAATTTTTTATATTAAAATAGTTTTTGGTCTTATAATAATTATTATTTTTAAAATTTTTTTTTAACTTAAAAATATATTAAAATATATTTTTATTTTTTTAAATATATTTTTAAAATCAATACATTAAAATAATAAAAAAACAACAAAAAAATCAAGTAAAGAAAAATCATTGTTTTGACAAACACGTGGCTGGTCTTGTCTAAAATTTTAATTTTAATTTTTTTAAAATTATGTTTTAGTAATTTTAGATTGTTGATGTTAAAAATAAATTAAAAAAATATTAATTTAATTTATTTTTAAATAAAAAATATTTTTAAATATAATTTTTATAATATTTTCAAATATGCCCCAAAATTATTTGTAGAGCTTATTTTATAATTTTTAAAAACACCATTAAAATGGTTAAAAAGAGTCTCGAAAATGAGAGCATTTCCAATGGGAGATGCTTTTTAGAAGAGCTAAATTAGTAATATGGATTTCTGAATAGTGTGGATATAGCTTTTTCGTTGATGTGCATTACAATGGTAAGAAGCCATTTAGAAGAGCTAATTGTATTTTAATATATTTGATACACAATTATTTTAACACAGTCTGTTAATATTTATAAAAATAAGGAATCAATATCTTTCTAAGAGCATCTCTAATGGAAAATGTTATATTGAAGAGCCAAATAAAAAAAATAGCTTTTTAAATAGTATAAATATAGATTTTTAAATTATATACATTCCAATGGTAAAAAGCTATATAGAAAAACCATTTATATTTTAATATATTTCATGTTAAATTAATTTTAATATAATTATATAACTAATTTAAATATTTTATATATAATATAATTATGATGTTATTAATTATATAATTAATATGAATAATTTATAAAAGTAATATAAAATTAATGAAGTAATATAAAATTTTAAAAATATAATTAAAATTAAATTTAAAATTTATTTATATCAATATTTTTAATTTTAAGTTTTATATGCTATTGTTAAAAATTTAATTTTTAAAAAGTAAATTCAAATTCAAACTTTGAAAAAATCAGCGTCAACATAACCGCCAATATTAAATTTTTAAATTTTAAATTTTGAAAAAATAATCGTCAATATTTTAAATTTTAAAAAAATTACCATCAACATTCTAAGATTTTACAATTTGAAAAAATAGTCCATCTATAAATATTCTCATATATCTTAACATTTTTTCTCATCATTTTCTTCTCTCCAATCTTTGTTATATTTCATTAAAATTCATCATGAATCATTCTAATTTTAATTTTTATGATGTTTTTGATTTTGATGATGACACTCCTGTGTTGGCTTTTCAAGTTGCTACTGCTATAGTTGCTGAAGAAGAATCGAATACAAGGTATCGTGGCTCTATTCCTGGTCACAATATTGTCAATCGTAATAAAAAGGAAGGTGAGTTAAGGTTATATAATGATTATTTTGCAGAAAATCCTAAATTCACTAAAAGTCAATTTCGAAGAAGATTTAGGATGAGTCATTGTCTTTTTCTTCGGATCGCAAATGCAGTGGAAGCTCATAATTCATATTTCAAACAAAGGATAGATGCTCTTGGTGTTCTTGGTTTATCTTGCCTTCAAAAGATAACTACAGCTCACATAATACTTGCATATGGTATTCCTGCAGATCTTACTGATGAATATCTTCGAATTGAAGAAACCACTGCAATAGAAAGTCTTAGAGCTTTCGTCAAAGCAATCGTAGAAATTTTTGGTGATTGGTATCTAAGGGCACCAAACGAGGTTGATATTTGTCGATTATTATCAATTGGAGAGCAGCGTGAGTTTCCAGGGATGTTAGGGAGCATTAACTGTATGCATTGGAAATGGGAGAAATGCCCAATTGCATGGTATGGGATGTATACTGGTCATTGTCGTGAACCAACTATAATTCTAGAGGCAGTGGCTTCACAAGATTTTTGGATATGACATGCCTTTTTTAGAATGCCTAGATCATTAAATGATATTAATGTTCTTGATCGATCACCTATCTTTGCTGTACTTGTTGAAGGTCGTACTGCTCCTGTCAATTATACAATTAATGGGTATGAATATACAATGAGATACTATTTAGCAGATGAGATTTATCCTAATTGGTCAACCTTTGTTAAGACAATCCCAAGACCATTAGGAGCAAAGAGAAAATATTTTGCAAGCAAGCAAGATTCTGCAAGAAAAGATGTGGAGCGGGCATTTGAGGTGCTCCAATTTCGTTTTGCAATTGTACGTGGACTTGTTCGATACTGGGATGAAGAAATGCTTGCATATATTATGAAAGCTTGCATAATAATGCATAATATGATTATTGAGGATGAAGGAGCAATGAACCTTGGATTTGATTATGAACATGAAGTCAATTCCTTTATATCAGTGTCACATTGTGAAATACTAGAACTACATGATTTTCTTCAAACTCACAATCGAATTAGGGATAGAGCTACTAGCTCTCAACTACAAGAAGATTTGATTGAACATTTGTGGGAACAATATGGCAACGAGTAGAATCTTTAGATTTTAACTTCTTATGTTATCATAATTTTCAGGTTTTTTTATGTTTTTTTTTCATTATGTTTGTTATCTTTTAAGTTAATTAATCCTACTTGTTATTGTTAAGTGTTAGAGGAACTTTAAAAAAGTATTATGAATTGATATCAATTTCATAACAATGTATTTAAAATAACCAAGAATTTTCTACATATTTAATTAAAAATACATTACATTACAATAAATCAATCAAAGTTAATTAAAAATCAAAACCCCTCTTTTGCATAATTTCTAACTTTTTATTTTGAAAATACGCTGCAGAAATTGGATCCAAATTAGAAATATCCATTTTCATAATTTGTTCTTCTTTTTCAATTCTGTCCAATTCTTGTTTCTTTTGACTTTGTTGAATCATCATGGCTTGTTGCTCTAACATAATTTTCCTGTCTTGTTTCTTCTGATCCTTAATTTCAACTAGAGTATTCCTGAATTGTTGTAAGAGATTCGTTACAGTTACATCCCCAACTTTATCTTTTCCTTGTCTACGTTTAAATCGTTCCTTTGCAGTCTTCTGACTGATTGGTCTATCTTGATAAATCAATGGTTCACTATCTTCTCCTAAACTCACAGCATCAGGGGTAGATGGAGTTGATGAAGCTGGACTTGCATTGACATAACCCTTTTATTTTTTATTTGACCTTTGATGTTGACTTGCATGCTTAAATTTCCATTTGGGTTCTTTTCTTAAAATAACCTAGCAATGTTCTAGTTGAAATTGTTTACCAACGCAAGAAGCATACATTTGCCGAGCATCATTAATCTGGTAAATAAATAAATAAATAAAATAATATTAAAATATATGTTAAACAATTTAACATAAAAATGAATATAAACATTATCCTTAATTCTTCAGTCATTCCACTTTGCTGACGATTTTCAATTTGAGTAACAAATCCAACAAATTTACCGACTTCTCTATTTATTTCTTGCCATCTACTTGAGATGCTTATTTATGAATGATTATTCAAATTTCCTCCATTATCTACAAAGCAAGCATGTACACGAGCCCAGAACTGTTTTGTTTATTGTTCAACTCCTGTAATTGGATCCTTGCTTGCATTTAGCCATGCAGAAACAAGTAAACAATCCTCCTCTGGTGAGAAATTTTTACTTCTTTGTGATTTTTTTGCCGAATGGACATTTAAATTTGAGCATGTTAAGTCATCAATTAATTGATTAGAATCATTTGGTTGAGAGAGAATATCTTCTGACTCACTCATAAGAAAATTGGTAAAAGAGCTTGGAAAATTTGAATCCATCTACATTAAAAAAAAAACTCAAGTTAAAACTTTACAAGAGAGTATAAAAGAAGCTCGCATTCAATGTCTAATAATTTTATAGTTTTCATACATGCGAATTAATAATAAGCATTGCCTCCTACTTGTTTTAATATAACAATTTGACCATTTTTTGAAACTAAAATAGAATCGATATACTAGTTTAATTGCATTTTCAAAAAGACAAAATATATTTGACCTCAAATTAAAACATCCAATCAAAAATAAATTTTAAATATATAACTCAATCTTTTTATCAATATCAACTACCATTATTAATTCCTCTCAATTTTATCAAAGATAACAACATAAATATAAATTGTCTTCCTTAATCCATATTAAAAACATCAAAGAATAAAGAAATAAAACTAATCACAAATATTAAATTAACAACAAAAGGTCTAAAAAATCAAGAGATATAAAAAAAATAAAAAAACTTTTAAACAAGTATACCTTTTAATTTCAGCTAATTAACACAACCGATGTTAATAATTAACCGGAGAATAATTGATTCTTGTTTTTTTTTTTAAATTTGAGAGAAGGATGAGGCACAATACAAAAATTTAAAACTATAAATTTTTTCTTCATGTATTTATAGAATATTTTTTTTATATTTTAAAAAAGAATTATTGGCCAACGACTATAAAAATAGCCGTTGGCCAACGGCTATTGTTTTAGCCATTTCTATATTTAAATATAGAAATGACAGTTAACAAAACAAATAGCTAAAATAACTATTTATTTAACTTATTTATTAAGATATATATATATATAAAATAAATAACAAAACATTTTTAATTTTTTATTTGGCTCGTCTGTTGGAGCTCCTCTGACACTTCTATTTTAAAACTTTAAAAGTAATACATGAGCTGATTTTTTTTAATAAAAAATAAGCTTACAATTTCATTAACCACATGATTTCGACGACTAAATTGACTCATGAGCTATCTAAATAAACCTTAACTTTAACTTTTTTCTAAAATCCTTGAGGCTACATTATTTGAAGTTTTTTTCTAAAATTTTTAAAACAGCACCATTTTAATAATAATAAGAAAATTGTTTCTGAACAATTATCAAAATGAGCATGTCATATATTTATAAGACACCGCACTGTAATCGTAATAATTTATGATTACAGTACACCTACCCAACTTTTACCCAAAGGCCACATCCACCCTCAACACGTGTCACCCATGTTTATCACCCGCTCGTCAACCTAAGCTTCCTCCACAATCCCAATCTCTCGAAATCTCGTTGGCCTTGACTACCACTCTCTCACACTCTCTCTCTTTCAAAGTTTATTTATTGAGAAAAAAGAGCGAAAGAGTAGAATCCAGGCAATCTTGGGTTAAGGCTAGGATTTCCATTTTTTTTTTTCACAAAATCAAATCGATCATATTTTTCATCAGATCACACCACCTGGATTTTACCGTCCTGTTGAACCCCTTTTTTTCGTTTTCTTTTCTCTAACGATGGTGATTTCACCTAGAAACCCCAATTCAATCATTTCGAAATCAATCGATTCTATTAAAATCAATCTCTATATCTTTAATTGCTGTAAAAGCCTTTAGCTTAGGGTGTTTTTTTTTTCATTTTAACTGATGTGAGGATTTCATTTTGGTCAACTATTGTGTAAATACCCATCGGTTCGCACAGGTATACAGATATAATTTTAATTAGGGTTCCTTAGGGATTTGGCTGTGATTTTGATTGCGATTGATCTGGTGTCCGAATTTGGGGATATAATGATAATTGAGGAATTGAGTGGAGGTGAGTTGGAAAGAGGGGAGGGGGGGAAGGAATTGTGTTTAGGAAGTGCTAAGGAGGAGAGTGAAGGTGTTATTGTGTGGGATGCGAAGCGGGTTTTCATTGGAGTCGGAGCTCGGGCTTTGTTTTACCCGACTTTGCTTTATAATGTTGTTAGGAACAAGGTCCAGGCTGAGTTTCGCTGGTGGGATAGAGTCCATGAGGTATAATTTTACTGTTTCATGCTTGTATAGATGATTTTTTAAGCTGTTTTTGAAGTTATTTGTTTTCTTTCTTGGTCTAATATGGCTTGTGTGGATGACTTGTATGTGGGTTTTTTGCCTTTATGTGTGGAGAATGGTTTTGGGGTGTTCGAAGTTTGAAATTTGATTTGTTCTTGGTGTTTTTGTTTTATGTTATAGACCCTTGTAGGTGGGTGGGTGGACTAGTTGCCACGTGTTTTGATGTCAATCAGCTTTTTTTTTGGTTCTGTTTGTGTGGTAGTTTCTGTTTTTGGTTGAGTTTTGATGTCTGTGTAACATGAATAACTTTTGTGAAGGAAGCAGTTGTCTTTAAGCAAGTAACGATATTTTGGGGAGTTTTTCATTCCCTTTTCTTTTGCTCACTTTATTACTGCTTTCTTTTAACGTTTAAATTTCCAAGCACACTTGTTTCTGCTGTGCTTTTAAACTTACCAGGGCACTGACCTGTTGATGGGAGTGAGGAGCCACTCCAATCTGGAACTTTTATCATTAGTTCTGCAAGCTTGTAAAATGTGAACTTGCATTAAGGTTTATTAAGAGCATTTTCTTTCGAGATTCTTACTTTGCGAGCAAAGGTTGCAGCTTTTGCTCATAGACCACCTGTGAACGTAGTATTCTATTTTTTTTTATCTCCTATTGTTTTTGCACGATGTGTCTGCAAATAGTACATGTCAGTAGTACATGGTGTATTAGCTCATATTCTCTGAGTTCAAGATTCTTGGAGCTGTCTGAAGACTTTTGCAGTATTGGGCCTTTATGTAATGAATTTCATATCAAGTGGCCTTCCCAATTTCTTTCATTTTCTAATATATTTATTTGCAGTTTATATTGTTAGGTGCTGTTCCATTCCCTTCTGATGTTCCATGCCTGAAGGGGCTTGGTGTTGGTGGAGTGATAACACTGAACGAACCGTATGAGACTTTGGTACCAACTTCTTTATACCATGTAAGTGCTTTCACTTTCTCCCCTCACCCTTTCAGGTAGGAGTGTGTGTGTGAATAGTTAGTATTTTTATGAGCTGGTAAGATCAGCAGACAGCTGATTCATGTTACATGGATAGTCTGCACATGTACATCAAACAGTTGTCTGCTTTTGGATGATTCTATCTCTGTTCGTTCCTTTTGAAGAGAGGAAGGATCCCAAAGAATCGATCTTTCTTTTAGTTGTTGAATATCTCTTTGATTGATCAATGTGTGATATTCCGAATCCTCATTACTAATGGAATCGAAATGATCTCTGGATTCAGTTTTCCACTTCGTATTTTTGGCTGCATTGTCTGCCCAGTGGTTGCATTTATTTTAATTGTTCTGTTTCTATATCTTGTCAATACGATCATTGTTTGACATTTATTTATATTAAATTCCATTTTTTGAAGTGCCTACCTTTGGAATTTACTTATGAAAAATGTTGGCAGGCTTATGGCATTGACCATCTGGTGCTTCCTACAAGAGACTACTGCTTTGCTCCGTCCTTGAATGATATAAGCAAAGCTGTAGCATTCATTCATGGTGAGATTTAATTGTGTTTTGTGAAACACCAAAATATTTTACATGCAGGTGAAATTATTATTCCTGTGATTCTGATGCTGCTTATGTTTGTTTTTCCTTTGAAGAAAATGTATCATTTGGACAAACTACTTACGTTCATTGCAAAGCTGGCCGGGGACGCAGCACAACCATTGTTATATGCTACCTGGTCATTAATCCAATTTGAAATTCAACTTCTTATAGGTGTTTTATTTCCTTGCACCTGCTCTAAAGTTTTGTTTTAATATGCAGGTGCACCACAAGCAGATGACACCTGAGGCTGCATATAAATATTTGAGGTCAATCCGACCAAGAGTGCTTCTAGCATCTGCTCAATGGAAGGTATGCTTAGGCTGGGCCTCATTTTCCCTGTGATTTAGTTTAAGAAGTTGTGAATTTCTTATGTAAATTGTAGTTTTCCCCCCTGGATTTTACTAAACTTCGTGAAACTGAGTACAAAAGATTTTGACAGTTAGAACTGTCTGGCATGCACTCTTTTATGAAATGTATTTTTTAGTCCTCCTAATTTACCATAACCAAGGAAACTAAGAGGAAAAATTGATGCTATTTTTGCCTAGCTATTTTTTTTTTATATCCCAAAGCCTTAAAATACTCTATGGAATTTCCTAGACATTTTCTAACAAGGTTCTTGCATGTCCTTGATTAGTTACTAGCTGTTGGTTGCAAATGCAGGCTGTTCAGGAATATTATCATCTAAAGGTGAACAATAGTGATCACAACATCAAAATGACTGATGTAGTTTTGGGAACTCCAAAGCAAGCACTTTTGCAGGATCTGGCGCCTTTTGATGATGACTCTGTAGTTGTTGTTACAGAAGCAGATCTTGATGGATACAAACCAAATCTTGAATCTGGGCCTGTGGGAAGTGAGATATGGGCTGATCTAAGTGTGGTCTGCCGTGTTCGAGTTGCCAGTCAGGCAGCTCTGGAAAGAATATCTTGCCTCTGGCTCCGCTGCCAGACTCACCAGAAGATTGTTGGGGAGCAATTAAACAGGAAGAACAGCTGCTCAATCATGGCAGATCACCTGGGAGCTATCAGTGTTGACATTCATGTGTATTGAATAGCTGCTGAAATTGCATACAAGTTTGACAAGGTCTTTTTCTTTTTTAAATTTCCCCGTATATAAAGTGAAATAATGTTCAATTAGGCAGGAAAGAACTTCGGTTCTTTTCTCACCCCTTATAAATCGAGCTGTTCTTAGTCTCAAGTCAAATGTAAGAAACACGAGCAAAATGCTCAATTTAATGATGATGCAGTTCGTGGAAGAATATGCTTTCATGCTGTGGTGCAATTTGCACTCTGTTTTTTTATGTTAAACCTGGACCAGCAAGTTGTGAACTGGCTCACCGAGTCAGCCTCCTAGCCAAGGAAAGCATCAATTGGGGGACCATAACAGCCTGGACTAGCAAATGGCGAGCCATCGAGACACTTGTCTCTAATTAAAGACACATGAATTTGGGCCAGGATGGAATCCTTGTAGAATTCAATACCAAATAGTTTTTAAGAAATTCGTTCTTGATGGGATGGGAATCAAGAGTGTTTCTAAGATTCTTTGTATAAAGGCTCTCGCAGGTTTAACAAATTCTGTTGAGAAGGGATTGTGTTAGGCAGCGCGGGACGACGGAGTTGGATGTGGTCATGGAGTTTACATTTAAAAGTTGCGATCATACCACTGTAGAGCCTCGAAATTGCTGAGAAGGGCGAAACCAACATGAGTACATTAGGAATGGCACAAGATTACACGAGTAGATTAGGGATGGAACAGGATTATAGCAGGCTTCAATTGGCTACTGAGCAAATTGGGAAAACATGGAAGTAAATGACTGATTGGACATGTTTTTCGAGTTTGAATGACGTGTTAGAACAATTTTAACTCGCGAATGTTATTATTGCACTCATGTACAAATGTGTTTCACGGACAACGTGGATTTCATGCCCTTATGACTAGCAGATGCAGTAGTACACAATAGTGAATCTTAAGATGCCAATTATACCAACAGTTGCTGTGCAAAGTCGTAATCCTTGTTTTCATCATAACATTACACCAAATCCCGGAGCTTCACGGAGGGGCGGGGATCCAAGGGATTTGATCATAATTGCTTTGGTATAGCAAAGCTAAAGCAGAGTAGACTATTTTTTACTTAGCGGTGTTGATGAATCCCATCAACTGTCATGCACAAATTACTGTAGGTTTTCACATTCCATCCAATTCATAGATCAATCTGAATCATTCTCCTCAGCAAGACCCACTAGTTCCCTGAAAAAGTTTTTTACTGAAGATGGCCACTGATAAGATGATGATCCATCGAGTATCCTTTCATTTGATGTTTCGTCAATAAAGCTGCCCGCAACTTGTTTTCTATGGTAGTTTTGTGTGCTTGTCCGTGGAAGTCCATGCGCCCTAGCATTACTGTACTTTTCCACTGAAGCTTCATCCACCAAGAAAGGCACAACATGCCTTTTCATATCACTCTCAGAGATTCCAAGATGACCTCCTGACACATTAACGAAATGAACTCTTCCAGCCTCGTCTAAGGCCTTGAGACCAATCCAGTCCTCTGTGTAAAGCGCTGTCTGCGAGGAGATTAAAATAGAGGTTAAGATGGCTAAGCTCCTGCTCGAATATATTTTTCTTAACAGAGCAACTTATAATTCACAAGGAAAAAAAAAGAAGTTAAAAATAGATCCAGGCAAGTTGTGCTATTTCCTAAAAAAAAAAAAAAAATTCCAATCAAGCACAGCGAGATTAGTATGGCCATGCATACCCAGTTAACAAATTTAACATGCAGAAATCTGCCAGAAAACAGATTTGGATTTGAAAATTTATTTCAAAACAAACATTGTACCTGATTTGCCGGGACAATTGGCTTGAAAGCCCCATCTGGATAATATCCAAACCAAGAGGTCTCCTTAGGTATCAAAACATTGTCATTTTCAAACTGTTGAAATTCAAACAAAATATAGCAAAAGAGGAAAAGTGCAACAATTAGAATTGCACCAACTGTCAAAATAACAAATAAAATTGCCAAGAGGACCAGGTGATGTTTTGATAAGAAAAAAAGGAAATTCTTCTCACCATAATAAGCACCAAATTCTGCAAGCTACTGAATCTTTCCTTGTAAGTTGTGTTCCTTTCCTCAGGAATTTCATTGTTAAGCTTTGGAAGAAACCTACATTTCTCCATGTAGTGTGGAATATCCTGGCAATTAAGAAATAATTCTCATATTAAGATGTTGAGCTATCATTGCCCAGTTAGTATAAAACACACAACAAAACCTATCTATAATGGCCATCCTTTTATATGAGTAATTTGATGACAACACACTCCAAGAAAAGAAAAGAAAATCCATAAACCAATAATGAATTGACCAAAGCAGGCTACAGATTTTTGTGGTATTACACAATCATATAGGTTTCTTGAAGAAATTGATTACAGAGAGATCCAGCAGTCAAAAGAACCTGTATAATAGGGCATGGTACTCACATTAGGAAATTTAAGATAGCCACTGGGAGCCAGGTGAGCCTGCAATTCCACATGTCAATATAACTTGTCAAGCATTTTCAGGGATATTTGAATGAGAATGATATTTGAAAGCAGGAAAAAAAAAATTCTCTTAATTGGTCCTGCAAAAGTTAAAGAAAACAAAGAGACAGATGCATACCTGGACATAGTCGCTATAGATCTTGGACTTAATTAAGGCATCAGCAAGTTTGCAAAAAATGCCAGACTGCAGAACCAGAGTCACTTTAAACATATTAATAAGAACCCAGAGAAAGAAACTAACAAGAAAGGAGCAAAGCAATCTTTATTATAGGTGCTTTCCAAGAGCCGAGTTCAGAAGATCTAATATATATTAGTAAACCATAATGATACCTTCTTAAATGTATGTCCAAGGTAAGGACGTCCAATCTTATTTTCTTCTCTCTACAGGATGTCAATTCCACACCTTCGTGGTTCAAGTCCATATTACTGTGTTTTTTACTCTGTATATTGTGCAAAAAACCCCATACCGCTAAGTTTCAGTACCATCTATGAACTTGATTTCAACCTCCTATCTTTCCCTTTTGCTCTATAATTTTATTCCTCAACCCACAACTCTATCTTCAGCACAACATCTTTGTAAGGATGTGGATCATTTGGTTAGAACCAAATGCTTAACCGAAAAGAAGCATTTTGGTTATTTGATATGGTTTTGATTTATAAACTGTAGCCTACCCTTATGGTCTGGTTTAATTTTGAAACTCCAAAACTGTAATAACCAATCGAAATTTTGCTACAAAAAATTATAGATGGTATGGTAATTTGGTCTGAGATCACAAAAAAGAATTAACTTAATGGTGTTATCTTAAAGAGTAAGATGGTGAACTCATTCGGGCCTACTAAAATAGACAAAACTTAAGAATCCATCATCATTTATAATGTGGACCACAACCTCCTCTATATATTTTGATGTGAATACTCTCACATATAAGATCATAAGAAGCCTTCCCTCCATTTTTAAAGAGGATGCATGGCCTCCTCTTTTCTTATATGGTCAATATGGGTAACAAACTTCACAAGTCCTGCATTGACCAAATAAGATACGAGTAGGCAGGCCTCTACTTCGAAAAATGAAAGAAGATCTCCTGTCAACTTGTATGTGGAGAAGCCTTAAATCAAGGGCAGCTTAGACAGATAAGAGACAATCTTCAAGGGCAGTATGAACAGCACAAGCATGTGTTCATGCTTGGAAAGTACAGCATACTTCAAGTGTTAATTGAATTGATCAAAAGTTTTAGATTTCATTCAGTCCAGAAAACAAAAAAAATCCATGACCAAACTTAAGTTCTTTGGTTGGTTTATTTTGGTTGATGTGAATAATCTCTCACTTATAAGATCATAAGAAGCCTTCCCTCAATTTTTAAAGAGGATGCAAGGCCTCCCCTTTTCTTATATGGTTAATATGGGTGACAAACTTCACAGGTCATGCATTGACCAATTAAGATAAGAGGAGCCAAGCTTCCACTTTAAAATTGAAAGAAGACCTCCTGTCAGCTTATGTGTGGAGAAGCCTCAAATCAAAGGCAGGTTAGACAGATAAGAGACAATCTTTAATAAATGTCATTCCCTTAATGTTTTATATACTAGTATGAACAACACAGGCATGGGTTCATGTTTGGAAAGTACAGCATGCTTCAAGTGTTAATTGATTTGATTAAAAGTTTTGGATTTCAATCAGTCCAGAAAACAAAATAAATCCATGATCAAACTTAAGTTCTTTGGTTGGTTTTGGTACTCACTTAGATGAAACTGTTCAGTACCATTTACAAGGAAACCATATTTGTCAGTTCACTTGCGAGATTCCCCAAAACTCAACCAAACAAAACAACTAAACAGCTAGGACTCCTTTGTTCTTTAAATTATATATCCCTATGCATTAAGTATGAACCTCCATACCTCAAATTCAACCTCTGAATCTCAACTTCAAAAATTTGTGCTTCAACACCATGCCATTTGTGAATTACTTACTATTTGTGAATTACTATATATATAAAAAAACCTTGCAAGTTGCAATTAATCTTCTGTTAGTATGAAACTTTAGATCTCCTATCTATGAAAATGAATATCTACAAGTATTTAAGTCAGAAGGGCCTTTTAATTTTCAATAGCATAGGATAGTGTCCCATCACCATGCACTCTTCCTACCAACTTCCAAATAGAAGGCCGGCAGCCAAGCTTTTTAACAAAAGATTTTTGCATAAATTTGACTTTGTCTGTTTAGAAAGTTTAATGATATTTTATAACGATATAGAGTTTTTGCACCATGCAAGTCAATTTTATATACAGTTAAGGCGGTGGGTATTTGCAGCTTGAAACAAGCCCATGCACAACATTTTTTTCATCATAAGAATTGAAGATGTAACATGCAATTTGAAGCAAGGGCATTTGCTGAACCTGCTTCCACTTTCCATCTCAAACATAGTATAGATAATTTAAAGGGCTTTTATGAATTTTTCAGTGGTTTTAAAGCTGACTCTCAAAAGTATTTTCCCCCATTAAGCCCTGCTAAGGCATTTCTAAGTATTTGCATAGAAATCTAGATGAAGTACAAACAAAGCTAAACCATGAAAGCGCTTACCCCACAAAGAGGAACAGAGGCGGTCCCGGCATGTGGTCCCCCTAAAGAAATGAAATTCTTAACCTGTTTGGAGAAAGACAAGTTATTTGTTATTCAAAAATGTATTTTTACAAAATACTTCTAGAATGTCATGTGGAAAATTGATCTGTTGAAGTATTGATCACCCTAACACAATACTTCTCAGTGCAGTAATAAAAGGAACTATGGAAGACAGTAATAGTATTTCCGAAGGGGAGAGTTAAAGAAGTTCAGATAGTGGTTGTGCTTACAGGAGGTCCACCATCACAAAACTCTACCACACCTCGACCAATTAAGTTGCCCTGTTAAACGAGAGGGGAAAGGAAAAGAAAAGGAATGAGAACCTAGCACGAAAGTTGTCTAACCATCAAAATCAGGTATAAAAGCCATAATTTTTTATAGCCACAACAAAGTCTAAATTGTAAATTTAATACATGCAGATTAGACAGCCATTCTTCTGGACTTTATTATGTATTTATTCATCCATTTTCCTGGAAAATACCATAAACATCCTTTTTCCTAAAAAAAATTGTATGTGATTGGCACAAATACACTATTGCAACAACAAACGGCCATATCCTCCCAAGTTATGGACCTTATAGCAACATCACCTCAATACAGTTCCAGAAGAAGCTCAAATAAATTGGCCAGTAGCTGAAATTAGCTATCCATTTCACTCATTACAAGAACAACTATAAATGCAAACCATTCTGGACACGTAGAAAAACTTAAGATGTCTCAACAAAAAGCTTCAACATGATTTATTGGACAGAGCATTCAGTTCTATGGTAAACTATTGCAGGTTAAAGTTAAACAAATTCTGGAGTGACAGATGGCATGAAGCAAATGGTTAAAACTGATGCTGTTGAAACTTGACAGGTGGCACAATCTTGTGGAGTTGGTTAGCTAGAAGGTATTAGTTAGTTTTGGCAGGAGCATTATTTGATGTTGACACAAAATTGGACTAATGCCTACAAATATGAGGGTCACTTAAATAGAATGTTCAGTCAATGATATACAAATCACTCTCTAGTTCTATCTTCTCCTTCTCTCTCTTGCCTGACTGTAATTTCTTCATCTCTTCCTTTTCTCATACCCTTTGCTCTTAAAAAAATCGGTACCACATCATAAGCAGATGATGGAAGTGAGAATAACTAGCAGAATGAAATGAGAAGGATGAAGGCATTGAGGGGATTTATGTGATTCAAACTGCATGTACTAAAGCAATAAGAGGGAGGTCAGCTTCTTGGCACTTGGCTCCTTAGATCTCTGCCCCCACCAAAAAGGAGAGAAGTCCCAGTATCATACTTTTTAAGTAGAGAATATATTAATTATCTGACAGGGAAAAATGTATGACAAGTTCCATTTGTATAAATTTACCTATGTTGAAATGAAAGATTGATGTTGCATCCAGCATTTACAATCAAAGCGACCAGCACTGATTCTTTCATTTTAGTCAACAATCGAAAGGAAAGCCTTTCTCTTAGCTAAACACAACCTCTTTCTAGAGAAACATGGAATGGCATTACTAGATCCTGCCATGGACTTAGCACAACTGACAAGTTTAATTAAGAGGCAATGGGATGCATTAATAAATTCTCAAATAAAAAATGAAGATTTTCAATGAGAGGGTTGCATAACCCCATGCCTTGGATCACGTGTACTGAGTTGTTAAGTTACTTAGATGAAGAGATGATATTGATTTCTTTCTCTCTCTTTCTTTAGGTAACCTTCATATCAATAGTTGGATATCAAAGATCAGGAGACCTTAGTACCTTATATATATTTAATACACGTGTGTGCACTCATTCATATACGTGTGCACTCCACTCTCAATATCATGTTCTGACTTGGGATTAAAATGCAAATGATTTGCCTTTACAGCTTTGTAAGACTGTTCATGATCACAATCTTATTACCAGTTTCCAACAGTATGAAACAGTAATCAGGTCATGTAAGAAAAAGGATCAATAGATCTAAGGGTATGCTGAAATAAAACAAGTTACCATTTTAACTATGTAAACAAAATAAACATCGACAGAGAGGATGCATTAAAGCAAATGTGTGCAACGTGGAAATAATACAATAACTATAAATTACCTGGGAAAGACCAACTATGCTATAGCCCTTGCTCAGTTCTTTCATATTTTTGACCTGTAGGCATAGCAACAAATTGTTATGGTCAAACAAGCACTAAAAGATAAAACAAAGAAGTTAACCATAATTACCACATAGCTCTCCCACCTTGTCACAAACAATTTCTGTCTGCAAACACGATACATATCAAATTGTAAGCGAGTGAGAAATGCTATATCAAAATGATAGGCCAGGTAGTATTTTCACTAGGTTTACCTGTTCCTCAAGAGGCATAAACCAGGAATCCCATGTTCCATCCCCGATTTCTCTGCACAAAGGAAAGCAATTGATGTAATGGAACCACATTTGAACTAAAAATTAACAGGACCATTTCATTTATGAGGTCCACATTAATTTTCATGATATATATAAGAATAAAGTGAAGAGAGAGAGAGGGGGGGGGGGGGGGAGAGATTAAAATTCTTAAGGCTTGCCTTGGACGATATTGAAACTCATATTTTAGCACACTGAAGATTAAGAAATTTGTTTGGTTAATCATGGTAAAAATGCTTCACATAAGAATTTTGCAGGATCACATTCTCAGTGAAAACTTCAATAAAATCCAGTGTTTAAATAGCAAGCAACGACTTAGACAAGTAGAAAATACATATTAGGATGATTTAAATGCAACAAAGACAGGAAAGTAGATAAGCATACAAGCAATATCCTGGAGAACCAGAAAAGTTTGTGAGTTCCTCAGTGAACTGTTTTACTCCTCGATTCTTGCATTGATCTCCAATACCTGCCATAAAAAGAAGAATAGAATAAAAGAATGAATCGCAAAAGCACAAAAATATAAAAGCGAATAGAATTTAATGGAACTATAGTATCCACAATTACGTTCCCTTCGACAAAATTTAAGATGCTGAGGGGAAAAAATCAGAATGAAACAAAAGCATTCATCTAATTTTAGATTCTGCATTAAGGACAAATAAATCACATGAAACAGTTTGTTCGTCTAAAATCTGCAAAACATCCAAATATTTCTAAATATTATGTATTTTATATTCTAGACAAGCTTTGCGCAATATTCTAGACAGAATTTAACCTCCAATACACAACATATGCACATGCATATCATGATTTTTCGTGCTATGCAAACGAAGGATAAGTTCATTTTTAAAATTTTCCCTATTAAAAGAGCATGCAAGAGCAAATTAAGTTGCTAAGAAACAATTCCACTTTTAAATCGTCAGGCTATATTCTCCATTATCCTCCTAATCCGCAGCTTATTTTAAATACCCACAGAAAGTTCGTCTTTTTTCTTCTTTTTTCCAAATTCTTCATAAAACAGATTAATACAAACCGTGTTGTTGTTTAGGCAACATATCAAAACACAAATTTAATGCCACTGCTCAAGGCCAATTTCCAAACCCAGTAATAACATCACGCTATACCTATCTTCTCATTCATTAAAAAAAAAAAATCTTCTAATAAACAAAACAGTGCAATTCACTTTAATAGTAAACTACAGAGAAGCACAACAATACTTTCTACAGATAGACAAAACCAGATTCCAAAGAATTCCATAATCAGCTTTTATCTGACTAATCCACAGACCCAGAAAGAGAAAAGTGCCAAATATTTGAACAGATCAGTTAAAAAAATCAAATAAAAAAAAGGCAAAAACTTTGGAAGAGAAAAGGAGATGATTACCATGAAGAACTATAAAGGGTAAGGAATGTACAACTGGGTCAATAACAAAAATAAAAACAACGAAGAGAAAGGCAAAATAAGGGAAGAGAAAGGCCATGATTGGGATTTTGTGTTCGTGATGGTAGTAACACGTTTCTTTTTTCTAGCAGAGAAAAGAGGAGAAGAGAATGGTGTGTTGGATTTTTGAGCTGCTCCAGCAACTTTTGAAACAAGTAGAAATTATAGGAGAAGCAGAATTTGAAGTGGAGGTCTCTATGATTGGTGGATGAAAGCTATAAACATGAAGGCAATAAAAACACTCATGACTCTGGCAGTGGCAGTGGCATTAATTTGGACAATCGATCTGATCAAATGATAATCTCCGCTTGTTTGCTTGCTGTCTTTGCTTCTCGATGTCGCCAATTAGACGTACCTATTGGATAATAAAAATAAAAATAAAAATAGACTGTGTTTTTTTTTTTTTACTACTTTTAGTTTAATGGAGCTATTAATTAGTCCTTCACTCCATGTAAGTATATTGCAATTAATTCTTTTTAAAAACAAAAAAACATAGAAGAAAGAAAGGAGACAGGTAAGATGGGAGGATGTGATTCGTAGATACTGAATTGTGAATGATAAGTTCTATTTAGGGGTTTTTTAATTATTGTTATAATATAGGGACTAATCAGTTAGTTTTGATAAACTAAAGGAGCGAAATTGCATATCACATTTTTTCTCTGTTTATGGGGCCCATGGGCCTTGGTGGTGTTTATGGGTTGGCAAGGAAAAAACAAGTGTGAATACTGAAAGCGTAGCGTACGTGAAAAGATGCCATTTTTTAAACTCATTATCTGCTAGGCTGGTGGCACTCATGTGGGCAGCAGTCTTATAAATGCTTCTTGGTGTGAAGTCGAAAAAAAAAAAAAACAAATAATTGCCTAATTGGTAATATTAATTTTCATGTTATTTGTTTGGCATATTTATATTGTCGAGAGCAATTAGCAAGAATTATGGTTACCTACCACTCTTCCTTCCGTGGTCTGCTAACTGACGTCTCGAGGAGTCTACGAGTATCCTTAGAAGTTTCAATTATGTTTGTTGTTGTTATAATGAATTTTTTTATTTGAAAATATATTAAAAAAAATTTATTTATTTATTTAAAATTTATTTTTGATATTAGTATATTAAAAAAAATCTAAAAATACTAATTTTTTTAATTTAAAACAAAAAAAAATATTTTTTTTAAAATACAAATATAATCAAAATATTAAACTTGAAATGCAATGTGATAAGTACCAAGTTGAGGCCTAAATCTCCGACAATAAAATAGTGTATTCAAATAAGGTTTACGTTAAATTGTGTTTTAAAAAAAATTGAATTTTTTTTTGAAATTTTTAATAATTTTGAGGTGTTGATATTAAAAATAAATTAAAAAAATATTATTTTTATATTTTTCCAAACAAAAAATAGATTTTAAAATATAATCTCTGTCCACTCCTAAACATTAACTAAGTAACGTTAGTTGTCCATGACAGATGGGACTTCCAGAATTAATTTACATGTTTTAGTTTGATAGTTTCATTTTAAGTTGACAGTCAGTCTTCTATCAGTTATGGATTTTTCTATTTTCTTGGTATCAAAGAAAGTCATTGTTCCTGGAAACAGGGCAACAAGTGGAGAACATGGAATGTAGACAGATGATCGTATCCAGCAGAGAGTCATTGGTCTTCAGGTGTAAATTTTGATTTGTGATAGCCTGTTAGGATCTATATGAAGCAGTATTATCATGTAAGAAGATGCAGCAGTACTTCAGTTGGCATCAGGCTGATGACAGGAAAATAAAATGATGCTAATCACTTGGAGGAAGCAACATTTTTCAACCTAATCTTTTCACTCACGAATCAACCAAAAAAAAAAAAAAAAAGAAGGTCCCAAGAACATTGGCAGAGATTGGTAAAACCAGCATTACAAGACAGTATGCAGATATGTGATAAGGATATTACGAACAACAGTGTTGAGTACAAACAGTATGTTTTTGCATCTTCAGGCTGACATCAAACAAGACCGCTACCTCCAGTCTTCCACTTCGACGCGGAAGCTTCTCTAACGCTTCTCCATAAAGCATGATTCTCTTACTTCGATATTCTGCTTGTACTTGTGTTTCATAGCCTCTAATTTTGCTGTTAACTCTACTATCTTCCCAGAAAACTCTATGATCCTTCAATTTTGGAAACAGTATAATCCACAACTTCTCAAGTAACTATCGTTACAATGTCAGGACCATGGTAATGATCAAAAGGAACCTGAATTTTGAACCCTGCGATTTGCACAAATCGAAGCAGTTCCACCAGTGGCAAAGCTTCTCAGATTTGATGCCCACAACTCTGACGTTGCACTTGTCATGTATGGCCCGACATACAACAGGATAGAGGATCATTTCTCACAATGGGACCAGATTGTTTGGTCAATTTTATTCTTTTTTAATTTCATTCAACACCACTCAGTTTGGTGGAAATCAATGTTTTTTGTTTTTCATTTTTTATAAAGATATCCCAGTATTATATGTTGGATCATAAATTTACTAACTTAAACCATTTTTTTCATTATTTTTAATTATTATTATTTTAAATTTAATTCTTTAATATTATGTTGCTTTGAAAATTGAGTTTTTTAATTTAATTTAATTTTTATAAAGTTATCCTGATCTGACCATTAAATTATAAATTTGATTTGAATTTTTGCTAAAGTGAAATGATAAAAAATTATCATATTCGGTTTTTTTAGATGATGTATTTGTTAAAATTCATATATGTGATAGCTCAAATAAACTTGGGTCAATATTTTTTGTTTTTGTAATCTTTTTCTTTTTTCTTTTGTCATTTTTATATACTGAAAATTGAGATGCATTTTTTTTTATTTTTCTTTCTATACAATCATCTTATTTTAATTTAATTTTTATTTTGACAATAAATAAGATTACTGAGATGTTTTAAGAATATTATAAAAATATACTTTCATAATATTGCAAGTGTTCATCTTTTATATTGAATCATTCTTGTTTTTCCTCTTTATTTGTTGTTGATATCTTATTTTCTAATTATATTATTAAGTTAATTGAGTTTATTAAAATCATTTAAGTCAATGACCAAAATCTCAAAAAAAAAAATTCTTTTTTTTTAAATGTTTACAATGTTTTGATATTTTTTCTATGACAAAAAAAAAACATAAATAGACACGCGATAGAATACGAGTTACCTATCTAGTCATTAAATATAAATTAAAAGTGAAGAGAGTTTTATTGTCTCACTCCTCACAAAGCACTATTAGTTGGAACAATGCTTTGCTTTTTAATTTTTTTTAATTATGTTTTTAAATTTTATTTTTTAATATTAATTTTAATTTTTTATTGAGTTGTCATACTTTTATTATATAATCGCAGGCTTAACAAGTTAATTTGAATGACTCAAGTTTTTTTTTAATTTTTAAATTAATTTTTTTTAATTTTATTATTTAATATTGAGTTGATTGAAAATTAGACTTCATGATTTGTTTTATTTACTTTTTATTATATTATTTCAACCTTATAAACTAAGAATAGTGCTTAACGAGTTAACTTGAGTTAACTCTAGTTGTTTTTTGTGTTATATTTCTAATTGATTTTGTTTTTTCAATTCCATCATTTCACATTGGATTGATTAGGAATTGAGTTTTAAATTTTTTTTATTTGTTTTCTAATCTTAGTTTCACGATCAAGATCGCAAGTTTTAATATTTTAACCCTGGTTAAATTAGATTTTTTTTCTTTCTAAAAAGTTATCTTGTTCTCATGTCCCAGGTCACAGGTCTTTCAACATTGAATTTTTTTTAATGGGTTATCCTCGACTCATGATCTAGGTTGTGGATTTGACGGGTTAACTTAATTGACTTGATTATTTTTCTTTTTTTAGTGGACTTTTTTCTTCAATTTTATCATTTAATATGTGTTTGATTGAGAATTAGACTTTATGATTTATTTTAGTTTTTTTATTAGATTATTCTGGTTTCATGACTTGGTAATAATGTTTAACAAGTTAACCTAGGTTGATTCGGCTTATTTTTTGTGTTATTTTTTTAATTAAAATTTTTATAAATTTTATCTTTCAATATTAGATCTGACATGAGCGATTATAAATAGAGCTTTATAATTTATTTTAATTTACTTTCTATGACTTTCTACGAGGTTATCTAAGTCTCATAACCAAAGTTATGGATTTGAAAGTTAACTCAAGTTGAATTAGATCATTTTTCTATTATTTTTTTATGAGGTTATATCAATTTGATGACTCATGTCAAGGATTTGATGGATTGACTCAAGTTATTTTTTATGTTCCTTTTTAATCGATTTTTTTAATCTTATCATTCAATATTTGACTAATTAGATATTAGAATTCATAATTTTTTTGATTTTTTTTTCATGATATTATCTCAGTCAGTATGACCTAAGTCGCAGGTTTTATAAGTTAATTTCGGTCACTCTTTTAGTTTCTTTTATAATTGATTTTTTTTTTCAATTTCATTTCTCATTATTGAGTTGATTGAAAATTAAGTTTCATAATTTATTTTAATTTATTTTTATAGGGCTATCATAATCTTATAACCCGCGTTGCATATTTAATATATTAACCCGGCTTAATCCAAGTCCATCTAATATGTTATTATCTTAATATTATAAAAATATATTATCTTGAAAGTCTTTTTAATCGAACTATATTTTTTACGAATTGTATGAGTTGTTTTTAGACTTGTAAAGTCAATTGGATTATATTATATCAACTCTCATGCAATTCAAATTTTATTTTACTGTAAAAAAATATTAATAACATCTAACCATTGTCTTACATTCAAGAAAAAATTAACCCAACTCAAAACATAGCGCAGTTTAATTATCTAGAGCTAAGTCTGTTTTTCTACAATACATAGCAACAGTGGTCCACTTCTGTTACTAATAATATCCTTCTGAAATCTCAATCTTTAAAGGTTGTCTTGAGGATGCGGGGAACGAAACATTCATTTGTACTTGTATACTTGCCTAAAGTAGATTCTCATTTTCTGCCTCTTCATCCACCTTCAGTTTCTGCCTAAAGCAGACTTTGATGCTAATCATTGTTGTCATCACGAAAATAAACACCAGAATGATCAAGATCATAGACCATGTTCCACTTGACAATAAATGTACAATTGAAAAACCTGCACAAGCAATTATGATTTGAATGTTAAACTGATCTCCAGATCAAATTATTTACACAGTTGCATCTAAAAATGGCAGCAGAGGATCTAAATGGAAAACAACAAACTTTAATACTTTAATTTCTCAAGGATGAAAAGGGCATAAGTGCTTAGTAATTGTGAAAAATGTGTGTGGGTACTGTAGATAACACTTATAAGTGAAAAAAAGTGAGTGTGACATTTTAGAAAATGGGTGTTCTCTCTGGTGACCAGGACACTTCATCAAATACCCAGAAGGTTTTTCCTAGTATTGTTTACAATTCAAAGTCATTGCCAATTTGACCAATCTGTTCCAGGCATCAGATCAGTAACCTCTTAGTCAGCAATGTCTAGTAGCTAGCAGTGGACCAGGATTAACACAAGCAGTTTATACTGTTGATCCACAATTTACACTTGACTACAAGCAGGAATGTTTTTGTTGTGTTTTTCAAGCTAGCAAACGTTATATTCAACGATCAATCCTGTTCTATTTACTGTGTTGTGACTGCAGATACAAAAACTGAAATGGCCATTCTACAGAATTGCTATGTTAGAGAGGATCTGGAGGAAATGTAAAGATCACGAAAGGTGTTGACTTTACCTTTATCCTGTGCTATGCGGGGACAGCCTGTTTTCAGTCCTTCTTTGGACTGGAACACACACGAGCCTCCTCTTGATTCACAATCTTCACATCCAGGCAAACTCCAAGTCAATCCAAGGCCAAAACTATTGTCAGCAAGATAAGGACTGTATGAAAATGGAATGGGAATAGTTTTCAATTGCCTGCAAGAAAATGGCAGGTGAAACGAGGATTCTACGGTGTAAACATGATTCCTGGAGTCACTCAAGCATGAAACTTCGTTGAGAGAAGGCGAAAGCCTGGTTGAACAGTTGAGGTATGTGAAATTCTTCAAAAGATAGTAGTACCGGAAAGGTGTACCAGAGGGGTTGAGATTAAGAAAGACTTCATGGACACAATTTTTGGGGTCAAGAAGACTGAGTTTTCTGAAGTCATAAGAGATGGATATCACAACCAAGGGTCCATAAGATGGAAAATCAATCATGGTGGTGTTTTCTTTGCAGACAAGGTCGAAACCAGGTTGACCACAGTGCTGAGGCTGCCGGCCAGCTACCCGGAATGGGAAACGAATGTCAGGACCGTCGTGACTGCACTTAACCGTTGGGCAGTTGGATTCAAGAGCCTTTATGGTTAGAAACATGGAGAAAAAGAGAATATAGAACATACAAGCATCCATTGTTTGTAATAACAAAGACGCAACTCACAAGGTCCGGCAATACTGAATAGTTTGGCTGCTTCTCCTTGCTTCTCCCCCCTCTCTATGTCATATAGAAAGACATGGCACAAAGACCTTGTCTGATTGATATGTAAGCAAAATAAAATCCATTTATATAGATACTGTCAACTGTCAGCTTATAAAGAAAATATTTACCCCGCACTATAAATTAATTGCCTTCTAAGTAACTTGTTTCCTAGTAATTTACTAACTTTACCAAGGAAGTCTTATCACTGCTTTTCCCAGTGGAACATACAAAGATGCAAACAAAATATATTATTTTCAACGGAAAAAAGCACTAGGAAGCAAGTTACTTAGACGGCAATTAATTAAATAATTAATTAATTTTTACTTTCCTTACTAGGCACCTCTTTTCTAGAGAACTTGGCCTACCTGACAAAGAAGGTTCCTGTGTTATGGAAACGTGAAGGAGGGGAGCTAGGGAAGCTTATTTTACAGTGTAATTATGGTTATTTTTTAAATAAATTTTTATATTAAAATATATATTAACATTATTTTTATTTTTAAAAAATATTTTTAATATTAATATATCAAAATAATTTGAAACATTAAAAATATATTAATTTAAAATAAAAAAATAAAAAATTTTATTTTTTAAAATATTTTTAAAACGCATAAAAAAAACATGGCTGATAAATAATAGCACGCCATAAGTCAAAGACCGGAAGACAGACGATCTCAACCGAGTGTGAGACTGCCCTAAGTCACATGTTTGCATTGTGGCGTTTATTTACTTTAAGTCTTTTACTCTTTTGTCATGCTGCTTTCGCTAAACAAGGTGCAAGAATATTTGCTTTACAAAAAGCAATGGGTTTCTTGCAAGTTTCCTCAGGCCTTCGAAATTCGGTTTAGGGGTATTCAAGAGGCTGGTTGGGACCCAACTAGGGCATAGGAACAAAGTTAGTAGCTTCAGGTTGACTAAAATCCAACCGATGGCCTCTCTTTCACGAAATCTTTAGGCCTCCCACGATTTGAACGTGGATTAATTCGAAAAACGAACTTCAAGGAAAATAATTTATCGTGTTCTTCACCCATTTTTCTTTTGTTTGACAGCATGTTGTATATTGTTAAAATCGAACACTGACGACCTTGCAAGAGATTCTGGACATCTTGGCTAAAATTCATGCAATTCCACAGTATAAAAGTAAGTGGGTTGAATTCCTAACTGGGACATTGGTGTAATGGCAGAAGACTCGAAAAGTCAAGTTCAGACTTTTGTTGTTCAAGATGTGTAAATTACTCGTAGCCTTCCTACAAGCACTCTCTTTCTTTTTCTATTTTGTAGCTATCGAAAAAACCATAATTAGGTTCTTTGCATTTCAGCAATCAACTTTATTGCTTTTTACTGAAGTGATAACTACATTCAGGAATAGACATATTGAAAACTTCAGGAATCCATTTCGGCCACGCATGAAATGCTTGACTCGCTGGATTGGCATTCTATTATATCAGCGTGCACCGAACATGACCTTTTTCATTTGCATCAGAGTTCATGTCAATTCCAACTTTTTTTGAAAAAAAAGAAAGATATAAACGATCCACATCAAGCACTCCAACAAAGAGAGCTTCTTTGAAATTGATATATATGAGCAGCCCGATTAGGGTTGTCTAACTATGAAAGTACATAAGCTGTTTTGGTACGAGAAAAAGCTGAGGTATAATCATTTATCTAGAGAAATCACAGGCACTCTGGGGCGAGATTGTCATATACCAGGAAACATACACTGAAGCATTTAAATAATTCAGCCAAGGCACATTCTCCGATCTACTGAAGATCGTACACAACAGTACAAATAATAGAGACATCCAAGATAGAAAGAAAAGGAATAATTGCAGGACAAACCTTATAGGAGTTCCCTTGCTAGCCTCACTGGTTTCTCCTTTAAAAAGGCAACTTCACCATTTGGTGAAGCGAGCAGATGATGATTTGAACCCTCTTCTTCGCTCCTTGATGTTGTAGATGATCCAACAGATTCCAACCCATCGTCGTCGTCATCTACATCAGTATTAGGATCAAGGTAAGAAAACATAATATTCATCAAAATACCAAACAACCACATGCAGAAGTCTCCTGGCCTTTACATGCACACACCAATGTAGAAGAGCAACACCCCTTCTTTACAATCAAAGCAGTCATTACAGTGACCTAGAGCTCAATCATTTGAATGGAAATGGTTTCACTAACTATTTATGCATTGTTCTATACATGAATGGCCACCTATGCAGGTAGAATAATTGTGAGAGCCAAGCACAGTAAACTTCCTAGCATCCATGACCATCACCATTTAAGTCCCAAACAGGGAGACAGCTAGGACAATCTGTAGCCAGCAGGCAGTTTGGACCACAGATTTCCATGGTTCAAGTATGGCACCCAATCATTGCTATCACGATCCATTTTCTACATTATCAAAAAAATCAACAAAGAAATGCTCCTGAGGTTTGTTTCTGATTTATTGTACCAGGATGTTGTTGGGTGGCTCTACCTCTGCGTCACATGTGACTGTTAGTTTGCTTCTTGGGCTTTGACCCCATTTCTTATAAAAAAAAGAAGTAATCAAGAATACACAGTAAATCTGAATACAATTTTATACAGAGCCTTCATCAACTTTGGACACCCATTAAGAAAATTTCTCTTACAGAAAAAATCTTGAATTAAAAGAGCAGAAACATGATTAATGGAACAAACTTACCAGAAAACGTTGGATGATCTGGAAGATGTCTAACTGCTGTGATCTGTATGCTTTCTGGCAGTAAACAATTACAGAAAGAACCTGAAACTTCAAATAAGAACTCCTTGATCAGATTGGGAAAAAAATAAAACTGGACCACAAAATCTAGTTTTAGCGGCTAGGCTATATAACCCACATTTATATTATTTGCAAATATAAAAATCAATGTTGGTTATTAAACAGTTATTGTTAACATGCAAACAGTGGGCCAGGCATAGCTGGATCCAGTTCTAACATATATTCCAACAAAGAGCCACATTTAGAGTTGCGTAATTTATTTATTTTACAAAAATAATTGGTTACTTGAGTGTGCAGAGTGCTAGGCCTAGAAGATCTCCGGTGGACTAGAAAGTAGCTTCTCATATAACATGATATGTGACTAACCTAATCGAGCCATCCGATTTACCCATCCAGGAATAGGCTTTCCCGTTAATCGCTTGCAGACTTCATCAGTAAAGTGGTTGCAATTCTTGGCAATCAAATGGTAAGTGTCTCCATGATATTTTGCAGACAGGTGTTCTATGAATGACCGAAATTCTGAACAAGACATGTTGGTGCTGCCCAATAACACAGACCGTCGAAAAATAAACCCTGGACAACTTCTTGGTTCCACCTCAAACACCCCACTTGTAGGGTACTCATGGGCTCCGAAGCCATACTCCATGCCATGTACTGATTGAAAGATTAGTTGCAACAAATTAGCATGCATAAATTTTCAAAAAAGATATGCTGTAGAAAACATGGACAGGTTGATATATTATTCACACAAACCTGATATTAGAGTAAAATACAAATCACTGAATTTGAAACATTAAGATGGTTAAAAAAATATTAATTCAGTTTGGTTTCGCTTGCCAACTAAAACTGAGATAAGAATTAAGGATTATCAAATTACCAGAGCTGTTAAAATTACTTTTAGCCAGATAAGAATTAAAATGCTTTTTTTTTTTTTTTTTTTTGCTTTAGGAGTTTGAGAGGGCAGTTGTTTGTGCCTCGATTTCCTATGAAATTTTTCTCCTGAATAACAAAAGTGATAGCGATCTTTACTGTTAGACCACTGGCATATAACTATTTACAAACAGCCACGGTCAGTGATTCAGATTAGAGCACTGCCAAATGCATATAGGAACTGTAGAAAACACATGTGAAGCAAGCAAATGACACCAAAAAGGTTTAAAGGAATCTTGCAGCATTATCTGATAAAATAACCCTAGTGCCATAAAAAATGATGAGATGTGATAAGCTGAGATCTGATGGCACTGCCTTAAAAGCACCCATAAAAACGCATTCTAAAGACAGTACCATGCTTGTAGGTGAAGTAGCAAACTCAAACTTGAGGGATCTTGCAATCATGAGAATTCTAGGTAGAGAGATAGAATGCTACAACACTTGAGTGGTTTTCTTGTAGCCCTTCCTGGTAATCACTTGATTCCATACCTAACTGATGTCAGCTATTAGGCTATCTGTCCCGGTCCTGCACACAGTAAGCAACTAGGCGAAGCACAGCACCGGTGATTTTAACTACGGTAACCTTGAATTATCACTTCCCAATTAAGCCTTTCCAGGAAAAGGAGTGTTAAAACCTTCCATCGTCTTGAAATTCATATCTCAGGGTCATACTAACAAACATCTAGAGGAAACTATCCTACATCCAGTACTGAGTTTTCCTTTTAACTCCAAAAGGAAAAGCTTCAATCAGATGTGACTAAGCCATCTCATGTCCACTATGTTAATACACAATGTGGTTAATTTTAAACAAAAGAACCCTAGAGAGGATTGTAACGAGAGGAGAATTGCGCCCACGTGTCTAGTGTACAGAAAAAGCTTCACTAACCTCACATACAGTTAGCTCTATCCAATCTGACCAGTGATTCTCAATCATGCAAATTTGAAAAGATGTTAGCATTACCCCCACAAAAAAAGCAAACATATTAAATATGAAATATGTTTCGGTATTCCAAATCATCTATATTGTATCTCTAACAATACTGCTGCCAAAAAGAATAAATGAACCCAAAATCAATGAAATTAACTCTGTATTGTTAGAGATACGCGATAGATTATTTGCAATATTTAAACATATTTTGTATTTAATATGTTTGCTTTTTTGTGGGGGAGTTTTAACGTCTTTCCAATTTTCGCTGGTGATGCAACATCACTGGTGTTATTAAATTTCATATTTAACAACCAATTAACTTTACAAAAAAACAAGTAATAGAGAGAAACTAGAGGGCAAGCATTTCTATTTGAAAACCATATAGTGGCAAACAGGGGGGAATTGCCTAAATGCAGGGGAGTTGCTTATGCATAATGAAATTATAAGGCCACATCATTAGTCAGTTTCCTTGCAAGTTAATGCAACCATTTTCTTCATGGCTACACCCAAATAACTTAAATAATCTCATCAGAGTTCAAAAAAATAGAAAAATTTAAGAGATTATATTATCTAAATGATATTAGCATAAAGAGTAGTGAAATTCACACTTTGCAACATACAATATTGTTTGCTAAAGAGATTGAACATTTGGATAACATTTTTCCAAAATTTATATAACCTAATATAGATGAATCAAACTTTCTTTTCCACGTTATGTTTAAAAGTTGAAGGCAAATTATCAAAGCAAAAGAAGTCCTTCACAGTCAACATTATCAATACATTGTGGTTTCACAGTCTGGTACGATACATATTTTACAAGGTAATTATTCAAGGTGCTTGTGAGTTTCTATGGTTGTTCTTTCAAATATTGAGCAGATTTAATAAAGGTCCGCTTCTTATCATCTCCGTCTACCCTCCTTTATATATTTCCAGTGCATTTTCCTGCACCCTCCCTCCTTACAGTAATTGGAGGATTACTTCATTTTTCCAATAAAAAATTAGGGAAGTCTTGTGAGCAGTGTCATTCAAATTCCCTTGCAGTAAGAAATGCTGCTTAGCACGATCTTTTTACTGAACAATGAGCATTTCTAAAAGTTAGCCTATTTCCACAAATACATGGTGTCACCACAAAGTCCACAAAGAAGAGACCATCTGCCCTTGCTCACAATCCCTTCCAGTTTATAACTTTCATTCTAAAAGTTCGTGAATGTGCAGACCTCTGAAGAAAATAAACTAGCACAAATCTGCTCTTTGATCCCTCAAGATTAATTTAGGAAGATTAAGATGAGTTATGTTACATGTGCAGGATGACAGACATAAGAAAATTTGGATTGTGACTGTGTCCTCCCAATGAACAATAATTATTCTATTAGCATCTATAAAGCTAGATAATTTGCATATTTGTAAACAATATCTCTTTTGAATTAAATACAAAAAAGATTGCATTGCTTGCTTTCAGAATTAGAAGCACATTTAAGTCGCTATTTTACTGTATATTGCATCTTTTACTCCATGTCCACTTCATATTGGTCGAAACATTCTTTGACTGTGATAAATGCATCATAGAGATACATCTGTCCATGTCTCGAGATATCTTTGACTCTTATTTGCAAGAATTCTTTACTCTTAGGTGATCAACCCCATTGCAAACCCAAACTTCTTGTGTTGATCCTATAAAAAATGGCACACTTCTCTGGCTCATGATTCCCTCATCATGAATTTCAGCCTATCTTAAAAAGTCTCCAAAAATAGAAGTTTTACCCCAACATACCCCAACACCAAGAGCAAAATGAGAAATATATGCAGGTCGAACAGTGATTATCACTTGTAGTTTCCATTAGTCCACAACTATCATGCCAAAATTGAAAAACCTAGAATACTCTCACAAGAAGCAAAATTCAACTAGAAATGCCAAAAGTATGCACAATTAAGCAGGGAAAAAAAAAGAATCTGTCATCCATTAAAAATCAATAAATTACCTTCAATACCGGAATGGAAGATCCCAAGACCAAACCAGTAGAGGTAGTTATTTATAGGTGTAAGATCATATATGTTAAGGTACAACATCACACGACTGCTCCCTCCATTACTCTGCTCCTTCTCCGAGCTTGTACTCGAGCTCGAGCTCAAAGGAAACAACCGCATTGTTTGCAATCAGCAACTCTGCAATTTATAGTCCAAAATTTCTATATCACAAGCTCACCATCCTCTACATCAATTCAACAGAGCCCTTAAAAAACATAATAACAGAAATATTACAAGAGCAGCATGGAAAACTGAAGCTGCGAAAAGTTTAAGCAAGCAGCCTGGTTGCTGTGAAAAGTGAGAAAAGTAGGGTGGGGGGATAAAAGAAAAATATGTTGACTGTTTAGTTTTTTTTTTTATTCTTTCTTGCATTTTCTCGGAAAACAAACAGAGGATACAAAGAGAGAGTTAGTTTACCAATAAACTGAGAGTGGAAGGAATTCAAGCGACAAACCCTAGCAAGAATAAAAAATTAGATACAAATAATCAGAAAAGAATTCAATTCTTACAGAAAAGAAATGGCAATATTTATTTATGAATGCAAGCGCAGAGAGCGTACGAAAGATTTTGTCAATATAGATAGATAGATAATTAGGAAATTGGGTTTCTCAGGTGTGAGAGGATTTGAATCAATTTCCGCTGTTCTTGTATTTCCTTCCAAGGGAGAGTGACAGGGAGATAGGTGGCTTCAATAATTAGAGCTTCTACGTGATAAAGTTAATTTTTATTTTTATTATTATTAATTGATTGATTGATTTATGGATTAGGAAATTGTGTTTGTCACCTCCTCCATTTTCTTTAAAAAAAAAAAAAAACATTCCATTATTCCGTATCTCTCACAGTTTCACATGTTTCTCATTAAATGTCAATTTTTATGTTTTATCATTTTTTAACTTTAAAATGGCATAGATTTGTTGTGTTTTTTAATCTATTTTTTTATTTAAAATTATTTTTATAGTTTTTTTATTATTTTAATGTGCTATATTAAAAAATATTATTTTAATTTATTTTCAAATAAAAAAACTTAAAAAGAAAAACCACTGCTTCAGTATAATTTTTGCTGGTCAGTGTCCGCTGGACAGCTACACAGTTGATATTCAATCTATGGTTTATTTATTCCATAAATTATCTTTTATTTTCTATATAATAGTCAATATTGTTCGTCTTGGATCTCAAGGTTAAGAGAATTTTCAGAGTAGTTTTCGTATCAAAATTAAATTCTCTCCATACAGTTTTTTTTTTAAAAATTATCCATATCCCTATTACACTTATACACTGTATTGACAGAAAATCCTTTCTTCAAATATTTTTTAAAAATTATTTTTTAAATGATAACATAAAAAACAAGCTATTTTGCTACAAAGGTGATTCTATTGAATCAAATCAAATTAATGGACTTCATGTTAACACATTAGATGATTATCTTGTTTTAGTATTATAGTAATTATTGTTTTTTAATTTATTTTTTATTTAAAAAATTATTAAAATAAAATATATTTTATTTTTTTAAATTCATTTTTAACATCAATATTTAAAAAAAACTAAAAAATTAATTTTAAATAAAAAATTTATCTTTTAGAAAACAGCAAAAACAAACAAAATACAAGGTAATCAAGAATAGAAGAGTCTTGTATGTAGACAAACATACCCACACAGAGGGACAGACACAATTCTTTTCCTGGATAACGTGATGCCTCTGCAAGAAGGGAAAGGAACGTATGATCCAAGCTTTCTGCAAAAGCACAAAATGATTGAGCATTCTATCAGATAAAAACATTAGTCACAGTCCAAAACCAGTGGCGAAGTTGAAATTTTTTAGTTATGTTCAGTGGTCATTACAGTACTGTGCCTACCACTAATCCAAGCTACAGAGGACTGAAATTCTTGATTTTAGAATATGCCCTCCCAGACAAAACAGATGTCACTGTTAGTTACGTGCAGAATTATTTTTGAAAAAAAATTAAAATTATTTTTTTATATTTTTAAATAATTTTAATGTGGTAATGTAAAAAAAAATACTCTGGATGTGCAGAAATTAAACAAGTGGATCATTACCTTCCAAAAAAGTAGCTGATAATAATAATAATAATAATAATAATCCGACGACTGCTACCTGAAAAATAAGAAATGTGTTTAAGTCATTGAATAGATAAAGCATTGTTAATCTTAATAATTAACCGAACTTTCAAATGAAAGCAGTGACCCGTCCTCCGGGGGACAATGCCTTCACATCATTGTCGCGCATCACACATGGCATTGTCTGTCTTCGCCTCTGAAAGCGGATGTGGTGGTTGGAAAATGGATTTTGAGGCAGCCCGAAATTTATATATGTAAATAAATAACTAAAATTAAAGCTGAAAAAGAATACTACGTGCTTGGGCCTGTATGCACAGTAAAATTGGCCCATCAAAAGAAAATGTAACATGTGTGGGCTTTTTATTTATTTATTAAGAATGGATGACATATAGTTAATTTTATTTTTTAAAAACAATTAAGATAAATAACGTGTTTTTTCCCTACCCAACTTCTCACCATCAAATACATGTTTGAAAAATCAGGTTAGTGGTTTTTTAACCTAAATATATCATTTTCAATTCATTTTATCTAAAAATATAATAAAAACTCATGTGTTATCAATAAACTAATACATCAACTCAAAACATCCTAAAAAACACAAAATTAAATTGAAAAAGAAAAATTATCTCTTGGTCTATTTTTTGGCAAGAAAAAGGTAAAAAACCACCCCAGCATAAATTTTCTCATGGTATCAAAATTGTTGACACAAAAAATTATATTTTGTATAATCAAAATATGATCAAGACTTTTTATTTTTTAATGACTCTCTTTATTCTTTTTAAAATCTCAAAACAAAAATTAAAAAAAAATAAAGTTATCACTAAAAGGTTTGTGAATTAAAAAAGAGAGAGATAGGTGGATCAAAATGAATTTTTTTTCACGTGAATTTCACTCTGGACATGATTATTAAGCAATGTTTTATATTCTAGATTTTTATTTTTTATTTTTTATTTTTTTTTCTATAAAAAAATATAAAAAATTAGTTATTAATTCGACCGTAAAAAATAATAATGAACAAAACAAAAACAAATCACTACTTGAGTCCATAATCCACCACTCCAGTGACATGTGAGGGAGTACATAGTATGCATGTACTATGCAAAACCCTGAACTCTTTTATTATTTTTTATAATTATAATTGTTTTATTTAATTGAACTGAAAAGGGCATAATTGAACTTCTGAAAAAGGGATAATTGTAGCTACTAAAGGCTTGGTGCTTTGGTTGGTCATCCGCCCGAGAACCCTTTAGATTTCTTCCTATTCAGGTCCAAATGTAAGCCGCTCAGAATTTAATCAGCTCATCATGTAACACTTGTTTAACTCTGATTGGGTATCAGGACCGAATGCTTGTCCCTGATTCGGCGTTTGTTTACTTCACAGATGTAACAGAATGGCTCACCTCCATTTCTCGGATACCTTCTGACGTAATATATAGTGTAAATTAATTTAATTATTTTTAAAAAAAAAAAAAAAACAAAGGAGAAGGAAGGACGAAGGAGGTTTTACTATGACACCAGAGACAAATTACTATTTATTAAAATAGGAATTTGATGAAATTGTTCTTGTCCCAAAAAAATCAGTAAACTATGTATTGAAAGCAAAATGTTTTTAGATAATGATACAGTTACTATACCAATTGAGACAAATTACTATTTATTGAAAATAAATTTTCTTTTTATTTATTTATCTTGATGCGGGTATGATAGCAAGATTATCCGAGTAATACGAGTTGATTTAAGTGTATTTTATTGTATTTTTAATTAAAATTCTTCATTTTGTTATTATTTTTTAATATTAAATTATTCAATAATTAAAATTTATTATTTTATTTAATTTGACATTATGATTGGGTCAAAAATATTGTATCTTCATCTAAATATGCTAGAATCAAAAAAATTTGATCATTTTTTAATTATTTTTTTTCTTGATTTTTGTTCTCCAATATTTTATTTATTAGAAACTAAATTTCAATTTTTTTTAATTTCTATAGAGCTTTCATGTTTTTATTTGGTTTATTAAAAATTGATTTATTAGCTATACAGGAGGAAAAATAACCGATCCAGCCTAAAGAATTCAAGACTAAATATAAAAGTTAATTAAAATTAAAAATAATTAAAACCACAAAAATGCATATCCTAGGTCTAATTTGAGAGTTTTAATTGACCCCTCCTGTATAGCTAGGACTGTCGAACCATCCGAAAAACTGGTTTATAATTTCAGAGCGCATGTTTGACGCTCTCGTGCTTTAAACATATCGCAATACGTTTTCCACGTAACCTTCATTAGATTTCGTTTACGTAGAACAATGCTCAGATTGATTAGCGGGGAATCACAAGGGATACGAAGGCAGCTTGTAATATTAATGCCACTAGAAACAAATTAGTAACTTCCGGAAGAAATTTGTAAAATCAATTAGAGTAAGTAGTAACAGAAGAATTGGTGCTGTCACTCATTTACAAGAACCGCATTCTTCAAGAAGAACATATATTTACTTGGTCTTTAGCTTGTCAAGCCTCGTATGCTTGCACTGTTGTTGCTATCGTCGCGTTCGTCAAAGGGGAAAATACCAGACGCATTCCAGGAAACAACAGGCGAGGGATGTAAGATTGTGAAATTGTTCTTGGATGGATTCAATTGCCTGTGCAGTTGACATCTTGAGCGTCGATTACGTTGTAGTACAGGCAGGAAGGCCTGCCATCAAATTTGGAAACTACTTGATGAGGTAATAGTCCACAGTAACGTTTCCCTAGGCGGGCAATGCAAATGTCAATGATCTTCTTGAACATGCCATCTTCTTGGATTAGCGGCTGCGCCACAAACTCAACAAGGGGCATCCACTGCAGGATGGAAGCACAAGATAGTAAGGGAGATTTAGAGATTAGTCTGTAGTCAGTGTCAACTAATAGTCAGGCAAAATCCAATCTTGATCCCAGTATGCAATCTTATAGTATTATTTTTGCATTTGGGTTAAGAACTAATAATCATTAGAGTAGATTTACGATACTGCAGAAATTTTCCCAGCTAAAATTAAGAACAAGCTAGCACTGTGTGATTATAAAGAATCATCATCAGGCCAATCGGAAAGTTGGTTATGCATGGGAAAAATAAACCATAGCTTATGTGGATTGAATTATATCTTAGATCAGGTAAAGGAATTCTTTTCCAAGATTTTTGCAATTATGCAAGAATGAATAATGTGAAGCTAAATTGCACACATCAGTAAGGTCAGGCACTTACTTTGGCTGCTTGGATTTCAAGATCATCAACCTTTATCTGGGCTGACAAGGGTTTCAGCATACAAACAAAGAACAAATCTGACTTGTCGAAAGCCAAATTATGAGCATGCCTGAAATTGAAATTGAAGAAGACATTAGACAGTGTGTTGGGAAAAGCACGTACGTGCATGTACTCTGTAATTTCTAGAAGGCTTCATCGGGCATGGCATCTTCATGGCTAAATATACATGATTATGAGCCTGTGATGCTTCCATTAGAAATTAATCTCGTGAAGATCACAGGTTTCCTTCTTTTTTGTCCTTTGCACCGGAAAGAAAGGGATCATTTGCACATTTCCTGAACTGTTCAGTCCATGACTATTGACATGAGAGTAAAAAAGTGAGGGCAATGCCAATAGTTGTTACCTGAATGCTATAACTTCCACAAACTCAGTATCAACCTGCAAAATAAACAAAAACTCAGCTAACATGATTGGCAAGGCTTGATCATGCAATGTAAATTTATTATGCTGATGTAAGTTGCTAAATATTATTGTAAATAAATGAAGTACAAGATTCTTACACCAGTTTCCTCCTTGACTTCTCTCACAGCTCCAGAGTAAATCTCTTCTGACTGAAACATTATATAACAATCGAGATTTAAAAAAAAATATTGAGGCTGGTCTTTCATTCGGGGTTTTCATAAGTAACTGATTCCCCTTAGTTCAAGATCAAATTACGTACCTCGAGAATAAAACCAGTCGGTATTTTCCAAAGATCAGCAAATGATGGAGCATAGAATTTCTCTTGAACTACAAGAACCTGCAATTGATTGGCAAAGAACTCTGAAAAAAAATATACATGCAACCGAGTCCGTTCTAATGCTGAAGGACTACTGGTGGTCTAAATTATCACTGGATATTTAGGCTCCTCTGTTCTCAAGATACAGAGCCTTAATAATTCCTTCGTGACCCCCGATAAGGTGATCAGCAGTTAAGACAGTTCACAGATGTAAACAACCAAGGTGCTTGACTGACTTCATTTCTCTCATGTTAAATTTGGTTGGGAGGGGTGGGGAGCTCTCATATCTACATGTAAACAGCGGGCTAAATGAAAAAACACGCAAGAAAAGTGTACCCGTTTCAACCAAAAACTCCTGTCATTCAAAATAAAACATTATTTGGATACGCAGGAACCTAAGGCAGATAGCAGCTAAGGAAAGATTGAGCGTCCTAAATTTGTGAATTTTAGTTATGAGGGGCAGCTTAGAAACATCTCTTATCCTCGATAATCATACCTCGTTTTTGTCATTGATCACAAATCCCCCAACACCTACTTGATGTGTAGCATTAGTGGGAAGCATACAAGGTCCTTCAGGAATCCAGTAAGTCAACATCACATATCCTCGTTCTGCGTGGTGATACTGGAAACCTTCCTGTAAATCAACTCATCCACTCAGATTCTATGTCTTGCGACAAGATAGAAGGAGACAACATTCTTCAGCATTTTCTTGAGTCATTTGAGGAACTTGTTTGAAGTGCAGATGGTTGAAGCCAAGGAAAGGAAACAATTCAGTAATGGTTAAGTTTGAGCATAAGAAGTTACCTTCACAGCAACTGGAACAAGCTCTGATCGTTCCAGGGGCAACTTAAGCCAAATTCCCTTCTTTCCCTGCAGTAAGATGAAATAGTTGGAAGTCAATTTGGTGACCAACATAGGGTATCCAAGAAACAATCTTATGGCTCCACATTCGACCAACATAGGGTAGCCAAGACACAATTTCAGTCAAGCGTCGGCCGAAAATCACCTTCATTTTCCAATGAGAGAGGGAAAAACGGAGCATTGAAGCAAAGGCATCTGGATTAACCGGTAGCCTATCTGGATCGACAACAACTCCCCCATACTCATCATCGCAGGCATCAAGTGTTCTCACATTTCTGGAAAACAGACTTGAACTAGAAACACTTGTTCCATTAATCTGATAGAAGTAATTCTCCGCTGCAAATTTTTCTTTGTCAACTGAGCCAATAGCACTCTTTGACATATATGTACCATTTGAACTGCTCGAATAAGATGCCTTCGTAAATACTCCTGAACCTAGGAAGCCATGGAAGCAAAACACTCATTAGCTCATTTGTAATGAGAAGAAATTTCCTCTACATTGATGAAATGCTGAATCACCAACCATGCCAAATTAGAAAGCAAAAGAAAGAAACTAGTTCATGCTGTAGGCAGAGCCGGCTTAAGGTGAAGGTGTCTTGAACAAAATTATAAATTGAAACTTTCAAAATGTTTAAGAAATATTTTATGAATATTTGACAAGTAAAATCTTTAAAAATCTTCTCTTTTTTTTTAAGCGGGGGCTTGCTTCTGGCTGGCACTGGCTGTAAATTAAAGAATTGAGACTTGATTTCCATTTATAATTATGTGCGAACACTTGGGTCTTTGTTTAAGCATCAGGTAGCAAAAAAGCAGACCAACCTCAGTAAACACACAAAAGGGAAATTAAAAGGAAAACATAATGGCTCAGAACATGATACCTGCTTGATTGCCAAAAACATCATGGAACATGGACAAAAACATGGGAATCTAACAGCACTACATGTTCTTCTAGAGCTAATACCAACGATTCGTCATCATTCCCACTTACCTCTGCAAGAACTGAACTCTTGAGAAAATCCAACACCAACTGAATGCCCGATACTCGAAAACGGGCTTGATCCTGCTCTTCCCATGAGAGCTGCTTTCTCAGACAGAGATGCTGATTTGAAATCGAAAAACTTCAATTGAGTCATTAATGACAATACAACTAAAATCCCACTTAACCACAACCTCGCTAGTCAAAGCAATCAAACTCTCTCTATAAATTCTAAGGTAATTTTTTTGAATAAAATCCTAAGATCCTAACAAGAAAATATTATGGGGTTCTTCGTCATTCGGAGTCAACAATAGCTCGCATGACCATGCTCAATTCTTGTCTTCTTGACAATGAAATACCAGACTCCACGCAAAAGAAAGTAGTATAGTAAAACTCTGATTTGGTGTCAAAATCCGTGCTTAAAGCCTTAACTTGATAATATATGGTACAAAAAGCCAAGATTAACGTGAAGCGGAAATCCTGCTTATCATGTGGTGTAAAATGGGCGGTGTATGTGTCAATGACAATGACAAAATAGGCATCTGGCAAGGCATGAAAGCATCAGCTCTTGCAAAATATCTCTAATTCATTTCGCAACTAGTGAAGAAAACAAAAGAAGAAATCGAAGTAGCTGGTTATGGAATAGGAGCGGGTGTGTCTAGAAATGAGATATTTTTGCCAAACGCGCCTTTCGGGATTTGAAGGGTGGCTAAATGAGAAACGGCATGGATTGCAAATTTGTGTGTAGTGATTTACAGACAATATGGATAAAGATGGATAAGTACAACACTGATATACAGCGCAGCAGTGCTGGCATCGTTCGAAGAAACCATAGCGAAATTTGATGGTTTTCTTGAATAATGTCATTCGGATATTCTTAATTTCAACATGATGATACTTAACTGTAAAATATCATTTGGAAATATATATTTATTAAAAAAAAAGAAGATTCTAGATTCTAATTAATGGTCAATAAATGAAGATTTTATACTCAATTTTAATTTTCCTAGGATTTTTCTCAAGTACTTGCGATTGCTCTTTTCTCTGATTTTCGGAACGTGAAACATACTACAGATGTGAACGCGTGGGAGGGATGCAAAATTAATTGTTTAGCTGGGAAATACGTGGACAGCATTACAGCACGTGATTTCTTTTTATGCAATATCCGGATTAGCTGAGGGATTTGAGAGAGATGCGGTGTGTACCAACCGGTTACCAAACCAACACAGAGTTAAAACGACGTCCTCCTTGCCTTGCAGGGCCCCATCTGACTTGTCACCTTGCCGAGAATCATTAGAAATAATTAAAATTACTTTCATACCCCTAATTATATAATAATAATAATAACAATAGACTTCTTCTTCTTTTTTTAATTACATTAGCAACTTAAAGCATATTATGGAAATGTTTTAAGTTTATTTGAGATTAAATTTAATGATTTATTTTGACTAATTTGACATGATATTCTTTAAAAATTAATTTTTTTATTATTATGTGTCTAGTATAAAATAAATAAAAAGTATCTCAAGAATATTCAATTAAAAAAATATTTTAAATTTTTTTACATATATTCTTGACATGATTTTATTATATTACTTGTTATTATTATTTTTATTTTTTTCATCAATCACACGCAAAGTATTGAGATATTATTTTAAAACTTGTTTTAAGATCATGATTGTTTTTGTTTATAAAAAAATTGTTTGCAATTAAAAAAACAAATCTTTGATAGAGAAATCAAGGGATGCATTGACTAAAAAATAGAGTTTAGATGGGAGAAATGCTGCTTCTTTTTTCATACTTATTTCAAACGGTTGAGATTTTTTACTTATTTTAATTGTTTGCTTTTTTAAGAATATTACTTATTTTAATATATTATTGATTGTTTTATAAATAATTATGTATTCGATTTGTTTTTAATAATTTCCTCATTAATATTGAATGAGGCTGAAATATTTTTTCTTCTAAATTTTTATATATATATATTTTTAAAAATTTATTACTGGTATTTTTTTTTTTGTAATTGTGAAAAGATGATCAATTCATACTTTTTTATTTAATTGAAGCTTATTTTCACAATTATAATAAGTTTTTACATAAAAAATAATTCACTACTGGAAATATGTCATTGAGTTTCCGCTTGAAGCTCCTCATAAAAAAATAAACATGTTTTCATTAAAAGTAAAAAAAAAAAAGTGTGATTGACAAAATTTAGTTTTTTCTTATATTAAGAATATACACGTTTTCCTTCAAAAAAAAGTTTTTTCATTGTTTTTTATTCAATTAACGATGCTGTTATTAAAAAAACAACTTTTGTTGTGAAAATTAAAACGTAACGTGAATGAGAAAACATAATTAAAAAAATAATACATCATCTTAATAATTTTATTTATTATTTTTATATAAGAACTTATTTAAATAAAATATATATTATAGAAATAAAATAATATTAAACAAAATAATTTATAAATTTCACAAATTAACTCAATTTAGTTTAATTTATAACTTTGATTATGAATTTAATGATTTATCTTGATTTAATTATCATCAATATAAAATAAGATTATTTTTATATTTTTATATAAAAAATATTATTTTAATATTATTTTAATTTTTTTTTTAAAAAAAAAAGTAAAATTAAATCAAATCGAGTACATTTACTAGGTAGGCTAGGCTATTCAACTTCTACATGCTTTGTTTTGAAGCTCAAACTAACTTAATAGTTGAGTCAACAAGTCACCATGTTGATTCACCATGACTGAGTTTAATAAAAACCAAATAGTGCTAGTAAAAAAAACAAATAGTGCTCTCTTATATATATAATTAATTCGTACAATTTAAGTAGTCAGTGCAGTTAGGAGGCTAAAGTTAATAATTAAAAGGATTGAATTGACCACGCCATAAATTTGAAGAGTTGCGTATTTTAGAATTGTTCGTGATGATTTAAAGTATTTTCTATTTAAAGATATTTTTAAAAAAAAAATTATTTAAAAAAAATTATTTTTAATATTGGTATATTAAAACAATTTAAAATTATAAAAAAATTATTTAAAATATAAAATTTTAAAAAATATAATTTATTTGAAGTATTCGTTCTCAAAAATAGCAATTTTTGTACTTTACATATATTTAAATTTTATTTTCTTAATATTTTCTGTGATGATATCATTGTAATCTCTTGTTTGTATTCTGCAAAAATATATCAAACACGTTTGGTTGGTTGGTTGTCCTATTTATTTTTTCTTAGAAATAATTCAAAAGCTAAAAAAAATTTAAAAATAATCAAAGGTGGGTTTTTAATTTTTGTTTTTTATTTATTACAACATTTGTTTTTATTCTTATTTTTTGTTATCATCACCGTTATTTCTTTTAACATTATCATTATTATTGCTACACTTAATATTATTGAGAATGAAAAAGTTTCTTAGATAAAAAGGATTTGCGTTTAGAATTGTTGTTTAACTATTAATTAAAATTCTTATTAGATTATGATAGTTTGACTTATACTTTTTTTATAAATATCAGGGCCTTGCATACAGAATTTAAATGTGATGAATATCAAAGATTAAAGAGATTGACAGATTAAATATTTGTGTTTCTCAGCAAGCATGGAAGAAAAGGTTTCAACCATCTTCTGTGTATATACTGCTCAAGCCCAATGTTGTGAGCAATAAAAACTATAACAACAAGAAAATGTTTTATAAGGAAAAAAATTATACTTAATAATTTTTATCTGGCGCACGAAAGAAAGCTAAGAAAAGCATTTGTCAACAACACCACAAAAATTATTTAAGATATAATCCGTGCAGTAAAACTTGTTTTAAAAGATTTAATTTCAATAATCAGCAGATTATCAGGTTAAGATCAATTACGCACTTGCAAGAAATTAAAAATCTGTATATCCTTCACAAATAAAATATGGAAGAAGACATCCTTAAGTTGGAATGGTTTATAAAACTTAAAAAATCACTTGGTATTTGCACTCAAGTCATCTATGTTTAAAACAGAGTCAATCATAGCTAAACTAACTATTAATTTAAGGAGGAGATTGTTAAGATAAGAAAAGGTTTGTGTGTCTATATATATAGAGAGAGATAGATAGATAACTAGTTAATTAGGATCATTATTGAAGTATGATAGTTTATAAACTTAATTGTGTTTACATAATTTAAGTGTGTTAAATATCAATAAATAAGAGCTTTGCTGGTTAAATATTTTTATAGTATTTAGAATTGTAATAATAATTGTTTTTAAAAATATTTTTTATTTAAAAATGTATCAAAATAATATTTTTATTTTTATTTTTATTTTTGACAAGGTTTAGAAAATAGAGATATCACCCACATTTTTTTTATTTCATTATTTGACATTGATTTTTTTTCAAAGAAAACTGAACTTTATAATTTTCTTTATTTTTTTATCAAGTTGTCTCGATCTCATAATTTAAATCGTGAATTTAACTGAATAACTTGATTAACTTAACTCTAATTACTAAGGTTCGTCTTGATAATATGAATTGATTTAAACTAATTTTTTTAGATTTTTTTTTATCAAATTTTATCCTTTTATCTTTAGTGGATAGGAGATTAAGTTTTATTTTTTGTCTCTTTAGACAAACTCATGGTTATTGAAATTTTATTTTTAATTTGATTTATTTATTATCATTATATATATTTTTATTATTTAATTAAAACATAACTAACATGTTTCACCTAATAGAGTTTATAACTTGAATTATAAAAAAAAATTAACATGTTTGTGATATATAAACATCATTTTTTTTTAAAAAAAGAAAAGAGACGACTAATATTGTTCTATAAGAAATAGGTTTTAAAAAACCATAAAAATAAAAATATTTTTTTTAATTTCTAAAAAAATATAAAATGATACAAAATAATTTTAGATATTTATAATTTATTCCCACAAATTGTAGAATTTATATAAGCAAACTAATGAAAAGATCGCATTTCATATGGCTTTTGAATCATCTCATTGTTCATTACAACTTAGATTTTTTTTAACATTAATAAATTTTTTAACATGTTTTTCAATTTATATTATCAAATACATGCAGTGAAGTCTGAGTTTATAAGTATTTTTTTTTTATTATGTTGATTATTCTAGGATATTTTTTACAAGAAAAACAAATTTAATCTGGCCAATAGCGAATCGCATATCAGCTTGCAAGTAATATCTATGTATATGTATTGAAAATTAGAACTTAAGAAAACCATGTTGAAGAATACATTTACCAACGACGCAAACAACTTTGAGGAGTCGCCGTTGGATTTTGTCAACATATGTAAGAATGGAGATATTTTATCATATTAAAGAATTAATAATATTTTTTTAATTTTTTTAATTTTTTTTTAAAGCAAGCATGAGTAGAAAAGAAAAGGATCTATGACGAATATGGGAAATACGTGGACAGCATTACAGCACGTGATTTCTTTTTATGCAATATCCGGATTAGCTGAGGGATTTGAGAGGAAATGCTGCGTGTCCCAGCCGATCGCCGAACCAACAGAGAGTTAAAACGACGTCCTCCTTGCCTTCCAGGGCCCCATCTGATTTGTCACCTCGCCAAGAATCATTAGAAATAATTAAAATTACTATCATACTCCTAATTATATAATAATAATAACAATAGACTTTTTTTTTTTGCTTTTTTAATTACCTTAGCAACTGAAAGCATATTATGGAAATGTTTTAAGTTTATTTGAGATTAAATTTGATGATTTATTTTGACTAGTTTGAAATGATATTCTTTAAAAATTATTTTTTTATTATTATGTGTCTAGTATAAAATAAATAAAAAGTATCTCAAGAATATTCAATTAAAAAATATTTTAAATTTTTTTATATATATACTTGACATGATTTTATTATATTATTTGTTATTATTTATTTTATTTTTTTCATCAATCACATGAAAAGTATTAAGATATTATTTTAAAACTTATTTTAAGATCATGATTGTTTTTGTTTATAAAACAATGTTTGTAATTGAAAAAACATATCTTTGATAGAGCACTCAAGGGATGCATTGATTAAAAAATAGAGTTTAGATGGGAGAAATGCTTCTTTTCTACTTATTTCAAACGGTTGAGATTTTTTACGGACCTTTATTTTATTTATATGCTTTTTATTTAGAAATGTGCTCCTAATTAAAATATTATGTCACTATTTTTAAGAATATTATGATTTTTTTATAATATATTACTGATTTTTTTACAAATAATTATGTATTGGTTCAATTTGTTTTTAATAATTTCCTCTTTAATATTGAATGAGGTTGAAATATTTTGGTCTTGATTTTTTTTTTTGTAAATTTTTATACATATATTTTTTAAAAAAATTTGCTTTTATTTTTTTCATGTAATTATGAAGAGATGATCCATTCATAATTTTTTTTAATTAAAGCCTATTTTCAAGATTATAATAAGTTTTTACATAAAAAATAATTCAGTACTGAAAATATGTGAATGAGTTTCCGCTTGAAGCTCCTCGTAAAAAAATAAACATGTTTTCATTAAAAGTAAAAAAAAAAAGTGATCGACAAAATTTAGTTTTTTAAAAAAAAACGCACACGTTTCTCTTTTTATCCCAAAAGGACATTGTTTCTTCCAAAAAAACATTTTGTCATTGTTTTTTATTCAATTAACAATGTTGTTATTAAAAAAACAACTTTTGTTGTCAAAATAAAAAAGTAACGTGAATGAGAAAACATAATTTAAAAAAAAATACTTCATTTTCATAATTTTTTTTATTTTTATAAGAATTTATTTAAATAAAATATATATTATAGAAAGTTAGATTATGAACTAAATTATATATTTAATGAGCTAACTTAATTTAATATAATTTATAATTTAATTATATATTTAATGGTTTAACTTGATTTAATCATAATTAATATAAAATACTATTATTTTAATATTTTTATATAAAAAATATTAATTTAACATTGTTTAAAAAATATTTGAAAAAAAATTAAGCTAGGTTTTTTCAAGCAAGTGCATTTGCCACGTTGGCAAGGTTAACCAACTTGTACGTGATTTGTTATGAAACTCAGACTGATTTAGTAGCTGAGTCAATGAGTAACTATGTTGATTCACCATTACTAAGTTTAATAAAAACCAAATCGTGTTCTCTTAAACCAGATATTGCATAGCAAGAGGAAGTCAAAGATCTTAGACGAGGCAAGGTGAGAGTTTTTTAAAGGGGAAATGAAGATCGACCATCTCGGGATCGACAAAGTGAAAGGAAGGGCAAGATTAGCTCATTATTTGTTCGCATGCAAGAATAAACTCTGATCTACCTAAATAACCCTTAGTTGGAGAAATAAAGCTCAATGTTGTGAGCAATAAAAACTCTAAGTATTATAGCCAACAAGAAAATGTTCTGTAAGGAAAAAAATTATACTTAATAATTTTTATCTCGCACAAGAAGGAAGGCTAAGAAAAGCACTTGTCAACAAACTACAAAGATTTTTTAAGATATAATCCGTAAAGTAAAACTTGTTTTAAAAGATTTGGTTCCAATAATCAGCAGATTATCGGATTAAGATCACTTATGCAGTTGCAAGATATTAAAAATCTGTATATCATTCACAAATAAAATATGGAAAAAGACATCTTTAAGTTGAAATGGTTTATAAAGCTTAACAAATTACTTGGTGTTTGCACTCAAGTACATCTATGTTTAAAAAAGAGAGTCAATCATAACTAAACTAACTATTTAAGAAAAATTAATTTAAGGAGGCGATTATTTGAGATAAGAAAAAAATTATATATATATATATATATATATATATATATATTGTTGCTATCCTATTTTCTATCCATGTTTTGATAAATAATAAATAATAAAATAATATAATCATAAATATATATATAATCATAATTCAACTAGTTAATTAGGATCATTATTGAAGTATAATAGTTCGAGTTTATAATCTTTTTATAAACTTAATTGTGTGTGTACATAATTTAAATATGTTAAATATCAATAAATAAGAGCTTGGGTGGTTAAATATTTTGATAGTGTTTAGAACAGTGATAATTATTATTTTTAAGAGTTTTTTTTATTTAAAAATATTTTAAAATAATATTTTAATTTTATTTTTAACAGGGTATAGAAAATAGAAATATCACCCATATTTTTTTCTTATCATTTGATATTATTTTTTTAAAAAAATAGATTTTGTAATTTTTTTTATTTTTTTTCTATCCAATTATCTTGATTTCATAATTTAAACAATAAATTTGATGGGATAACTTAAGTTAACTCAATTCTAATTATTAAAATTTATTATGTTAACTTAAATTAATTTATTTAGATCCTTTTATTACTTCATCTTATCTTTTCATCTTTAATGTACAGGGCATTAAGCTCCATCTTTTGTCTTTTTAAGCAAATTCAAAGTTACTGAGATTTTATTTTTAATTTGATTTATTTATTGTTATTTTTTATTATTTAATTAAAATATAACTAAAGTGCTTGACCTAATGAAATTTATAACTTGTAAATATATTGTTTTAAATATATTTGCAATACATGAACATCATTTAAAAAAAAAAAAACAAAATAGCTAGTATTGTTCTATAAGAAATGTTTTTCAAAAAACCATAAAATATTTTTTTTAGTTTAAGAAAAAACATAAAATGATACAAAATAATTTTAGATATTTACATTTTATTCCCACAAATTGTAGAATTAACAAATATATTGGCCCACACTCTACCATAAATTGAATCGATTTCTTTAAAATGTAAAAACAATATTAAGAGCACATGAATTTTTTTTAATAATATTATTAAACTTGACCAACTGAGTTAATTTTGAAATCTCTTGACTCTACTATTTATCTAACTCAAGTTTTTAATTGAATCATGTGAGAGGTAACTCGATTTAAATTGATCGATTTTATAGGTTCAAATGAAAACTTGATGATCAAAAAAAATATGACCAAGCTTTTAAAAAAACTTCAATATGATAATTTTTTTAAAAAATATTAAGATAATGGCAGATTAGATCGACCTCACCCCTCCACGACCCGAGTCATGGAATTTATTGAGTTTAATAATTTTTTATTTAATTATATGATAAAAACATATGCTTATAAAATTGAGTATCAATTTAAAAATAGATACTTATTTGAGACAATTATCCTTAAAAAGCAACAAAAATAAATAATGCAATTCATTTCTCAATTAATTCAATATTAAATGATGAAATTAAAAAAAAATTAAAAAAATTAAAAGATCAAAAACAAAAAAATCATATCTTAATGGTGAGTAAATTTATCAAACCTGTGAATTGTGTAAGTCAGGTCAGCATGTTAAATCTGTGAATTGGATTATGAACTCTACTAGGGTTATAATTTGTTATTTTTTAATCTATTTTTATTCAATTATATGATAACAAAAAAAAATTATAGTGAAATCAAACACCAATTCAATAGCGAGATGTTTTTTTAAATCACGATAGCCTTATAAAAAGCGAAATGAAACTAATTATGAAATTGAATTTCTAATTAACCAAATATCTAAAGATAAAAAAATAGTTTTAAAAAGTTAAACTTGTCAGACTTACAAACCTAGTTAACTAGTCAAACATGTAAATAGGTTTGTAGATTTTATAAAGTTTAATGACATAACTTTTTTCTAAAATTATTTTTTTAATTGTATGAGAAAAAATAGATAATAAAAAAGTCAGGTTCAATTAAAAAAATACCCCACTAAACTTATAAACCAGGACAACTTGAGTTATTCTAACAAACTCACAAATCATGTCAATCTTATAGAAAATAAAAAGAAAAATAAATAAATTATAAAGTTAAATTCTCAATCATCCTAATATTAAAAGATAAAATTGATAAAAAAATTATTAAAAAAAATCACAACAAAAACTAAAAAAATATAAAAAAGAAAGTAAAACACCATGAATTACTATTGTCATTCACGATGCAATATATGCAGGTGAATAATGGTTTCCTCACGCTCTTTAATTTTTGTTATTTTATAATATTTGATAACATGACTTTTCTCTAAAACTATTTTTTTAACTATATAAAAAAAATTATAAAAAAAATTCAAATTCAATTAAAAAAACTATCAAACTCGTAAAATGGGGCAACTTGGTTTACTTAGCAAACCCGTAAATCATGTTAACCTCTTATAAAAGATAAAATAAAAGGAAGCAAATTACAAAATTAAATTCTTAACAATCTCAATTTTAAAAGATAAAAATGACCAAAATTTTTTTAAAAAAATCATGACAAAATTTTTTTTTTTTTAAAAATGATATGAATTACTATTATAATCTATACTACAACGAGTGTTAGTGAATAGTAATTTCCCCTATATTCTTTAATTGTTGTTACTTCATAAAGTTTAATAATATTTTTTTTCTTAAGCTATTTTTTTAACAAAATAAAAAAATAGACTATAAAAAAAATTAAATTTAATAAAAAAACACATCATATCTATAAATTAGAGCAACCTGAAATACCTTGACAATCTTGAAAATCACACTAATCTCATAAAAAAAATAAAAAAAATAAATTATAAAATTTAATTATTAATTATCTCAATATTAAAAAATAAAAATAATAAAAATAATTTTAAAAATATATAACAATTACCAGTATTTTTAAAAAAACCACAGTAATTTTTCCCAAACATGATTTAACTTTTCTTATAATTAATCCTGATCCTGTTATCATGTGGTGGTCATCTACTCATGTCCACGTAACCACGAGACAAAACGCGGACACAGACAATTTGATTGGCACTGGCAGCCCCATCGTGCCGGATTAGCGAGGGAGGCCGAAGCTACTGCCGTGTACCTCGACTCCATGAAAAACTCATGCCAATTTTAATTAATGCTGTCAAAACAATGCCAAATACTTTCATTAGTTTTATCACTTTTGGTTCAACAACACTATAAGATGTGTTTTTTCTACAAAGAATACGATGTTTAATGTTTCAAGCAGTTTATTGTCCCTCTATGTAAGTGGTTTGTATTGTCATTCGGAAGAGATTTTTTTTTAAATAATTTTTTTTAAAATTATTTCCACATACTAATATTTAAAAAATATTATTTTAATTTATTTTTAAATAAAAAATATTTTTAAAAACAACACTTTACAACTATCCCAGACACTCCTCTCACAACAAGTTTTCATGACGGACCAAATTCAATGGATAGAAATATAGAATTGAAGTAGAAGAGGAACGCAAAGGAGAAGAAGATCGTTTTAATTATGATGATTGTCGGTGGAAAAAAAAAAACAGAAAAGAACTGCACACACTTAAAATGATTTTGTAGTATTTCACGGAGAACACAAAGTCACCATCTGAAGGAGATAATAATAATAAAAAAAAAATAAAGACAGCTATGATCTTATCCATTCTTGCTGTAGCTAACGGGCCCTCACCAGGCACAATCACTATACTATGATTTTGATTATAAACAAAAATATATATATAAAAAGCGTGAAAAGAATATAGTTCATCCAATTTAAAATTATTTTTTCCTACCCAAAACAAACTCGCAAGGTAATATGATCTTGTTTATAGGGATTCATTAGTCGTTAAGGGATAAATAGTTTTTTTTTTTTTGGCATTTATGAAGAACAATAAATAACTAAATTATTTATAGGGATTCATTAATCGTTGAGGGATCTTGTGCATTCTTCAATTTCCTAAAGCTTATTTCCAATGGTATTTTTATATTTTTAATGTCTTAAGCACATTAAAATAACATAAATCCCTTTGGAAATTGAAATTTCTACGGCTTGTGTTAAAGGGCATTTTAATATTTTATTAGTATTTTTTGTTATTTTCAGGTTAGTTGAGAGAAAATTTTATAATTAAATAAATATAAATAATATTAAAAAAATGGCTGGCGAGAGCTTTCCACACATCACAGCGTTGGCGGCTTCTATGCCTTTTAGACAATGTATACAGGGTTATTTATTAACCCAATGTCACATTTTATAATGGTTTTTGAAACGTCTTGGTGTCTCTTCCGACTTAGTTTTTTTTGTTAACATTAACAGTTTTTTAGCATGTTTTTTAATTTATTTTATTAAATACATGAAGCAGAGTCTGAGTTCATAACTTTGATTTTTTTTGCTAAAAAATATATTAATAATACTAAGATATGTCTCCTGTGCCTTCAAATAATATATGCAGGATTGTCCGTTAACTAAACATTATATTCTATGATGATTTTTGAATTGTCTTACTAACCATTATGACTTAGATTTTTTTTTTTGTTAACATGTTTTTCAATTTATATTATTAAATACATGCAGCAAAGTCTGAGTTTATAAGTATTTTTTTTATTATGTTGATAATTCTAGGATGTTTTTTACAGGAAAAACAAATTTAATCTGGCCAATAGCGAATCGCATATCAACTTGCAAGTAATATCTATTTATATGTATTAAAAATTAAAACTTAAGAAAACCATGTTGAAGAATACATTTACCAAAGACGCTGACAACTTTGAGGAGTCGCCATTAGATTTTGTCAACATATGGAAGAATGGAGATATTTTATGATATTAAAGAATTAATAATATTTTTTAAATTTATTTTAAAGCAAACACGAGTAGAAAAGAAAAGGATCCATGACCAATAAAAATAATAAAAATATATTCATATAAGATTTATGTCTTTTATTTATATCTATTTATTTTCTTAAAATAATAATAAGATATCATTTGAACAAGCACTATAAAATTACTCTTAAAACCCTAAAAAAAATAAAATCAAGATATATAAGTAGAAGTTATTGATTGGAGATGGGATTTCGTAACTTCTAGTTATAATGACGGATGGTCTTTCCTTTTCTTTCTATTTCAACGTAATAATTTTATATAATTTATGTTTAAAATACAAATCTATCACTCCAACTGCCCTCTAAAAAAGAAATGGAAATTTTCACCAGTCCATTTTATCTAAAGTTTCAGCAAAAAAAAAAAAAGAAAGAAAAGGAGAAAGCATATCATGTTGTCAAGCATTTAAATTCTGATCCTTACAAAATGTGGATTAACATCCATTTGTTGTACCACCCACTTTCTTTTCTTCGTTCCATTAGTATAAATTCTTCAGATAGGGTTGATATGAATGGAATTCAACAAACTTTGTCTGTTACAATCGTTTTATGGTTTTTAAAGAGATGATAATGAAAGGATTTTAGTTTCTACGCCCCTAAGTTTATCTAAGATTGATTAAAAACAAAATCAATCCATGAAAAAGATATTTAGCATGAATTTGGTTGATTTTTGTTAGTTGATTTGAATTAGAAATGCACTACTTATATGCTTGAGCTTCGCTGTGTGTGTTATATCAATTTTTTTTTAATATAATAAAAAATATCTAGTTATAGAAAATTACTTGTAGTTTTACTAAATCTAATTTAACAGGTTAGTATTGAAATATCTTTAATCAATTTTTTATTAAATCTATGTTTAAAATTAAATGTGTAAAAATTGCCCTGATATAATTGACTTAGTCAATCTAAATGTACTCTAACCAAATAAAAAAAAAATCTAAGAATACAATTAAGAAAATTTTTAGATGAAATTGATATAAAAACTTCCAACCTAACTTCTTATCTAATTTAAATTTAAAATTAAATTAAATAAAAATTACATTAATATAATCTAATCAACTTGATTAGTTTAAAAAATAAAATTAATAAAAACTAATGAAATTGATAAAATACCTTTTGACCTGACTTTTTACTTTGATCAAATTTAAAATTAAAATATAATGAGAATTGTTTTTATATAATCTAGATTTTAGATGATTGTTATAAAAAAATTTGATGAGGAATTCGAGAAAAAATAATAAAATTGAAATATTTTTTTAAAAAAATGATAGCACTAAATGGTAAAAAAAGGTAGAGAATTAGTAATAGTTAGTTAATTTATAGCTTAAAATTAAGCAGGGCATTTTTTTTTCTTAATTTCTATCCACGACCATTCCCAAATTTGTTCACACAAAGTAGATTTACTGAATATGTGACATATGATGATCATGAGATAAACATCGTGGTAGATACCAACTTAAAATCAGGCACTGGTCGCCATATTTATATGATTAAGATGAGATGCAGCGAAGAGTTGTCTTGAGATTTCTTTACTGCTTTGTTTTGATATGGAAAATTCACAGAATAATTTGATTTTGCAAACTGGTAGTGTTTAAGAATGCTGCCCAAACCTTCTTTGGTAAAAAATTGATTAAAAAAATAATTTTTTTATATATTTTAAATTTTTTTTAACATATTAATATCAAAAATAAATTTTAATTAATATATTTTCAGTTAAAAAAAAAAACATTTTTACTGCATTCACGTCATATGAGATGGCCCAGCTTGCCTTACCAAGTAAAAACTAGCATTAGGCACCTGGTAATGCGCCGTCGCCTCCTCAGCCTCAAGTTGTCATCATGGCGTTGTTTTCTTCATTAATAAACTCATAAGATAAATCAATTGACAATTTCTTCCCCCCTCCGATAATTTTTACGCATTTAATCACTCCGTCTTCATGATTATATATATAAATCGTTATCATGGTATTAAGAACGTAAGCCAACGAGTTTTGGTTCAAAAGAAAATACAAATTCAACTATTTAAGAAATCAAAATAATCCAGCTACTGTTGCTTTGAGAAATTTGATTTCAACATGCTATGGACAAAAGGTCAATCTTTTGTGTAGAATCTCTAATGGAAGTCCAAGACAGAGCCAGAGGATTGTTTGTAGTATAAACACTCTAGCCAGCTGCGCTTTTTATATGCTAAGGAGCACAATTCTCACATATTTTCTCTGACTTGCATACATTTCTAGTTCCTGGTTCGTTTCCAATCAGCATTTGAACTTAGATACGGGTTTCCAAGATCAGATCATGATGCTACTCGTCTAAATAATGGTGTTCAAGCGGCAATTGTTGGGATAATGGTGTTCAAGCGGCAATTGTTGGGACCGGGCCAATTCTCAAAGGATCTCCTTCAAGCAATCGAGCATCAGCAGGAATGATGTCGCCTAACTCGATACTAGTAAAGTCTCTGGGTACTAATACTGCAGCATCTTCCCCTCTCCATTTCCCATCACGTAAAACTTATCACATGAACAGGTAAAGGAAAGGAAAAGTTAATGAAATAATCTGTGAAAAGATAAGATACAGAGAAAAATGAAGGGGACAAGAAAAAAAAAACAAAGAGCAATAAATCTTAAACCTTTGCTTTTGGTGCAAGCCGACCACAAGCGCTGCTGCCGCTGCATTTACGTGGTAATCTATAGATTTACCCTGCACAACGATTGCCTCAAAATAATCATTCACTAGCTAGTGGTTCCTGCTTAATTTGTTTTATAAAACATGGTTAAAGAGTGTATTTGAGATAAAATTTAAAGCGGTAATAATTACTTCTAGGGTTAAAATGTTTTTGAAAATTATTTTCAACAAAGTTCTTTTACTTGAAATGTTAAATTGTGGTTGATATATATTTAATTTTTACAGGGTTTAAAATGAAAAATTAAAATATCAGAGATTTATTTCAATGAAAAATATAATTTATCAACTTCCGTGAAAATTAAAGACTATAATATGCCTTTGTCATTCTAGCCTTATCCTCAAGATAATCCTTACTTTCAAGCTAATCTTTACTTTTTTCAAGATAATCCTTACCTTGTACAAGATAATAATAGTTGTCTGCTTTCAAATTCGATTCTAATTCGAACTTCAAAAAAAAGAATGAGTTTGATTGAAACTTGGTTTCTCACACATGAAGGGACTTTGACACTATAAATACAGATCTCAAGGGCAAAGAAAAGAGGGGGAGGGGATGAATCCGAGAACAGAGAATTAACCCAGAAAAATAGAGCAAAAGAAGGAGAGAGAGAGAGGAAAGAGGATGATTAGAGAGAAACTCTAAAAGAAAAAACCTTAAGAGGAAGCCATTACCAGAAACCCTAAAAGAGAGAAACATAAAAAAGAAGGGGGCGGCGAACCCTATACTAGTCATTGCCCCCCTCAACCTTTTTTTTCTTCCCAATCTCCCTCGACTTCGCCCTCAGCAGCCACACACCTAGGTAAGTTTCCTTCCTTTCTTACTAAAATAATTAACTGGTTACTGTGTTTGCTAGAGGTATGCTTAGAAAAAAAGAACAGAGAAAAGGAGGACTAGAGGGACACCAAGAGAAAAACAAAGGAAGAAAAAATAACATCTAGTCGGCTCTTCACTATCATTATCATCTTCAGTTGCAGCACCAGGTAAGTTGCTCTTTCCCTCCTTGCATTTTAATTACATGCTTTCTGTAGCAAACGTGCTTAGCAGTTCACGCATGCTTGTTGGTAAAAATTAAAAAACAATGGCCAGTTGGGTCAAGCTTGTGACCCGGCTAGGCCTGCTGGGTCCAACCCAACTCTATGGGCTGAGCTGGGCCCAACTAAAAAAAATAAAAATAAAAAAATAAAAATATGTATGCATGAATAAAAATAATATAAATTTATTGGTTTATTCACTGGCGTCAAAGTCAGGAATAAAAATACCGATTTAAATTTATATTATTTTTATTCATTGTATTTTATTTTATTTAGCTAGAAAAATAAAAAAAATATGTGCACGCGTAAAAAAAAATTACTTTTATTTATTTAGTCACTGACGCTGGAGTCAAGAATAAAAGGAAAAAGGATGATTTAAATTTATTTATTTTGATACCTACATAATATTTACCAACGCCAGAGTAAGAAATATTCGTAGTTGAATATTCACTAACGCAAGAGTCAGGAATATTACACACAAACAATCATAGTATAAACAAAAAAAAAATGTTAGCAATTAAGGACAAAGACTAGCAATGCAGCCTGTTTTAGGTAGGACATTTAAAGGGTGATAATATCTTCCCTTTTACGTAACCAATTTCGAACCATAGAATCTCTGTTGACCAGTTAGGGTTCCTAGTAACCATAATACTAGGTGCCAACTCCTTAAACAAAAACCATTTCCCCATCAAAGAACTGGATGCCAAAAATCTATTCTTTTCATTAATTAATTTTTAAGATCGCCGCGATGTCGGGTGCGACAAATCCTATGTTAAAAAAACCTATTTTGATTTCAAGAAAACATCATTTTATTATTTTATTTTTACATATTGAGATGATAATTTTTTTATTAATCTAAATTAATTTGGATTAACTTGACAAATCTATGAAGTGGATAATAAACTTAAATGGATTAATATAAATACATTAAGAAAATATAAAAACTATGAAAAATGTTTTGACAATGTCACCAAATATGGCTAGACCTTACATGCTAATTGGAGACCCCTAACTCAGGCTATACTTGGTTTGATTTTCAAATTAAATCGGGCAAAAACAAATATAAAATAACCTAGTTAAAACCAAGTTTGATATCAAGAAAAAAAATTAGATAATGTTATTGTAATGGTTTTTTTTAAATATCAAACTAATAATATTTTTTATCGAATTGAATTAATTTAGATTAATTTATAATTGGGATAATAAGTTTGGATTGGTTAAATAAATTTTTTAGACTTTTTGCCAAACTATACAACAATAAAATTTGATATGCATGAGAAAACCACTGAATAAAATTTAAGATAAGAAAATGGTTAAAAAAGTGCGGCCACTAATGTTATAGAAAAAATGCTATGAACTTTCTTGAAAATAAATGAAGAATTGAATGCTATTTAATCTAAAAATGCATTCTCAGCCTATTTTTATTTAATAAAAACATCTTGGAGATCCAAATAGTCTCACTTATAACTTGAAATAACCTAGAAATCAATAAAAAATAAAAAATAAAAAATTAATTTAAATTCAAGAAACTTTATAAATCAAATCTATTTTCTTAGACAAGTTAAAGGCCATAACATTATAGTAAAAGTATTTTCATCAAATGAAACTAATTGACACTTGGATTGATTTTTTAAATGAAATCAATGTCAACTAATGACTTTCGTTTTTTTTTCTATAAGAACTCAATAACTTCTCCTATTTTTTTAAAAACTGAGGAATTATAAATAAATAAAATGAAGTTTATATCCCTAAGTGAATTTTTAAAAAATTAAGGAGATTGGAAATGTATTTATTGGAATGTTGGGAGACCATAGTTAACTTTTTACGCTAATTTTAAAATTATCACTTAGTTTTTTTATATTTTTTATTTTGATCCCTTATTTGTAATGTCGTGCTTCCCTAACAAATTTGAACTTAGAGAAAAAACCTTGATGATCAAAATAAATAAATAAAAAATCACTGCTTCAATTTATAATAAAATGCGAAAACCTACGTAGCAAATTTTTATTTAGTAAAATAGCCACATATTTAAGTTTCTTTGTTAATACGTAAACAAGCTATTGTTACTGGTAAATGTTTGAGAGGGCGGTAGTTTTTATTTTTGGATGCATTTTAAATGTGTAGTTTACTTGAAAAAAATAACAAATTGATATTTGTTTTGAATACTTTTTATAATTTTAATGTAATATTTTTTTTAAAAAAAAAATCATTTGATACATATTAAAAAAACTTTTAAATGACACTGTGCACCGCCACAGTAATAATAATAATAAAAGAAACACTATAAAAAAACACTAGCCAGAAATATCCGACGTCATTGAGATTAAAAGAATAATAATAATAACCAGTGAGTATTTAAGAGCACGGCTCAGTGGTCAATGAAAAATTTGTGGACTTCCTTCGTCTTTTTGGGGTAGAAATACGTGGTGGACCCTTTTCGTGAAGTTAAATTGGGCTGAAGTTGATAAAGGACCCATGAACGGAAGAAGCTAGGCCCGAAATCCATTCATATCGTCTCCAGAGAATCACGTATCATGCCGCCGGCGATTGGAGCCATGAACTTAACTCTTTATTTTATACAAAATATTCGCTTTTTCTGGGTACTTGAAATTAATTTACATAATTTCAGAAAATATGAGGACCGGTTTCGAGCCCATGCAAAAACCTTGGCTGACCCGGTTAATACAGAAGCAAGAAGCCTGATCTGCTACAAAAACCGGTTTTGTCAGCCCGGTTGAGCTGGATTTATAGCAAAGCCTTAAAGTCAATGTAGATGGTCTCAAAGGTTGGATTTTTCCGAATGGAAATTAGAGAATCATCACCTTGGCTGCGCTAATTAAGTGTTTGATATTTTAGTTATTATTTTTTAAAATATTTTTTATTTAAAAATATATTAAAGTAATATTTTTTAAAAATTTATTTTTAGTACTAACGGGGCAAGTTTCTAGTGGTGGGTTTTAAAAAAAGAAGATAACATGTGCTCTTAGGAACCCTTCAAGGGGCAGGTTTTTTGGTAATTAGTAATAGTTAAATATTGCCATAAGAAGTGAACTTTACATTTATTTATTTTTATCTAATCATTATCACCTAGCCATATTGAGAGAAAAAGAATTGATATTTTTAATTTTTTTTCCTAGCATTAAACAAATATTATTCTTAAGAGGGTCGTGAAAACTGCAGTAATTAGTATGAAATTGCGTGCAATCTTACCATACTAGCAGAAGTTCCTCTTGAGTTCAAATGTCAAGAGCTTCAAGGATTTGTGACAAGATAAGCCTCCATCCTCTACGTCCACAGATAATTTGGTGCTTTCGAGTCAAACAAGTAGGCTTACGAATTTGTTCCTTTCGAGTCAAACAAGTAGACTTACGATTCCCAGCCATAATGATCATCAACCTGGTCATCGCTCATCAGTGATAGCAAGTGCCTGCTTCTGTGACATGACCACCAACTTGTTTCGAACTCTCAGTTTTCTCAGTAGGGTGCAGTCTTCGTCGATCTCCATTGGATGGGTTCCATCGAGAAATATGTCAGGTTTAAACGTGCCAAGCACGAAAATTTCAACGTTCAATGCCCGGATGATAGTCGCCATGCATTGACCGGTGCCAGTACCTGCTACCTGTGGAATTTCTGACCCAGTGCAAACAATAAAGTATAAATGTTTAAATATTTGTTCATAAATGTTTAGAGTTGGGAAGAGATCCATTCTCAACCGTGTAAGGCTAATTTGTTTATTTTTTTAAAGTTGTTTACAGATTAGGGTTTCGTTTGGTATAATTTTTAGGAGTTCATTTGATTTGTGTTCTTAACCTTCGATTCAAAAAAGCTATAAATATGTTTCTCTAGGCTACTCTTAACTTGAATCAAAGGATTCTTCTAAAATCAAGTCAAGAATTTTCTTTGATCAAAAGTTTAGATTTTGAAATGGTAGATTATATTAGATCCCTTCTTTAAAAAAGCTAAATCTGACCTGCAAGCATTTTTCAAACACTCCCTTTTCTTTCTCAACAGGGAGCAGCCTTTGTAATTTCAAACGAGAGCGCAATGTAATTGGTAGAAAAACAAGTCAAAAAGATGTTGGATTTAGAGCAGGTAATTATAAACTTACTCAGTCAACTCGCTTCGAAAATGTCAAAAATAGAGGAATAAATAAAAGCAATTTTGACCCAAGATCCGAAATAATTCAAAACAAAATAACTTCAGATATTTAAATTGAGTTAGATTAACCCGGGAATAATATGTAAGTCAACCATTGTTTTAAAGTTTTCAAAAATATGAGTGGATGAGTGGAAGGAAGAAGAAAGAGAAGCAAAGAAAATGGGTGAGCTGATGTTTAGAAGAGAGGAGAAAGACACTTTATCTCAAATTCCATCCCCTGAATTTAAGAGAGGAAAGAGAATTGTAGAAAATACGTAGAAGAGACAAAATAATTAGTTTGCTATATTTCATTAACAAAAAGGTTAAATTTGATTATTTTTCACAGGATGAATATTTTTTTAGATATTTTCAATGTTTATATTTCCGAAAAAAAAATTGGAGTTGAGAAAGATTTATGTTTTTGGTTTGACTAACGTTAAATTATTTGAGTTTATAATTATTTATATATATATATATATATTAAGAATATTTATTAGATATTTTTATGTGAAAATAGATTAAAATAAATTTTGAATCCAAAAAGCTTTGATTTAATTTTTTAACCACCTCTTTGATGGCTAGAATTTGTGCAAGTAAATAATGTATTATTTTTTAATAGAAAAGAACTGAAAAAAAAAGTAACCGTGATATTTGTTTAATTTTTTATAATTCTTAAATAATTTTTTTATGAGAATGTTTAAAAAATATGTTTTAATTATTATATATTTAATATTAAAAAGTTACTCCATAATATTTAATGAAAGTTTTTGCTCATTTAACCATTTTAATAGACTTTTCTGTCATGATTGTATTGTATTCATTATTTTTCTTCTTAAAAATTATTTTGATATAATTTTTTAAAGAGTAGTTGTTATGAGCATGATAGTTTTTTATTTTAAAAAAAGTATTTATAATTAAAAAATATTTCATTGAAATAATAAAAAAGACGCATTAAAAAATAGATTTTCAATTGAAGAAATACATTTCGTGAAGGTAATTATATTTATTATCTTTCATGCAAATATCAAATTAATTCTCAAACAGGATCCAGCAGCTTAATTTGATCTGGTTCGTTCAATTCCAATACGAAGAAGAATTCAGCATTGAATTTTGAAATGATAGCCACCAGTGCCTTAAATGATGCAAGTATTGAGCCCTGTGACTTTGACCGAGTGCCGGTGTTGAATTCTTTAAATGTTTGGGTGCGAACAGGAACAACTGATGCTTGGTAGACCGAAACGCTACTCTTTTTTTTTTATTACATCCACAGTTTTGTAGCATGATATAAATTCCGAAAACGCTATCTGGTTTAGATTTAACTTTTTAATTTAAAATTGATTTTTTAATGTTTTTAAATTGTTTTAATATTCTGAAATTATAAATAAATTTAAAAAATAAAAAATATATTATTTTAGCAAAAAAACAAACATTTTAAAACACAACCTCAGTAATACTCTTAATCATTACATGCCAGGCCGTCTCGTATAAAATAAAATAAAAAATTAACTGGAAGTTTACTAGAAGCAAAGAGAGAAACATGTCATGTTATCGTGAAGAAAATGTTGAAATATGCGTGGAGCTCGCTTGTCTTGTTTGGAGAGTGGGAGACAGACCATCATGGCCATCCGCCACGATTTGATGATTGATATTCTCCCTGGATAATACACAAATCTTAGTCGTCTTCTTTTTGGTTTTGGCTCTCTCGGCTGAACATCATTTCCTTCTTGTTAGAAACTCGGGATGTTTCAAACACTGATAACCTAATTTACGATACTACACAACAAGTTTTAATTGTATATTAGATTTGTTGCCTTACTTTCGTTGTGGATGGGATAAATTGTTTTCTATAAATAACAATAAAATCTAAATTTCAAGTCGTTTGTTCAATTTATAATTTAAATAATATGGAGAGAAAAATGCTATAACAATATATAAATAATTTGATAAAAAGATAAAGAAAAAATACTTAGCTTATCTCGATTATCAAATAATTTAACATTGAAAAGTTAAACTCTAAAAAAAAATTAAAATAAATTAAGTGAATATAATAATCTCATAATCATGAGTATAAAATTGAGATAATCTCATAAAAAAATTAAATAATAAAATTTAAATAAATTTATTTAAAAAAAACAAAAGTGAACTTGTGTTAATTTTTAAAATCAGTAATTTTGATTATGAATCCCGAAAACTCAATAAAAAACAAATCACAAAAAATAACAAAATAAAACTTCAAAAAACAAAAATAAAAAATAAAAAACATTATCATAAAAGAAAAGGTAAACCTGTGCAAACTTTATGAACTGAATTTAATTTTTAAAACTTAGTTGAATTATGAAATTAAAAAGAAAAATCAATATAAAAAATAACATAAAAAATTAAAAGAATGAGAATCATAATTGACGTAAAAATCAAAATAATTTTTTGATTGAATCGTGAGATTAAAAAGAATAATAACTTTTACAAAAAAATAAAAAAAATCAAAAATCAAAATAATAAGAACTAAATTATAAAACATAATATTATCAATTTGGATTGAATGATAAATTTAATTTCCCATAAAAGTTTTACAAAAGGGTCAAGAAAAAAATTAAGAATAAAAAAATAAGGATTAAATTGAAAAAAATAATATAAAGTAAATTGGGATGGAAGAATGAAATTAAAAATAAATAAAATTTATATAAAAAATAAAAAAATAAAAAATAAAAAATAAAAAAATAAATATTAAAATTAAACTATCAATAACCAGTTAGTCGAGTTGTAATTTACAAGGAAGAAGAGTGAAAAAACAAAAAAGAATCACGGGTGATAAACTAGTCCATTAATGCCAACGCATGCCGCTCTACAAGCAAAGAGAACATGAAAAAAGAATATTTTTAGATAGTAGGAGACAATAAACATGTCGTCCAAAGGGTCTGGGCACTTCCCACACTTCAAGGAGTGTGCCATACGCACACTGTCTATAATATTTAGCCAAATATAAAATTGTTCCTAACTAACTTCATAACCACATTAAACTATCATGAAAAGAGAAAAAAAGTTTATTGACACCAGGTTTATTTAATAATATTTTAGTTATTTTTTTATATTTTTTTCATATATATATCTGATCAAATTAAAAAGTTCCCCTTTTCTTATATTATAATAGCAAAAAAATCATTGTTGAAATAGCCCTTGATATCAGTTTTTTTTTTTGTTTTTAAAGGTATTTTAGTTATTTTACTGTGTAATTGAAATTGAAAAAAAATATTTATTTAAAATTAATTTAATAATAATTAATAAGGCATGTAAAAAAGATTTTAATATCCTTGAAAGCTAATATTAAATTTGTTTAGTGGAGGGAAAAAATCATCGTTATAATGTTCTAGGGAACAATAACCCCGAGTCTAGAGGCACAACGCTTTTTTAATGGGTTTTAGCTTTTTTTTGAATAATTTCAAATTACATGATAATTAATAGTATTTTCTGATACATTCGGGATACATATATGTTCTTGGGGTCACAATCGTCAATAATAGCTCACCACAAAAAACAAATAATTAGTTTTGATTTAGGTAATTAAATTCAACAAACAAAACCCAATCTTGAAAGACTTGCCTGAACAGACAAGTGTTCATGGCATCCAGGCAATGATGTTCTTTCTCTAGATGTAAATCCGATTAGTGGCGCATTTATTAAACACTCTCGATGATGTTTTAGTTTCGATGTAATCGTGTTCACACAATATTAATCCATCACTATCAAATACATTTATCTCATAATAAACAATCTCAGAAGCAATTTAGGGCGAATGAATGGATCAAATTGCCTTTCTTTCTCATAAAACTTGCAAAGTTTTGTGGTAATGTAAAGAATAAAAAGATCTTTTTTAATATAATTCAACTACTTCTTGATTTTCTCCAGGTTTGAGTTCGACAACAGGAAACCTGGGCTTTGGAGAGAGGTGTGACCATGGAAATGCGTCAATAATGAAAATGGATTTTCTCGCTCAAAAAAAAAAAAAAAGGAGCAAATCCAACAATGATACAATAATTTTTCAAAATTACTTTTTTTAAAAAAAAATTGAATGCCGGTAATTCATTTTTTAATTTTTTGGAAACTGAAATAGAAGCATAAAATTATTTATTTTTGTTTTTTTTAAAAAAAAAGTAGACAAAAAATGCCTACTTAGCCCAAAATTAACCTGCAAATTCCCAATCTCTCACATGTACAAAATATGACACCAACTTGTGAAATGGAAGCATGCCGCTTGAATGCATTTTGCTAAAAAGTTATTTAGTATATTGGAAATCCTATTTTTTTTTCTCTCTAAGAAAAAATTATAAATAATTATTATAATAGATTTCATATTTATATAGGAGTGGAAAATATAATACCTAGTATACTTAATAAATTGATATATAGCTATATTGTTTTTTTGTGTGGTAATTGTTATTTATTAAAATATTTTTAATTTAAAAATATATAAAAATAATATTTTTTTAATTTTAATATTAATATATTAAAACAATTCAAAATCACCGAATAATTTAAATTCATCCAGACCCTATACCTGCATCTGCATCAGCATGCCCCCACAGCATTAAATACTTGATTGACGTGCATTTATCTTGGACATAATTATATCACAAGTCTTATCATATAAAACTAATCTACCAAGTTACGTAAAGAGAGAGGAACAAGTCACCTGGAAGATCCATTAATTCTGTCTGTACAGGAAGATTTTGACTAATCAGACAGGTGATCGAATATTTAATGCGAAACCTTCCTTACAGCTTCAGATCAGATTCGCTTTAATTCACGTTGTTTTTGCTCTGAGGTTCAACTTCTAGAAACTCAACCAAAACCAAGATATAGAGTTTTAGTTTTGTTGGCAATGGTATTGTCAGCAATCCGCCATGAAACCCGGCTGATATCTTTCTTCAGATTCATATGCACTTAAAAAATAAATATAATCTTTCTCAAGGGATTTAGGTGTCTGCCTGTGGTCTTGTTTACGAAGGATGATACCATATCCTACATCATGCTTGCGTAAATATACTTGAGGCTGAAAGTTAAAGCAAAACCTTTTGCAGTAAATGAATGAACTTCCAGACTAAAAACCCTTGACGAATTCCCACGTGATGAAAAGATGTCATCAACCGGCCTTGAGTGCAATAGCTCTTGATGTGGACTTAAACGATAGCTATGAAATACACTTGCAGTAAATGAATTTAAAGGGGTCATATTTCAGAGATAAGAAAATGCAACCACTGGCTTATGTTAGGGAGAGAAAACAAACAAAAAAAAGTGGATTAATAATGGAGTTAAATGGCGATATGAGTTAATTAAATAGTAAAGCATGCAATAATTGCTTTGCTCTTCGAGTTTATATATCTTGCAATTTACGTGTGGAAGCTGGTTATAGAAAAGAAGAAGAAGAAGATGAAGAAGAAGACCTCGAGCTCAAGTTTTAATTAATTTGAAGGGAGTACTGTGGGGAAAATCGAGAGAATTAATGCAATGTTAACATCCAAGAAAAACCTGGCTGATTTCAGATAATCATAGCAGTGTCACTAGCTGCCGTATATATGTTCTCTTGGTCCATCTGTGTTCATCCTGAAGATTTTGATGATGATCGACTAAGAAAAATCTTAGATTTAATAGCATAGCTTAGTCTCCCATTGTTTTGTGATAATCTCAACTCATCTATGAACATGCTATGTTATAAATTCAAAAGAGTTTTGTGTGTATTTAACTAGATTATTACATAAGAAAAATAAATTAGATTATTAAAATAAAAAAATTAATCGACAATTCAAAATATAAACGTGCTTACCTCTATGTTTTTTGGAGCTATTTGGATTCTTTTTAGGCATCATCATATTATAGTGTGTATTACTCCTATTTATTTGAGCGATTAGATTAATATTTGAAGCGTTAATGAGTTATAGCTTAATTAACATTATTATTATTATTATTACTACTATTATTATTATTAATTATTATAGGATATCAAATTCAAAGCTGTGTTGTATAATTAAAAACCTTGGAACCATGAGGTTTTTTTTTTTAATAATGAGGACTGAAATAGCAATTACGGAAAATATAATTTATTACAGTGCATGCATTTTTTTGCCCTCCGTTTCTGTATATACACCTAAAAGAAAAAACTCAAGTAAATATAAAAGAAAAAGAAAGACGGCAAATTCAATTCTAATCAAATAACCATAAGCTGTGGATATCCCAACAGCGGGTGAGGAGATAACGGGGACAATGGGGGCAGGTTAAAGACACCCTTTGAATCGCCACATGTATCCCACACAGCAGGACAACATGACGGCGTCAGCGGAACATCCATCTCGGGTTCCTCTCTCTTAACCACTGGCATAACCCTCTTAACATCCTCTCTCTCTTCCGCGTCACACTCTCTAAGTCTTTTCCTTTCACCTTCTTCGTTGGATCGTACATCACACCTCCCAGCTTCTAATGGAAAATTGAGAATCGCTTTCGACCCGCGCAGTTTGAAGGCAGCTCGATCATAGGCTCTGGCAGCTTCGAGAGCTGTATCGAAGGTTCCTAGCCACACACGTGAACCTCTCCGGTTCGGGTCCCGTATCTCTGCTGCGTACTTGCCCCATGGCCTGTGTCGGACTCCTCTGTAATGCCTTTTTTGTTCTATTGCAACACCAGAATTATCATCCACGGGTTGCGGGTTCGTGTTACAAAACTGAATCCATTCGGATTTTCTGCTTGGCAGCGATATTTTCAATGACGGTTTCCGAGTTGGTTCAACTCGAGGCTTTGATTCTTCATAGAAGAAATTGTTGCCTGGATGAGAAATAATTTGTGGTTTCACAAATTCGAACAAGTTACTGCTATCGCTGCTGCTGCTGCTGCTGCTTGGTTGGGAATTAAGGTGGGAGTTTGGATCGAGGGGTTTTGGCGTTAAGAGATCAATGATTTCAGGTTTAGCTTCAAACTCGAAGATATTGGTCTTGTTATCTTGAGCAGGGCTAAAATCGGAAGAGAATACGAAGAAATCAGGGCCAGGAGAATCTAAAAAATAAGGAAATGCAGTGGAAGAGTCAGAAGACGAAGTCTGTGAGCAGCAGCTTGTAGTCTCATAAGTAGAAATTTCAGTGTTAGTAGAAAATTGACAAAAAGAAGCTGAGGAGGAGGGAGCAACAGGTGAAAGGAGATCGCCAAGCAAGTGGTGCTTAATGAACTCTAAGGCTGTTGATACTTCTGTTGACATGTTGATCGAGTACAGCTTCAAGATTTCCAAGAACAATACAAGAGGTGACTTTTAATCTCTCAAGAAATGGGTACTCTCTCTTTTTCTGTAGGGGAGGAAATACTCGGAGATGAGGATGGACTTGAAGGGGGTGGTGGAAAGGGTATATATATATGCATATGAAATTGGAAGGCGGACTTTTCCACGGAGCTTCTTTGACCAAGGAAGGAAGCCTCCTCTTCCCGTTTTGCTGTCTCAATCTATTTCAGAGTCTTGATTCTGAACCGTTGGATTGTGGTCAAAGGGATGATTATCAGGATGGCCAGTGATTCAACTAGAAACGAACTGCATGTTTTACTAGCCATTTTTTGTTTTGTCGTTTACTGCTATGATTTGTCGTTATGTTTTTGAGTTTCCCAAGGCATTTTACCTTATCTGTAGCGTGTTTCTTCCTTCCTGGTTGCTTCCAAGAGCGCAGCACGAACGTGACGGAAAAGTGATGCAAGTGGACGTATGAGTGGGGCGCTTGTTGGTCACTGTGATAAAGTGTGATTTTTAAACGTATTTTGTATGGAAATATATTAAAATAATAAATTTTAGATTTTTTTAAAAATTAATGCATTAAAATAATTAAAAAACAATAATAATATTAATTTAAAATTTTCTAAAAAAAATGAAAAATGAAAAATCACCGTCAGACCACACCAAACAACTAAACAACGCCTAAAGAATAAGGACATTGCATTATGCGAATAAAAAAGGGTAAAGTAAGGAAGTAATGCATTGAATATTGTTGAATTATTGGCACATTGCATGAGTGGATGAGCTCTGATTTGGTCATATAATGTTTTTTTATTTAACTTATTTGCACCTTGAACATCTTTACACCAATCATGTCCGCTTTGCGTGGATACCTCATAAACAACTGCCCTTCCAACAAAAATACAAATGCTAAAACAATCTTTTCTTTTTTTTTTTACCCTATAATCCTCTTGTTTGATGGAAAAGGTGTAACCAAACATCTTTCTGCATGTTAATCCCTATTTAAACCATTTGAAGTATAGCTGTATTTCATTGACTTTGATGACTTTTTTTTCTATTTTCAGCCCGATATATATTGATTGATACTCTTGTTATTTTTCATCCACCGTTTCCTTGCATTACTTGAAAGTTGCATGCATTTTTATTATTACAAAACGTAGGGGATTATGTTATAAATTATTTGGGTATGGAAACAGATAATGAGGTAATTTGAAGGTGTAAAAGTGTTGTTTTTAAAATGTTTAGTTATATTATACAGAAACCACACCTTAATAATATAATTAATTTCTCTAAATATTTGAAAAAAATAAGACAAAGAGACAAAAAAAATATCTTTTGTATATGTTTTTTTTAGGTGTAGCGACAGGTTTTTATAAACGTAAAACATTATAAAGAAAATATATGATTGTTAGTAAAATAATTATATTTTAAATAAAATTAAATAATTGTTATTTGATTTTATTCAAATAGTCACATATATCAAGATTAATTTCTGAAAAATTAAATAAATAAACTCAAAAAATTATTAATCTCATTAATAAATTAAGTTTTAAGTGTCAAATATCATCTTTTGATATTATAAATATCGGTATAATAGTATTAAAAAATCTACTAGAAGAGTCCATCTACCATAGGTTCTATATATATTTAATTTACAATACAATAAAAATTCATATTTATAAATATTTAGGAGAGAGTGTTTTTTTTTCTAATGTAGGATATAAATCTTTTTTTCTCTCATTTACTTACAAACTACACCAACAAATTATGTTAAAATTAATTATGAAATGATAAAAAAATCACTCTCCATCAATAATACAATAATAATAAAAAAAGATAGATTAAACTTATAATTTATTTCTTTGTTATTCTTAACCAGTCAACTTAACTGATGTTATTAATTAAATTAATTAGATATTAAAAATGTTTGAAAATATGATAAAGAATTTTTGGAGTGATTTTTACTTAAAAAAAATTAAAATAATTTTTTTAAAATATTTTTAAATTTATTCTTGATATTATTGTATCAAAATAATTGAAAAATATATAATTTTTTTTAATAAAAACAAAATTAACATTTGGCCAATCTTGATTTGGTTTGAGACGTTACGAGGCGTTGTAGTTAAATAAGATAAATTAAGCTCCTCAGCAAGATTTTTAAAGGTGGCTATCGATTTATTAATGAACATATAGGATTGATACTTTCTACCTTATCATTGACCTGGAAAAAAAGAGTCTAAATAGAACATTTTAATGTGGTAATTGAAAAATAAGTAACATCTATTTTGCCTTAATTAATGTGAACTTCATATTAAAACACATTCTTGAATATTACTTCATATTAAAACACATTCTTGAATATTTAGGCATAGATTATAGCATTGTATAAGCATGCGCTTTCGCACACGTTGTTGTTGAGTGCATTGCTTGTGATGCTTTTTCTCCGGCTGTGATGGATGAGATGACTTGACTGAGCAGTCTAATTTTCAGAGCAGTCTACATATATTTGTCTAATGGAGCATGACTCAACCTAAAATATTCCCGTTGAAGATCAAAGTCATCTTGAAAAACAAAAACAAAAATAAAAATTGGAGGGCTGGACGACCTCTCAAAAGAAGTGGCCGATGACAACATATTGCTGAAATTTACTTCCCCGGAATCTGCTGTGCGCTCCTTCCCTTTTGACCGTTAAGTTTCTCTGAGCTAATGGATTTTCTTTGATTGTTCCAAACAGAATTCATGTCTTGGAGCATATTAGAGATGCTGGCAAGATGATACACAGGCGCCATGGGAGTAAATAATTTTATAGCAACATTCATGCTGTCTTTGCAGAGAGACGAGAGTGTGCCAATGCCCTCAAGGCACCACCATTTAGCCTTTTCTACAAAAAAATTTTCCATGTCATACGTGCATATACACAATATATATGATCTTACTTACAAAAAACAAACAATAATGTTCTCAAATTTACAGAGATAGAGATTGTTATGGAGGATGATAAGGGGTCTGAGTATGATTTTCTGGATTTTGTGATGTGTAGAAAAACCGAGGATCTTGAATCAGTGATTTATTTGACGATTTCATGGAGATCTTTAAGGGGGAGTGAGGTGGAGATGTTAGTTGACTGGCGGTGGATATGGTTGGCTCGAATTGGTCGACTAAGCCCAACAGGCCGGCGTTATGGAGGACGATTTCTTAATGGGCTGTTTCTTCACATAAGAAAGCCCGACCTGCACACAAGTAATCAAGCCCAGTCCAACAACAACCTACACGGCAAACATCATCCACCCGGAGCACGATTTGGTCTCCAAACGGGACCGTTTCAGGAACTGGTAAAAGTTAAAACTCTCCTGCTTTTCTCCCCCCTTTGTTGATGCTCTTGGTAATAGACTAATAGTAATGATTAATATTACAAAATTATAGGAAGATTATCTTGATTTTTGCATCATTTTAATGCGAGCTTTATTTTTATCTTTTCAAAAATTACTTAGAAAGTTAAAATCCGAGTTCTGATTATAGAAAAAAAGAGAGTAAAATATGTCATTTGGTTTTTTTTTTATCCTTTCTTTTTATGTTTTTTTTACCCCTTCAATCACGATGATGTCTATGTTCAGTTCATTTAAAGCCCTGTATATAGAATCATTTGGACAGAAGTTCAAATTGAATTTCTATACCTTAAAATTTAAAGATATTTTTATTTATAAATTTAAGTTTTCATGACTTTATATAAAAACACATTCTATATTAGATTTTGATGAAGTTGATATATATATATATATATACACACACTTTATTGGATTATCATACATACATACATACATGTATGTATGTATACATGTATCAAGTTGGTGAAGAATAGAGTTTTTTGATTGGATTATCAATTAATTAATTATAATAATTTCATTTTTATTTTTTTAGTTAAGAGAGTTGATAGCTTGTATTTTATGTTCAACAAACTAAAATAATTTATGGCTAATATCAATAATTTATCTCTTTTTAGTGGGTGTGAGAATTCTTAAATAATTAAATAAATATTTTTTTAATAAAAAATATGATAATATTATAGAGACATATGCTCTTCTCTTCTGTTTTTTTTTTTTTAAAAAGACTAAAAAGTCTTAATAATAAATAAAAATTTATGACATTTTATCATTGAGATGAAAAGTATCATGCTTTTTTTAAGAAATCATTTGCATATTTACAGAGAAATAGAAAAATCATTATACTTGATATAAAAAATTAACTAGACTAAAGTCTAGCTGTTTACCAAATTTATAGCATTTAGGCTGAATACGAGAATATTAAAATTAACATCTTATTAAATTTATATGATTTTAGGTTTAGTTTATAACAGAATCTAATTATAATAAATCTATTAATACAAAACTCATATTATTTTGTATTTAGCTTAGAATTGAAAGCAAACATACTACATCTGATATATTATCAGGCTAACGTTATCATAGATCTATTTTTTACTTGTATAATTACATCCATGGTTATGGCAATATGTATAGATAAATATTCAGAAAATTATATTAAAATAGAGTCAATCTCTATGTCTGTATTCGTTCATATCTGCTTGCTGTAACAATCATCATCATCATCAATAAACTTGCAACATGCCATTGAATCAAAATCGCTATTAACCACACACACACACACTAAATTAATATTTATAGCACATCAATGAAGAAGGATTTGCTTGCAATACGGCTGCATGGCACTATCATCTTTCCATAATGTGAAAGATAGCTTGCAAGTAGCAAATATTCAACAATGCTGACATTTGCTTCAGCCATTTCTTTTGAATTCATAACGGGATTTTATAATGCTATTTTAAGATTAAAATCGTCTGTCAAGTCTCAACTTGACCCTATATTTTATGATTTAAAGACTTTCTTATCGATTGCAAATCAATCAACATGCTATCACCTCATTATTTTGCGTGGTCAAAGCCATCACCTTGTTAACTAAGCCCAGGGTTTCCATCTTTAGCACATTCAATGTTCATGTACCAAACTAATCATTGAAACTAACTAATTCGATAATTTCAAAGTACGTAGCTTGATTATAAGCTAGTGTGATTATGTATGTTTGTGTGGCAAGATTGTTCTGATAATTTAAAAGAAAATGTCACCAAATCTTAAATGTATTCAAAATTAAAAAAATAAATCAATCAATTCATACTCTTTTTTTTCGTTAAAACGATAAAGTAATTGGGGATATAAGATTATATTTCAAGCAACTGTATTTGCATCCACAGACTGGAGTGCAGATTGACAGACTAGTCAAGTCAAATGCAAGGCAAGAAGGATCCAGGCAGCCCCCTAGTTAAAACACGTGGTGAAGGCAAGGTATTTTTTTTTTTAATAACATAACACTATGTAAAAAAAATATTTAAGAAAGTAGTGTAAAAAAATAAAAATACATTAAAAATTTGATTATGACATTGTTATTATTATAAAAAAAAATAGAAAAAGCAAACTCATCAATACCAAATAAAATTTGTCGAATGAAATGAGTTCCATTAATTATTAAAAAAGATTAAAAGCTGGTTTGTTTTTAGGCTATTTATATGGTTCATTTTAATTATTTTTAATAATTGTTTTTTGATATTGTTAGATTTATTTCATTAAAATATTTTTAATGGTACTAATAATTTTGTCATTGAAATTTTGGTATGTTTTTAATTTTTTTAATCTCTTTTTTATTTTATTGAATGTTATGTAAGACAAATTTATAATTTTAAAAAAATATAACTCACAAATCATAAATATCATTTATGAATCTTTAATCTGTATTATTTTTTAAAATATTTGTTATAATATGTTATTTTATCAATTTTTTTCCTAGGCTAGGATTAAAAAAATCAAAGTTCAGAGGTGCACGCATGTGTTGTTTGTTGGCACGTAGGGAGGAACCAAATAGGTATTGGTTACTAATAATGGAAAGTCAAATATTCTTTACTAAGAGAGAGAAAAGTTTGACGGAGTCGGTCAGCTGCGACGTCCCTGTTTTGCTGAAGTTCCTTGGGCAAATTTCTTGAAGGATGCGCCATTTATTTATTTACTTATTTTTATTAAACATATAACACATGTTAGGTTATTATTATTTTTTATTTAGTTATTATATTAAGTGTTGGTTGATATTTTGAGTTTGATAATTTATTTTAATTTATTTTTTATTTAAATATTACAATATTATAAAAAAATATCATAGAGTTAGTGCTCAATTTCATATTAAAAAATGCTATTTTCTTAATTGAATGAAATTTCAAATAAAAGGAATAACACTTTTCTTGTTTTAAGATAAAGAGGTGCTTTCAAGTCTTGTCTTCTTCTTTTTAAGTCATTTAAATTGTTTTATTTAAGTTTTATCTTTTTATATTTTATTGATTAAAATTTATATTTAATAATTTATTTTAATTTTTTTATGTGTTAATCATTATATCAAGTAATTGTCCAAATATCTTGATATTAGTCTGTGATTGATTTTCTAAAATAATATTCACATTCTTCATTTATGAAAAGATTAAGAGTAAATAGATTAAAATTGAAGAATAGAAAAATACTAAAGCATGGAGAGAAGAATAAAATTATCCGATTATAGAAACTGAAGTAATAAAAAATAAAATGAGATAGAAAAGAAAACAATTTATAAGATCCACAAATTTTTTTATGATACACACCCAAAGTAAGGTGATTTGATAATAATTTTAATAAAATTAGATAAAATATTAATTAGAGTTTAAAAAAAAGCTCATATGTCACCCAAAAAAATATATGCCTTATATGTACAAGTCAAACACCATTCCCTTTCCTTTATATTATTCCCTTGATTTTTAAAAGCTTTTCAATTTAGTTTTAAAGATTTTTAATTGATTTTTTTTTATTTTTTTAATATTGAACAGATGAAGAATTATATTTCATTTTTTTACTTTATTTTATGATTATTTATTTTTTGAACATATAATTAAATAAAAAATATTTTCTTAAAAAAAATATACAAGATTTTATGAAGTTCATGACTCGATTTGCAAGTTTAATAGGATAATTCGGGTTGTTCTAATTCATAGGTTTTACATGATAACTTTTTTATTTTATTTTATATATTTGATAGGTTAACTTAGATGACCCGATTTATAGGTTTTACAGGTTCACTCGTCTAACGCAATATATCTTTCTTCTTATTTGATATTTTAAGGCTAATTAAGGCCCAAAAAGTGAGAAAATAAAAAATAAAAAATAAAAAGATATATTACTAAAATTGTAAACTTTATAGGCTGGTTAGATGTGTTAATACAATATATTATCTTCTTTCTATTTTATTTTCTAAATTTTTCTTCTAATTTAATCATTTAATTATTTATTATTTCACATTCAAGTTTAAATAAAAAACTGCTATATAAAAAAGCTTTTTGAGCGCAATCGTCATTTCAATAGAACAACTAATTTGTCTTTTGGCTTGTTAGACCAAACAAGATACATAATTATTTTTTTAATTTATTAATATACATGATAAATAATTAATTTTATCTGAAACACAGGTAAAGCTTTCAATTCACATTTTATTATTTTACGCTTCCTAGTAGATAACAATGATCAAAACAATATTTTTAATTTTATTTTTTTATGCTTCCTAGTAAATAACAATGATCAAAACAATATTTTTAACATTTTTTTTAAGTTAATAGGTTAAAAGCCAGGTTTTCTTCGGATCACATCTAGATTTACCGGGTCCGGGGGTCAAAAGTGGGTTTTTGACTTTGTTAGCTATGTTTTTTTTTTTTTTTAACACATACTAATTTAGGTCTCGTTTCGACTATATTTCAGGTTGACCTGTAACGCCATTCTAAATTTTACAATAACGCTAATATGCAACTCAAGGGTGAAGACGCAATACTCATAGCAAATCCATTTGGTCTATTTTTAGAATTGAGAATTCGTGTCTTATCTTAGTTTTTTAAACACAGCCCATACAAAAAGCAACTACTCGTGATAATATTCATCCACGGGTTAAGAAAGAGTTTTTTTTTTTTTATTTATTAATCTTAACACTCAAATTTCTGATGCTGGAAGTTCTAATTAAGCTGTGCAAGCTGCCCTTGAAAAAACTGTTCAATCGGTCGCTTGAATGAATAAAAGGACAAGTAGAATTAGCATACAACATGAATTAGAGCTCCTAATGTGTTGACATCGGCCTATTAATCGTAACTAATAAAGTGTCATTATGAGCAGGGGAACGAATTAGTATCCTTGCCTAGCCGACGAGCCCCAGCTAGCCAATGTATAGCTTTGTAGCCCCAGCAAAATATTAAACTAAGGCCGCCAATTTTCGAATAATATAAGATCGGCTACAAGTGGCAATATAAAAATCACAGAAGCTCGTATTAAAAAAACAAAAAACATTAAGAAAGTCGAAAAGTGCCATAGCTAGAGGGCGAATCCCAATTAGATTTCAAAGCTAATACTTAATTAATATTAAAATGGTTAAAAAAAGAGGGGGCATCCATGTAAACATAAGCAACTTCCTTGAAGGTGAGATAAAGAAGAGACGGAGGAAGTGCAATCTGATTATAATGTGTGTCACGTTCATGGATTGATTATCTTAATGGAGCTTTGACTTTGTGGGAGGCTTATCCTCATACATTGAAAATCTAGCAAAGTGTCCAGGGCGGATGTATCTTTATTGCAAGCACCAAGGATTCTGCCTTTCATGCTTTTTTGGCCTCCCTCGTCGCCGATTAGTCGACCTGCCCCTCTGTTTCTACTTTTTTTTTTTAAAAAAAAAATAATTATTTATCTTCTTTCTTTTCTTCTAGCAGTTGATTTCTACTCTTTCACTAACACCTCCTGTTCTTTCTTTCTTTCTTTTTCCTTTTCAGGTTAATTGATTCACTAATATGACAAAAATACATCTTGCTGTGAAGTAAACTCAGAAAAGAAGACATGATAAAACTTAAATAATTGAAAACATGGAATGCAACAAAAACAAAATGAAACAAATAAAAACTTGAAAAAATTATTATTATTAAACTTGAGCCGACTCAATAGATTAACTCGGTAATTCACTATTCAAATTCGTTTTGAATTGATTTGGAGTTTGCCTTGGTTAAATCTTGTTGAGACTTAATCAGATTAGTTATTAGATTTTTTTTGTTTTAAATAATATTATTTCATTAAAAAACAATAAAATTATTCAAAGTTGGCACAATAATTCCATGACCTAAGTCTTAAATCAAGTCAAATCCCCAATTAGATATGACAACTATATATATATATATATATATATATATATATATATATATATATATATAAAACAATGAAAAACTTATATATTGTTGTTGCACAAAGGTATTTATGCTGCGAAAAAGAATCTCTCATGTCTTTTTCAAGGTTTTCAAAAATCAATCCCTCCTTTTGTTAATTTTAAGGGTCGTTTTTGTATTAAAAGGCGATGAAACGTGGGTATAATACATGAATATATAAGATTTCAAGTAATTGATTTTTGTGGGGTTTGGATATTAATTAGGGAGGCATGCCCATCTATCCTCGTTCCCAAATCTCACCTTGTATTGATTCCTAAATTTATACAAGGAAAAAATGTTCTGCATTCGAAGCACGTTATGTTGGAACACCAAAGAATGAGAATTTTGTTAATTGCCTTTATCAATTTGATTGTTTGCATGATTAACGTGCATCAAGCTAGCTAATGAATAAAACCAAAAAAGAAAAAAGAAGATTGACCAATGAGCTAAAGCATATAAATAGGGCTCTCTGATGGTGTGAAATAATTACATAAAAAGACGAGGAAAATCTCATCCATATAAAAGAAATTCAGAGAAAATCAATAAAATGAGGATTGTCATCGACAATCCAAATTAGGGTTTAAAAGGAGGTGGTGTTACGTTGAGAGAAAACGAGAGAGGAGAGGAGAAGACCGAAGGCTCTTGAATTTTACTTGTTACAACATAGCAGTAATGATACTTTTACTAAACATCTCAAGGATCTAGAGCTTGGATGAATGATTCGGGCTAGTTGCATGGTTCCATAAGTTCCACACGATGGAGGTTTTAGAAAAACTTCTATAATTTGATTATATTAATTCGTGTTGTTCTAAAATATTAATAGTCATGAAGCCTTTCAATTTTCCTCTAAAAATCTAGATGATTAATTACTTTCTTCAAGAACGATGACCATTCTTCCTCTCCAAGTGGGCATGGGGCATGAGTATTTTAAATGGTTAAGATCTATCGTCATGACCTTTTACCATCATTTAAAAGTTAATTTGAAGATATCATCAAAACCCTTTCAATATTAAAAAAGACATTTTCTTATATTAAAAAAAACCAGGGTTATATTCTGATTTATATCATGTTCACACACTAGTTATTTTAAATGATTTTATGCTGTGGTTTCTATATCATTTAACAAAAGAAATTAATAGTTCTTTGGGTGAAGTCTTGATAGATTTTTCAAACATTTTTTTTTGCATCGAATATCTCATTGGAATAATGTTCTATTTATTTTTTGTTTAAGTTTTTCTTGGACTTAATTTTAATCTATTTAAGACTTTATGTAAGGCTGGGATTGTTTTTTCTATATCTTTTACAAGTTTATATAGGTGCTTGGTATGTATGTAGCTTCCTATAATAACCGCAAGATTACCATATTTTTTTTATGTTTTTATAATTATAAACTTAACAAATAAACTCATTTATTTAATATCTAATCGTTTTGTTAGAATCATTATCAACTTTTTTTGTTACCATATTTTGTTTAAGAGTAAATTTAAATAAGAAGAGTTATTAGAATATTGAGAGTCTCACTAAAAAAAGTCTCTAAATATTTAATTGAGGAGTAATAAAATCTTAAGAATAAAAAATTAATTCTTGATGATAATAAAACTTTTAAATATAATATTCCTAAGTACTTTAACAAGTAAGCACTCTAAAATAAATTTATTTAAGTGTAATTTCAATATTTGTTTACTCTAAAATAGTTTTATTTAAGTAAAAACATCATTTTTAGATTAAAAAAAGGGCTAAGAAAGCAATTTCAATTGCATTAGTTAGTAAACACTCAATCTGTCTCCTATTTTGTAAAAGAGGATAGATTGTTCTTGAAATAAACTAAAAGGGCCAAAGAAAAGAAAGGCAGTGACAAAAGAAACACGTAAAAAACTCGGCAAGTACAAGGCGGGGAAATGGACGAGGAAAGAGACAAGCAACAATTTGATGCTCGAAGACTGAATGACATCATCCCTCTCCTGTAAAAGACCCCAACAAATCTCGCGAAGTTTAAACACGTGATGAAAACGAAACCCAGCCCACCACTTATTAAATTAATAATTTCGAAAAATCTCACCCTTTCTAAATACATGCACCTTTCTCCCTATATATGCCCCCAAAAATCCTCCCCAGAAAAGACTTCAACAAAATCACTACATCATCATCAGATCAAAATCTCTCCCTCTGCCTACACAAATACGAGTAAAAATGTACGGAGAGAACTTTCTTGATCAGTCCGATTATGCCTTTCTTGAATCTGTTCGCATGCATTTGCTAGGCGAACCTACTTCTCCTACCACTGCCAGCAGCCGCTTTAATCCAGCAATTACTAACAGTGCAATGTCAACAGCAGCAGCAACCGCCCCTGCTACTTGTACTCCAGTCCCTGTTTATTGCAGGAGCACAAGCTTCGGCAGCTTGTACCCTTGCTTAACAGAAAACTGGGGAGACTTGCCACTCAAAGTCGATGATTCTGAGGATATGTTCCTTTACGGTGTCCTCCGCGACGCCGTCACCGTTGGGTGGGTCCCATCACTCAAAACCGATCAATTCATTGATCCCAATCTTCCAGCTGTGAAGTTAGAACCGTCTGAGAACTTGACGATATCCCCTCCGCGCACGGAGGCTCCGAAAGCTGATCCGGCGGTGGTTCCGTCCAAGGGGAAGCATTACCGGGGTGTGAGGCAGCGACCGTGGGGAAAGTTCGCGGCTGAGATTAGGGACCCTGCGAAGAATGGTGCCCGGGTTTGGTTGGGGACATTCGCGACGGCGGAGGATGCAGCGTTGGCTTACGACCGTGCTGCCTATAGAATGCGTGGGTCGAGGGCGTTGTTGAATTTTCCGTTGAGGGTGAATTCCGGCGAGCCTGACCCTGTTAGAGTGACTTCGAAGAGGTCGTCACCGGAGCCGTCATCGTCGGTGGAGAGTGCGTCCCTGAAGAGGAAGAAGGTTGGTGGCTCGGCGGGTACTGCTACACTGGCGGCTCAAGCTGGGATGGAAATGAGGAACGGGGTTGGGTGTCAAGTGGGTACACATGGCGAACAATTATTGGCTATCTAGATAATGTCGGAAAGTGTAAAACTCGTCACAATGTGGGAATTCCCATAATTTTGAAATTGTGAGGGAAGGGGACCCAAAAAAAAAAAAAAGAAGCAATCCCCCATTCGGATAAAATGAATGTTTGATTTGTGAATATATTTTTGCTATTTAACTTATTTTTGATTTGTTCACATTTTACTTGAAGTTTACATCTAGTTCCGTGTTTGGTAGAGATTGAATCCCTTTTTTTTTTTTCTAACTTATTTGAATTAAAAAAAAGAGAGAGAGATAATAGTTAGAAATGACACAAATAAAGATAAGAAATGTGGTAAATATCATGAAAAATAAAGAGATACCGTCTATACCCAAATCAAAATGAATGTTCAAAGTTTTGCTTAGTCAAAGTTTTGCTTATAATTCTAATTTATTGATGGCTATTCCTTCTTTCTATGATTTGTACATAAAATCAACATACGCATACCATTTTTACATCAACCAAAAGAGTATTGAAATAGAAAAATGTGAAGAGGAATAGATCAAGTTAGAGATGGTGAGAGAGAGTTTATAAAAAGAGAGGGAGAGAGAGTGGTAAAAAAAAAGAGGATATATTTTTAATGATATAATATTATTTTTAATTGTTTAATAATATGAAATTTGATTTAATAAAACCAAGCTCTAATTTATATAATTTAACTAGTTATAACTTGAATACTCTAAAAATTATCGTTCATCAAGCTTAAATAAGATCCTAATGTTTTTGTACCGAGGGTTAACCAATGTGAAATTTATATCATATTATAGACATGTTTTCACGGTATTTTTATTAACTAATTATAGAATATACTATTTAACCTATCATAACTTTCTAAAAATGATAGAAAATAAAAGGTTTCAAACCTAACCTATTAATAAATTCAATTCTAGATCCGAGTTATGAGTATTTAAGAGATCACTAGATTATTTTTGATCAACCTTTATTTTTTTATATAAAATAAAACAATGTTATTTTTGTTAAAATAAATAAATAAATAGTTAATAAATTACAATTTAATTTTCAATTGAGTTTTACCGGGTAAATAAAATTACCAACACAATTTAGATTTTTTTCCTCTAATTTTTAAGCCCAATCTAGATCCAGTCTAAAATCAGTCGGTTGGATCCCGCGGGTGTATTCATTAAGCTACAGTTTAAAACTATGATTCTAAAGATTGACTGAAGTAGAATGAAAAAATATACGAGAAAAAGTTTGCAATTAACGCACCATTACGTACACAAAAAGACCTTCCCGCAGCATATTCATTCTAGTTCTATTTTCCTTTCTTATCGGTAAAAAAATAAATAAAAGAAACCACACGTGTCAGTCTTGTCTAAGACAAGACAATTTCAAATTGATTCTTTAGTGTGAAAATTATGCTTCTCATTTATCTAGTAAAAGCAATTCGTGTCCCTGCGCATCCGATCACCTTTCCGATTCTCGGAAAGCATTCTCTGCCCTTTTCAGTTATATTTAAGAGACGAAAAGAATCAGGGAAAAAGACGAAGAAGAAGAAGAAGAAACTGGCAACAAACCGCCACAACAAAACCAGGTCGCGTCCCCACCGAACCACGGATGTAGGCGCACGTGCACAGCAGCGCAAGCAAAGACGGTTGTACGGTCAAAGAGTTCATGCATGCAAGATGGCATTGGCTATCTACCCCAAATCCTTTTGACTTTCCATCTTTGACCTGACTTACCATGCTGACCTTTCACCGAACGCGAGGGCATGGGCACACGAAGCTGGTCCATGGCTCTCTGGGTTTCAACCGTTCAGAATGCCCTAAAATAATTTCGTTCACACAGACAGTCATGCCATTCGTACAATAAATAATAACGACAACTCTGTCATTGATGATTGCAGCAAAGTCAGTCAAATGACCAAAAACAAATTTCAAAAGCATTCACGCCTGGCTTCTCATCCTATCCACAATACTTGCTGGAAGATACCAAGGTAGAAATAAACAAAAATTACCTACCACGGAGACTATGCCGTTGTACATTTGTACTTTCAAAATCCTAAGGCCTCACCTCGCGAGGTACGAGAAAAATCCTCGTGCAAATCTCTAATATTTCCAATCATGGCCCCGGGAATTCCATAACTTGCTGGCACTCATCGCATATCCTTGCATGAGCCTGTGCAAGCGCTCATGCTTCTAGCACATAACAAAACGCTCTTGGCTTGCTTCAAAAAGGATATTTAACATGCATGCAGAATGATCATGAAAACTAGCATCCTTGAATTGAGATAAACATACCAATATGCACTAAATTTGAATAATTCCTCCCCACAACTAGCGTTAGAATTTCATCGTTTAGGGAGAAAATGGCGACAAATTCCCGATTCTAGGAGGGTAATTCCTAATTCTAGTATGCCATGAGCAAAAATTGGTTTACCACTGGGAGACACATTAAGGGTGTACTGGCCTTCCTCGACTGTAATTGTGTTGGGACCGTCTCCTGCAATTTGGAATTAAATCAGTAAGACATAAAATGGATGACATGCAATCTGCGAGTCGACCAAAGAAAATCACTCCCTGTAGTAGTCCAATTGACCATCGCATTATTCAGGGCCACACCTCACTATAGTCATTAAACTGATGTAAAACCCGATGGGCAGAGGTAAAACATGTAGAAGACCATGTAGGAGACAGTGATTAAGCTGTAGTGTTTGCTAGCTAGGTTACCTACGGGCCAGACCACTCTTTTACCAACTAAAAAAGCATATCGAGGAGATAGTAACCTGTATTAATTGGGGATAATTTAATTAACACACCATCCAATCCGAGATAAGAGAATAGAATAATCATGTAATTTTTTTTTTTATAAAATTCAGGGTTTAACAATCTAATATTAAATAATAAATTTGAAAAATAAAAAAAATATAAAAAAAACACTTAAGTCCGCTCGAGATAATTTAAATAAATATTAAAAAAATTAAATAAATAAATCAAGAAATGAATAAAAAAAGAAACAAAAAATAAAAATCAAATTGGATAAAATAAATAAATAAAATAAAATATTTTGAGATAAAATTGAAAAAAAAATCTTCAAAAAGCATAAAAATAAACTCAAATAACAATTAAAATAATAAGTTAAAATTAAAATAAATACAACTAAAGGACAATTGATTTTTGGAAGTTTGGAAGGTCAAGCGTGACTCCCTACAACAAGAGAGAGAGAAGAAAAAAAATCTATCACCGCCAAATCATGGCACGTTGAAATGCATGTTCCACACCGGTTGTTGGGTTCAAGGTTGTAAAAAATGCATTTTTAACACAGCACGCAAAATACAAAATAAACTCGAATTGTAAAATCATAAGGAATTTTTTTTCATGCATAGTTTAAACACCTTAAAATATATGCTTCAAATAAAAATTTATAGTTCAAGCATTTTAATCAATCCAAACATAATATGATTCTAATTAATTTTTTGTTAAAAAGAATACCATAATACATGTGTTACACATAATAATTCATATAATCCATGCATGAAATATTGAAGTATTGAATCACTGATCATGTATCAGTGTCAGGATATGAATCAAGTTTTATTTATTTATTCAATTTGCAGGACGATTTAATAAACTTGAAATAATATTATGATAGATAGTTCTTGATCAAATATCTTCAAATGATTTTTAAATTTCAGAATTTCAGATCATTAGAAAAGGCAACCTCTAGAAACACATCAAGTAATTTTTTCCTATAAATAAACCAGCAACATCATAATAATGTGCATTTTGACAACCTTGGGCGGCTCCTCCTAATTCTCTCAGCAATTCTGTTTTTTCTTTCTCTGTTTTCCTCCCCATTTCTCATGGAAAATGTCAAGAAAAAATTAACTGACTAACCAAATAGATCTTTCTCTGTTTTCCTCCCCATTTCTCCGATTCAAATAACAGTTTACAGTTCATCAGTGCTAATCAAGAGAATTAATGTAGTAATATTTCTCTGATTCAATAATAATTGACATCTCAATTATTTTTTATTCTCTCCGGTCTCCACCATTAACAAAATATTATGAACAATTGAACATATTCCCTTTACTGAATTTGCTATGGCAGAGAGCATAAATTTTTGAATAAAAATTCATTACCAAATCTGCAAATAGCTTCAAATTTTCTATTGCATATTCATTACCCAATCACTTCAAAATCATCATACTTAATTACTAATCATTCCATCAAGCAAAACATTATAAAGGGAATATTTTTTTTCAAATCATGGGCAGTCAGAACCGGGAAAATACAGGGGATTGGGGAATATCACATTCTAAATAGAACTTCTTACGGTGAAGACTGAAGAGGATACCGGCGAGCCGAAGACTGAACTTTGAAGTCTGAAGAGAAGACTGTTGATGCTGGGAAAAAAAAGAGATCGATGCTGCTGTTGACGAAGAGTGAAGACCGAAGAGGATGTCATTGATGATAGAAATAAAGAGAGAGAGGCAGAGAGCTGTTGATGAAAAGTCGAAGAATGAACTCTGAAGTTTGAAGAGAAAACAGTTGGCCTGAAGGAAAAAACGAGATCGCTGCCATGGATGAGATCGCTTGCAGCTGTTAAAGAGAGGAAGCCGTGAGTCGTCAATCTCAAAAATTTTCTCTTTAGAGATAATAAATTTAGGGTAAACCATGGATGAGTGACAATTAGCATGCTGCTATTGATCTGGAGAACACATATATTGCACTATTATTGCAGTGCAGTACATGTTTTCTTTGTTGAAATCATAAAATCGGTATAAAAACATGATTTTTTATGAATTCATTTGATTTTACCGATTTCACTTAATTTTAACCCGATTTTATTAATTTTTGAGTTTTTAAGGTGATTCTATACGTCAAACATGTATTGACTCGTAAAATCATACTATATTAAAAGTTGAATAGTGATTTTAACAACCATGGTTGAGCCACCAAATGACATTTTAGGAGACATGATGGTTGGTTATTTTTGGTCGTCGAACGCCGCCTCACGCGTTGCCCAAACGGCATGGGCAGCATCCACTAATTGGCGTGTGCATAGTAGACGCCAACAACTTTATCTTTGTTATATAATATTTATTATTTCTTTTAAGGGTCTCGATAACATGTTTTCCTTTCTCTTTTTTTAAGGGTAGTTTAGTCTTTTAAATGTTTTAACAAAACAAAAAAGACCATGAAACCCCTGCTAGCTAAGCAAATTTTTTTAAAGGCAAGTAATTTTACTATGGAAGAAAAAAATAAAAATACCAATTTACCCCATTAAATTTGAAAATGCTAATTAAACCTCGTGAAAAGATCATTTTACCCTTACTTGGTTGTCACTGTGGAGGGCAAAAATGTTAATTCACTGTAGCAATTTACGGAGTCTTCCTCCACAGTGTTTTGTAAGGCTTGAGTTTTTTTTTTTTTTTATAATTCTTTATTGATAGGAAGCATGAATGAACTTCATTAAGAAGTAGAAATATCTGTTACCATAATTGAATCAATGATTGGTGCAGGTTCCTCCAACCAAACAGAAACATTCTAACAAGAGAGTGCACAATGAAATAGGACATGTGCTGCCCTGTTCCCATGTTTTGTATTTTCTGAATGAACCAACTTGGACCATATCTATCATGTCGTTGCAATACTCAAGTGAACTATAAGATTTAATTAAGCAACAAGGTCAAAGTGCCTCTTTCTGTTTCATTAATTAAATGCCTATTTCATACCCACCAATGTCATGGATCAAGCTGGTTAGAGCTGCCAGTTATAAGAAGTTAGACAACCAACTTACTTTGCAATATTTAAGCCACAAAGAGGACATGAAAACTTAGTTTTCTGAGGCTCAGATGCATGGCTATAGTTTAAAAATCATACAAAAATATCTTGCTTAGTTGCCTCTTTAATCAGCTTAACCCCCCCCCCCCCCCCCCCCCCATCCATATATTTGACAATATCGATGGAAAGTACTATTTGCCAGGAATGAATGACTAGTAGCATACCATATAGGACACAACATTAAAATAGATTACCTCCTGGATCGGATGAGATCCTTTTCCTGTTCCATTAGTCCACCAAGATAGCCAAAACCGTCAACATTTTCCCAGAAACAAAGGCCCTGCTTGGACTGTGATTTTTGCCAACCAAAAAGAAAAAAAAGGTTCCATAAGACAATTCATAAGAAATTATATTTATGCATATAATTTACAGGAACATACAGCTCAAGATTCAGGGTTACTAAAAAAGTTGAGCAGAAAAAAGAAAGGAAAGGTAGGAGCAATTTCTTTCCCCCCCTCAATGTCCCTTAAAGCATCACATCTTCTGGAAATTCAATGGAAAGAACTTCATCATTGTGTTTTATATAGAATGAAATGTATCTGTTTAATACCTAAGAATTATGAACTTAAACATTTAACATGATCAAAGTTTCAATTGTCTTCTATTTTTCATGATCGGTTTTCTAAAGCCACAGGGATCACCGAGCCAGAGATTCAGAAGTCAAATTACCAGAAAAGAGCAAGAAAACACTCACAAAGTAAAATGTGGATTCAGCCTATAATTTAAAATGAATATTTTTCTTTACTTCATCAATTCTATCATGAAGTTCCTGCTGGTAATCCATGTCCAACTGGCACATTTTACTAGCCCAGTCAATCTTTTCTTCAATCAAGGGAAATACAATGTCTGAAGTGGCTAACCTGAAAGTTGCAAGCAACGGTTGTCACATGGGCACACCAACTTTACAAGAAGCAATAAACACAAGGAGTTAAAAGGAGATTGGATAAAAAAAAAAGGTGTGTGTGGGCCGGGGGGGGGGGGGCATTTAGAAAGAATTCATGCTTTGGTGAAATTATTGCAAACACAGAACAAATTTTAGAAAACCCAAAGCAGAGAACAAAATCACATGTTATACACTGCACAGATCTACAGCTGCTTAAGTTATCCAATAGATTCCAACAACAAAACAGTATTTCAAAGGACAATTTGATTTCCATGATCTCATCCAAGCCAATAGAAACCACCAGATATCCAGTGTGACTACCAAAATGCGGCAATAACACCAGACTGACTTTGTCCATACTCACCCATGACAAACCTAAAACGGATAACTCAACATGAATGAGAGATTCTACAACATTTGTTGCTGCATTAATCTACCTTATCTCAAGATCTTGTGAAATATTGAATGAAAACTGAATGAATGGTTGGAGAATACCTTCAATGGTAAGTGGAATCCCCTTTTCATGTCAATCCACAGTAGATCTCAATTGATTTTGTAAGACGACCCTAATTATGAAATATAAGAAAAAACTCAAAATTTTCAGTTTTACCTACTGGGAGGTTATTAAAACATATTTACTGCAGTATTTGGCCATACCATGATGCCAAGTTCAAATAATGCATGCAACATGACACCTTAACAGCTTATCTCCTTCGGTATTCCTATTCTAGGCTGCAAATTATTGGTCTGAAAACCACCTAAGATTACCTTTTATTTAAAAGTTTGCCCCTAGGGTTAGTGAAGGCAAAAGATCACAAAGCGTGATGTAGAAGGAGACATTAATGAATACAACATCAAATTATTTGTCTCCAACAACTTCTTAAACAGAACATAATGCAGTAACCAAGTAATTTAATAAGTTCAACCATTTAGATGCACATCAATAAAAAGAAATGTTCTCAGAAAATGTGCTTCTTTATAATGCCAAGTTATGGACAAAAATAAGGTGAAGCACCTATTAACATGACAGGAACAAGTCTGACCATGTTTAACTACCAAGTCTATTAATTGCAAATAACTTGAACTGAGGCACAATCACTGCACCTAGACAAGCAAGAGATGTTCTACCCAGGAATCCTTCTTAGAAATGCAGAAACTAAGACGACTAGATACGCTTCAACAAGACTCTTTGAATGGGACATGTGTTGTAAAATACTGGAAGTAAAGCATTTCTATTGAAAAAAGGGAATGTAAGCCAACCAAATTCCCAATGTATCTATCATACTCCCAAGCTGGCCATGCATGAGATCCCTCCCTGCTGCAAATTGCAACTGAAAAGGAAATAACCCATCAAGCATTAAATTCAAAACATTTATTAAAGACTTAAAGAAAACAAACAGATGACTTCCCATGGTGATTGATTAAACCTCATAACATCTTCCCAGCTGATTCAACTTGCCTTTGACTATGCCCTATAAAAAAAAAAGTACTACGAAAAAATCATTCTGAATTAATTAACAGGGAAGTTAAATACATGTTTCCAGTAGCTGATGCAGAAATGGGGAGACCCGCTGCATAGACGCACTCATTGATGAGGAAGTCTTCAAGTCCATGCACGTTACAAATCTCCAGTTCCTCTAGCAGTTCATTGTAAGAGAGAACCTACAAGAGGGATTAACTAAAATTATTACAGCAAAATGACACATTTTTTTCTTCTAGTTCCTTCGACAAGTACATTAATGAAAACAACAGGACAGTATGATAACAAGCAAGAGTTTATCCTGCAGAACATAAAGCAAGGGGAAAACTGGGGCATAAAATTCTAATTTTGCAACACAAACTGAAATCCCACGAAACAAAATACACACAATAAAAGGAATTGAAGCAATAAACTCAATCAAGGATGTAAACTTTCAAATAAAAAACACGAACAATAGTCCTCATATGTTAAAAGCCAGTACCTTATTGGTCGCAGAAAGAGTAAGCACAGTGAGTTGTTCGAGCTTGAGAAATTGATCAGGTGACAGCTTTGGCAGCATGCCATTATTACCTCGAGGATTCAAAACCCATAAATATTCAGACATTAAAAAATGAAATAAAGGACCAAACGAGAGTAGCTCAGCAGCATATACTAGTGGCACAGGTGGAACTCAATGCAAGGCCAGAAAACCAAAAGTAGTTGATGGAGGGTCTCTAGTTCTGAAAAATAGACCATAATACAGGGCATAAGGCCCAATACAACCAAACTAGGCCTATAAAATCAGATAAAGACTGCATTCTGCGATGTGCCTAACTTCAGTGTGTGCCCTAGTTAAAACTTAGTTTTTTTTTTTTTATATATATATATATATATATTTTAAAAGTATTTTTGAAAACAATTAAAAAATATAAATTTTTATTTACTTCAAATTATTTTTTATTTTTTTATATCATTTTAATGTAATAATATAACAAATTATTAAAAAAATTATTTTAATATATATTCAATAAAAAAACATTTTAAAAAATATCACAACTATATTTTTCAAATAAGTTACTAGCGTTCAAGAAGCAATAATATTTAATTTGATTATTTTATTCTTAAAAATCGATAAATGATAAGTTCTTTTTTTACAAACTGAAATGGTTACGACATTGTATTTTAAAGCTATATATAAATTAATTCTTGCCTTTAAATAAAAATACTTTTGATACATAAAAGAAAAATAAGAAGTAGAAGAATTGTTGTTGTAATTCTTTGTTGTAAAATATCATAAAAATTTGATAAAAAAATACAAAAATAATTAAACTCCACTAAAAAATAAAAAAAAAACCATTTATGATATGATCAATAATCAACGAAAAAATAACCTATAATAGCTTTATGATTTTTTTATGACTTTTTGATATTTTTTGAAAAAAGAAATAAGACTTGCCTAAACACCATTTATGATATGAAAAATTAAAAATAATAAACCTTTAATATCTTGATGAATTTTTTATTACTTTTCAATATTTTTTGAAAAAGGAAATAAGACTTGCATAAACACTATTTATGATAGGGTTTTTTTCCCCCGTCAAATATCTATACAAATACGTAATCAGTTATTTATTTTTCAAATGACAAACTGTTTAATCTTTCTAAACATGCTGTAGTTTATATATATTTCCACTGATTGATTTAATTATTGTTACAGTAATGTATGCACACAAATATTCGTAATCCCAGCATGGTCTATGAAATATAATTAACAATAGCTAATTCTCGTTTGAAAAATAGTGTTCATATATTGACAACATTGTTAATTGTAACAATATAATGGCAGTATTGCCTTTTACATCAGAAATTTTCACATGATAAGTAAGAAAGAAATGGACGGGCCATTGACTTAGATTCTGATCAGTTCACCACTTGAGCTGAGGGGAAAAGGAGATTGTAGCGAAGGAACATCTAAAAAACCTTCTAACATTTCCAGGACCATCTTCATTGAAGGTCTCTTTGAAGGTTCTTCTTGAATACACCACATTGATACCTCTACCCACCTTTTCAGTCTCTCTTTGTCATCCATTGCCACCTTGTCGTTATCCACCAAATGATAAATTCTCCCTCCGATATAGCAATCATAAGCCCAGTCTGTAAGTATTGCTCTTTCTTCTTCTCCTTCTTCAAGGCCCATTACGACGCTCCTTCTGCAGCAAATGATCTCTAGTAACAGCACACCAAAACTGTAGACATCCACTTTAGCAGTTACAGGCACATTCTTGAACCATTCAGGGGCCACATAGCCTCGTGTTCCTCTGATCATCGTACGAGTACGTGTTTGATTTGAGAGTAACAGTTTTGCCAATCCGAAGTCAGATATTCTTGCAGAGAAAGAGTCATCTAGAAGTATGTTTTGAGGCTTAATATCACAGTGGATGATTGGGAACTCACATTCCTCATGCAAGTAGAGAAGCCCTCTTGCAACCCCCAATGCGATCTTGACTCTCTGATGCCAATCAGGTCTTGGAAGTGTAAAGAGAAAGTTTGCTAAAGTGCCATTGCTCATGAAATCGTAGATCAAAAGCCGATGAGACCCTTCATCACAGTATCCAAGCAACCGGACTAGATTCTTGTGATGAGTCTTCCCAATTGCACTCACTTCAGTCCTGAATTCCCTCTCCCTTTCTTGAGCCAACTTGTCCAACTTCTTGACCGCAATGGCGTTTCCTGAACTTGATCTCATGAAGCCTTTATAGACTATGCCAAAGGAACCCCTGCCAAGCTCTTCCATAAATCCATCAGTTGCTTCTTCAAGTTCCTTGTAAGTGAAGGAACGCAAAGTTGAATTATAAATGCTTGAATCTGGCCCTGCCTTCTTCACTTTTCTCTCGCGCCTTCTGAACAGAATTAGAAAAGTAACAACCAGCAAAATCACGTTGAGAAATGCAGAACTACCCAGAAGGGCACCTAGTAGAACCGGTTTCTCTTTATCACTGCCAACGTTGCAATAACCAGAAGGAGGAACTTCTTTCCTTACTTTGAAGAGAATCTTTGAAAAACCCGCCCTCTTGTATCTTCCATTGGAGAGAGGCAGCCTCTTCTTCCAACATTGACGACCATCAAAAATGGCAACAGCACATGAACAATCATATAAGCAAGACTTTTCACATTGCGTCTGATTGTATGGTGATAACCTTTCGTAATCATTCAATGGCCAATCTACATTATCGAACTGCCTAATTTCGTATAACTCTTCTGGGTCTCCCCGTCCATCATCTAGCCCACACCCTTGTGGAAAAGTTGGTTTGCATCCGCCAAGTCTGTTGTTTGGATCCAGGAAAACATATCCAGGAGGACAGTCACAAGTGGGCTTCCTATTTTCTTGAATTGAGCAGTAGCTATTGAAACCACAAGGACCACTACCAATATCATTAAATATAGCCGTGCACATGTCTAAGGGAATGGATTGCACTGGCAACCAACCTTGGTTATTTGTAGAATTCTTTGGAAGAGAATATTGAGTGAAGACACCATCAAATCCCAAAGTTGCTCGGTAATAGTTATCACCAGTATAATTTACACGATTCCAGTCAGGAAACTGAGCAATTTCTCCATTCAGTTTAACTATGTAAACGTTTGCCGATTCATTGAAAACCAACTGATAGCCAGACTCATAAGGATCTGCATTATATGTATGACTGCTATAATAATGATCATATTGAAATTCACTAGGCCAAGCAATAGGATTGAGCTCGAGACTGCCATTCGAGAAGTTGAGCTCAAACCTTCCCTTTGAGTAGTTGGTTTCTGTTAATCTAGAAAACAGCTTGCTGCCCAAATCCAATGTTTGGGTTGGCAAGATAGTGTCTGTAGGATTCTTGAAAGTCTCCCAAATGTAAGTGCTAGAATCGTTACCTTTAAGCACAAAGTTCCCGGTGTCAAGCATGGCAGCAGAGATTGCAGGGGTAGCTGGATTTGCCTGCCATATTATTAGACCTGTAGGATTCGTCAACACAAGATTGCTAGATGTCAGCTCAACTTTTGATCCTCTTGGAAGTGGGTTGTTTCCATTGGCATGCCAAACAATGGTCCTATCTGGAATCATGTCGAACCAAATGGCGAGCAAGAAAAGGTTTGAATTGCCCAGTTGACGGAAACCAAAAGCAAAATCCCCTGATGGTGAAAGCCACGTATTTCCATCAGTGGTCAGTGATGAGGTCGGAGTTACTATAGCCATGGATAAATCGAGTTGAAGGGGAAGGATGAGAAAAGGAAGGATGGCAAAAGAAGCCATGGTAAAAGAGACGTGTTGATCTCAGAGAAGCTGTGGTGCAAGGTATTTGGAAAGTATAAAGTGTAGGTCGTTTTACACAATTCACAAATCATCTATAAACTGATAGAGGATCTCGAAGTCCAGATAACGTTTGAGCTTGAATCTTTTCCTATCGACCTCTCCTTTCATCAGACTATTTGAAACATCGTAATTGATTGACTTAATAAACTTGACCGACCCGATCAGGTGAATACTCAACTCTTTGATTTTTATTTTATTTTATCTAAAATCACGTGGTTTTATTTTTCTTTTTAAAAAATATAAATCTAAATAAAATAATTAAATAATATCATTTTAGATTTACTCGGTAAATTCAGAACCTTGATTTTAGACTGGATGTGATAAAATCTTTAAACCGGAAAAGGCTCCAAGTTCTTGATTTCTTGGCACCTGAATACATTCACGGGGAGACAAGAAAAGGACAGCTCACCTAGCGTTAAGGAAATATATAAAAGAGACAACGTAGTTACGTGAAGGAACCTAACATTGTGCTTTGAAATTGCCGAGTTTTGTTTGGGTTTGGCAAGTCTTTTAATGCAAATTAATAAAGCAGGAAGAATCCAATTTTTAAATTAAAGACTGCAAAAACTCTCCCTCCTCCTGTTGCCAGAATCGGCAATTAATCTCAAATAATAAAATGGAGTGATTTTCAGAATCATAGCTAAACCAGAGGTTACTTTACCTTTTTATATATATATATATATATATATATATATATATATATATATATAATTAAAGTGAAGGTTTAAATCAGCTTATATACACTTTTGATTAATCCTACAAAATGTAAAATTAATAATCAATTTATGGATCATGTAAAATTAATAATCATATAAACTTTCATGGTCAATCTTCCTTAATTTTACAGCATGTTGTTGCAGTTTCAGTGACCTTTGAGCTCTAGATTTTGTAGCATTTTCCTTCGCATCTTCCTCTGAAGCTGTCAATTGCTTGGAGAAAATAGGCCATGCTTTCTTTAATCCACTAAAAGAAGAATAAAAAACATAAAAATGATTATGTTGGCATCCATTTAAAAAAAAAAAACATGATCGACGGAGAAAAGGGTCAAGGTTGCTGTCCAAGTATTTGAATATATTCAGAGCATCTCCGATAAGGTAGGTAAATGAATAACTAAAAATAAAAAATTAATATATTTATTTTTTTTATTTTGCATACTCTAAAAAAAAAAATGTTAATTTTTTTTTTATATAAATACTATTTTTATATATTTTTTCAAAGAGTCACAACCAACAAAGTGGACCACTAAAAAAAATAGACCAATTAAATATAAATATGTAAAAAAAAATAACATTAAATATATTAAAAATAATAAAATATTTATTTTTTTTACTCTAATATAAATAGCTCTTCAAATAGTTTTTTTTATTAAAATAAATATAATAAAATAAATTATATTTATATTATTTAAAATATTATTTTATCAACTTAACTTTTATTTTAAATTGGAGATGCGCTTGAAGGCAAGCAGCCAAGCCGGCTGCTAAAGTACTAGGGTAGGGGTTATTGATAAAAAATAATTCTTGCGAGCATAAAGCGCAAACTTCACGACAGTGCTTTTTCTGTCATCTCCGTCACTTGCTAGTCTCATCTTTGAATCTTCTTGCAGACCAGGAAAAAAAATTCAATATTACTGGTCAAGGGAACTGACTTTCTTCCTTCAATTAATATGCGTCAGCATGGGAAACATGTAATTCTAGTAATTAGAAAGGAGCCAACCTGAACTACTACTATGGATCAACCAATTGGTTGTGACAAAACGGAGAAGGGGAATTTGTCTGAACTTTCTCTTCCTGGGAGCCGTGCCGTGAGACTACCTAACCGGTACCGATTGGGATCTCCTTTTCTAGGGACACAGAAAGAAACCGTCTCGTGGTCTCACCAACCTCATGCTGAACGCGCGGTATGGCAGTTCTGAAGCTCCGAGGAACCGAGCACCAGCTCTCGATTCTTCCTTTAGCCGTGGACCGTGGAAGCCAACTTGGAATATTTTTTAAATTAATCTAAATCATGAAAAAGAAATAATAAAATAATAAAATATAAAGAATTATAAAGTTTTTTTTTTAAATATTTATTTATATTAACTTTTTAAAGTTATTAAATCATAAGTATCCTATATAAAAAAAAAATCATGAAAGCTAATTCTCCAAAAATAAATTTAATTATATAAAAAATTAAAAAATAAGGATTAAAAAATAAGGATTAAAATTAAAAATATGCATCAATTTAACAAAAAAATAAAAAAAATGAAGATCAAAATTGATATAAAAATAAAAATATTTTTTTTATTGAAGGGTAAAATTGAAAAATATTATTTTAACAAAAAAATATATAAAACGAATGAGGACCAAATTGATAAAAATAATAAACCATGACTCTATATTGAAAGATAAAATTAAAAATAAATTAAACTTTTACAAAAAGACTAAGAAAAAATTAAAAATCAAAATAATGAGAAACATATTGAAAAATATAATATCATAAATTTGAATTGAAGAATGAAATTGGAAACCAATAAAAATTTATAAAAGAGTTAATGAAAAAACTAAAACTAAAAAGAATAAGGACTAACTTGAAAAAAATAATATATGTCAAATTAGAATTAATGAATGAAATTGAAAATAAATAAAACTTATATTGGGCTAAAGTTGAATACTAATAACAAAAAGGATCAAACTATATTTTTTAAAGGAGAAAAAAAAAAAGAAAAAAAGAAGATTATCAACGACAAACTAGACTACTATCGTACAAAAGCACCACTACACCAAGAATAGGATGTGGGACATTTTGAATGGCACAATATGAAGGTATTTTTGGATATAGGGAAGCATCACGTGCTCCACCTAAAAGGAACGAGTACCTCCCATACATTGAAGAGTGTGTTTAATGCACCTCACCTTTTTGTTATTTATTAATTTTATATTTAGTCAAATGTTAAATTGCTTTTAAACTGAATTAATAATAAAAAAATCATTTTAAAAGACCAGAAAGCTCACTGACTCATGGTTTATAATTTTTGCTATTAAAGATATTTTTGTCATTTTCACTGTGCATTTTAATTGTTTGTTATTTTTTTATATTTGATAAAATATCAATTTATCTCTCAATTGACATTATAATTATTGTATTTGACATCGCAATAACTTTAAAAAAACATTTATAAAGAAAAGAATAGATTTTTTGTATCTTGTTCTTTGGTAGGAAAATATCTTGTTTAGAGTGTTGCACCCTCGCCAGCGGAGCGTGGTGTCGCGACGACCATCGATTGATTTCGGGGTTTCTTAGTTTTATTTTTGTGTAAAAGGGAGTCACCACCTAGTATTATGGTCACTAGAAAACCTAACTGGTCTTTCGGGGAAGGTGTTAACACTCCTAATACGCCCTACCTAAGGTAAGTTGCTTGGTGTTTGGCTTGTCTTATAATTGCTATGGTGTTAGCATTTTCTAATCCATCAATTTTTTTCTCGATTTGATTCTAACTAAATTTATTAAGAAAGAAATCCAAGGAGATTCGATGTGTTGTACAAGCTCATTTTTTCCCTTGGTATTTCAAGAGTTTATAACTCGTAAATTGCAAGGAGGAGGGACAAAAATTAGAAATCTTGAGTGCTTTAAAAATATTTTTTTTTGTCTTAGTGTTTTATACTCTCACGACTCGTAAATTGTGGAGTAAAAAAATTTGAAATATCCTCAATTATAATCAAGGTTTCTTTCAAAGATGTGTGTAGATTTATTATTCCTAGAAAATTATTTTGGATATTTACCACTTAAGGGTTTATTTATTCAAATATTAACAGTGAATAATAACAAATTATTTCCAATAATATTTTGGATATTCATCCTTTAAGGATTTCTTTATCCAAACATTAGCGGTGAATAATAGATGAATTCCTCCCGAAATAAGATTTTTTATATTTTTTAGAATATTGGCCAATACCCTTTGCAGTTTTACAAACATGTTGTAAAATCTAAAAATATAAGAAAATAATTTTTGTGTTTAAGAAATCCATGCAAAAACACATTTTTAAAACTTCCAATATTTATATTTTTTTGTATATAAAAAAAATTAAATAAAAAAATATTAGGATATTGGCCGTATGTAATAAACAACAATTGTTTTTTTTTTTAAACCACAAGTATCACAATTAAATACAAAAATGGCAATAAAAGGTAACCAATCGTCGCATATATTCTAAAATTTACAAGAAAGCTTAAAGCAACTTAAAAAAAATGATAACTAGAGAGAAATAAAAAAAGAATTTAGTGACAGTGTTCATTCCCTTAAACCTATTCTAGTGACAATGTTCATGCCCACAAACCCTTTCTTTGATACAACTAAAACCCACTGTATTCCTCACACGTAAACAGCAAGGAAAAAAAAACTGAAAGCATGCTCTCTAAATGTAAAAGCCATGGCCGGCTATTCTCTTCTCCAGTGGCGCAAGGAATACACACAATGAAAGTCCCTAAATGATAAACGTTCCTAAACATGCAAGCAACCCCTTTTACATGGACTGCTGCTAAACTCAAACATCATGAAAGAATAATGGGCAAGCTTTGGACTTTACATCCGAATGCTTGGTATATAAAGTAATAAAAGAGAAGAGATTGGAGCTTATACCTGTAGCTCTTATTTGCAAAAAAACCAAAAGACCGAAAGTCATAGCTAATGTCTGCCTCCTTGAATACTAGTAAATGAAGGACAAAAATAGAGATGCTGAAATGGACGCAATATTTTAGCTATGTGCTGGTAAATAACTGGTTTCCCGTCGCCTGCCTCTTTTGTGTTTTCCTTCCAAACTGTTGTTTTTTTCTTTGTTCCTTTCTCTTCATTTTTTCTCTTCTTTTTTTTTTCTCCTCCTTTTCATTCTCTCTTTTCTTATTTTTCTGCTCTCTTCTTTTTATTTTTTTGCTCTCTTTTTGCTGCCTTTTTTCCTCTCCTCTATCTGCCACTTTTTGATCTCTCATTTATTTTTCTCGCTCTAGGTCATTAGAGGGGCTTATATATAGTCTAACCTATATCTATTTAGGAAGGTTTCAATGCATTAATCCTAGGACGCAAATCCCTACTGATTTGCAGTAAAAAAATCACAAAAGGAAACTGCAAATTCTGATTTTATGGTGGTGTTTTACATCTGATTTCTTTCCAGTTTTGGAGGATGGTGTGGTTCTTTTCTTTCTTTCCATAGGGCTAGCTGCTCCCTTTGAAATGAGGCAATAAAAACGTGGTCTTCAGCTCTAATAATCAGACGTGATGAGAAAGGAAAATAGCAGAGAAAAATGGAAAGAAATCAGATGGAGGTGCAGCTGCAAAGTCTTATTTTTCTTATTTGGTGTGGTAAAAATCCTTCCATTTATGATGATTCAGCCCCCCTCTCCAGCTTTCCATATCTTTCTTCAATTAAATTCCTCATTTTAACACTTTTCAATTCAGTCCTTGGTCCAGAAAAAATCCTTCGAATCAGTCCTGTGAACTTGGGCTATATCCTTCTCGCGACAGAATTCTCTACCTTTACATTGATATTCAAACAAGAATATCTTAAGCTTCTAATATCGAAATCAAGCAATTCAAAAGCCCAAAATCATCTACGCATCTAGGACTACAACTTTGATGAGGGAGTCGAAGTGAGAAAAAATCATTTTATAGAACAGAAACTAACAGTAATCTAGTTGGTCAAAAGGGATTTCTAGGTCTAACTCAAAAACTGACGAATGCCGGGAATCCTGACATGACTGAGAGTATGAACTAAAAAACAGTCACAAAAACTAAACCAAAAATAGAATTCTCTGCCTTCACGTTGGATATTCAAACAGGAATATCTTGAGCTTCTGATAACGAAATCAAGCGATTCAAAAACCAAAATTCATCTATGCATGTAAGATTACAGCTTTGATAAGGATTTAAGGTGAGATATAATCGTTTTATAGGACAGAATCAGGCCGCGATCTGGTTGGTCAAAAAGGGTCTCCTGATCTGATTTAAAAACTGACGAATGTTGAGCATCCCGCTATGATTGGGAGTGCCCTAAGAATGATCTAGAAAAATTATGATGGCAGCAGAATTGTTTTTTAGTGCAAAACTTGGGTCAAAATCCTGCTTGTGGCAGAATTCTCTATTTTCACATCAAAGATTTAAACGTGCAGAGTTTGAGCTTCTGATATCGAAATTGAGTGATTCAAAAACCAAAATTCATCTATGCATGTAGGATTACAGCTTTGATAGGGATTTAAGGCGAGATATAATTGTTTTATAGGACAGAATCAGGCCGCGATCTAGTTGGTAAAAAAGGGTCTCCTGATCTGATTCAAAAACTGATGAATGCCGAACATCCTGATATGACTGGGAGTGCCCTAAGAATGAACTAGAAAAATCGTAATGGTAGCATAATTTTTTTGGGTGCAAAAATTAGGTCAAAATCCTGCTCGTGGTAGAATTCTCTATTGTCACGTCAGATATTTAAACGTGCAGAGCTTGAGTTTCTGATATCGAAATCGAGTGATTCAAAAACTGACAAATGTCGAGCATCCCGATATGACTGGGAGTACCCTAAGAATGAACCAGAAAAATTGTGATGGCAGCATAATTTTTTTTTGGTGCAAAACTTGGGTCAGAATCCTGCTCACGGTAGAATTCTCTATTTTCACGTCAGATATTTAAACTTGCAGAGCTTAAGCTTCTGCTATCGAAATCCTTTGATTTGAAACCCCAAATTCATCTATGCATCCAGTACTATGGCTTTCAAGGGGAGTCAAGGTGAGATATAATTGTTTTACATGACAGAATCAGGCCACAATCTAGTTGGTCAAAAAGGGTCTCCCGATCTAAATTCAGGAAACTAACAATGCCAAGCATCCTCGACTGAGAGCCTGCCATAAGAACAATGAGCCCTAAGACCTAATAAAGGTGTAGGTTCATTCTTCAACATGTCATGAGTGATAGAATATAGTTGGGATGGTCAGATATTGCACGAACCCAAGTCAGAATCAGGGTCTAAGTTGGAACAAAAAAATTATAACAACAGTAGAACTAGGTTTTCTAATTCCACTTTTAAGGAATTTATTTCAACCTTACAGCCCATGTAAAAGAGGAATGAATTTAGCATTATAAAGAATCCTAATTAGCTTAAGAATCTTGACAATTTTGGTAGCAGTGGGGAAGGATAAAGAGAGCAGGAGATGGCTGAAACAAGGTTAAAAAAAAATCTTTCTTTCTCCTCCGCTTTTGTCAATTTTCTAGCAAACATGAGCTACACTCCTGCACTTGATTCAAAACGGGTATACACCATCTCTAGCACATGGGGTCCAAAATTGAATAACAACATAAGGAGTCGTCATTTAACATTATAATCACTAAGAACCCTAACTAGTTAACAAAGATTCTATGGTACGAGATTGGTTACCTAAAATGAAAGATATTATCACCTTTTAAATGTCTTACCTGTATATAGAATGTATTGCTAGTTTTGTCTTAAATTGCTAAAAGTTTGTGGGTGTATGACATGATAGTTTGCTTGTAATATTTTTTACTCTAGCATCGGTGAATATTCAACTACAGATACTTCCAACTTTGGCGCTAGTAATTATTATGTAGCTAAAAAAATAAAATAAATTTTAATCAATATTATTATTCATAACTCTAGCGTAAGTGAATAAACCAATAAAATAAATTCATTTTTAATGCATGCATATATTTTTTTTTATAAAAAACTAGATTTACATTTTACAGTAAAAATTCACAGATTAATTATATAATAAAATACCTAAAAAATACAAGGGACCTACAAATAAATTCATAAGGACCCACAAATATTTTTGGAATTTTTTATATTAAAAAAAGCTTGTTTGACTAAATATAAAAAAATAAAAAGGACTAAAATAAAGGGATTAGTCCAGCTAGGCTGGAGGTCCAGGCTGGGCCTGCCCTACTCTTTTTTTAGACTGGGTTTGACCCTCTTGTATGGTTAGGTTGGACCGAGGCTGGTCAGTGGTTCAAACTAGTGATTCGCTTGTCATTGTGAATGCATACGTGAATTATTGAGGCATGTTTTGCATAGTGATTGGGTAATTATATTTCCAAAGGTAGGGAAAACAAAAGCTTACCTGTATAGCTAGGGATGAAGTTGAAGATGATGGTGTATCGAACGATGCTTTTTCTATTCCTCTTTTTGTTTTTTTTCTCTCTGGTTATTCTTTTTTTTTTTCGGCTTTATTTTCTTTGTTCGTATTCTCTAGTTTCCTCTATTCTTTCTTTTCCTTTATTTCTCTCTTCTAGTTTTTTTCGTTATTTTTTTCGTTGAAAAAGATGAATAGTGTCCCTTGAATTGTTTGTTTTTGGTCTGTACAGGTCGCCTATGCTTTTCTCTCATTATTTGTATATTTTTTCTCCCTTTTGTGTTTGTTTCTTTTTTTTGTTTTTCTCTAATTTGTGTTTTTGGGGGGCTCGTTTCTATTCCTTCTATTTATCCTCCTCTAGTCTCACCCTTTTATGGCCTTCTCTAGCTTTTCTAAAGCTAGAAAATGGTCTTTAATCATATGTTTGTGTTGCACTATCACGAGGAACTAATGCCTCTATTTCTTTAGGAAGAAACAAGAGAATGAGGGTCTATTATTCTGGTTCGTCTTTCTACATTTGTTTCCTCACCCTATCAATTCTGCTTTTTCATCCGTTGGTGTTCTTCTTTGGGTTTGCTTCTCCTTTGCTTTTGGTTTTTATATTTTGTTGTCCCAGTTCTTGAGATGAAAGAACAAAGATGATAGTGATGCTGGTTATTAGTGGTCTTTGGTTCTGCGTGGCTTTTCTTTTTCAGCATGTTCTTTTTTTTAATGTTCTTGCTTTCCCCTAGTTTCCATCTCTGTTTCTCTTTTCCCAAATTCTCTCAGCTTTCTTTTAGTCCCTCGTTTGTTCCCTTTTCTAGCTCTCCCTTATCTTCTTTTTTTTCCCTCTCTCTCTCTCTCTTTGCTCATTGCCTTTTTCTAGCTTTTATAAAGTTAGAAAAAGCCTTGTGGTGGTAAAGGCCGACTTAATAATGGTTGTGAAACATGCCCTGTAATTAACTCTTTTAATGCCTTTAATGAAGAAACATAAACATTGCCTTCAACTGTAGAAATAGAGGAAGAAGATAGTGAATAATTGTCCAGGAAACGACTCTACTTTCTAATTCAAATTACCATTTTTGATTTGGTCCTTAGAGTTTTGAAATTTTTATAAGCAAGCCCCCTAGATAAACTTTAATTGGACCTCGCATTTCAACTCATTTTATAAAACAGTCTCTAGTTTCTGAATGTTTCAATTTAGTCCTTAATTGACTCTTCAAACTTTTAATTCTTTCAAAATTACCCTTGAAAAAAATCAATCAGACTCCCTACAATACCATTGCATTTTCAATATGATCATTGGATTTTAATTTCTTATAATTTTGACCCAAATCAACCCCAAAATTTTGGTATTTTTTCAATTAAAACCTTGATTTCATTAATTACACTAATTTAAAGTTGAATTAGGTCCCAAACTTATCCATTCTTTAATTAAGCTCTTAATTTGATTACTAAAAATAATCCAAAGTTTAATTAAATCCTAAAACTTACAATTATGTTGCCCTTAACCTAAATTTTAATTCATTCTTCATTTATCTTTTATTTGTTTTTCATCATTATTTTGCATTTATTTTTTATTATCAATTTTTTTAGAAATATTGTAAAAAATAATAATTAAAATAAAAGGGTAAAAAATTGGGTTATGACAATAATAATGAAAACAAATTGTAAAAAATAAAAAAAATCCCCATTTATGTTATTTTTTATTTGCTTTAAAGAGTTTTTTGATCGTTTCAATATATAATGAAGATGATAAAACACTTGTTTGTCCTCGATTAATTTAGTAATGACAAATAAATCCTATGAAAAGACTTCAATATCTTTAATAGATAGTATTAAGTTTTTTAAGTGATGGTGAAAAATCATCTTTACATTGTTCCAATTAATAATATTTTTTATTTTGGAGCTATAATATTTTTTCCAAGGTCATTTATCTTTTTTTAATATGATGAGAGACTCATAATTCTTTAACCAAATAAGATTGGTCAACATTTAATTTACTAATTTTTTTTAATTTCTAGTTTTTTTTACTAAAATTTAAGGGAGAATATTTATATTATTTTTCATTTACTACATTTCTGACACCTTCCTTATACTTTGCGCTAGGAAATACAAACTTTCATAGCCAAATAGGACTCGTTTATCTAAAGCAATTTCTTTTAACTTTTTAACAATAGAATACATTTAAGTTTGCATCATGATGATGTCTTAAAATTTGACATGCTCAAGAATTATATTATTTGGTGTTAGATGGTGGTTAATCAAATGTTCATATTCATATTTCTCTCTCTATAACCTGGGAAGCACACAATTGATGGTATAAGTCTTGGTACCTGCAAAACAGTTTATTTCGGTTAGATTTAGGGACCTTTTGATAATAAAGTCAATAAGTTTAAAAGGTAATTGTAATAAATAAAAAAAAAGAACTTTACACTTTAAGAACAAGAATGGTTGTTCTTGCTTTGGTATGATAAAGTTTTAAAGATTACTATATGAATGCTTGAAGAGTAGTAAAAAGTGAACCCTTTACCTAGGTGGTTCAGAAGGTATTCATAATTCCTAAAATTTATTGTATTGATGGAGTGAAGAGACTAGAGAGTCATTTTCTCCTAATAACATTAATGAGGGATAAAAACCCTTTACATATCATTAATGAGAAAAAAATCCCCTACATATTATTAATGAGATGGAAATATGGTTATTTCTAACATGAATAGATCATATTAATTAGTTTAAGACAGAACTTTATGGTCCTAATATGGATCTTTAATGACCTCTAGATCATTTAGGTTTGGTGTATTTTTCAATATAAAAGAGATGAGTTTGTCAATTTACCATCATGTTGACTTGGGCTCAACTCATGGCTGAATCCAAGTATATTAGGCTTAATAACTTATTAGATCCATGTTGACTTGATTTCAGCCTATGACTAAATCCAAATATATTGGGCTTAGAAAATTGTCAAGCTCATATTGACTTCAGTTTAATAGATGGCTCAACCCAATAAGGTCTGCCAACTTAACTAGACCTACATAATAGCCTTGCACTTAGCATATGACTAAGCCTAATTATATTGCAAAAATCATGTTAACTTGAGCATTACATGACTAAACCCAAATATGTTAGATTTGACAATCTGCCAAACCTATGTTCGTTTAGGTTATCACCTTAAGATGGCTTTAAACTCTTTCATAAAGTATCAAAATATTGAGTAAAAAAGTTTGACTCATTAGTTATCTCATAGTCTTTATGCATTTGATGCGAAAAGACTTGAAAAAACATTAGAAAGGCAATCAATTAGATTTGTCTTGTCTTTTTTACAAAGAATGATACCTTTCTCACATTGATCTTAAATATTGTTATAAGTTGGCAAAACAATCTTTTTAAGAATATCATTCAGCTGTGTATAATCAATATAATAAGCATTTAGCCTTTTTAGGGTTATGGTGTGATTTCACGTATCCCTTATGTATTGGTAGGAACAAGAGATGATGACTTATATAAATCTTATTATTTCTTAATCCTAATTTTTACTTTTGCCAAAATTTTTATCTATATTTTCTATATTAAAAGCCTTACAAAAAGATCAAGTTTTTTGGTTTTATAGAGTAAAGTTGTTTTATAGGTAAATAAAGAAATCACACTTCATCACTTCTTTTATGTTTCAAATTTTCTCTAATAATGACTTATATTAAAGGTAAGAAACATCATATCTTTTGAGAAAAGATTTTAGTTTTAAACTTGAAACTGGAATTTCTCACTAGAGATCTACGACCATTAGATAAGTTATAAAATTGAAAGTGACGTTACTTAACTCTTTTATATTAGAAAAGGCAATGAGCTTGTCCCTTAAGAGGCTTCAAATCTCAAGGGAAAACTAAGGTTACCTAGGACATCTAAGAATGAGCTAGAAAACATTATCTATTATAAGCAAACAACCCTAACCAACTTTAAATAAATAAGGGATTTTTTAGTTCAATTGCTGGAGGATGATGGCTGTATCACCCAGGTCACTAGTAAACCTGTTGAGGGTAATTTTATTATCACTATCCCAATATGTATATATAAGTTTAGGTACTTATTTTCCTTACAAGGGTTTGTAAGAGATTTTTTTGTTATTTTAACCCGAGTCTTGCTCAGTTCCATCCCAATAGCTAGACTGCCATGTTTTCCTTGACAAGTTAATGAAGACCTTTAAGGAGAAATTCATAATTAGGGTGCTCAGACGCTCTTATTCACTAACCAATAATGCTGAAGATGAACCTTCCATTCCCTAGATTTTTACCTTCTCTATTAAGCCAAAAGAGCTTATAAAAGGCACCTTTCAAGGAGAATCCATTTATAAAAAGAAATAAGAGAGAAGATAGATGATTGTGAGGCTTGAGGGTGTGGCTAGACCTCAAGTAGGGTAGATGTTATCTGAGGTTGTTCTCACTTCTAAAAAGCACCCCTTAATAATATGAATGACAAACATTTTCTTAATAAAAAAGAGGAGATGACATGTAGTTGGTTACATGTACTCCATATTAAGTATAAAATCAATTACATGGCTCAAATTAGTTATAATGCTTCTTGTAATTTTAGCTTAGTATGTTATTTTAGTTTTATGTGTTACTCATCATTCTACTTTTTTCTTGTATGGGATCCTTATCAAGAATGGTAGAATCAAAGTTCAGTAGGTTTACACTAGTTATACCCAACTACGTGACCACCCTGATACATAGTCGTGTCTTTTCATTTGAAGACATCATTTTCTCCATCCTAAAGGAACACCTAGTATATAGAAGGATGAGTATATAAGCAACCCATTTAGATATAAAAAGGATCATAATAGTTGCTTCTTCAATTGATGTTTAATGCTAAGACACTATAGGTGAAGTTGATCTCCTGTATTAGAGGGATCCCAAAGTACCTTCTCCCACTTTGATCATTATTGACACTACTTTTTGTTAGAAGAATAGAAAAGTATATGTTGCTTCTAACTCTAGCATGAAAGTATTTCCTTCTCCAATCAACACTTCTGTTAAAACTAGCCCAATCCCTATAATCATTGGGGTTTCCAACTAAATGTCTTATATTATAGGGGTGAAGGACTTCTTCTCCAAGTTGAATTTAGGTCGTGCTCCTCTTTGTTTTCCCAACCTAAGCTAAGGGGAAACAAACATGATGAAACTTATTCTTAAGGGGAAGCTAACTTTTGAGTATGGAGGACTAGAGATTATGGATAGCTAGACACACTACTTACCTTTCCTTTTAATATGAATGCATTGGAATACCTTAATTATCAACATCATTTAGCTATAGCTAGGTAGATGACCTTTTATGCATGAATAATCTTCACATAATTTTTTTCTGCTTCTAATATACTAAATAGTTTTATTTTATAAAAGTTTGAATTTATTTTGTTTTTTGTTTGGACTTTTATGATGTGTGCTTATTCAAGAAGTTGATAGGTTGAGGAGAGAAAGTTCATAAAGAGGCAATGAAGTAATATCATATTGATAGGAAAGAGGTGCGAAGATTAAATGAAATTTTTTTTGCTTAAGATGTAGAGTTGAAAATTATCAAAGCTGCCTATATTCAACTGTAGAGGGAGTTGAAAGGATAAACTTATACCCCAAGCTCGATTAAGAAAAAGCTTGGGGAGATGTATAACCGAATAATTTTTTTTTAAAAAAAGGTAGCTGAGCTCAGGGAGTCAGGGAGGCCATAAGGAAGGAGTGAAAGGCTACTATGGAAAAGGCTCATAATTCTAGTCTAAAGATGGAAACATTAAAGAATTCATCCCAAGAATTCTACACCAAGTATAAAGAGTTTTCCTTTTTAACAAAGACCACAGGGGACACAATCTTCTTATTTATGCTTAACTTGTATTTCTTTAATCTCTTTGGGGGAATGTAAGTGGACTTTAATGAGTCCTTTTCTATTGGTTAAATTCTAGATTTTAAGGATACTTCAATGAGTCCTTTTCTATTGGTAAAATTCTTAATTTTAAGGATGTCTTTCCTATCAAGGTCACTGCAGCCAAGGATGAAGTCTATTTTGCCCAAGAGTTAGGTATGAATATGTAAAAACTTTATTTATTTATTTATTTTGGGTAGACATTATTTATCCTAGCTAGTCTTGTGGGGCGTTTAATCATGTAATGAATATTTTGGCTTTCATGCTTTAGAGTTAGCCCTGTGACCTTTAACTATTTATTTTTATATATGGTGTTATATTTTTTAAGTATGAATGTAAGGTCTTTTAGTAGATTTAATATTTCTCTAAGTAGTATGTATCCCAACCTATATAGGTCTAATGCCTTATACTTAGAAAAATATAAGAGGGATCCCTTTAAATAGCCTAGATAAGCACTCCCTTTAAATAACCCAGATATGCATTTAAAAAATTTAAAACATTCCACTTGTACTTATTAAAAACTTTTCAAAATCTCAAGGCTACAATTATATACATTTGTGAAGTTGAAAAATACATTGCTCAAATTTACTTGTCTCACTAAGTCTATAGGCAAGTAGAAAAAATCATAATCTAATTTAGAATTATCGTATTAGTCTTTAGCCTTTCCTACTTCTTATTGAAGAGTTATTGAAGCTCTAATAAAGCAAATGTGCTAACAACTATAGGGAGGTTCGTGACACATTTTATTATAGAAGTGTCTTGATCATCTATCTTTGATGGTGATTATAGATGTTAATTAACACGACCAAAAGATTGATGTTTTCTCTCAAGTGTAGGAGATACTTGTAAATCTCATTAAGCATTCATGATTATAACTTATGTTAACAACAAATCAAATTCCTTTCATAACTCAAGTGTCGGTTATATCATACAGTATGAACTATGAAAGTGCCAAGCATTTATTATACCAAGTGTTATACAACATAAATCAAGATTAGTCATTTAACAAGCAAAGTATTAAAGAGTGAACAAGATAACAAATATAAAACATGTTATTATCAAACATAAAAGTCCATATTAAGTTTACACTATACTTATTCTTACACCATTAGTGTAACCTTTTCACCTTGATATAATAAACTTAGCTAGACATAATGAAAAAAAAGAAAAATAAATAAACAAAAGAAGAACATAAATAAGATAAAAGTTAATTAAGTAAATGAAAGGAAATGAAAGGAATAAACTTGATATTAATGAAAGCAAAGCATAAACATTACAAAAAAATACAAAAAGAGAAAGAAAGAATATGATTTTGATATGGAAACCAAGATGCCTAACTGCATGACAAATGCTTCCTTTTATAGGCTAAAATTAGGAACTATTGATTTGATGAATAATTGATGAGTAGGTGGCCAACTCTTGACTTGGTGACAATCCTTATCTTCTCTTGTCTGCCCAAAACATCATTAATAACGTTAAAATTGGAGCCACTTTAAAACCTATAAGTTGTAGCAAATTGTCTCAGCTTTTCTGAGTAAAAATTTAGCTCATTTGGACTTCTAGAACTCGAGATATGGGTCAAATACTGAACAGTGCTCAGGCTGGAAGACAAATTCGGACTTCTTTGTTGTTGCTATAATTTGGACTTGAAAATGGCCTTTTTAGATCTTGGGCTCCATATCAAAGTTGTAGGCCTATGTCTTACCTTTCCATCCATATAAAGTGGACCTAAATATGAGATCTACAACTCTAGATATGATCTGATTATCAAGCAGTGTTCCGGTATGGACTGCACCAACATCTCTTTTCTAAGTTTGGCTATCTTTTTGTCCTTTGAATTTCAGTTCTTAAAAATTCATCAATCAATCCTTTTATTTATGTGATAGGCCTGCATTTAAAATGAACATTTACCACAAATTAAAGGTATCTTATATTATTAGATATATTATTATAAAACATGTTTTAGTTAAGGAGTTATTCATACTTCAAGTGCAAAATGATGATATAAAACCTTGATAAAAATACATTTTTAAGTACTAATCATTAATAAACCAATTTTGAAAGAATAATCAATGACTTTATTATTAGTTTCACATGTATGACACTAGTTGATTATGTCTTAAAATTCAATATGTTTAAGAGTGAGATTATTTGGTATTTGAATAATGGTTAATCAATTGTTCATGTCAATATTTTTCTCTTTACAACCCAATAAGTATATAATTTATGGTAGAAGTCTTTTTACGTGTAATATAGTCCATTTCGATGGGATTTTAGTTTGACAGCTTTTTAAACCCGTGTCAACTTGGGTTGAGCATACGGTTGGGCCTAAATATATTGGGTATGACTACTTACGAGACTCACACCAAGCAAATACTGGAGTGGAACATATCGAGAGAACAAAGTGAAACAATGACATCAAGGTAGGAGCCACAAACTACAACAAACACCAAAGTACAAGACTAAAAGTTTAAAACGTAGTCATGGCTGAACACAAGCCAACAACCTAAAGCTGATTGGATGGTTCATTGAACTTCTATATTTAGAGGGAAAGTCTTGTTTTTAGCTTAGAACATTTTTAGAAGCCTAGCCTAGACTTTAGGTTAGGATATTTGATTGAATCAGATAATCAATTCTAACTTCTTACGGTGCCTAGAATTGGACAAATAGCTCTTTGAAGGTGCAAATGAATTGAATTAAACAAAAAAGAATAAGAGGGGGAGGATTCTGTCACCACAGTCTTGGACTTCCTCTAAGGCCAACATGCCTTAGGACTGCGAATAGAGGCTTACTAGTAAAAGGACTTGTTGGAACAGCTAACATAAGAAAGAAAAGCACGAAGGGAGATGATCTTCACAACTGTAAGGAACGGTTGTTAGGAGTCAGCCTCTATTGTTACCAGGTTCACACCATTACCACAACTTGTTTGCTGAAGAGAAGGTTGTATGTCATCATTAACATGATTGTGAAATGATGAGGATGACCGCTGCTCCTCTTCTTTTAGCTTTCATAAGGTCCGAAACAAAACATTTTACACCATAAAACGTTTTAAGCCACAATTCAACTTCTACGTAGTAATTAAAACAATAACTCTCTAATTGTTTAAAATCTTCATTTGCGTTTGATGTTAATTATTTCAATACTTCTATACTGCTAGAAAATCGATAAATACAAATAAAAATACCGAGAGAATATTTTTGTTGGTAAATTTTCGAGGGCTTTTACCGACAGAAATATTCCCTTAGTAGATACCAAGAGAATTATAACGGGAAAAAAAATTCAAAGAAAGCAAAAGAAAATGATGACATGTCATTTTTACCGATGAAATTACCAACGAAATTTATTCCATTGGTAAAATCATTGATAAACTTTGAATATTGTTCATTATATCAATTACAAAAGGAATTATTGATATAATTTTTCAACTGTATTTTCTAGAAAGCTCCAAAACTGTTCATTTTTCAATTGCATTGTTAATAATTGTTCTCTGTTTTGCAGACAAAATCACTGACGGATTGAAAAGTCATTGGCGGTTTTTTGAAAAAATTCAGTTAATTAAAATTTTTCATTTAAATATTACGGACAGAATCACCGACATATTAAAAATCATTGGTGATGATTGACGTTTTCTGAATTTTTTTTATGAAATTAAAAATTTAAATTAAATATTACAGATGGAATGACCGACAGACTAATTAAAAATATTAATATTTAATTATCCATCGGTAAAACCGTCGCTAACGCGCTTTAATAAAAAGCCTGAATCTCTTTATTTCATAAGAGATAGACTCATTTCTTCTTCTTCTTCTTCTTCTTCTTCTTTATCACAATATGTAAAAAACATTAATATCTATTTCTTTCTCTTCTCTTCTCTTTTCATCTCTTTTTCTTCTTCTCCATGCTCGAGTATGTCTTTTTTTTCCTTCTTTTATCCTCTTAGTTCTTTTAATTAATATGCTTTATGAAATTTTTTCTCTTTCTCGTTAGCTTCACTTGCAACTACATCAAAATAAGATTTTTTTTCTTCTTTTTTCATGATTGTTTTCACTATATTTGTTTTTTTTTGTTTTTTTTATTCTTAATAATTGTATAAATGTTGTTGTGAGAATTTTTTTCATATGAGATCAATTTTTAGTTGATTTATTTATAAGATTTTAAAATTTTTAGCAATTGCAGCTTTAGTTTTTTCATATGAATTTTTTTAGTTGAATTTATTTTTTTGTTTTATTTATTTGTTGCAAATTTGTTAGAGTTGATTTTTTTTCCAAGCATTTTGAGTATATATTATAGAGTATTGATTTATATTAATTTAATTATTTTATAATTTTATAAAATAGATTTTTTTAATATTTTTAAATAATTACCGATGGAATTATCAATGTTATTTTTTAAGGGATATATCAACGAAATGAAACCAATTTTTTTTTAAATGTCTATTATATTAGTAAATTCATCGATAATAATATTTTGTTTATTACTAACAGATTTACTGATGAACAAGAAATTATCAATGAAAAATTCATTAACAAAGTATTTTTATCAATAATTTTATTAATAAATTAATTACTAACAGAATATGTATTTTATACTAAAAAATATTATCAATAAAACTGTTAAATACTTTGATTCCATTGTAAGCCAAAAAATATTATGACATAAAACATTCATCCATGTTGTTCCCGTCTTAGAACACATAAAATAAAAGTTTACAAGGACAAAAAATAAAGGATTCCATTGTATACCTGTATCAAGCTGCCTTGTAAGGATGCACGATGCGATATTGGCCCGGATTTTCTCCCATGAAGCTAAAAAAGTTCTCCTATGTATAAGATAACTATGAATTAGGATCATGAACAGTCGAAACCAAAACTATTCACAGGCTCACCAACTAAAAACAATACCACATTATTGCTTTTTCATGCCTTAAACAAGCGTAGCAAAAGGGAAGCTGATTATTTAAGTGTTTATCATCAACACATGTGAAGCATATAAAATGACCGTCCACATCGTCTGAAGCCTGCACAAACAACAATTAACAAGAAATCAAAAGGAATGGCATGAACCAAGCAAAATGAAGATGAATCAAACGTATGGCTACTTTTCAAAGAAGTTTATTTATTTCAGTCAGTTTTCAGTGTAGAGCCTTTACAACCATAGCGGCACATTACTTCCACATCAAACATGAAGAAACAATGTATACCTACAACTTCACATATGAAAAGCCAAGCTTGGCTTTTGTTCCAAGTGAAACCCATGCTTTCAGCTTACATTTCTCGCAAAGTCTGTTCATCAGACCATGTTTCCAACCTCAAACTCCTCGATCCTCAAAATTTCTTAATTCTCCAACTCAGTCTATTCTCTAAATTAAGGTGGTTAAAGACCACGAAGATTTCTCCATAGAACCCGTTTTCTGAATTTTGCTACGGGTCAATGAATATCGAGTAGTTATGATATGTCTCTAACGTAATTACTTGACCCAGTTATGCTAGCTCGAGGCAAACTCTTCTCGCCCAACCTCCAAGGCTACAACTCATTTATTTATCTCCCACGCTTAAGGTTCTTAGCTCTCTGGAATATAGAAATCATTATGTTATCCAGTAAAGAGCATGAACACTGAAAGCCATTCGTATTTCTTAACCACATATGCATTGAAAAGTAAGAAGTCCTGTTGTTCTAGCTTCCTTGTGTTTATATTACCCACGTTATATCACCATATTGAATATACCATTCCATCACTAGTAACTGAAACTGTAATTACTAAAACACTTACCTCTGTATCACCATATGTGGGGCAGCTACAGCATGGCCTCATGGGCATCTTCCATTTCACTGTCACTCTCAAGAAATCTTGCTCGCTACACAAAAAAGATGAAGAAAATATAAAAGGGAAGAAAAAGATATGATCGTAAGAGGACACACATATAACCATTTAAATTCACTGTTGACATGAATTGTGGGGGCAGAGAAAGGGTGGCTAAGTAGCAGCAGCAGCAACAGGTAGCCGCAGAATAGCTAAAGACAAAAGGAAAAAATGTAAAATGCTTGCAGTGGATTTGAAAAGTTTATCCAAGAAAGATCCGTCAGCCGAAACTAAAATGTTGAGCAAGGGCCTTTCTGGACCACTCATGCACTAAATTAGACTCTCAAACTCCTTCGGGTAGGTGTGTAGGTCATTGGTTTATTAGATGCGAGACAACTCCTCGTCATGATCCAATATTTAATGTGACAAACCTAGCCAGTAACTCTTTTTTCTTTTCTTTTTTTTCAAAATCCTTCTTTTTTTTTTTGTATATCTTCTCAATCCACTGTCATCATAGAATGGCCTCCCCTTCAAGAAGGAAGGCGACGTGACTGAACATGTCTTCCTTCTGCAATGCTTCGATTTGTTGAAAACACCAATGATAAATATACAACTAGGAAATTTCTGAAATAATTTTGAGACCCTTTCCCTTAAATTAGAGATTTCAGCGGGTTGTTAAAAAAAGGTCCAAATATAATATCTGTATTATATATTAAATTCAATAGGTTAAAATAAGATAATATGACTATTATAAATGATATTGAATAAAAAAAATCTAGATATTATGAGGTCATATGAGTTAAGATTTTTAAAATCTGATTAACCCGTATACCCTATAATTATTTTATTTTTATATATGATAATTTATAAATTAAATATTTTTTTATTTAGATATGTTTTGGATTCAAAGTTTTTATTAGTGGATTTTCTTTTTTGTTGGATTTCTTTGATGTAATTACATAAGGTCTTGTTTATTTGATGGAGGGAAGGGGAAGGCTACTAAAATTTAATGATGGTAGAAAGTATGGAAATTAGATTTATTATAGGATGTGCCATCACATTTACTTTCCATGTTGTAAATCCATCTTTAAGTGCAAATCTATAAAAAATAAAAATATAAACTGAATTAGTGAATATTTGTAATGTTTGAAAAAATTAGTCTAATCTAATATATTTAGTCTGCACAAAGAAAAATAAATCAAATAGCTCAGGTTTATAAATTATAAAATATAAAAAATCAGATAAAATATAATTATCAATCTAAATCTGACCCTATATATATATAAAAAAAACCAAAGTGGCTTCAGCTTGTGAGTCTCTTATAAAATGGGCTGGAGGTAGTTTGAATTGGGTCCGACCGTAATGAATAATGGGCTTGAAAAGTGACTGTAAAAGTATACTCTACAGGCCCATTATGCATTACGGTCGGCCCCAATTCAAACTACCTCCACCCATTTTATAAGAGACTCACAAGCTGAAGCCACTTTGGTTTTAAAATGGGCTCTAAGCCTACAACTCTTTACACCTATCAAGCATCTTTATTAGCCAGCCTAAAGAAGAAGGGTTTTATACCTGTCTCTTTGTTACTAAAGAAAACCAGAGACGCACAGCACTCCCGCACGCGCAGAAAGCAAAAACCAAACGAATCACAGACACTGAAAGTGAGTGAGTGAGAGAGAGAGGATGGAGCTTGCAATAAAAAACCCTATTGCCCTAACAACACAAAACTTCTTAAAACCAAAACTAAAACCGAAGGTGAAATCTTTGAGGGTTTTTAGTGTTAAATGCAAAGCTTCTCTTTCTTCCGTGGATGGTGCTGCCACTGGTCAACCTCTCTCCTTTCTTACTTACCCTTTACCTTTTTAATATCATTTTTTCTGGGATTATTCTATATTGTTGATTTGTTGTTTTAATCGAGAGTAACGTAGGGATTATGTGCATGAAAATGTGAAAACTTTGAGGTCTTTTTTGGTTTTTAAGGAGTGTTGGAAAGGCCTTGGAAAACTTCAGATGCTAGATTAGTACTTGAAGATGGTTCAGTTTGGAGGGCAAAGTCATTTGGTGCGAGAGGAACTCAAGTTGGTGAAGTTGTCTTCAATACTTCTTTGACAGGGTAAGATTTCTTCATGTTCTTTATAAAGAAATGAATTTTAATTTTCTTTGTTTGGCCTTTTTTATGGTATTAAGTACATTTATCATGTGGAGTAGTTTACTTAATTGAGTCAGTAGAAATAACATTGATGTAATCCAGTTTTTTTTACAACGGAGAGTTTCCCTCATTTCAAATTATTAGGTTCAGAACATTTAAAAGTGGGACCACTCCAGATTTGGATAGTTAGATTAGAATTGACATGTTCACCTTAATATCGAGCTGAGCTTGGATATCCACTTTTTGAAGTGGTAGAACGAAGCAAGATAACAGTCATGTCTTCTCACCCTAGGAATGCTATTCTGATATATGGTTTAGATAGAAAGCCCATACAAATCAATGTCTGAGGCACATTAAGGGACAGACAAAGGCATTTTACAATTGATGCAGAGACATTAAGCAAAGGTATATATGATGCCAATTTGAAGGCCATTCAAATGGAAAAGGCTGACTAGTTTAAGTCTTAAATAGTTTTGTAAACAGTACACTGTTGTGTGTCAATTGAAAGTTTTTTTCCTAAAATTGATGCAGCATTACCATGGTGGCTTCCCAAGCCTATGTGAAGTGCACTGTCTGTTTCAATTGTAAAAAAAATTGTATTATCCATTATTGAAGTGAAACATGTCTCATATTTATTCACATTATAGGTATCAAGAAATCCTTACGGATCCTAGTTATGCGGGGCAGTTTGTTCTTATGACGAACCCACATATTGGGAACACTGGGGTAAATTTTGGTAGGTTAACCAGCCCTCAATTCTTCACATAGTATATCATCTTTTTGCTGCAATCTGACTCCGATGCCTTGCATGCCAGATGATGAGGAATCAAGGCAGTGTTTCCTTGCTGGTCTTGTGATCAGAAGCTTAAGTATCAGGTGCTGTTTCTTCATTTGCTGCTTTCTAATCTGCTTCTTCTTCACTTGACATATCTAATCAGCTTCTGCTTATTATGTTTGTAAACTGTCTAATCAGCACATCAAATTGGAGGTGCACCAAAGCCCTTGGTGATTACTTGCTAGAAAGGAACATCATGGGAATATGTAAGTTAAATTTCAGTTTGTTGAGGCTCTGTTTGTTATTTAGTGTCCTGCTTTGTTTGTGAATAGATTTTAACCTCTGCATTTGATGCTGTTTCAATACACAACAGATGATGTTGACACCCGTGCAATAACCTGCAGATTGAGGCAAGATGGAAGCCTTGTTGGTGTTCTAACCACTGAAGAATCAAAGACAGATGAGGAACTTTTGGAAATGTCTCGCTCATGGGACATTGTAGGTAAAGGATTCAGTTTACTTGATGGATATGGCTGTGAGCATTACAGAACATTGGCAGTTCTCACTTTGCTGATTCAATTTTCAGGAATTGATTTGATAAGTGGTGTCACTTGCACTGCCCCTTATGAATGGGTTGACAAAACAGATCCAGAGTGGGACTTTAACTGCGAGGGAAGAGGAGAGATTTACCGTGTTAGTATGACTTGCCTTAGTTTGATTTCAGTTGAATATCTTTGCTTACAATTTGCTCATACTCTTTTTCATGCTTATTCTTGGATTGAAGGTCATTGCATATGATTTTGGGATCAAGCATAATATACTTAGACGCTTATCATCTTATGGATGTAAAATCACTGTGGTCCCTTCAAGTTGGCCAGCGTCAGAAACTCTAAAGATGAAACCAGATGGAGTTCTTTTCAGCAATGGTCCTGGAGACCCTTCCGCAGTTCCTTACGCCGTTAAAACAGTCAAAGAATTGTTGGGAAAGGTACCTGTTTTTGGAATTTGTATGGGCCATCAATTGCTTGGCCAGGCATTAGGTGGTAAAACCTTTAAGATGAAGTTTGGCCACCATGGAGGAAATCATCCTGTTCATAACCTTGTTGCAAACCGTGTAGAGATCAGTGCCCAGGTGAGTTTTTCAATAGTAACCTGTTTAAATGAATTTTCAATATTTGAATAAGTGAATTCATGAAAACATCAAAGTCAAAAAGGGGGTGGTCATGTGTTACAATGATTGAATTAGAATATAGTAGTTAGGATTGTATGTGCATAGTTGATTTCATGCAGGAAATGCTCTCCTTTTGTTCTATTCTAGTCACTTTCTAACGTGCAGTGGTTGATGTGGCAGAATCACAACTATGCAGTTGACCCTGCATCACTTCCCAAAGGTGTGGAAGTGACACACATTAATCTTAACGATGGAAGCTGTGCTGGTCTTGCTTTTCCGGTGCTAAATGTCATGTCTCTTCAATATCACCCAGAGGCATCACCAGGACCTCATGATTCAGATTCTGGTAATCAAAGTCCTTTCTTATCTTTACTTGTTCCTCTTTTCTTCTTTTTTTCCATTTTCTGCACTTCTATGCACAACATAAAATCACTTTGAATTACATCCACAAATAGCTATTGTCATTGTCAAGTAGTTCCATTATACAACAGCTGTAAGGGAGAGGGAGAGCACAATGCAAAACAGTCCTTTCCTTGCTTCGTTTTAGCTTTCTTCTCTGCGCACAAGTGGAGCTGGGTGGTGTTTGTCATTTTTCTTCTTGTTGATGATGAGGCATAATTGCTTCTTCAACCTCATCATCGATTTCGCCTCTTATGTTTATATATTGGATTTCTTGCACATGCATGTTGACCTAGAGTTTTCTCGCTGCAGTTTTTGGAGAATTCATCGAGTTAATGAAGAAAGTCAAACAAAAGGCATAAGCAGAAATATCTGTTACTGTAAAGAAAAGGTCGTGATAAATCTCAGCGTTTTCTTGCTCTCAGTTTTGTTGATCTGTACGAAATAGTTGGGATAATTTATGGATCCCCATTTTTGTTTTTGTTTTTTTACTATATAAGAAGTTCCAATGGATCGAACATACCATGTAATTTGCCCTATATTAATTATGTCCTTTTTCTTTTTCTGGTTGAACAGGAGGTTCAATGAACTTTGGGTTACACAATGGATAGTTTTAGTCTTTTCCCGATTTCTAAAGAGAAATTGAGGACATGCAAATCTTTTTAATGAAATCAACACTAACAGAGAGAACACGCGTGCTTGTAATTTATGCAATTTTCTGGTAATTAATTTAATGCCACCGTTCATGTTTGATTTGTTAAAAACCGTTGGCAAAATGGACAATTACTCATTGTCAAATCTTCACCTTTCTTAGAGTTAGAACCTGAAATCTTGAAGCAGAAGTTCTTAGTTTTAATCATTGAAACGCGAGAAAGGTCCGTTACTTTCGTTGTACTACCTTCATCAATTTTTATTAAAAAAGTATATTTTCCTCAAATGTTGAAGTTCTTTACCTTTTTTGATTACTGTACATTCACCACTGGAACTTGCAAGTTCTGTAAAATCAGTAAAAGAAGCAAAGCATAAAGCCAGCTAAATACATTCAGAATAATTTATGATCAATCTCTACAAAACGAGGACTTATCTGGTTTCTCCCCTGTTCACAAAACGAAATCGACTAGCCATGGAACCTGAAGCCTTAATAAAGATTTCTACTTAAGAAATGTCAGCACAATTGCGTGTATATCTAAAGGTGCTAAAAATCAGTGTTTGCTTAGTTGTTGCCAGAACAAGAAAAGGCAAAGAAAAGTCATGATGAACAAGGATATCGATCCAGATATTCAAGCAGCAAAACAATGAGCTTGCTTGCATAAACATGAATGAGAATCAGAAGAAAAATCTGTTTTCCTATTGATGGTTACAATAAAATAATGAGCCTACGTTGGCAAGCCAGATTGGACAACTTTTGCCGGAACTAAAGACTGTTTGTCGCTGACATTTCTCAGATTCGTCCATTTTTTTGTCCAAAATCTGGTTTTTGGTCGGTGTGGGAACTTTTCTGGCTGTCATGTGCTTTTACAACGAAACAAGATGGATAATAAATGATTTAGAGAGGATAATAACCTGCAATGCAAGGATCCAGAACAGATAGAGATCATTGCAAGTAAATATTCATGTGATAGGACAAACTCAGTGATGGAGATTTGGTCATGATTGCTTCCTAAAAGTTAACATAAAGCCAAATAGTATGATGAACCTTTTTCTTTAATTAACAACAGAAGTAGCATACCAGTCCTCGTCTATTTTAGAAATGCCTTCGACCAATGTCAATTTTATTCCTATTTGAGCCATATTGTATATTTTTTCCCTTTAAGATTGACTTTAGTCTCCATCAATATTTTCCCTTCAATCTTTGAGGAAAGTGGACTATTGAAAAAGAGACTGAAAATACATTAAGCTATTGTCCATTTCTAAACGGGGAAAGACTTAGCCAGTAGGATAGCCATTAAATTAGTAGAGCAAACACAAGACTCAGTTATGGTAATTCTAAGCTGTGGCGATAGGTCTAGTTAGTTCACCAAGTAATGGTTAACAGTTTCAAATTTTTATCTTGACGTAATCAAATGAGATTAAATTTTGGTGGGATTTTCGTGAAACTGAGAAATTACTGAAACTGGACTGCAAAAAAACCTACATTTGCAAGAGGGTCAGTACACCTGAGTCTTAGGCTAAAAGTTCAAGCTTAACACGGGAAAGTGCCCTTGTAAACCATGTACGATATTTGAAAAGGCTAATATGACAGTTTCAGTTGCAATTGTCTTTTAGAGAATGACCAGCTAAAATTCTGAGAACGAAAGGAAAAAAAAGATTCAGGTCTCAAGGACCTACCATTTCAACAGAATTCACAGCCATTATTTGCTAATACAATGCATTGCATTGTACTGTAAATTGATCTCTTTTTTCTTCTTCAGCAACATATTATGTCATCCACGTAAACTTTACATTGTGCTTGTTGGCTGGATGAAGGATGCAATTGCTACTGATTCTAGCAGTATGACAATTTCGCATAACTACTTCTGAAATTCAACGATACCTTAAATGAATAGCAAGTTCAAAAAAGTAAATTCAGAGTTTCAATTTCAAGGATTCTGTATGCTCGTATCAAAGTTTATATTTAAGCTAAATGAGGAGTTTTTCCAGCCATTTACTTTCCATATCTGGAAAAAGACAAGTCATTTGCTAGCTTAATTTCGGTTTATGGCTCACATTAGCGTAAAAAAACATTAGATTTCCATTCCCAAAAGTAATGTAATTTCAAACCAAGAGAATCATAATAAATGTGTTGGTCATTTTCTTAATCAAACTGATCTAATTTACGGCACTTCAAAGTCATGGTGATCATAGGTAGGATGCATTCCATATTGACAGCTAAATTTCATCTGCATAAATTACAGCAGTACAAATTCTTTCCAAGTCCTGAAAAGCAAACTCAAACTACAGCAGGCTCATATTGCATGTTCAGTATATCTAATATTTAAGTTTATGTACTAGAGAAAATTTGGAGACCTTTCTAAGAAGCAAATTTCAAAGAAAATAAAAATAAAAATGGGGTTAGATCGGAAAAAAGCTTAATACAAATGGTTTAACTCAGGAAAGATCCCTAAATGGAGCTTGGTGGTAAAGAGTAAAAAATTTTCTTAAATTTTGTAACTTAAATCCATATATGAGGTGGATGTGTCCTTTGCTAATATAGATTTCTCTGAAATTATTAACAATCTTAGACAAAAATTGGAAATTGTTTTGACAGGGACAAGCCTGCCTATGTGTAATGTTTGCAACAGACTTGTAAAGAGGCCATAGAAGAAAGGTAGCAATCTCAAATTTGCCTCACTCGAAAACACGTTATTATCAAGCCAATTTTCTAGTTTGATGTGAAGCTTAAGATTATGAACCTTGTAGCAGCTGCTCAAAACCTGAACAGTGATGTATGCAAGGATTAAGAATGGAGTCTCGCCTGCTTCTATGTCAAGGATTCTCTTTTAGTGATCAAGAAGTTCATAGACATCCTAAAGTTATGAAATCTGAAGGTTCAAAATCTATTTATTTTTACACACACACACACACATATATCATACTTTAATCAAAGAAGAAGATAATGTAAAAAGTCATAGCATTGCTTAAGCAGAGCAGTTGAAAAGCTGATGAAATTTGGTCATGATCTAACAAAATAAATAACGTTGATTGGTTCCATGCATAAACATAACCTAAAATAAACTAGAAAATAAAGTGATTTATTTTTTCTGTACAAAGAGAAATTAATTTTAGTCACCAGTAACATATATTCATCTGCACAGCCCAGAACACATCTAATACAGTTTTTAAGTAGCCTAAATTAAACTGGAGCTCTCTGTGATAATTCAGCAAAGAACATATCATTTCTTGCTGAATGATTTGATTATCCTACAAATATGAGAAAATGATTATTGCATGCACTTAAGTTATAAAGACATTTCAAAATGAGTAATTCAACTAAAACAAGTACCTTAGCAGAAAAAAAAATGTTGTTTTCTTTAGAGTACCTTTGCCCAGAGCTAGCAGGTATTTGGCAAAGCCTGCAATTTTGAGAAAACCAAAGACACGACAAACTGGCGGCACATAAGATTTGAGCTAGCTTAAGATACCAAAACGAGCTACATTATATATATAAATTGACGTCGTTAGCTGTAATGCCTTTCTATTCAACTGAAGTTAAATCATGGTTTGTAATATTTCATCCTCCTCCTTTCAAATTGAAAAGGCTAATCATCTTATAGAAAACAACCATTTCTTTTCAGTGTTGTCAAAGATCCTGTGGTCGATAAACTCACTTTCCAGTGCAGTCAAAGATTTCTTTGACACAGAAACTGTAATCAATAATTAAAAAAAATGTAATTTTCTTTTTGCCAGCATGTTTTGTTGTTTAAAATTAAATACGTAAATATCCCAAGCTCATCATTCCCTAATTGAAGCTCGAATCCAAACCTCGAAACTTTTCTACTTTCTAACAACTCGGCTGGTTCTAAAAGACTAAAACAGTGGTCAAACACCTTTATCTCAAATCGGAAGCGGAGAACACTCCATACACCTGGTCAACTGGCTTGTTAACCAAAATGAGCAAATGAAATTATAGTAGAAGTCGAGGGTAACGGCTTCTCTACATCCGGTTTCTCATTTTGACAGTAGTGCAAGTTTTGATTTTGCGAATCTTTTTAATCTTTCATTATAAGCTAGTTTTTCAAATTCTTAATTTCACCCCGAAAACTTATCAAATTTATAATGACTTCCAAGGCATTGCAAAACTCCCATATGTTCCTACTTTTCTGTATTTTAAACCTAAAACGACAGCAGTTTTTAATTATAGAGATGTCACTTTCCCCCTTCATTAAGGGACCACTCATACATGAATATTCACTAGAAGCCCTCGCTAGCAATATGGAAAAGGTCTTCACTCAACCATCGATTTATCAATTCTATCAATAATATATTTTATATGACATTATCTGTATGTTAGGAGATTACCATCTGTAAATAAATGCTCCACTTCAAAAGATGTTTTGCGCCGATTTCCATATCATTAACTCACTAATGAAACTAGGTAGCTTCTAAACAAATAAACAACCAACAATACATTCTAAACATCACCAAATTGATTATGACAGACAAGATGAATGCTTGCTATTTTCTTTATTAATAATTTATACAAATTTAATACTGTCTGGCATGCACATTTGCTCATGGGCACAAATTGTATGAAGAATGGCATTTAATCCTAAGAAACTTGTCCAGGAACATTTTTTCTCTTTTTATTCCCCTCTGTACCTTGGTTTCCGCTTTTCAGCAAATGCTGCCAAGCCTTCCAAGCGATCTTTTGTGTTCAAGAGCTGCTCATAGCACTCTTCTTCCAATTCCAAAGCTGATGGTAAATCTATCTCAAGCCCCTCATTGATGGCCTTTTTTGCCATCCTAATTGCTATTGGACCCTGAAAAGAGTACACACATGTCAAAGTGAACTTCCAACAAACTGATAGTAATAAATTGGTGCTCTTTGTTCTACATCAAAATGACTTCAGGTTATTGGTGCTCTTTGTTCTGCATCAAAATGACTTCAGGTTTACACAATACCCTTGAAATGCTGTGCATATGGTCACCATCAAGTCATTCAGCCTCCAAAGCTAACAACAGGAGCTCTTTGAACAAATTCAGTCCACAAAATAAAGGATCGTCAATGCAGTTCCAACAACGCCAAAGATAAAGCTTTACAATAGTTTTCCACAATCCCACCATAAATGGGTTTGAAAGTTAATGTTGGGATTCAAGACCCCAGTTTTTGCATACGCATGACATTAAATACACAAGGTTTTAGACCTCCCAGAATTTCCTATCTTGAATTAACATTTAAAACTAACAAGTTTTGAGTATTCTAAGTTCTAGCAGAGATGCTTAGTCTTCCATGTTCAATGACAAAGTTTCCGCAGAGTGCAGAGTTGCACTGTTATTCTGTGCTAAATAATTTTCTGTGAGAAAATCCTTAAGGTTTACATTCTGTACCTTCTGAATAATCTCCCGAGCAATTTCAAGTGCTTTTGAATGAGCTTCACCAACAGGGACAGAGTAATTGACAAGCCCTGCAACATAGCACACCTTCATTGCTAAATATGAATCAAAGAGAAAAAAGAAGAAGATTCAAAGCAGCTACCAGCTAAACATACCCATTGACATGGCCTCTCTGCCATCAATCTTGCGGCCAGTAAATATAAGTTCCTTTGCTAGTGATTTTCCAACCAACCTAGGAAGTCTTTGTGTCCCACCTGCACTGTTAGGACCAAAGATTCCATAAGAGGATGATCTATCACTAAATGGCCAATTTCCAATGAAACTTAAGAAGGTTTCAAGCACAATGATCTGTTAAAAATTGTTACATATCAGAAGTCCATTCCATGTACAATTCATCATCAATGATAGATAAGAAAAATTACATTGTAGAATACTAGTCTGTAACAATAAGTTGAGGAGACAGTACAATACATCCATGTTTATCTATAAGGAAAACAAGAGCAGTCAAATAAAAAATGCAAAGAACTTGCAATTCCCAGTAATTAAATACCAATGACAAGCCAAATTTAGCAAATACCCAGGAATTATGGCAAGTCCTGTTTCTGGCAAACCCAATACTGCATCTTCTCCTGAATCATTGATATGGGGTAAGATGAGGTAAGAATCACATTTTGAGTATCAAGATACAATAATACATAAGAAAATATTTTACAGAAGCAAATGTATGAATAAATCTGCAACTACCACATATGCGAAGATCACAAGATAAAGCCATTTCAAGTCCACCACCTAATGCTGCTCCTTCAATAACAGCAACAGTAGGAACACAGAGTGCCTGCATTGACAGAAACATGTTGCTCATTATGTTGTTAAGGAGGAGATAGAAATTGGGACAAATGCTCTGACATAAATACATCTTATAATAAATACATAGATCTTAGAATTGCCTTTGGGCTATAGTTCAGGAAACAAGTTTTCAAGGAGTTGGCTACGTGCAAAATTCAAAACTTAAAACAAAAGGTCAGAGATAGAATTATAAAGAAGAGATACTAGAATTCATGCAAAACCAAAGAACTAGAATTTGAATGACATTAACACAATTCATCTACAGATATGGAACCCACCCCTTTAGACCACTCTCACAAACATATTCACACATCACCGTATCTACAATGTTCAAGTAACAAAAAAACATAACTTCTAGAAAAGATATGGACCATCATAAGGACCCACCTCTATGAGTGAGAATGTAGATCGCAATGAGTTCACAAAATCTTGAACTTCAGATGGAGTCATTGTCTTGCGCTCCTGCCAATCCAATCAAAAACAGATCTGTCAAGTATCGTTCACCACCAAATATAAGTGCAGACTTGCAGTCCCCAAGAGGAAATATTATCAATACTGTCATCCTTACAAGAGAAAAATAAATACCTAGCAGAAAGGGAAAATAAGAACAAAAAAAAAATCAGAAAAACCTGAATGTGCTTCTGAACACGAAGAATATAGCCACAGCCCACAGGTGAGTTTAGAGTGCCTCAAAATTAAAGTCTATAAATATGAAAGCTCATAAAGGAGATCAAGTTCTTATCCTCACTTGTAATGAACACGACTTCAACTGATTTTTTATATATATATATAACATCATGGTTGAGTATTCAAGTCACCCATCCTTATTTTCAACCTTCTAGCCCCAATATCCCCAAGTATAGAATTTTTTTATAGAAAAACAATAGATTGAACACCATCTCCTGGTGGACCTATATAAGTATAGGTATAAAATGCAGAAATACCAATAAAGATGCAAGTAAAACTTTGCCAAGGTAGCAACTTAGTTAGGGTATCACTGCCATAATTGTGTTAAACCAAAAAAGTGTAGGAAGAGATTCAAAGAAAGATATTGGTGATTAATGATTATTTGACATCAATAAAGTAACATGTAAAGAGAAAACAGGGAATCTAACAACCCAACTAGACATTAAGATTAGAACTTAGAAACTCAAATAGCTAGACATTAAGATTAGAAATTAGAAACTCAAAGAGATGAAGTCTCCTCTACTTTCTAATGGTCTATTCTGCGGTTCAAAGCAAGTTGCTTTTCATGAAGTCTCTTTCTTTTGGGATATTGTGATGAGCCCTTTTGCGACATAGCAAAGTATTTAACAAATAAAATCCCCAACTACTGAGAAAAAGAGAAAAATCAAAGACCGAAGAGAGAATGCATAATAAAATCCCCAACTACTGAGAAAAAGAGAAAAATCAAAGACCGAAGAGAGAATGCATTACCTTCAAATCAGCACCAGCACAGAAAACCTTCGGAACCGAACTGCAAATCAAAACAACCTGCGCAGAGATATCGCTTTCAATTGTTTCAAAAGCATTACGTAACCCCCTTAACATTTCCTTGCCAATTGAATTTTTCGCTGCAGGCCTATCCAAATTAACCTCGACAATCCCTGTTTTAACAACAAAAGTGTTCACTTTTTTAACAATCTAAAAACTTGTCAGAAACAAAAAAGAGTACAGCACCAAACACTAACGCAGAGAGTTTAAGGTGGATTTTACCAGAATCCGAATCTGACAATCTTCGAAGCCTGACTGATTCAGAGGACAGGGAGTCCAAGATGAGGAGGGTTCTATGGGTTTGGTACTGATGACCGTTGCTGTAAACGTGAGGATTCGGAAAGTTAAAGGATCTCGACTTTTTAATACAGTAATGACCCAGTGATCTTGTTAGAGCAGGGAAAGTACCCATTTGCTTGTTTCTTTGACTTTGGAAAGATTTAGACAAATTTTTGTGCGAGTAACTTGGACGGGAATAATTGTTTTATATTCATTCTACCTTATCCATTAATTAAAAAGCTCGTTAATCAATCATATAGGGTTATAATCTCATCTTCTTGTGAATTCGACGAGATTAAGTTCGTAAACTCATCTATCATATAGTATTTAAACATAATGAACATGGTTAAATTTGATCAACATTAAAAAAAAAATACTAATAAGTAGGCTGGTTGATTATTTTTTTCTTAGACGTAGACATTCAATTTGTTGAGTTTTCCAACATAATTGTAAATCTAAAATTCCTTAGTCAATAAATCATATAAAAAATAAAATTATATATATATATATTAAAAAAAACTAAATTTGTTACGATTAATAAAAAATATAATTTTTAAAAAAAATTTTACATCTAAAATAAAAATAAAATATTTTTTAAATATAGACTAAATTTTTTTACTAGAAAATAATTTATTAAAAATCCCTTTTCATTAACAAACATACTTAAAATATGTTTTTACTCACACCATTATCAAAAACTATCCTTTTTAATTATTAATGTCCCCACACACTTATTAATGTCCCCACACACACGTAACAAAAATCATTTCAGTGGATATTGGATAATGTCGTTGTTAATTTCAAATATTTTATATCAATTTAAAAAATTAAATAATTTTTATTTTATTTTAAATTTCAATCTATTTCAAAAAATTTAGTTGAATTTCAGCTAGAATATTCTAGTTTCATTTTATATATTTTATTCTTATCTTAAAATATCATTAAATTAAATTAAACTTTATTTAATTTAATTAATTAAACTATTTAAGGATAAAAAGCTCTTTGTTATTATTATTTTCAATAACAATAATATTAATTTTTTAAAATTAGATTTATCACTAAGATATATGATCTATATTTATTTTGTTTTTTTATATTTATACTTTGTAGAAATTTAAGTAAAATAAAAGATGTTTTAAATCTGATTAACCTTCATAACATTAATTAGGGTTGAGCATTTTAAGTCCGATCCAGTTTTGAACTAAAATAAACAACCAAACTAAATTTATTTTTTAAATTTTTTGAACCAAATCGAACTGAAAACCAATTTAAACTAATTAATTTTAGTTTGGTTTGGTTTTTTCCCCTTCCAAACTAGTTCAAACTGAAATTTTTATATTTGCTTTTATTTTCTAAAAAATTAACTCCAATTTTCATTTTGTTCTCCTTGTCCAAAAGTTAAACCTAGCATAAAAAACACACAAAACAAAAGGATTTGACTAGAAAAAAAATAGAGAGAGAAAATCAAAAGTTATTGAAATGTAAAATTATCAAAAAGCATGAAAGAGAAGAATACATATTTTGAGAGATAAAAGACAAGAAAAGCATCAATAGCATTGATATTGTTGAGACAAGAAAAGTTTTTCTCTAAAATCCCAAGAAAACCTTTTTATGGTAAGCAAAAGGGATAAGGGGATGTTTGATGGTAACTATGTTGATATTGATTCAAATAAAGTAGTAGTAGACTTTCTTTATTATATGATTGCCTCCAATTTATAAATGAAATCTAGGTCCAATCATTTAAATTTTTTTATGGAATCTAATAGTCAGGATTCATTACTAATTGTTTTGAAATTAGAAAGATTGCTAAAGATTGCTAATTATAAATTGTTTTTTTATTGTATGATTGCCTCCAATTTATAAATGAAATCTAGATTCAATCATTTAAATTCTTTCATAGAATCTAATAGTCAGGATTCATTACTAATTGATTTGAAGTTAGAAAGATTGCTAATTATAAATTGCGCATAATAATAAATTTTTGAAAAAAAGATTTTTGTTATCTAAAAAGAAGAAGATAGATTTGAGAGTGAAAGACAGAGAACATGGAGAGGGGCAACTAGGAATGTTGAAATTTAGAATTATAAAAAAATATGTTATTTATATTTATTTTAGAGGGAGGGGGCGGCTATAAACTATAAAGCTTGAATGAAATTAGTTTGCTAGGGTTAATGGTTAGAAAGCATTTTTTAATTTCTAAATCGAACCAGTTCGGTTCGGGTTATCTGGTTTAAGTATTACAAAATTGGAATCCAAACCGAACTAGATATTGTTTTAAATATTATAATCGGTTTAATCAATTTTTTCACAGTTCAGTTTTCATGGTTAATTTTTTTCGGTTTTCTCGGTTAAATCGGTTTTTTGATTTTTTCGATCACCCCTAACATTGACCTAACTTTATATTTAAAATATTTGTGTTAAAACATTTTACTTTTATAATATTTTGATATTTTGTTTAAGTTGAATTACTTTAAATTAAAGATTTATTTAATCTTTACTGTTTAGAAATATTTTAATTTTTAAAATTATATTTATTTGACATTATATTTATATTATATAATTTAAAATTAATTTATCTTAAATTTAAAATTTTTTAATCACAATTCTAATATAAGATAAAAAAGAAAAAGTACGGGGTTTTATAATTAATGATACCTATGTTATGCTCTTCGTCGATCCTTATTTTACGACTTTAAAACCACCTCTTTAAAAGGAATACTTTTTATAACCATAAAAAAAATAAAAAAATGCAAGTCCCTTTTTTTTTTTTTTGCATAGCTAATCATCAAACTTTCTCGAGATAGGATATAAAATTGTAAAAATCATCTAAAAGTTTGATATAAATTATATTTTACATACGTGACCAAATAAAAAAAAATCAAATAAAATATATTGTCAAGGATATAAAATTTCATCTAATATATAAAATATATAATAAAAAAATTTAATTTATACAAGTTTAAAATAAACTATAAATGTTTTTTATAATTGTTGGAATTAAAAACTATCCTACGACCATCTCAGTTCAACCTCAATTCTTATGAAAACGATGTCATTTAACCAGTGCCAAGGTTGATGTCGATACCCATGCCGCTTTTCTATTATAATTTTATGTTTGTGCTGCTTGTTTTCAAGAAAATTGTAGATGAGAAATAGATGTTTTAGAATTCATTTATTTTGGTTTAATTTATAAATTTTGAAATAGAATGAATTTTTTTCACCTAGTTTATTTATATAAATTTGGTCTATTAAACTAAAACACAGTGAAAAAAAAAAGGGAAAAAGTGGTTCAACTCTTATTTATTTATTTTCTCCTCGATTATTATCGGTTTAAATTAAGGATCACTAAAATGATATTTTAGTGTGCAGTGCTCTCTTGGGCAAATGAATATTTTGCTAAACCTAACTTGAGAGTTTGGAAACCGATTCAACTCATGTTTATAAGGAATTTAATTTTTTTGTTAAAAATTAATATTTTTATATATTTTAGATCGTTTTGATATACTGATTTTAAAAATAATTTTTTTAAAATAAAAAAATTATTTTAATGTATTTCAGCATAAAAAATACTTTGAAAAGTAATCGCAACCACACTCATAAACAAGTTAAATCAAAATAGTTATTAGCACTCTAAATAGTTTAATCACTGGTTATTTAACTCGTATTATTATGTTGTGGGTTGTATATTTTTTTCAATAAAAAAAATTAAATATACAAGTTTTATCAATGTGTTATTTATATAAAAAATGATAAGTATAAATTAAAAATCTCATGCAAATATTTTATTAAATAAATCAAGAATCATTTGTGCAAATAAATAAATAAAATTATTAATGATAACTAAAAATAAAATTAAAAAAATTAATAGATAAATATAGATCAAGATATTTGATTTCACAATATAAGATATTTATTTGATTATGTTTATTGAATTTTTTATTAAAATCAAATTTATATTCAATTAGACAATAATAAAAATAAACACATAAATTAAATTGATTGAATAAAACAAAAAGAAAAAAATATCATGCAAAACTACACACATTAGAAATATCATCAAAGAATAAGTAATTTTTTATTTTTAAAAATAAACCACATCTATATAAAATATAAAAAATATTTATAAATAAATTATAATAATATCTTCAAAAAGCAAATACATATAAAATAATTAATAAAAAAACCTCTAACATCGAATGTTGCCACATGTATTATTAAAAGAGTGAGTGTGGTGTTGACGCACGTACTAACAACTTTTTTATATAAATACTTTATATAATTTAAATACATAAATGCCTCTTATTACTCTAAATATAGCTAAAAAAACCCAAGATAAAAAGACCAAAATCCCTTCACAAGATAACTTTGGTTTTTTGAACTAAATGGTATGTTTATCATTTTACTTTACAACAAAATAAAAATTACCATAAAACCTCTAAACATAAAGTTATTTTTTCCCTATAAGATTACTTCAGTAATTATACTAGTTTTAAAAAGACAAAATGACCTTTGTGTTCTTAATGAATCTAGAAAAGACATAGGTCCTTACAGAAAGATAATAATGCCCTTAATTCATTGTCTTTGTTTTATATAGATAAGGGCAAATGGGCAAAATATTATTGACTGTCCATAATATTTTTCAGACACTTTTTAGATTTATTTACTAAATATTTGATATGTGCTTTACCGTAGGTCAAATAATGTTTTTAGCCAAATAAATAAATATACAAGTTTTTCCAACATGTTTTTTGACAAAAAAAATCTTAATCATAAATCGAAAAGCTTATGCATTCTTTTAATTAAATAAATTGAGCAGAATCCATGTGAGTAAATGAAAAAAAAAAGTATTAACATGTTTATTTGACTCACTTCATTGCTAGGTTAGATTTTTCTTAAAGTGAAATAATGAATATATAGGTGTTGTCAACATCTTTTTTGACATCAGGAAAAAAAATATAATTATACATTGAAAAGTCGATGCTTACATATAATGAAATAAAACGAGAATCATATATAGTAATAAATATAAAAATAAAGTTATGAACGCAATGTCATATGTGGGGTCTCAAGTGCATTTAATGGAGACAATATTGCGAGTGTCTTTAACTGTTTCATGATTCTTTTAATTAAGAAACATAAAGACATTGTTTATGCTAAATGAAATAAATCTTAGAATATATAAACCGATAAACTAAGAAATAGTTACTAATGCCAATCAAATTCTAAAATAAAAAGACAATCATTCTCATAAAAATAAAAGATAGATAAGTATGATATTTAACCCTAATTTTTTTAATGCACATATTTTTTTTTTATCCAGGTCACTTTTTTTTACCAAGAATAAATAATTTTTATTTTTATAAACACCTTATGAAAATAAAGTCTATTTATATAAAATATAAAAAAATATTATAGATGAATTACAATTATCTTTTCAAAACATTAAATACATGCAAAATAATTTTAAAAAAAAGTATATAAAAATCTAAAAAATAAGAGAGAGAAGGGATATTAATTTAGATATAAATTAAAAAACTACTTAAAAATACATATAAAATAGATATCAATTAAAAAAACAAAAAAAAAAGAATCAGGTGTTGCTATGCTTAGCAAACTAGGCTTACTTGTGATCCCTTATCTTTTTATTTGTAACATGTTTTCCACCTTGATTTTTTTGAAAATAAAACAAGGGATATGTTGCGTAGTTTTTCCCAAATTTAGACCAAAACGATGGTTGAAAAATCAAGCTTTTTTGTTTTTGACCTAAATTCTCAATTAAAAAAATAATTTTATCCAAAAATACATATAAAACACCTTATACACCTTGATAAAATTGTATATAGTATCAAATAGCCTAAAAACTAGTTTATGAACCTAAAATCAACTTGAAATAAAAAAACTTCCCAAGTTCAGATTTATCATTTTAGGTATTGAAAAGGCTAAATAACACCTAGTAAGACTCTTTATATTGAATGGAACCCATTGATACCAAAATCAAAAGTCTAAATCAGTGTCAACTAAGACTTTTTTTCTCTATCACTAGAATCTAACAACTTTTTCTCTCTTTTCACATACTGGGGATTGAGAAATTTCAAAAACCAAGGAAATTAAAAAAATAATTTGAAAAATATAAAGATTAAACTGAATTTTTTTCTCAAACTTTAAGGTTGCCACATATTTTCCTTGTCCTTTTCACCTTGGTCACTTGTCTTTTATTTTTTTCATTCTTTGACAATTTAACTTAAATTAGTTTTTTATTTGGTCATAAAATAGTACAATTGAAAAAAAAACAAATAAAAGTTTATATGCTAATCTAAAGAAGTGTGAATTTGCATGGAAACTATATATATGTGTGTGTCTGTGTCTATATATATATATATATATATATATATATATATATATATATATATATATATAGTACAAAAGATACTTTGATGGATGGAATTAAGGTTAAGGTTCAAAAAGATTGGTTTGCACCTAAAACAATAAGTAAAGTGTGAAGTTTTCATGGATTTACTATTTTTTATAAAAGGTTTATGAAATATTTTTGTACAATAATTGCTCTATTAACTGAAATTGTAAAGAAAACAACAGATTTAAAATGAAAATTGAATAAAAGAAAGCTTTTAATTTGTTAAAATAAAACTTTATTTCGACCCATTACTTGCTTTACCTAACTATACAAATCTTTTAAGATTGAATGTGATGATTTAGTTAAAGATATTGAAATTTGTTTTAATGGAGGATAAAAGACATATATCCTATTTCACCACAAAGCTTAATGGTGCATCTCTAAATTATCTAACATATAAAAAAGAGTTCTATATATTAGTAAAGACTTTGAAGATTTGACAACATTTTCTTTAGCCTAAAAAGTTTGTGATTCATATGCATCATTAATCTTTAAGACATCTAAAAAGTCAAAATAAGTTGAATCGTAGACATGCCATATGAGTGAGATTTATTAATATATTTTTATATGTCATCAATCATTGTAATGTTTTCCTTGTAGTGGTTGTTGTGTTAGCATACAAACTTTTTTTTCTAAACATATCAAAAGTTTGTTTTAAATAATTTATATGCCCACCTAAATTTTTTTTATTGTAAATCAATGTATTATCAAAATAAACAACTACGAACCTTTTAATAAATACATACAATATATAGTTTATCAGTCTCATAAAAATACTGGATATATTAGTAAGTTTAAAAGGCATGACTAACCACTCATATTTTTTATTAATCAAAAAATTAATCACCATCATTTTTATATTTCTATATAATTTTATTTTATTTTAATTTCACTAACTTTTTTTAAATAATATCAATTTTTCAAATTTGTAGATGGTGTTTGTATTTTTATATTATCTCAAGAGGGTTATTGTGATTTCTTCCACTCAAGAAATGGAAATAAGCTTCACTTATTATATGGTTATCTATGTTTACTAATATGGAGATTTTTTTTTAAATTGTATTGCTATAACTTAGCTGTGAAGTGACCCAATTTTGCTAAAACGTATCTACAATTCGAGATATTCACACTTAGATTTGAATTTCTCATATGCAACATTGCTCATGCAAATATTTTATTAAATAAATCAAAAATTATCCATGTAAATAAATAAATAAAATTATTAACAATAACTAAAAATAAAACTAAAAAAAATTAAGATATATATATATATATGTATATATATATATATATATCAAGATATTTGATCTTACAATATAAAATATTTATTTGATTATGTTTATTGAATTTGTTATTGAAATAAAATTTATATTCAATTAAACAATAATAAAAATAAACACACACATTATATTAATTGAATAAAACAAAAGGAAAAAATATTATGCAAAACTACACACATTAAAAATATCATCAAAGAATAAGTATTTAAAAAAAAAACTCATCAAAATAAAATATAAAAAATATTTATAGATAAATTAAAATAATATCTTCAAAAAGTAAATACATACAAAATAATTAATAAAAACATCTCTAACACCGAATGTTGTCATGTGTTTTCCAAAGAGTGAGTAAAGCATCAACGCACATGCTAACAAATTTTTCATGTAAATATTTTATATCATTAAATACATAAATGCCCCTCATTGCTCTAAATATAGCTAAGGGCTAAGGAAACCAAGATAGAAAGACTAAAATGCCTCTACAAGACAACTTTGGTTTTTTGATCCAGATGGTATGTTTGTCATTTTACTTTATAACAAAAATAAAAATTACCATATAACCTCTGAACATAAAATTATTTTTTCCCTGTAAGGTTACTTTGGTAATTATATTACTTTTAAAAAGATAAAATGACCTTTGTGCTCTCAATGAATCTAACAAAAACATGTGTCCTTAGAAAAAAAAACTATAATACCCCTTATCCATTGCCTTTTGTTTTATATAGATAAGGGTAAAATGAGCAAAACATTGTGGACCATCCGTAATGTTTTTCAGATGCTTTTTAGATTTATTTACTAAATATTTGACCTACACTTCACTATAGGTCGAATAATTTTTTACTAAAAAATACACAAGTTTTTCCAACATGTTTTTTAACAAAAAAATCCTTAACATAAATTGAAAAGTTTATTATTTCTTTTAATTAAATAAATTGAGCACAATCTATATGAGTAAATGAAAAAAATAAGTGTTAACATATTTATTTGACTTACTTCATTAGTAGGTTAGATTTATCTTAACGTGAAATAATGAATATATAGGTGCTATCAACATGTTTTTTGATATGAAGAAAAAAATATAATAATTATGCATTGAAAAGTTGATGCTTACATATAATAAAATAAAATAAGGATTATATACAAAAATAGAGTTGTTAACGCAATGTCATGTGTAGAGTCTCAAATGCATTTAACTATTTCATGATTTTTTTTAATTGAGAAATATAAAGACATTGTTTATGCTAAATGAAATAAATCTTTGAATGTATGAACCGATAAATTGAGAAATAGTTATTAATGCCAATCAAATTATAAAATAAAAAAGATATCATTCTTATAAAAATAAAAGATAGATAAGTATGACATGTAACCCCCAACTTTTTTCTTTAATGCACATTTTTTTTTAATCTTAAATGTCACATTTTTTTTTTACCAAGAACAAATAATTTTTATTTTTATAAACACCTCGTGAAAATAAAGTTTATTTATATAAAATATAAAACATATTATAGATGAATTACAATAATTTTTTCGAAACATTAATACATACAAAATAATTAAAATATATATATTTATACAAAATATAAAAAATCAAAGAGAAAGAATATTAATTTAGATATAAATTAAAAAAAACTACTTAAAAATACATATAAAAAGATATCAATTAAAAAACAAAAAAAAGGTGCTTAGCAAACTAGGCTCACTTTTAGTCCCTTATCTTTTTATTTGTAACATGTTTTCCACCCTAAATTTTTTGAAAATAAGGTAGGTGACGCGTCGTGTATTCTTTCCCAAATTTCAGCTAAAAAAATGGTTGAAAAATCAAGGGTTTTTGTTTTTTGACCTAAACACTCATATATTTTTTTCTTCAAATCATTTTAACCCAAAATACCTATAAAACATCTTATACACCTTGATAAATTTGTATATGGTATCAAATAACACAAAAATCAGTCTATAAACCTAAAATCAACTCAAAACTGAAAAGCTTTCAAAACTCATATCTAACATTTTAGGTGTTGGGAAGGCTAAATAACACCTAGTAAGACTCTTTACATCAAATGGAACCCATTAACATCAAGATTGATCTTTTTAGATCTAAATCAGTGTCAACTAAGATTTTCTTTCTCCATTATCAGAATCTAGTAACTTTCTTTCCCCTCTCTCAAACTAGAGACTAAGAAATTTCAGAAACCAAGATGATTGAAAAAATAAATTGGAAAGTATAAGGATTAAACTAAACTTTTTTTCTCAAACTTTAAGGTTGCCATATATTTCCCCTGTCCTTTTCACTTTGATCCTTTGTTTTTTATATTTTTCATTCCTCAGCAATTTAACTTAAATTAGCCTTTTATTCGGTTATAAAATGACATGATTGAAAAAAAAAAAAAAAGCTTGTATGTTGATCTAAAGAAATGTAACTTTTGTATGAAAAAAAAGAGAAAAACTTTTTTTTTTCTTGATGTCAAAAAAGATGTTGACAACACCTACATATTGTGATCGATAAAGTTAATGTTAAGGTTAAAAAAGATTGGTTTGCACCTAAAACAATAAGTGAGGTAAATTTATTTTTATGAATTTGCTAGTTTTTATAGAAGGTTTATGAAAGATTTTTGTATAATATTTGTTCTATTAATTGAAATTATAAAGAAAATAATAGATTTTAAATGGAAAATTGATTAAGAAAAGGTTTTTAATCTATTAAAAAAAACTTTATTTCGGCCCATTACTTTGCTTAACTTTACAAAAATTTTAAGATTGAATGTAATGATTTAGTTAGAGGTATTGAATTTGTTTTAATGAAGGATAAAATATACATATTTTATTTCAGTACAAAGCTTAATGGTGCAACTCTAAATTATCCAACATATAAATAAGAGTTACATGTATTAGTGAGGGCTTTCAAGACTTGGCAATATTTTCTTTGGTATAAGGAATTTGTGATTTATATTTATCACTAATCTTTGAGACATCAAAAAAGTCAAGATAAGTTGAATCATATACATGCCAGGTGAGTGAGATTTAATATTTTCCTTGTAGTGGTTGTTGTAACGCATATAAACTTTTCTTTCTAAATATATCATGAATTTGTTTTTAGTAATTTATATACCCATCTAATTCTTTACTGTAAATCAATATATTATCAAAATAAACAACTACGAACCTACTAATAAATCACGCAAAATATAGTTTATCAATCTAATAAAAATACTTGATGCATTAGAAAATTCAAAAGACATGACTAAGCACTTATATATACTATATTTAAACGGCAAAATTAATATTTTTTTATTAATCAAAAAATTAATCACCATCATATTTTATATTTCTATATAATTTTAATTTGTTTAATTTCACCAACCCTTTTTTAAATAATATCAATGTTTCAAATTTATATATTATCACAAAAGGGTTATTGTAATTTCTTCCACTCAAAAAATGGAAACGAGCTTCACTTATTATATGGTTATCCATGTTTACTAATATGTAGATTTTCTTTAATTGTATTGCTAGAACTCAGCTGTGAAGTGACTCAATTTTGCTAAAACGTATCTACAATTTGAGATAATACTGCTATATACATACTTAGATTTGAATTTCTCATATGCAAAATTGTCATACAGGGAAAAAGGCTTTTAAAAAATTGCATATGGGATTCTTCTTGCCTTCCATTCCATGTAGATTTTCTTGTTTTTGCTTCGTGTCTTGCTCTTCTGTCTCCAAATCATTTCTGAACTCTTTAAAAGCAATCTTCCTCTCTATTTCTCTCATAACCCTTTTAACCAATCCCTTTTATTTTTTAGAATCTTGAAAAGAACAATACTGTTTTCTTCTTCTTCTTATTGTTATTGTAAAATTGTGATATTTCTTGATTTTAAATCATTGAAGAAGTTATCGGTCACTTCTTTTCATGATTAATACTTGATATCTGAAAAGAACCATATACATGCTGAGAATTTAGAGTGATCATCTCCAAATACCAATAGGTAAATTTTCTCCTTGATTACATTTGTAGAGAAGAAGTTGAAGTCATGATCGTATTCTCTTATTATTTCTCTAGCCTTTGTAAGACCATGGATCTTGATTTCCCAAAAATGTCTAAGGAATTTTGGGTTTCTATTTTTTAAAATTATTTTCTCACTTATTTTGTTGATCATTTGAAATTTTAATAGTTTCTTTCTCTATTTTTTTTATTTAGATTTTGTAAAATAATGGATTCAAACCTCCAAACACACACACATGCATATATATATTAATGCTAGGAAAAAGGTGGGTATATCTAATATATAAAAAATCATCTTGCAAATTAGATTAATCTCATCATAGTTATGAATATAGCCTAATTTAATGTGGGTCACTTAATTTATTTAAAAATGAATATTTGATGCACATTCTAATTTGATCTATGAAAGATAACGTTTTTTCTTCATCAAATTTTAAATAATTTGGAAATTTTACTTGTCGGTGGGATATTTAATTTCATACTTAGTTACTCACACATGACTTTCACTGTCAAGTTAAATCACTAGCAGGGTGTTGGGCTGAAAAAGATCCTCACCCAACCCGACCGGGTTGAAAGTAAAGACAGGTGATAGGTTTGGGTTTACACAAAAACCTGGTTGGCTGGTTTAATGGCGGAGGATTTTTTAAAACAAATTAAATTAGGGATTCATTACAAGCAAAAAAAGAAATATTTAAAATTTACATAATCCTTGCATATATTTACTTACTTAAAATAGTGAGTGTCGGGGAGAAAAACAGGTGTTTTTGACAAACAGAAATGGGTTCGAGCGAAAAAAACAGAAAAATGAGCATCAACCGTAACGCTCCAATCATTATTACTCGGTACAGCAATAGCTACAAGGTTTTTTCTGTACTTCAGTTCTTGTTCTGTATTTGGGCGTTAACATTGAAACTCTCCCACGAAGAAGATTACAGCAATCAACAAATGAAATGGAAACAAATCAAGATGATTTTGTGTTTTTACACCGATGCTATTTTTGTTTCTTTGCTAGCTAGCCAGCTTTTGCTGTTATGGTGGTTACTATTCTGATTATTATTGTTGTTGTTACTGTTTCTGTTTCAGATACTTTCTTGCGTACCAAAAACACAAATTCTTGAAGCAAAACCAGGGTTCTTGAAATCTAGAAACATGGCTTATAAGTTAAGGGCTAGAAAACAAAAGAGACCGTACGTCAGCTGTGATGATGATGATGATGATGGACATGAAAGTGATTCTAGCGGGAGAATGGATCCTGATTTTACCAGGAAAGTTAGACCGCGAAGAAGTAACACTATGATTACTGAAAGTGCGGAGCAGAGAAGGGCGGGTCGCCCTCCTAAGAGGACGAGGAAATCAACTCCTTCAGTAGGAGAAGCAAGTACTTCCGGCAGCAAACCTGCAGAATATTTAGCGAGAACTATAATGTCATGGTTGATAGACCATGGCAAGATCATCGAGAACGAGAAAATTTATTATTTTGCTGATAAGGAGGGGGATTCGGATGATCGCAAACAAAGCAAAAAGGAGGTGCTGATGAAGGGAAGAGCAAGAAGAGAGGGTGTACGGTGTGAGTGCTGCAATGAAGTTATGACAGTGTGGGATTTTGAGACCCATGCCGGGAGTGTTTTACAAAGGCCATATGAACATATCCATGTTGCTCGAAGCAACAGCTCTCTCTTGCAGTGTCAGTTTGAAGTTTGGCAGAGCAATGTAGAGGTCGAGCGGCGCACCTTTAATGAGATTGTTCCCCGTAATGGCGCCTCCGATAAACATGATGATGCTTGCCTGATTTGTGCAGATGGAGGGGACCTGATCTGTTGCGAAAAGTGTTGGTCCACTTCCCATCTCAAATGTATGGGATTGGAAGTAAGTAAATTTTCTTGACATGATAAGTTTTTTTCGAAGTAAAAATCATTGCTCCTCTGTTTTTAATGTAAATTTTTCAATTTTTTATTAATCACAGAGGATTCCCCAAGGAGAATGGATTTGTCCCTACTGTGTGTGCAAGCACTGTAATGAAAACGACAAAGACCTGCAAACTTGCGTTCAATGTGATAAAAAATGTACGTACTTTCCTATAATTTACTGATTATTTTTTATAAAGATTCTCAATTCTTGTAGTAACAAATGAAGCTGTATCCTTTGCTGTCATAGATCATTGCCAGTGTTTAGTTAGCAGTAAGGAGTTGGATCTTAATGCCAGTGGCGAAACCTTAGCATGTGATTCTCACTGCGGAGAGGTATACATTTCAACACAATTAGCTTTTCTTCAATTTCCTTAACAATTACCATTTCATCGTTAAGAATATGTAAGATTAACCCAACATATTAACATTTAAGACTCGTCAACTTGAGATTTGAATTGATCATGAGCTTTATTCATAGGTTTATGAGAAGCTTCAGAGCCTCGTAGGTGTGAAGCATGAGTTAGAAGGAGGGTTCTGTTGGACTCTCCTCCAACGGATGGAGCCAGACAACTTGGACTTCAAGGATCTTCATTTAATCACCGAATGCAATTCAAAAATTGCATTGGCCTGGGAGGTGCTGGACGAATGTTTCACGACAATCATTGATCGGCATACGCAGATCAATGTAGTTCAGAGTGTGGCTTATAGTCGAGGGTGAGCGCTTATAGATTTTGCAGAGCTGTGCCTTTTTCCCATTGTATTTATGTTTAAGCTCCTCGTACAATTGTGGACATACGGCTGTTTAATACTTACCAGCCTCGTAACATTTTTTCTTTTGTTTTACATGTTGTGTCATATACATACTGATGCAAGAACTTCTCTATAACATGATCACTTTTGCTATTTACGTTCATAAAGAATTTCTCAAAAGTCAAAACATATGAAAAATCCAAGAAATAAAGACTGATATTTCTGTCTTTTCAGATCGAACCTCAACAGGATAAATTTTCGAGGCTTTTATACTGCGATCCTGGAGAAGAACGATGACATCATTTCAGCTGCAACTATAAGGTATCTTCATTTTTCGGAAACAAATTACACATGTTGTTCTTTGGGCAACTATCAACAAAATACGTATGTAGGATGTGGTTAACTTGAAATGTTTGTTCCGTGCTTCTGCAGGGTGCACGGGACCGATTTGGCTGAGATGCCTTTCATTGGAACTCGGGACTTGTATAGGCAAAACGGGATGTCAAGAATGTTACTGGTTACTCTTGAATCTGTAAGTTCTCATGTGAAACTCTCTACTACCTGAAAGCAATTCTCCACATTCTCATTCGTCTTGATTAAGAGCTTCCAAAAGTAATTTCTGCTGACTGCTTCACATAAATTATGGCAAGTTCGGTCAAAACCTGGAACTTTCACTTCTGTTTCATTTTTTAAGTGCTCATTTAGAAAGAAAAGAAAATCATGGAGAAAAACCATGTGATCGAACTAGGTTGGTCTCAATTCTGCCCATTACGCTATTTTATGCTACAACCCTCGGCAAATCACAGAGAAAAGGCAGTTTTCAGCCAATGTACTCTCTTCTCTTTTCTGTCATTTACAATTTAAGAATTAAGATTGTAGCGATGTTATGCTCTCAACTGCTAAAATATATGGTTCAATTTGTACTGATCATTAAAGCCTTCTGTTTATATTATAATTTTCAGTATCTGATCACGTTGTTACTTCTGATTTAATTTCCAGATTTTTTCAGTTATGGGAGTTGAGCATCTAATCATCCCATCAGTCCAGGAGCTCACTGAGATGTGGGAGGGGAAATGCGGGTTTTCCCCCATTGAGGATGCTGTTAGCCAAAAGATCACCAACTGGAACACCCTCACGTTTCCAAGTGCAGTCAGGCTGCAAAAGGCCCTTCTCAGCACCCCAGCTAGTAGTTCTTCTGCAGTCATGAATGTGGACGAGGGCGTGGAAGTAGATGAGGGTGTGGATATGGTCAGTGATAACTGTGCAAAACTTGCTGGTCTAGATTTAAACCATGAATATACTGAATCTGGAGATGACGAGGCAGAAGACAAGTGACATATATTGTGCAGTTTAATCAACACCAGGGACCTGATTTTTTGGCCATTTAAAGGATGGTTTCAGGCCAGATCCTTCTGTTCTAGAATGCTATTAGATTTCAGGTTTTTGTGCTGTGCAATGTCTCTTGCGTTGTTGTCTTAGTCTTGCTGGATTTAGGATTAGTTCATCTGCTGGATGTTAACTTGCAAGCTTGGAGACACCCCTGCTGGTGCTGATGAACTACATTTTGATCATCTGCTACTAGAAACTTCAATTTCGAGTTGTCTATCTCATTGATTATCATAGTTGTCATGGTTTATGACAATAGTGATCAATGCAGTAATAATAACTATTATTTCAATAATTAAATTTATGAAAATTAGCACCCCATTGGTTATTGAAACTAAAACCCAGGATCTCATTCCCTATACCACTAAATTTTTTTCAATGTCTTAAATAGTATTCCTGAAAACGCACATCCAGAATTACCTCCTTGAAGTGTCCAACAAATCATCTTCATGGTGGATCATCTCATGTGGATGAAACATGTCCATCAAATATTTTCTATACAAAAGTTTCAAGCATTGGTACCTATAGTTTCGTTTTTTATCAAGCAAAGTTGCACCATATACACCACTTCATAATACGGTAATGCAAATCCTCCAGATTTTTTTTCTAAATTCTTATTTGTTGTGTGTGATCTCACACCATATAATGATGGGACCACCATATTAATTAATAAGTTGTCTTTAAATTAAAAGATGTAGATGTAGATTTGAAAAATGGAAGAGAGGAGAAAAAAACTAAGAGAGGAGAAAAAAAAAGAGGTAGCAGAGCATCCCTTTGATTTCCGACTCGTTCACCGTTGGATTGAGTTGAGAGTTTGATAACAGCATCTAGACACGTTACTATTCATTCTGGACGGTTGGATCGAAGTTTGGTGATGTAGAAGCTAATCGTTTTGATAAAAAACAAGGTTGTCAGTATTGTGAGTTTTTCTCAAATAATTCTTTTTTAATCTTGTTGTAATCCGAGAATAAGTTGTTCTTGATGATATATATATTTTATTCCTTAGTTGAATTTGAAAAAGAATGATTGTGAACTCATTATTTGTTGATAATGAAAGTTTTTAGATGAACTATGATCCCATAGTTTTTTTCACATCGGGTTTTCCACGTTAAAAATTTTGGTATTGATTTTGTGATTAATTATATTATTTTTTGTCATTATTTGATTGTATTTTTACTGCATAAAGAGAGAAAGAATTGAGATTTATGAATTGTAAATTATATTTTACTAAATTAATCCGGATAAATTAGTGTATGGTTGTTTCTAGTTTTCCCAGCATTATTTTAGTTCCCATTCAACTTAAATCACGAGTAACCATCACTTTGCAAATTACCTTGGTGTTGTTTAGCAAAAGCGCATATGAAAATGTTGGAAAGCAAGAAGAATAATGGTTTGACGAGCCAATAGCTCAAGTGATCCATTAAAAATTGGAAGATAAAGGTAAAGTCTGAAAAGCATCTCTCGAAAGAAACGCAAAAACACCAAGGAAAACAGGGTTGGAAATCTCAAAGAGTTTTTTTTTTAAAAGCACAAATTTTCAGGTATTAGCTAATCTTGAGCAATGCCCTTTGCATAACAGAAATCATTTATCTAGTTCAAAAACAAAAATTTTGAGAACCCTCAAGTAAAAACGCATAACCAGTAGATTCTTTAAAGTCTACTGAGAAATATGAAGTGAAGGAAAACACGTGATGCATTCATTTTCTTAAGACAGTGGAAGCTGGGAGGAGGGGAATAGGAAGACCTAAGATAACCTGGAGGTAACTGGTATTGAAGGATCTAAAATCCCTGATATTGAGGCAGATTAATGTGGTTTGTAAAAAAGATGAAGGGCACAAAAGGATCAATATGCTAGACTCACACTTTTTTGTTGTTGTTGTTCTTAAGAAAATTCATCATAGAATGATAGCCTTTAAATTTTGAAGGGATGAAAATAATATAATATTTATTTAGAATAAAAAGCTCGGATGTTACAGTTAATTCCATTACAGCAGATGACAAACCGATGATCAACCGGCCAGACAAATGACGCAGCAGAAAGTTGAAGGTAACAGGTTCAATAATAATTAATCACCTGAACTCTATGAGAGTGACAAAATTGTCGTTCCTGCAGAAGTGCATGGGTGGAAAAAGAAATTTTCAGAAATACATAGGATTAGAATTCCAAATTGAGACAAGTAAAGACAACATATTTTTGGTAGCAGTTTCCGCTTCGTACGATGCCATCGATGGTCCCCTGTCAAGCTTCACAGTCCGCCAATCTCCTTACTCCTAACGGATGCCAATTATCTACCATTTTGCTGATTGTTCACAATCCACAAATTCCATCTCACAGATGCTAATAAATTCGATAATTGTTTTTTGATTATTTACAATTCTTTTAGGGATATAAAAATAAAAAGATCATGGGTATATAAAAATGAATAAATATTTTTATTAATATGAGATTTTTTAGATATAATCTAAAAATAAACTTAAAATAAATAATATCATATCAATATAGTATCCATAATCCTTAGTATAATATTTCCTTCATCAATTAATTTTTTTTCCAAGGGTTTACGACTTGGATCAAGGGATTTACAGTTATCTCGCTTGGGATCTTGGAATACGGTGGTTAATTTCGGAGTCGGTTTCTATGCTGATCATCAATTTAATCACAAAGCATCTGAACAAAGTGGATGCTAACTACATCATGGTTAATAGAGAGAAGGAGATCCTGTCCAGGAAATGCGACGCTACTGTTCAACACAATAGTAGATTGGTTAGCAAACTTTGATTTGATGAAATGCCCATAAAGTAAGGACAATTGGATTATAGATGGCCCAACCATGGGTTTATTTTCAATTTTGTATTGTGATCATATTGAGTCCTATTAACTTGATTAATCTAGTTTATGGGCGTTAAGTCCCGATTTTAACCCAAAAAAAGTAGAAAAAAAGTGAAAGAAAAAATTATCCCATTTTTTTAAATAAAAAAACTCTGACTAAATTAAAGTAAGTCAATTATTATTATTATTATTTATCTAAATTGATTTAGGTCTCAGGTTGCAGCCAGGAATAAGTTTTATAACTAGTTATTGGACTTTGTACGTGCTTCTCGTCGAGCTACCAAAGCCTACAAGCCCTGGCCTTGCTTTCGTTTTCTTTCACTTTTCTCCTTGACCGCTAGTGTACTTCCAAAGTGCTTTTAAACTTATCCCGACTCCTGAGCCGTATGGGGGAAAAAATGTGCAATGAATCTTTCACCGTTCTGTTACTATAGTGTCTATTGACTTAATAACTTTTTGAGGGCGTAACACCCATTAAAAGTTTATAGTGATCTGCTCCTTGTTCCTTGGGAAACAAGCAATGAAATATTGTTGATGATGCATACCAGGCACCAGCAATTGCATGAGCAAAAGAGGAAAACTCAACTCTAAATATATAAAAAAATACAAGAAAAATATTAAAGATTTGGAATCACGGTACAGATCTTGTACTTTTTCTCTCACAGTGGTTTGGCCCTTCGTTTTGTACGTGTTTTATTGTTGACATTGCCTCAATTCTCCAGTCCAATTCAATGCTTATGACTTGCCAGAGCGGCAACATTGCGTCTACTTAGAAACCATTTGTGAAAAGAATTTAATATTTTATTGATTTCTCTAAAAATTAGTTGGTTAGACTAGACTGCGAATTGTCCACATTTCACATTGGGATTTTCTAATTCGTACTCCATTGTTAGTAGTTAGGAAAAAAAAAGGGGGGGGGGGGGGTTCTATTTCCCTGTCGGGGAAATCATCAAATTACTTCAGAGGCTCTGTCATTTTCTTGATAAATATAGCCTTTTTTGTTTTTTGTGTGGTTCCTCGGGACTTCTTCGTGTCTAATTTGAGTACAAGTATGCGATAATGTTTTCTATCATGTACTAGTCGCTTTTGTTTTCTGTGCACGCAACATAGAAGACAAATCAAGGAATGAACACATAAATGTGAAAGACTGTATCTTATTTTTATTGACTTTTCCCTGTTGAATTATGCACATTAATCTCCAATATATATCCTTAATGATAACAAGGGAGGGGAAAGGAAGAGTTGATTGCTTGAAAAATGTTACTAAGATAGTAGAGAAGAAAGGAAGATCAAAGCAGCATGCATTTTGTTTTGTTTGAAATGTATGAATCCCCTTTTGATCTGAACCCCTTTACAGCTTAGACTGGTGTGCCTTTTCTATTGAGATTTAATTACGCCAATCAGCTTGGACGGTGGAACTTCCTTTCTGACTAACCATCACCAGAGCACCTTCCCCGCAAGTCTCCACTTTGGCTGATCTTTTTAATTGCAGTGGTTGTTTTCTACTGCATGCGTGCGGTGCGAATATAATTAATTTCTTTAGTCAATCCTACAAAATTTCCTTAGATGAGCCTTTCCTCGTATGTCCGCTGACTTAGCTACAAATTTTGAAAGAGAATTCAATGACCAGGACATGCAAAACACAAAAAAGATAAAAGAAAGGAAAAGGAAGGAGAAGAATACTTCTCGTGAGAGACACTAGCTATTTTCTTTGCATGCACTTAATTCCATTCCCTTGTATGGCATCGAATATCTATCTACTGCTTCCCTTTACACATTTGACATTAATGCTATCCTAGCCAATTGTTAACATGGTTTTCTCACTGCCAGATGTCCCCTCGCACTCAAGGAAACAGGCAGCATATAGTGTGATCTCATAGGACAAAAGGCCTAGCACCGACAGTCGACTAGATTGTCAACCAGCATGTCGTCTCTAGACAATAACTATCTTCTAAGAAATATTATAAACTATACGATAAAGTAGGACCAGATAAATCAAAGCAATTACTTGCGGGTTAAAGAAAGATTTTTCCTCATCTTTGAAGTCTTTTAATATAGGCATGGTAGCTGATTTCAACCTGCAGTCACGTCATTTAATACAGTAGTGGATGTTAGTTGGCATTTCTAAGATAATCGTCTTCCTCTTCTTATTCTAGTTGTTGTTGATTAATCCATTTCAAAATAATCCTTTAGACTCAGCCTTTTCAATGAAGTGCTCGTTCAATTCCATTTTCAATATCACGTATATAGCTTTATCCTTTAATTTCCTTCCCGCTACCAAACTGTTCCTAATTTCATTCACCAGCACACATATTCGTCCAGGCAGCGTCTCATTCAAATATATCAAACGACGGTCAAGGAAACTCTGCGTATTAATTCTAGAGTAGAATGGAATTGTATAACTTATATAATTAATGGGATCAGAATTATTAAGGCTATTTTTTTCTGAGGAACTATTTAATTTCCATTGGCAAGGAACATTAATCTGCTGCCGACGAAATGTTTCCTTTTGGTTTAAGAAAAAGAAGGTTTTCTTGTGAGGCACATAAGATTGAAATAGTAATGGAGATTCTTGACACGCACATATAAAGCATAATTTACACTCCCTGAGAGTTAAGTGTGATGTTGCTGGTGGCTCATGCTCATGCTGCTGTGCATGAGATCTGGTGCTGGCAAATTCAAAACCGACGTCCCACTGATCCAATCTAATTAAATGCACCCGTAAACATGGGGTCATGGGTGTAATATTTTCTTCCCGAGACTTTTCAGTTGAGTCAACCTTACCCATGGATAATTTCTCTGGTCACTGATCCAATCTAATTTGTTTACTTCATATAAATAAAATTATTTTTTAGTTTTATTTTAGATAAAATTGAAAATATATATTAGTTTACAATAATATTTCAATTCTCTCTTTTACCGCCCCAATCTATGGGTTAGAATTTGAATAAAGAATATTAAAACAAAAACCAAAAAGATAAGAGATTCAATTTCCACCAAGACACAGTACATTTGGATAGCTATTAGGGTAAAATAATTTTTTTCATTGGTTTATTTATCATTACCATATTAATCCAAAACAAATCATTCTTTTAAGATTTTCGATGCACAAGAAAATAATTTAAATAATTTTATTTAATACTTCTATTGTAAAGTGAAATGACTGTATTGTCTTTAAAAACAAAAACAAAAATTCTATGAGCTTTTGAATCTTTTAACACTTAATTTGAAATCTACTTTGATTTGGATCTTTTAATATTTTTAAGGGTTTTTTTTTGTATTTTCATCATGATCCTTTTAGTTATAATTAATTCAGATAAGAAGAAAAGAATCTTTTAACAAATATAATTAAAAAAATAAAAGTGATAGACACCTACTATACACTCACCAACAAATGGGAGGCTCCTATAATTTTTTAGCGGTACATGTAACATTTTTTAGTGGTCAAATATCACCTTTTATAACTGAATTAAAAGAATAATATTGTCCTATTTTTAGTTGGACTCCAATCGATTATTTTTCTCTATCTTTTCTCTCCTCATTTTAAATATCACACCATTCATTTCAAGGAGTAGCCGGTTAGCTTTGATTTTTTATGTTCTTTTTAAGAGTTATGCTTTTGCTAATTTATCTGTATTCAGTTTTATTTCTTGTTGCTTTATTTTGTACGACGACTTATATGCATCATATATGTAAAAGGAGCATCAACTTGCAACAAAATCAAGAAACAGAAAGAAGAACATCGACCGACTAGAGTACAATAAACGAAAACAATTATATCCATGTATATAAAAACGATATATATAATAATTTCTATGAAAATGATAAATCGTGGAAAGTTAGTATTTTTATTTTTTTTCAGTAAAAAGCGAGGTTCATGTTTGTGCTGAAGATTGGATAACACAATGCAACATGGAATCATTCATATATATATATATAATAATTTCTATAAAAATAAAAATAAAAAACAGCGATATTGTCTTTGAACATAAAAAAGAATACTAAAATACTCGCGCTCTCCTTTTTTTCTTCATGAATTTCGGTACGAGAACGACTACCCTCAATCATCACACGCTCTATCTCACTTGGTGCTGCACGCTTCCCCCACTGTTGGTGGTTCGTCGCATCTCATGTGATTCATGCTTCTGTTTGTTAATTTTTCTTTGAAAAAATAATTTATATAATAATAGAAAACAGCCCCTTTCTTTCATTGACAGATAGATGTGTCTCTGCAATAATTATTTCCCGAAATTCTGCACCAGAAGACGTCAAGCACAAGCATATTATTCATCAAGTCTTTCTCCCTTTCCATATAACGGCATGATCTATAGCCTGTACTCTTTGTTCAGAACTCAGTATTTTCCCTCTTATATCTCGATACCATTCTCTCATCGTTAAACTTTTTTTAAAGAAAGTAGGGCGTCACTTTGCAATTAATAGCCAATTGCTTGTTGTTCTAGCCAAGCAAATCAAAAACAAGTAGCATGATGATGATATATTTGATGCAACTATCTAGTAATTAACTAATTCTTGCCGTGTCCCACGTTTTCCCTCATACACTTAGATTTTATAAGCCCAAAAGGGTTGATGATTATCTCCGAGTATCTATTACGTTAAACCCTGTCATCATTAAGAACTAAGAAAGTTAGCCATTGTCAAATGGAGCATGATCAAAAGTCAGCAACAGGGGGTCATGAGACACGCCAACGGGATTTACAGTAGAGGAGAGACCCGTAAAGAACGAGACATGAGGTGTTTGTACTGATCTAAACGAGAAACTCATTTAACGTTCATGTGTTATTGCTGTTTAAGAATTTACTCAGTTGCTTCGCTTATGTAACGCATTAATTCAATCGTTTACATGTAAATTAGCTAGTTATATTTTATTTTATTTTAGTTTGAATATTAATTATAATCAATATTATAATTCTCTAAACATATTAGACCAATGTCATTAAGTAGTGTACGTTTAAAACTGTTTAAGAATAATTTAATCTCAATTAATATATAAATTGATTTGAAAATATTCGCTATTATAAAAATAAAAATTAATTTCAATAGTATTGTTGATTTGAGCATGTATCATGACAACGGAAAGAGAGTAGTAGACTTGTAGAATTCTTTTTCCATATTATGTTATCTATCTTAGTTTCGTCCAATAGTTCAATGTCAGTGCCCTAGCTTTAGGAAGGAGGGGCCTTAAATATTTGATTGCCGGGAGATTCTTATCGTAAAAATAAAAAAATTAAAAAAAAAACCATCGAATTGATGGGACGCCCCAATCTTGTCATGGGTATGATTTTTGCGTTTAATTTGCATCGTATTTCATTCTCAGTGTCATGGGTGATCTACAGCATATATAATTGGTCCCTGTTTGTAAGATATCCTCGTTGCTTGCAAATCGAGAACATGCGTGGCATGCAATCCTTTTTCGTGATGTGTAGCATGATTTTCTCCCTTTGGTAGTTTGAACAGCTTATAAATGAAAGAAACGTTTTTGTTGTCCGGAAATTCACATATAAAAAAAATAATTACACAAGTGAATTTATTTATTTTATGCAAGCATATCAAAACATGGTAATCATACAATCGATATAAAAGCTAGCATCCATACTAAATAAATATATAAACTTGTGAAAATATAGGAAAAACAATCATAGAATGCAAACTAAAAAAGCATTGAAAGTATACTTAAATAAAAATAATTTAGAGTACTTATTTATTGAAGTTCTTAGAAGATATCCAATTTAAAACTTTATTTTTGTTAAAGATTAATTATTTATTTTTAAAAATTTATTACTCCTCAATTAGTGCAAAAAGACTTTTTGCCATATGCCTCTCATAATTCCAACAACTCCTCCTTGTTTGAGTGTATTTTTAAATTAGGTTTAATAAACTCAAAGAAATTATAATTAATATCTTTCTATAAATATCAAACCTAAAATCTAAACTATAAAGAATAAATATAATAACATGACTTAGAAAAAATAACAACAAAAGGAGAAATTAACTTAAGAATTCTTTCCATCCTTTTCCACCCATCCAAGATACCTATTTATATATAAAACTTGGCAACCAAAATATTTATATTCATACTTAATGAATGTTTATTAATTATAATGAATATTCATAATTCATTAATATTTTTCAGATTTAAAATAAATTACTAAAAAAAAATTGATAGCAAAATATTATTTCATTAGTCAAACTCATAAGCCCATAAGCTCATAGCTCAATCTACGAACTATTTTGAGTTTGGAATTTTTGTTATCAAAAGGTAATTCATCAAGAACAATTCCTCATTCACTTTTATTTTTTTAAAAAAAATATATCAATATTTCATGTTAAGGTACTCATGATAAATTAAAAAATTTAACATGGTTTTAACCCCAAATACGAGTGGACATCACATATAATTTGGCCTTAAAAGGCCCATTACATGTTTTATAAACCAGTTCCAGTCATCCTCCACATAAATAAAAATTATCTGACCAATACAAGGATTCAAAGAGTTTGTAAAGAGATATTAATTTGGTAGGTCATTGCAACAAAAAAGTAGTTTTTTTCTTTAAATCTTATTAGTAAAATATTATCGGATTTACTAGTTAATAATGGAACATGATGTCATAAACTATTCATTATTTATTATAAATCAAGATAATAGTACTCACATAGTTCTCCATATGGAGTTTTCTTTGATTCTCACAATTTTGTTTATTTTGGCCCTGAACAATTCCTAGTTTTATGAGTGCTCTATAAAATTTTAATTTTCTTTAAATTCTAAAAAAAATGATCATTTTTCTCACTCATATAGGTAATTTTTTTAATTAAAAGTATTCTACTATATTTCATATGATATACCAAGATATGAAAATAATTAAGATCACAACTCATCTTTTATCATGCTGCAATTAGCACCATTTTCATCATAGGAATAGGCAGAAAATAGTAATTTTTATATGCTACTTAGAATCTTATATAACTTAGTTTTTTCTTTGAATCTAGATCTTGGGATCTTCAATCAATTTGGTAAAGTTACCATCATTATATTCTTTTATTTTTAAAAGTTTTAAGCTCATTTCTCTTGATAAATTATATACAAACTCTCTCGATAAATATTTGGTTAACAGATCCTTAAAATTTTTCTTTAACTTTATATAGTAAATGGAAATAATTTTATTTAAGAGTAAGTTTTTAACAGTATTACATCTATGATGTATATATCTAAATATATAATTATACATACTATTTTATACTCTTTCAATTACAGACTAACTATTATAATAGACATAAATGGTTAACACTGGTTTTGGCTAATATAAAATACCCTCTAAGAAATTTCAATGCCACTCAACTTCTCCTCAAGCTTTATCAAAAATAATAAACTCTAATTTCATCATAAATCTTGTGATACATTTCTAATTATAGGATTTCATAGCACAATTACTCCACCAAGTGTGAAGATATATCTATTTAGTCATATTTTCTAGATCTCATACACCTTGTTTAGTAGCACAACTAATCAATGTGTTGTTAAAATCCTAAAAGACTAAATATAATCATTTTGTTTGTACCAAGAAGTGAACAATACTTTAAGGACAAATGATTGCTCCATGACAATAAGTGATCTTCATCTAAATTGGATTCATCTAAATTGGATTCTAAGTTGATCAACAAGTGTTTTAATAATATAGTTTAAATTTTGTTTATGCAATTTTATTTAAGCATGTTCCTTGTGTTTTAACATTTTAGTTTGATCTTATTTTTTATAATATTTACATTTTTTTTCTTATAGTTAAAATAAATAAACAACTCATCTAAATTGATATTAAATTCTTTCATCAAGATCACTAGTAAATTAAAAATAAGCTAAGCTCATCCTAAAATATTTATTTATGAGGTTGAAAGTTTGAATCTCAACTTTTATAACTAGTAGTATATCTATATCTATTTACGCATGATCATAATTATCTTTAAAAAAGTTATTAGCTCTATTCAATCAAATGATGTGTTGCTTTTGCATGCTAGCATATACATGGTATAATTGTCAAATTAGAATTTGATAAGTTAATTTGAAAATTTGTCAATATAAAATATCTACCTCTAATGATTTTATAATTAGACTGGTTAAAATATTAGTTAAATTAACTTAATAGGTTGTTATATTTCTAAGAGAAAGTAGTGTTATTTCTAGTAGTACAATTCAATTGGTTATGTTATTGAAAACAACATATCTGTAAAAAATTTATAAAAGTTGCGCTACACAACATTCATAAATGTTTTTTAAAGAGTAAAATGATTGATTGAATTATAATGATAAAAATAATACATTCTAAGATGAAGTTTATAAATTATTTTTGGCATCGTTCACTAATTTTTTTTTATAAAAAACCCTCAATAATCATTTCACTTAAAATTATATTCCTTAAGCTTAATAATTATGTTCGAGAGATTCTTGCTACTCAAGACAAAAAAATCTAAAATAATTTATACTCAAGTTAAATAAAAGAAATGTTAAAATAAATATAACATCATTTTTTTCTCAAATAGTGTAAATTGTATCACTTGCAATAATAAAGAAAACATTAGAAATGCAAGTAGTTAAAGGCTTACCATTCAAATATAAAAGTTCTAAGAATTATCAACTAACATAGAGATTCATAAGTTTTCTTTTAATTAAAAAAAAATACTTTAAACATAACATCATGTCAATTACTCAATCATTGATATTTTTCAAAATGATACACACTAGTATGAAATATATTGTTATGCACCTTTCAACTTCCAAGTATAAAGATATTGTAGCAAAAATTTAGCAGCATTTACTACAAACTCAAGCCAAAATATTTGACTAGATTGTTACATTTTAGCGATCTTCTTAAATATAAGTTTGAGCTTCTCGTGCATAACCATCTCTTCGAGGATTTTATCATTTGTGATATCAAACATAATCTTCTAATGACTACCATTTTTATTTATACAATCACGTACCGACTCTAACAATTACTCTTTCTCAACTTCTCAAAAATATTTTTTTCTTTTTTATATTTTTCCCTTTTCTCAAAAATATTTATACAATCACATACCGACTCTAACAATCACTCTTTCTCAACTTCTCAAAAATATATTTTTCTTTTCTATATTTGTAATGTGATGAGATGATAAATGTAGACAACTTTCTCTTACCTTATCTTATAAGGATGACTGAAGGCTTTCTTTTCCACTAATGAGTTCTATATAATATCAAACAAAACCACTCTTGAAGTATTTATAAAATTTATCCCTTTAGAACAAGCTATAGTTAATGAGCAATATTTTTACCTTATTATTTGTATTATTAACATGTTTAATTAATGCATGACGTTCATCTACTTTAAGTTTTCCATGTTTATATAATACATCTTCTCATTGGATATAATTGAACTTTGACTCAAACTACTTGATTACTATGAAAACAATGATTCTAATTGAAAGTAGTTTAATTGATTTAGATATGATGTTTCATTGTTTAATAAAATTGAAATTGTGTAAGATAATAATTGCGTGTTTTATAATGCATTATCTTTACAATTTTTTGCCTATATTTTATGTTTTTTTAGAGATTTATTCATTATTTTAATAATTCTACAAGTTTTTTTTTATGGTTATGAGTTTAATATAAGCAATTAATGGCTTGAAGATGTTTGGTGGCATTGTTGTTGTATGTTTAAGTTGGCTAGGAGATTATAATAACTTACCAAAAAATAGTGAAAATATCGATGGAATCGCCAACAGACATTGTTGACAGACAACTTTATTTTATTGGCAAATTCATACCTCTTTTGTTAGAAAGTTCTAGAAGGATTGGTTATTTTTTTATGTAATTGATTATTGAAAACTCCATTGAAAATTAATTTTTGACAGACTTGTAGATGAAAAATTCATGGTAAAATCTAAATTTTTAGCATGAATAACATGTTGGCATAACATTAGCATTTCTATTGGTATTTGAATTGTTGATTGAAATGTCAATAGAACAACAATCCCCAACAAGCAATTTATCGATGACAAGTTTCCATCAAAAAATTTATTGGTAACTAAAATATCAATGGAATCTTTTCCTAAACACCTATGAAATATTTTGTAGTTTTTTTTTTTGTATTAATGTTAATTAAGTATTGCTCACTGGTATGTAATTAGAAAGATTTATTGTAAAGATAAGGTGAGTTATTCTAAATATTAGTGTTTATATAGTAAACCACAAGGTACTAACTGAGTGTGACCGATAAGTGGTCACCCTTAAAGGCATGCATTAAAAAAATAAAAACAAAAGAGTTTTTTTTGTAAAACTTTTGGTAAAATAACACAATTAAGAACTTATTTATAAAAATAGCATAGTTAATTAAAACGTATAGTTCTCACTTGTGTGATAACAAGACACACAAGTCACACATACATGACCACAAGACACACATGTAAGAATTGTATGACCAATCAAATTAAAATATCGACAGAAATCTTTTTTTTCTTTTTCCTTTTACTTTTTTTCCTCTTTCTCCTCCCTTATATCACCTTTCTCTTCCCTTTCTGAATTTCTCTTTATCATGGCAACTCATTCTCTCTCTCTCTCTCTTTTTCTCTCTCTCCTCACCATGACAGGACACATCTCTCTTTTCACTATTTTCTCTTTCTTTCTCTCTTTCCTCACTTATAATAATAATCGCGATTGCCACCATCAGTGCCACTTTTGCATACCACCACCATTTACAACACCTCTCTCTTAATAATTTTAGGTGCAATGCACCTTTTCTCTTTATTAATTTGATGTTTTTATTGTAATTGGTTTTATTACATTAGGGTTAGGGCTTTTTTGTTATTTTAGGATTTTGTTTTGGTTAAGATAACTATAAATTATTGATAATTAGATTAAAATTACACTACTGAGTTGATAAATTATGTTATTTAAGGAGAGATTTTATGAATTATAGTTTTGTTTATTATGTTATGGTTTAAAGGGGTTTTTTGTGAATTTAGGGTTTTATTGATTAAAATTTATAAAAATTATGTAACTTGATGAGTTTATGATAATGATAAATTAACATTGAGTTTTGTTGCTTTACATAATGTCTCCTGGTATTATAATGGTACTATTATTAATACTGATAATGATATCACTTACAATAGAGACAGTAATGAGTTTTCTTACATGTAGACTAGACATGTCATTTTTCAAACTAAAAAATAATAATTATTGAGGCATTAGATAGGGTTTTTTAAAATTAAAGTTCAAATCAAGAATACAAGTTAGGATACGTCCATATTTTTATGTCGATGTGTCTATTTTTAGTGATGGCAATATAAATTCAATGGTTAGGTTGGCTATTGAAAATATAATACAAATTTTAAAGCTCTACTTAAATAATAGACTTAAACAAAAAAACTCTTCTGGTATGGAGTTCATTCAGGTTCCAAGATATACTTAAAAACCATGCAAACATCATATACAACTAGTAAGTCTAGGATTGATAGTGATACCATGAACATAACATTAACATTAGAAATTATAAAAATGAAAGCTAAGTTTTTTTCTAAAATTGAAGTTGACACGAGCTGGGGCATGTCCAAATTCTTATATTGATGTGTCTATTCTTAGTGATAGTAGTTTAAATTCAATAGGTAGGTTGGTTATTGAAAATAAAATGAAAATTTTAAATCTCTACTTGAACAATAGACCTAAATAAAGAAACTCCTCTGATATAAAGTTCACTCGAGTTTTAAGTTATACGCAAAGAACCACACAAACATCACATACAGCTAGCATGTTTATGATTAATAGTAATACAGTGAACCTAACTCCATTATGAGAAATTATATAAATGAAAGCTTAGTTAGGTATAATAATTTCTCCATATTGTTATAATAACACTGAACCAAGTGATAATTCATAATACTGAACCAAGTAATGAGGAAGACGACCGTTATATTGATGAAGCAATTAAGAAAAATAAGTTAGTTGGGTCAATAAACCAATTCACATGATCTTTTATTCCTAAATTTAAGGATATTAATGGGCCGACTTAAATTATATGCAATTTACTAGGCTTTGAGTTGTAAAAATTTAAGCTTAATTATTGAGTTGAAGGTTACAAACCTTTCAATTCAGCTTTAAATTAATTATTGTAGTTAGGTGGTGGTATACAAAAAATTCATTATATTATAATGTGTAATGCTCAACTATAATTTATATATAGTTACGGTATATATATGAGCCAGTATATTAATGATATTTGTGTAGTATATATCGCAACAATTCTTTTTTTATTAGAGATCTTAAAATTAAAAGAACCACACATATCTCAATCTATTGATTATGCAAAGTCATCTTCAATTTGGCTCAAATTTTATCATTAATGTAATGTTAATCATTGTCAAAACTAAAATAAGTATTAAAATAGTGATCATTCAAGCTACTATATAGAATTTTATTATATGATATCTCATAACCTAAGGTGATGGTAAAAGTATTTGAGAAATTATTTGGTTTGTACAAGTCCTTTTAAGTTTTTTCTAAAATTATAAAAATATTGTTAATAAATTATATTTTAGCATGTTATGTATATAATTGTATATAAAATTGAATTAATTTTATGATGTTATTAACGATTTTATGTGTGCCACTCTCTCCACCTAATTCTCATCATGTCATTTTGGACCTAATCAGGTTAGGAAAGTTTGGTTCCCTGGACATTGAAATAGAGGAGGATGAGCCCTTTTTCCATGCATGACAGCATGTTCATGGCTTTGATGGTGCAAGTCCATCCATGAAATAATATATTAGGTATAGTTAAATGATGTACTTGAATATTTGAATATCATGAGAATTGTTTTTGTTAATGTAAAAAGATTAATTATTATGAATTGATTTAAGATGAAATTGAATTATAGACTATATGAATTGTGTTGAATTGGTTATGAATCATATTGAATATCACTAGTTGATTTTGTTGGGTTTTTTTTTCTAACATAGAATTGAAAGATTGAAAAAACATCATCGTTACTGCCATGTTGAGATCAGGCATGTCACACATGCATATCTTTGCTAGTTGTGTAGTGACTTTTATTGCCTCAATTAATTATATTATCTTTATAAATAAGTTTTTAGCGGTTATATTTTTCAAAAAAAAATCCACTATACTATTTTTCAAAAAAAACTCAAAACAAAACACGCTGAATTTTTCTCCGCCAATGCTTTATATCACGAGTAAATGAAACTCTGAATTGAAGCCTGCAGAGTATAGCGGGGAGCTGTTCTGGTCAGGATAGATAGTGGGAAATAAAGTGAAAAGGAAAAGCACTATTCTCGTTTAGTGCCTTTAGCTCTCCTCCACGTTCTCTCGAGACCTCACAGCAATAATTTTGTACTCGGTTCTTTTCGAAGAGCGAGATGGATAAAAAAAGGTAGATCCCAAAAGCACAGATATATATAGAAAAAAAAGAAGCGCATGTTTTTTACATGTGATGCAGCTGAACTGCATATGATGTTTCTTTTCTTTGACAACAAAAAAGATCTTGCGTGTTTTCATTAAATTACTGGTTCTAAGTGCTCAGATAGCAAATTTCTTTGTAAGTGGGAATCTTGACCTTTTGCTGTCTTTTTTGCAAATATATTGTTTAAATATTTAATATTAATTTGTCCGTATTGATCTTAAACTTAGCTTCTGTCCTGGCATAGTAATTGATATATATATGCGCAAATGCGTGTCTTATCTATTTAATTAGCACGTTTTAGTAACAATTACAGTAGGAGTGCTAGAGGCTAGAGTTAGATACACTTGCTAGGAAGGGATGAGATCAGCCTCAACTATTTTTTTGTTTATATTATTATTTCATAACCTGGGGGATATATTAACAGTAACAGAGATCGAGCTAGCTCACAACGACAAAACACCCACAGTAAAATATGGAAGAAAAAAAGAGAAGCAGTATATATGTGAGCGAAGTACTCTGTACTGCGAGACCAACTTGCATGAAGAAGCAAAGGATCCTGAGGAAGTTAAATTTAAGAGCTTAATTTGGTATGAAAACCTAATATCTTTTGTTCTGAAAAAATGATGGAGAAAGGAACACGATATGTGTTTTCTAGCTAGGTTCATTTTAAATCCCGTTAATGTGCTATTTTCTAGCTTATTGATCATATAGTAATTATTGATATGCATGCATCCGCGTGTCTTCTCTTTTAATCATTAGAAAAATAGTTTGCACGTTTTAATAACAATTACAGTAGCAGCACGTAGTTGTCAGGTTACTGTCATTTGTTAATGTTGCTGGTGAACTAGAATTATGTATGTGGTATCAACTTATAAAATCAGTCCCAACTGTCACAGCAGAGAATTGATGTCGCTTGAGAACCTATTTTCTGTTCTGGAAAAAAGATTGGAGAAAGGAAGGCATTATAATCTGTTGAATATCCAGCTACATAAGCTACGTACTCGTTATACGTACAGTACTCTAAAAAAAATGATTAAATAATATTTCCACGAGACCACTCCAATTTAGAGCAACTTCTGTGTATCTTCTTCATTGGAAACTTCAAGCCGTTGCATGTAGTTAACAAGATATTAGAGTTTGATTTTGTTTTCTTGATTGAAAATTGGGAAAAGAGCATTACGCAATGCAGTATGTTGCATTTCATGACTTTGGCCTAGAACCGATAAAGCTATTAAATAATTCAAAAAAATAAAGAGAAATATATAAATAAAAAAGTCAGGTTTCATTGATGTTGCATCATCATAATAAACTAAAAGAATAGATTTAATATAAATATAAAGAAATTATATATAGACTAAACTGAAAAAAAAAATCTATGTTTAATAAATAAAATAAAATATCCCTATATATTTTTTTAACAAGAAAAACGTATACAAATACAAATTCTCCCGTCAATTGGCTGTCTGAGGTTACGTTACATGACCACCAAGCAATGAAGTAGAATCGTCCATTCTATTTGGATAAAGGTACGTCACAGAATTATATTTGACTTGAATTTTCCTCCTGCAGCTCTTTATTAATAACTCATTCAATATTCAACATATGTGCGTGGTTTGGTAGATTTTCATAAAGTTTTACCATGTGCACTCCTGCCATAGGCTAGTTAAGAGAATATTTGCCAAATGACTGGACTGATAAAGCTATTGACAAAATTGAGATGAATTAAACGAGGATGTTCGTGGCATAAGAATGCTAGTCTTGGGAAAATCATGTAGCAGAAAACTGATCAACAGCATGAATTTTATCAGACAACATTTGCAGTTACCGAGTTTAGTTTGAATACTCTGTGCGTACTCCTCGATCGTCTCCTTGAAGGAAAAGTCTCATTTTCGGACTATTGAACTCCAATGAAATAGAAAAAAGAAGTTTGATGTGTATTTATGGAAGAAAATGGGTTAATTTGAGAATGAAACTATGTTTGGTTTCATATGTTCCAAAGTTATTGGGGGAATTGTGTGACTACATGCATGACGCATTCAAGCATAACCTCTAATGACGTGCATAAGTTTGAGAATATTGCTTCTCTGTAATATTATTCAAGTTAGTAAAGAAACAAAACAGCATGCTTCTTAATTAACAAGACAAGACAGTGGAGATTTCCCATTTTCCTTCCGTTCATGAAACTATACATTTGCATGGTTTTTTGTCTGTACGTACCTCAATAATATTTCTTCCTTCTTTTGAATGATGAAATATATGCTGCTAGGGAACAGAGCTAATTTCCTTACTTTCAAAACTTAATCTTACATTCTTTCAGAAAGCACCGGGTAATTTATAAATTTAACTGCAACATATTTGATAAAGGGATGTATTTTGACAATTACGGATTAGAGGTAGTTCGGATTACAGGAAGTGTTAGGTAAAAATTTATAAAATCTTTTTTTTTTTGTTTGTGTGTTTTGAAAGTTTTTAAAAAAATAATAAAATTTTTATTTTTTTATTTATTTCAAATTATTTTTTTATTTTCATATTGTTTTCATGTTTTGATATTAAGAATAAATTTTAAGAAATAAATAAGAATTTATTTTAATATATTTTAAATAAAAAATATTTTTAAAAAATTACTTGAAGAGAAAGGAAGTTGTAGAAGATAAAATATTATACTGCAGGTCTTCTGTCTGTACAATTTTTAATAGCAAGGTAGATGAGAAAGGAAGACGTAGAAGATAAAATATCACACAGCAGGTCTTCAGTCCGTACAAAGTTGTTTAATATTTGGTGCATCAAATATCATTTCCATGACAAAAATTTTACATGGGGCGTACAGCCAAGAAAAAGTAAATCCCTTATTGGACTCCCAGTTCTTGAGTTAAATGGGAATTAGCGCTAACCTTGGTGTAAGTAATTTAAGGTTACAGATTTATTTTTTAGAAATCATTACATGAGTTTTATAAATTTTAGAATTATTAAATATTTATATAGTTATTAATTTTAAAATTTATAAAATTAATTAAGATATATACAAATTAATATAAATAAGAATTAGCTTCTATTTATAAAATAGAGATCAAAAACATTCTTTTGTTTTGCTCATTAGTTATTTGCCGATCAATGGTTAAGAGATAAAAATGGGAATTATTTTAAACAATATATATTATATTTTTATTTTTATTCAAATATAAAGTATGATTAATGTTGTCGCTACAAGTGTTAATATCATTTTGTTATTAATTATGATTATCGTTTTTGGTTTTCGTGTGTTCTTATAAAGTTGACGGAGGAGGTCATACCTTTTACGTTTAAATTTTTAAATAAAAATTAATTTTAGAAAATAATAACTACCACGTTTACCAGCACTGCTTTCGACCTTCAACGATTGTGACTTTTTGCTGCAAATAATATATTAAACTCAAACGCGTAGCTCTCCACGCTTATGAGAGGTGGGGTCCATAATTTTTGTTAGCTCTTTTACAATCATACCCCTCAATCTAAGCATAGAGTTCTGATATTATTTGTTGTCAACAATATGGTTCTGTGATGTTGTTAATTAAAAACTAATAGTCGGAGGGCATTTAGAGAGCCATGACTCTATATATAGCTCCATAGATCTTCAAGACCACTCGGTTCAAGTAGCGGTACATATTCCTAATCGACTTTCTCTCTCCTTCTCCCTATCTTTATCTCTGTCTCTCTATGGCCATGCAGATCAGCTCAACAGTTCCAGCCCAAAATCTCGATCTCTTTCAGGCCAGACGTGCCAGCTTCAAATGCCAGCAATCTACATTAAAACCCGCTTCAACTGTAACTCATTCTTTAAAATCTGTTGGTACCGAGTTAACTAAAAAGCACCTCGCAAATCTTGAAAAACTCCTCCAAAAGCAAGTCCCCGAACCAATTAACCAAACTGTCTCGCAACCGACTCCCAGAGTTTCTAATAAGGGGTCGTTGGCCAATAATAGACGAAAGAATTTATTGGAAGATCTTAATTTGGCTAGAATATGGTCTGAAACGAAAGCAGCTGAGGAAATGTCACCTAGACATCTAAACAGGCTACAACGTTTGTTATCCAAGACGGAGGAGTATTCTCCGAGGAACCATCTTGGTTCTCGGTGGCGAGAGTATCACGGAAGCAATGATTGGGACGGGCTTCTTGATCCCCTTGATGAGAATCTCCGGCGAGAGGTGGTGAGATATGGAGAGTTTGTTCAGGCAGCTTATCATGCTTTTCATTCGAATCCTGCCATGTCGGCAGGGAAACCTCCGTCACCCCAACAGGTCTCACTTCCCGACAGGTCCTACAGGGTGACGAAGAGTCTTTATGGGACTTCCTCGGTTGGATTACCTAAGTGGGTGGACGATGTGGCACCGGATCTAGGGTGGATGACCCAACAGTCTAGTTGGATCGGCTATGTTGCGGTGTGCGAGGACCGGAGGGAAATCCAACGGATGGGAAGGAGGGATATTGTTATCGCATTGCGTGGGACTTCTACATGTCTTGAATGGGCTGAGAATATGAGGGCCCAATTAGTTGAAATGCCCGGAGACCATGACCCGACTGAAATCCAACCCAAAGTGGAATGCGGGTTCTTGAGCTTGTATAAAACTTGTGGGGCTAATGTGCCTAGCCTAGCCGAATCGGTTGTTGAAGAGGTGAAAAGGCTAATAGAGGTATACAAGGGTGAGGACTTGAGCATTACAGTCACGGGACACAGTCTCGGTGCAGCCTTGGCTCTATTAGTAGGTGATGAGTTAAGTACATGTGCGCCACAGGTGCCACCAATCGCAGTCTTCTCCTTCGGCGGACCCCGTGTGGGCAACAAAGGTTTTGCAAACCAAATTAATGCCAAGAAAGTTAAGGTCTTAAGAATTGTGAATAACCAAGATCTTATCACCAGGGTCCCAGGGATACCCATGGTAGAAGAGCTGAACGACAACATGCCACTGGCTTATGCACACGTTGGCACAGAGCTACGTGTGGACACAAAGATGTCACCGTATCTAAAGCCCAATGCTGACGTGGCATGCTGCCATGACCTGGAGGCATACCTGCACTTGGTCGATGGGTTCATGGCGTCGAACTGTCCGTTCAGAGCAAATGCAAAGAGGAGTTTAGTTAAGTTGCTTAATGAACAGGGATCAAATGTGAAGAGATTGTATACAAGTAAGGCACAAGCCTTGAGTTTGAATTTTGAAAGGCAAGGACTGGCCGCTTCTGGCTGTTTGCCTAGTCCTTCTTGACAGACTCACCCACGGGTGCATGTAACCTTGTTCATAAGGAAATGTAAAGTCATTTTTTGAAAAAGCAAAATTGGGAAGGCATACACTTTTGGTCCGTATTTAATGTTTGGACAAAATACTTCAAGATATTGTTCTCTGGATTTTATTTTATTTTTATTTTATTTTGAACTGATTTGCCCAGCATGATTGAAAATCTCTTATGCTTTAGCACCAAGAACAACAATTTCACATGCTTTTACTATTTTCTTTATCCATCTGTATTAGTTTTCCCACGTGCTCCTTAATCATTCAAAATTAGTAATCTGTTGGATAACAGCACTGTGTTCATAAAAATAGGTTTAATTAAAATCAATATTTAGTTGTCATTCAATTTGCTTTCCTTTTAAAAAAAATCATGGTGTATTAACCAGCTTATATTTAGACTAATTTCGTGATAATCTAAAGTTAATAATTAAATAAATCTTTATTAATTTTAAGATTTATGGTACTCAAATTCATGATTTCTGTAAAACAAATTCAAAAATTAACTAATTAAGCTGTATATTTTAAGATTTATTCAATTGTTTTATTAATTTAATATGACATGGATAATTAAACAAGTTTCAAATAAAGAAGAAGATTTAATCCATGCAAAAAAAAATAAAAATATCATTGAAATCTTAAAATCCTCGTATGTTAATCACCTTCTCATTCTCTTTATATAATGTAATGAGATATTAATTATAAAAAATATTACTTAATTAGTTAAGTTTTAAATTTGCTTTATAGAGATTATTAGTTTAAATTTTATAAATTTTAAAATTATTAAAAATTTACATGATGATTAACATTAAAATCTATAAGATTAGTTGATGTACACACAAGTTAACCAAAATATTCATATTAATAAAAAAAATGATGAGACATAAAAATATCTATTTTAAATTTTAAATTTTAATGTTTTCCCCAAACAATTATAAATTAATTTTAATCAAATGATAAAACAACTCAAACTATTTTGTATGTAATAATAAGATTTATAAAATTGAAAGTGTTATCAAATAAATTTAAAAAAATCCAGACAAATACAAGGAAGGAGAAGATAATATATTTGAGAATACTTTTCGTATTTTGCAAATGTGGCAAAAACATTTTAAACTGTTGGAGCCCTCGAGGGATGCGTCATCAACGGTAGATGGGAGATGGAATGATGACGCGACACATCAAACCAAACCGCGGATTTGTTAGACGTGGAGAGACCACTTTGTCACACGAGAAGAAGAAAAGGCGCATCCCTTCCTTGACATGCGGCTTTCGAAGAAAAACCACGATGTCAAAGCCTTCAACATCTATTAAACACTACCGACCGTTTTAACACATCAATTTATTTTCATCTTTGACGATATTACAATGGTTTTACATCTGCCGGCCAAACTGTCCTCGCTGTGGTTTTTTAAGGTTTTTTGTTTTTTTACTTTTTTTTTTGAGAATATATCAAAATTATTTTTTTATTTTTAAAAAATTATTTTTAATATTAACAAATCAAAATAATTTGAAAATAAAAATAATAATTTAAAGTAAAAAAATAAAAATATTTAATTTTTTAAAAATATTTTTAGAACGTGATATTACATTTTTTTAACTCTAAAAAGAAAATTTATTCCAATAGTAGATTCCCTCCATCCAAGTCCTTTTGAAAATTATACAAAAACTAAAAGGGAAACGCCATTTCACAGGAGAAATTGCGGTCTAGAAATAATATCTGGGATTTTGGCTGTTTTGAAATGGTGATCTGGAAATTACGCAACAATTTTGGCTGCTTTAAATACTGTGCCGATGGCAATGTTATGATTATTATTGTACTATCAACGATACAACAAGAACAGAACCTTTTTTGTTTTACTTTTCGGTGTCTCACTGCAGATGACCCTTTGTACTTTTCAGAAGGTTTGAGCTCTATGTCAATGGGGCAATCTATGATTCCAAGGAAGGCTTCAAATGTCTTTGTATGAACTTTATCATCTAGTCCATGTTTCTGTGGTTTTTTGGAGTCATAAACATAGACTAGACGAGGCTTCAGATGGCATTTTTATAATTCTATGAACTAGTCCATGTTTATTTTTCTTTTTTCCCTTGGAGTCATATAACATAGACTAGATGATATAATTATAAAAATGCCATTTGAAGCCTTCCTTTGGGTCATAGAACATAGACTGGATGATAAAATTATAAAAATGTCATTTGAAGTCAATCATAGATTCCCTCCATCCTAGTCCTTTTGAAAATTATACATATATTAAAACAAAATAAAATAAAACGAAAGGGTGTTTTGCTCTAGAAATAACAAGATTATAGATTTTATTAATTTTTTTATTATAACATTGACAAAATTGTAATTTTTGTATTTTGTTGTTTTTAGAGAAAACATGTTTTTCTTGTGTTTTTTTTCTCTTCATACTTGATTTTTTTTTTCATCTTGTACCTCTCCTATTTATCATCATTTTTTCTTATCTTTATTTTTTTTTTAATATTTTTCTAGTTTTTCCTTTTTTTTCTTTACACTTTCTTTTGGAAAAAAATATTACTTTTTATTTTTACACTTTAAATATTTATTACTTTACACTTGACCTGTCTATATATCATTCTCTTTGTTATTTTATAATTTATTTTTATTTTTTTCTTTACATATTTAAAAAAAATATTATTATATATGTTATTACCTATTTGGGGGTTCATATAAACAAAAAAAAATAAAATATTAAAAATTTAAAAAATATTAAAAAATATGTCAGTGAGAAAATATATATCAAAAAGCTGAGAAAATTGTCAAAGAATAGCTGGGAAAAAATAAATATACAATTTTTTAAAAAATTATTATATAAAAACTAGAAAATGGTATTTCATTATATCAATTATAACATTGCTTCATTATTATACTACATTAAAAATTAGTTTAAGGTATTGTATGTTTTTATTAACACATATATTTGTTATTATATTTTATTATATGTAAATATCAGAATTTTGATTAACAATTATATTTATTGTTTGATATAAAAAAAGCATGTTAACAATACATGCACAATAATTATTTTACTTTAAAAGAAAACTTGTTCCATCTACAAACAACGTGAGTTGGATAGACATGTTAATATATTTTTTTTGTATAATGATGGTTTTTATTATTTAATTAAATAAATGTATATGTTTTTTTATTTATAATTAGATTTAAAAAAAATACATATTGAAAGCTTGCATGTTTATTTTTAAATTTTTTAAAAAATTATACAGTTAAATAACTACAGAAAGTGTAATTAGTGTTGCATTCCATATGTTATTTATTTTCTACCTCTTAACTGTCTAAACCTTTATGCATTCTTGGATTATAAATTTAAAATATATTAAATAATATAATGATAATATGAATATCCATGAAACCTCGAATTTTAAAATGACAAAAAAAAACAACTAAAAATTACAAAAAAGAAAAGCAATAAAAATAGAATGGGTGAAGTAGTTGAAATGGCCAATAAAATAGGCAATCAGCCTTGAGTTGATAAGCCTAGAAGCTGAAGAGGCTTGACCCAATTTAAGCAGCCAACATTTCAGCCCTCTCTATTTGCTAGATGGATCGGACCTACCTTATGCTAAAATAACGAAGGAAACTCGTTCAACAAATTCTCCACAGAGACTGTGACAAATTGTTACAAACAAGAACGAACAACCATGCTGTATAGAAACCCATTAATTTTCCTGAATTTCTATCAGAAATTATTTGTTGGGTTTATCTATTCCGGTCCGTGGGCTCTTAGACACAAAGTTGGAAAAGTATTTTTTTTTAAATTAAGTTTTATAAATAATTTTTTATATTTTTAGATCATTTTAATATATTATTATTAAAAATAAATTTTAATAAATAAATAAAATTATTATTTCAATATATTCTCAAGTAAATATAATTTAAAAAGTAATTGATATTATAATTTGAAATGGCCTCCTAATAAGTCAGTCCTCCCAACCCTTCAAGTATTTTTGATCCCCATGTTCGAAGTCAAATTCTTTTATTGGCCACATGTTTCTATTGGATTAACCTCACAACCTCCCACGACGAGACGTGAATTAGGTTGCCAATTAAAAACTTATTAACTTCAAAGCCAAATATGACATAACTTAATGATCAATCCAAACAAACAACTTCAATATCAGTAAAGACAAATTTAAATAAGCACCAATATAATAATACTTCAAAACAATCATAAATAAATATAAGAGATAGTTAAGAGACTATATACAAAGATTTTTATTTTTATATAAATTTGGAAAATCGTCTACTCTTCTTCTTAAATCATTATTCAAGAGTTTCACTAACACTAACTTGATTTACTTCATTGATCAATATTTTACACAATCTTTTTCACATATCAAACCTTTCTTAATAATTTTTTACACTCAATATTAAACCAAATCTTTTTACAAGATAAGGATAAAACCTTACATCTAATCTTTTGATTAACAACCCCTTTTTTATCAATACTTGTAAATTAAACACAATAGATAAAAAATATGAATTTACTGCAATCACTGGAAAAATATAAACACAAGCACAATTAACTAATTTGTACTAGATGCTTTTTCTATATATGGTAATTAACTATTGCCTTTTCATCACTTATTTCTTTTTATGAATATAATATTATATATATATATATATATTGATTTGTTTCTGATATGAGATAGATATAATTTCCTTCTAAAAATTCTGTCATGATTATAATTTTTTTTTTTAAATAGTTGTTGATTGAGATAGTTATTGATTTTTTATTGATTTATCTTTGATTTACTATAATTATGATTTTCATGTATAGTTAATTATCATTTTGAATAGTAGTTGTTGAAGGTGTTAATTCAGATTGGTTGTTGAAGAGAGTGACGATCCTGTGTTATTGTTGTTTCTTGTTGCTACTGTAGTTGTTGGTGAGGGTGGAGATCTTGTGTTACTGGTGTTGTTGTCTCTTGCTGCTATTACATAGGTGTTTTGTTGTTGTTAATATCCTATCTCAAATATTATTGAGGTTAAAAATAAAATTTGTGTTGAAAATAAAGGAGAGTAGCTTTAGATAGCGGCTTAGTAAATAGATAAATGATTTGATGTGTAGTGGGAATATGATATATAATAAGTTTTTCAAGAGTTATGTGTTCGCATATAAAATAATAATCAAGTTTAATATGTTTATTATAAGCATAAAAAATATGATTGACTGTCATATGAAGCAAAATAAATAAAACAAGCTAAATTAGCACACAATTTAAGGACTATAAAGGTTGAAGAAAAAAATAACTAAAATATTTATAAGAAATACAAACTAAAATATCTATGAGATTTAGAGTGGAATAAACAAAGAGAATTAAAAAGAAATCCATTTTTTTTAACTTGGAGTTTATGGAACTCAAGATTTTTGATTTAAATTAATTTTTTATGATATTTTTATTTTATTTTTAAACAATAAACTTAGTTAATCTCTAGTTCCAGAGCTCCTGGCTTGATATTCAATAGATTTTGTTAATCAACATGGATGAAAAGTGGATGGAATGGTAAAATAAAATACCTTAGATAATGTTTAGGGTATAATTTATAGATGCAAACGGTGAAAAATAAAATTGATAATAATCAATATTTTTGCAACTGATTGTAAATATCCATGTGTATTTTTTCGTTCACAGCTCGTAACTAACATACGTGCTTCCTTCTTAACTTTGAGGATTAGCACCTACAATTTTTTTAAAAATTTATTTAAATATATTAAATTAATGGTGTATTTGCAAACGTGATTACACTGTACTTTCAAAAATTTTAAATTTTAAATTTTAAATTGTTTTTGTTTAAAATAATTTTTATATTGTTTTAATACATTAATAATAAAAATAATTTTAAAAAATAAAACCATTTAAAAAACTATTTATGATAGAGTTTGAAATACCAAATAAGAAATAAAACTCTAGAGTTTGGAAGCACGGCTGAAAATACTGTTTGATAAAAAACTGAATATTTTTTTTTGATATTTTTAAGTTATTTTAATATGTAAATATTAAAAAATATAAAAAATATTATTTTAATATATATTCTAATAAAAACAATTTAAAAAACTATTATTACTGTATCATTTATTACAACCTACTTTATTGGAATTCATTTAAAAATCTCCATACCGAACACCTCACAATGCCACTAACATATTCTATTAATGTGATTTGACCTAGGGATCCTAGTGAGTTATTTTCAAGGCTATTATAACAAATTAAGCGGTATTTTTTATAAAACAATTAACACAAAATTTAAACCAAACATATTATCTATTTTAATCAATCATCAAATATTGAATATTTTTTTCTTTATTTAATTTAATAATTTACATTACTTTTTTAAATTAATTTAACCAATCAAATTTGTATTAATGTTATTTATTTTATTTTTTTATGCTGCTTATTTTATTCCCTTAATAAAATAATTAAAAGAGTCAAGAAATTATCAAAAATAGTCTTTTCTAAGAAATATTTTACTTGTTTGTCTAGTATCATGATATTTTTATAATATTTTTTAATTATAAATATGTTAAAAGAATTTTTTTAATTTTTTTTACATTAACACAAAAAAACATCAATAGAGCTTAAAATAAAGTGATGTTGTGGGCTTAAAATAAACAAAGACGGCAAGAACACATGATAAACATACACCCGTCCTTACACTAACATTGCATACTAGGGTTTTTAAGGATTAGGTTTCTCCACTCTAACACTCTCATCTTCTTTCTGCCGCATTGACTAGGGTTCCAACGCAACTCACTCTTCTCGCTCCCTCGTATTTTCCCTCTTATTTTCTAACCTCCCAAACACTCCTAACCTTTAACTATTCTCAATAAATAATGGCTTTAATCAATCAATAGCGTCTCTTGCTGTTTGAAGGTAAACAAGCTGAAGGACTGTATATTTATCTGTGCTTATCAGCAACTCAAAGAGACAAATGGCAACAGCGAACCCTTTTGATATCCTTGGCGACGACGACAACAATGAGGACCTTTCTCAACTGGTGGCCGCTGCTCAGCTTAAGGCGGCCGAGAAGCCCAAGAAGGCGGATAAGTCCGCTGCTGCTCCTGCTTCTCAGCCTGCCAAGCTTCCCACCAAGCCTACCCCCCCTGCACAAGCTGGTGAACTTCGATTTACTAACCGTTGTTTGTGTTGATTAAATTTGTTGCTCTTGTTTAATTAACGAAGAAATTTGCTTTGGAGGTGTTTAAATTACTGAGCCTTTTTTTATTTACGTTGGTTTTTGTTTTTGTTTTTGTTTTTATGTTTGAATGCTAGAACATGAAGGGAAAAGTGGTAAATTTATTGAAATTGTTAATTGAATAGTTGTTTTAACTTTATTTTTCTTTGAGTACGCCTAATAGTGTTAAATTGGTCTGGTTGTTGAGGGATGAAGGGAATAGAAGAAAAGGGAGGACATTTTTATTGAATCTGTTGGTGTTTCGTTATTTCTTGAATGTTGATTTGTCAGCTGATCACCTGTTTGCTTACTTATCCCTGTTATGTTTGTTAATGGTGGAGTTCTAGATGATTGTTTAATCTCGTCTTGATTGTTGGAAGATAAAATTGTTGCTTGACTCCACCCAAATACCCCTGTTAGGTATCTCCTGGCCATTTTTTCTCTCTATTTTTGATAAATACTTAACAGAGTATTTCTTTTGTGTTTTTAAAATTACTTTCTTGTGTCATCTTTTGTTGCGTTCTTTGTTATTTCATGGATTGGTAGCACAGGCTGACAGGTGGCACTGATTATTAATGTTGGAGTTGTATTTCATGTTCTTAATTCTGATATTTTATCTTCTCAACCAGTGAGGGAGGCAAAGAATGATGGTGGACGTGGGGGAGGGCGTGGCTATGGACGTGGGCGTGGTCGTGGTGGCAGATTTAACAGAGAATCAAATAACAATGAAATGACCTTCATTGGCAATGGTTTTTCTGAGGGATCCAGGCCATCTGAAGATGGAGAGGCTGGGAGAACTTCTGAGAGGCGTGGCTATGCTGCCCCTCGTGGTGGTTTCCGTGGTGGTCGCCGTGGTGGTTATAGCAATGGGGAAGCTGGAGAAGGTGAACGCCCTCGAAGGCAGTATGATCGCCACAGCGGTACCGGTCGTGGGTTAGTACTTTACCGCTGAAATATCCATTTTCATTATATGCTGTTTTGACCTTGAAATTTCCTTCATTACTTGTTATAATTTTCCATAAAAATTTTCATTATATTTGCCATGGCAGGAATGGGATTAAACGAGAAGGGTCTGGCCGTGGTAACTGGGGAACTCATGCTGATGAAATTGCTCCGTGAGTTTCTGTCTTTGTGCTTCCAGCAATTTTTTTTTTTTGAAATTTATCTTTGTATGTGATGACATAACTATGCACACATGTATGTATACTTGTGTAACTGAATGCAGAGAGACTGAGGAACCTGTTGTTGACAATGAGAAGAGCGTCATTGATGAGAAGCAGCCAGAAGAGGAGGAAGCTGCAGCTGTGAGCAAGGATGCTGCAGATGCGAGCAAGGATGCTGCTGCGAAGGAGCCAGAAGTGAAGGAGCCTGAAGACAAGGTGAATTTTCCTTTTAAAACCTGGTCTTTTCTTGGGATGTCTTCACAAATAAGTGGAATAGTGCTATCATCTAGAACTTCAATTTTATCAACTTTTTTACTTTTCACAGAAGCATGACTGTTATGCTGGATTAGTATGACGGGATTTATTAGCTAATGTGAAGATATAAGGTTCAAAACTGACTTAAATGATGTTTTCTTGATTAAGTTTTGACAATATCTTTCTGAAGTGTCCTGTATACAATTGTGAGTTGTTGTAACTGATGAACTTTTTTAACTTGGTTTAATATCGTCAATCAAGGACCTCTTCTTTCATACACATTCAGTAAAATATGATGTGTTTCCTATTTAATAAGCAGTCTTAAGAAGCTTCATTGTCAAGATTCAGTCATGCTTCCTTGGGAAAGTCACTGATGAAAAACTTATATTTTATCGGTTAAAATTTTCACTGATAAAAAACTTATCTTTTATTGGTTAAAAGTTTCTTATATATGTATAATTGGATTAATTTTGCTTGGAAATGACAGATTGAACGCATTGATTACTTACTATAAGTGCTACTTTTAATCTAGATATTTCTGTTCAAGCAATTCTGTTTTTGTGCTTTGCTTGCTTTTTGTAACAGTTTCAATTGTAGTTATGTACTTAGGCTTCACATATTCTGCACTTATGAGTTCTCAATTAAGAGATTAGTCAATTTAAATGTTGGTTATATTGATTAATTATCATTCAGAACAAGTTTAGAATTATAGGTTAATTAGCCTGTTTCAGTTGGATTCCTCTGGAAAGTCAAACTCCCCTGAATCATCATTTAAGATCAAACTTTTAAGCTATGTGATGAAATGACATCACAGTAATGATATCATGCAGCTCAATTTCGAAGTCCATTGAACTTATGACCAGCTTAGATGTGCATTGAAATTGACTTTCTGGTTTTGATGCATAACTATTTTGTGTGTTTTCCTTTGCTATTTTTTTTTCAATAAATCCCTTTCCTTTTGTATTAATAGGAGATGACACTGGAAGAGTATGAGAAGGTTCTTGAAGAGAAGAGGAAGGCTTTGCTTTCTCTGAAGGCTGAGGAGAGGAAAGTTGGCTTGGACAAAGACTTGCAGTCCATGCAACAGCTATCAAGTAAGAAGAGCAATGATGAAATTTTTATCAAGCTGGTAAGAATCAGTTCTTTCTTTGAATGTGGAATTGTATTCATTTGGTAGATTGCTAAACATGCATATTAACTGGTAGGGTTCTGAGAAGGACAAACGAAAAGATGCCGCCGACAAAGAAGACAGAGCCAAGAAGGTATGTTTTTGGTGTCAGAACTTTTGGTTTTTGTTCGTGCCATGTTGATCACAGTTCTCTCTTCATTTCCTTCTGATATGTTGACATCTTAGATATGCACCCCAAAGTACTTTTCAGTTTTATATGTCCTTGGCTCTCTTTCTTATTATCCATCTTTTATTTGATGAATATCTTTTTATATGACCTAGAATTTTGTTAATCCATCCATGCAAGTATTGATGATGGGAAAACCCAACTGTTGTTACTTGAATGCAGGCTGTCAGCATAAATGAATTCCTGAAGCCTGCTGGAGGTGACAGGCACTACAACCCTGGTCGCGGTCGAGGCCGTGGCCGTGGAAGGGGCGGATATGGAGGCAATACTCGTGATGTGGAAGCTCCCTCAATTGAAGACCCTGGGCAGTTCCCCACCTTGGGTGGCAAGTGATACTTGCACTGCCTTTCATCATCGCTTCAATTTCCCATGTGGAATTCCTTGTGATCTAATTCTTGATTTCTCTTGTGGAAATCCTTGTGATCTAATTCAAGAGTTCCAGTCGAGGGTTATCAATGGGAATTATGATTTCCAATGTCAAAACCATCTCAAACATCTAGTCTTTTGGGTGTAAATTTTAGATTTATTCCTGTGATTCCTTCTTAACTTTCATGTTGCATGCATAACCCCCTTTTTTTGGTTTAAATTAGGGCATCTGGAGTCGTTATTGTGTCTTTGACTTAGTGGCATCAGTTTTGGTTTGTTTTAGGGTAACCGCATTTTTACTAGTATTTTCAATTTTTCCTGTTGTGTTTCTGATCTATTGTCATTATTTCTTTAAAAGAAATGAATGAGTTGCTTTTAAGGTTCCCCGCTATTCAGGTATTAGCTTCAGCTTAGTATATTGTCGCCAAATGTCTGAGATGAATAGGAACTGGAATGAATTAGCAAACTGAGTTTGTGATATATATGCTATTGTTGAAATCCTATTGCCTGTCAAACTGTATTATTCGCCAACAAAATAGAAAACCCACTTTCCCTCTCTTTTCAAAACCATGCTGCTTCTCTTTCCACCTGCACAATCCAAAACCAAAATGCCGATACAACAATACTCAATTGGGTTGGGCTGTTTACGGCCAAATCCACTGAGCAACTTGACCGCCATGCCAACCTAGTGGTGTCATTTTATCAAACAAGATCACTTGCTATATCAGATCCCGAGAGTTTAGATTCTGCTCTTAATGTTTTCACTAATATGGCGGTTAAAACATCAGTTACTTGGAATTCAGTTTCGGCCGGTTTCTCAATGAAGCGCTGGAAATTGAGGTAGCCCAAGAACTGTATGTTGAAAATACCTGAACCATGATAGCTGGTTATGTATGTAGTTCTGACATGGAAAGAGTTCAGCCTTTCTTTGAAGATATACCCGTTAAAGATGCAGCTTCTTGGAATGCAATGATATCCGGTTTTGCTTAGAATTAGTTTATGGACATATCACACACCTTGTTCTTGATAATGCCGAGGAAAAACGTAGTTACTTGGAATGTTACGATTTCAGGGTCTGTAGAGTGCGGGGAGCTGGATTTGGCATTGAAGTTGGTTTGAAAAGGCGCCATTTAAGAGAGTGGTGGCTTGGACCGCTATGATCATTGGGTACTTGAAGCTTTGGAGGATTGGATTGGCAGAAAGATTGTTTCGCGAGATGCCCGAGAAGAATTTATTGACTTGGAATGCTATGATTGCAGGTTGTATTGAGAATCGCAGAGCTAAGGGTGGTGTAAAGCTTTTTAGAACAATGGTGGGATTTGGTATTCATCCAAATTCGTCAAATTTGAACAGCATTTTGTTAGGGTGTAGTGAGTTGTATTCTTTGCAGTTGGGCAGGCAAGTGCATCAACTATTTTGGAAGTCTCCACTGTCTGCTGATACAACCGCTGGAACTCCGTTGATTGGCATGTATTGAAAGTGTAGAGTGATAGAGGACGGTTGGAAATTGTTTTTAAGGGTTCCACGGAAGGATGTTGTCACTTGGAATGAAATGATTTCTGGTTATGATCAGCACAGAGAGGGTAATAAAGCTCTGGATTTGTTTGGCGAGATGAGGGAGAAAGGAATGAAGCCAGGCTGGATCACTTTTTTGCCATATTATCAGCTTGTAACCATGCTGGATTTACAGTCCTCGGCGTTAAATATTTCCGTTCAATGGTGAGGGATTAAGGACTTTGCAGCTAAGCCTGATCACATGTATGGTCGATCTTCCTGGTAGGGCAGGTAAGTTAGTAGAGGCTGTAGATTTGATCGAGAAAAAGCCTTTCAAACCTCATGCTGCCATATTTGGGACCCTTTTAAGTGCAAGTAGAACACACAAGAACACTGAGATAGAAGAAATCTTGATCCACCGGCTGCAGTTGGACATGTATGATTATTCCCCATAAGGGATCAATTCCATAGGAGATGTCGTAAGTGGCATACTTCTGACTTCTACTAGATCATATCAGCCTGGTCGAATTGGCAGTGAAGCTAAGGTTGCTGTAGCCATATTCTCCCCTATTTGGAACTTATGATGCATTCGATCTTAAAGCTGGACAAATCCCTCTGCGGGGACTGGCTTAAGCCTGATATGGCGGCAAATGTAGCTGTTTATCTGCTGAAGTTGATATGGAAATCAAGAGATAGAGCTGCATTTACCAAGTACAATGGAACAGGGAAGTTTGACGGTGAAATGAGAACGGTACTGAGTTGCAGTGAATAATGCGGATCATAATTCAAATTAAATATTGGTTTAGTACATGTATAATCAAGTGTAAAACAAGAGAAAATATATGCGTAATCTCAAATACTTAATAAATTTTTTATATTAGTTTAAATATTCAAAAAATTTATTAAACTTAGTAAAATCGTTGATTTAATAAGTTAAGTAGATGCAAGTGAATTTAATATATTATTATTTTAATATTTAAAAGATATTTTTTTAAAAAAATAAATTATATTTTTACTAGTTAGTTATTGTTATATTTAATAAATCAACTAAATCAAATTAAAATAATCCTAAAAATAAATTTAAAATTCACATCTAATAAATAACTGGGTTAAAAGTTTTAAAGTTAGATATAAAGAATTCCCCATAGCATAAACATTCTATCTTTTTCACGTTCAAAAAATCTGAAGTCGCATCCACAGGCAATATAACCTAGTTTTATATAATATAACAAGATGAATACATTTTTAAATTATTGAAAATAGAATCATTATCAACTGTGCAATGTAATCTCGCATCATGGGATAACATTAGCTAATTTATATGAATTTAGCGTTTTATCTACTAAAAAGGGGATTTTGTGGTTTTATTTACTGGAAGGGTTATTATTATATATATATTTCTAGCAAATAAAAAAAGCATCAACAAAAAACTGAAAGGGTTGTGGTTTTTAATAGTGCAATTACAATTTGCCCCTTCTTTCTTTTAGACAGCCAAGTTCGTTTTCCCCTCTGTAATTGTTGTGGGAAGCTCTTACCTCATAGCAACGGATGAGCTATAAATGAGTGAGCTCTGAGATCTTGCGGGTTGTTTGGAGTTTGGGAGGAATAAAGAGTTTTTCATGCTTTATTTATTTAAATTGAAGGATTATAGTTTTTTTCTTTAAAAAGAAAATAAAACTAGATTCGTTTCTGATTTTACTTTTTTGTTTTGGTGAAGTAGATGGTTTATTGTCATGATAACCACTTGATTTGGTTGATGAGTATGGTATTTTGGACATGATCTCATTGATCTTAATTTGGCCACTCATTTTCAGAGTAAATGGTGTCCATTCAGGTTTAACCAAGACAAAATTGGCAAATAAATAAATAAAATAAAATAAAAAGAAATAGAAACAAGTCATTTTTCATTGTACATTACACATTCTAGATTAGAAAATCATCCTGAAAAAAGAGGAGAGTATTATTAAATTCTTGGAGAGAGAATTACATGCCTTTCTTTATAAACTTCACTGTTCATTAAATAGTGGATAGTATTTTGTTAGTTATTATTTGGGTCAACTTTAAAGAAAAAATAGATATAAGCAGGAGAGAAATTTTATATAAAAATATTATTGCCATTTATTATGTATCATGTATTTTATTTTCTCTTTCTTCTTTGATATTTTTTTTTTTAAGATGAGTTTTGAAAATAATTAATAAAATATCATTATTTATTTCATAAACACCATAAAATTTTCTATGAAATAAATGATTTTTTTTACATGTTTTCCTTTCATTTTTATTATTCTTTTATCAATTAAGTAGACAAACTATTTAAATATATTTATAAATTTTTTAGATTTATTTTTATTTTATTTATATGAAATTATTGCAATCCCGTATTAACATTTAGCTTTTATTTAATTTATGCTTGATTTGACAAAGATATATTTTTGTTATGAATAATTTTTTTATAAATATTTTAAACTTAAGAAAGTTCATCATATATTTAACATGCTAAGTCACAAATTCAAGTTAGTGCAATATATTTTTATTTAAATATTTTTTAAAATATCATTAAAAAATAAAACAAAATTATATTATTGTTCAATCTTTTAAGTTGACCAAATTATATTAAAATAATTTTTATAATTTAATTTAAAATAAGGTTAAAAAAATTGAATTAAGAAGTTTCAATATTAACCTGAATTTCATATCACACCACATAATTTTGTGACCTAAATATTTTTTATATGTATAGTTTTTTTTAAAAATGATTTTAGCCACAACGTATCTATGTAACGAAGAGAAGAAAGCTTCAAGCATAGTTATAAAATCCAGGTCGACCTGAAACTGGTCGATCTGGATAAACTAGGGGGAGAACTATTTTATATATATATATATATATATATATATATATATAAACTTTACTTTACGAACAGTAAAAGCTTAAAAGGAAAGAACATTTAATTCCGCCCTAATTTTATTCGAGCAGAAGAAGAAAGCCAACTGCCAAAGCCATTCAGTGGTGAATCGGTCCCATCCAGCTTCTACAAACGGAGAATTAACAGAATTTTCAAACCAAGGTAAGAACCATAGGTCTTTCTTGTCTATGCAATTTTCCTGTCATTTAAATCTTTCTTGCCGCTGCAGTTTTCAGGACTCTGCCCAGTAGATAGGGAAACTATGAATTAAGGGAACAACTTGGTTTGTTGTGCGTCTACTCATGCAAAGCAACATACTCTGAGAATCAATAATCAGGTTCCCTCGATCCAAAACTTGTTTGTCCCCCGTTGTTAGGGTTCAAATACAAAACAGAGCTTGGGCTAATCCATATTTTTTCTTACGTCAGGAGAAAAGGTATCACCTGCAAGCTTTGGATGGTTTGCTATGAAAATTTTAGACTGCCACTCACAAATGCTGCTCATAAATGTGACTCCATAGTTTGACAAATCTATGTTTTTCATAACCTTATATAACTATGACTGGTAGCAGGCTTATGGTCTGGATTAGATTCACGATTTTAATGTTTATGGTTTGAAAGATCTAACTGTATACTGTGCTTACCCATACCAGCTGTAAATACTAGAAGATAAATAAAGCTTTTTATTTAAAGTTCGCAAGTCTTCACTAACTAATAATATGCGTGGAACTGTAATTAAAAGATCTCTGGTTCTTTTCACCTATGGTTTTTAATCTAATTCTACTGTGATCAGTAGAATCCCCCTTGTCATTTTCAAAGAATAAAGAGTTCTAAAATTTTTATATTTATCCTTCGTAAGAAACTTACGGATTTCTGTATTGGATAACTCAGTAGCCAGTACAAGTTCGAACCTCACTTGCATTTTTTTAATATGCTCAAGCTGGATCTAGGTCTGTGCTTTAAATAATGCATTAACAAATTCATATTTTGATTTGTCTGTTATTACCATAGATTATAAGAATTCATTTGTGAATTAAATATTATTAAGAACTTAAATTTTAATATAATTTTCGTGGGTGTTTAGTTATTTAAAATTGATTTGGTTATTACAGCTCCTTAAAATATCTTCTTAACATGAAAGCACTTCAAATAATAATCCTTCAATCCAAACAGTCATCTTTCAAGATACTTCAAATGAAAGGAATGGAAAATTTTATCTTTTAGTTATAATTTTATTTGAAAATAAATTATTGTCTAACATATAATGTTTATTAATTAATTATGTTTTAATTATAGATTTAATAAATATAAATAAAATTGAAGATCAATGTGATAATAATATGTTAATAGATATTAATGAGATTAGCTCAATTTTATTGGTATTTAATTCAAATTTTATGAATGCTAAAAAACATAAAGCATATATTCAATCTAGATAAAGATGTTATGCTAGAAAAAATTTGGTCATTCCAAATGATTATTGTACTTTACCATTATCTTTTTACAATTCTACTAGTGTTAATTCATCTAGTGTTAAGAGTTTAACATGTCCTAAAATCTTTTATTTTTTTTATTTACCTGAAGATGTTGATTTATGAATTATAATGCAAAGTGGAGTTAGGAAAAGACAAGGCAAATACTGCTATTCACCGGCACTCCTATTTTGTACAGTTGTTTTTAAAATCAAATACATTTAAAAGAATGGAAGTTTTAACAGAGGTGTTAACTGGCTAAGAAAACCAAATCATAACAAATAACTTTCATATCAAAGGATTGGTAGTAGACGAACTAGTTTTACATGCCAACATGGTTAAGGTCACAAGCCACCTTCACAACGGCTCTCTTCTAAGATGAGCAGCAGCCAGAATTCTGGTTCACAGGCTGTCCTCGAATCTGCACTGTTGGGGGCCTTGCGTTGTTCATGGCTGGCTGGCTTGCCATCCTGATAGACAAGAGCAAAAACGTAAAGAGGCCAATTGTCTAAAACATGCCCATGTTAAAATACCCACAATAAAGAAAAAGTCAGTTGAATTTGCAAGGCAAAACGGCCTCTAAATGCGGGAGAACTGTTCAGCTAGTAAATAATGGATTTCATTTGTCAAAAAAGTTTTGGCAGCATTTGAATGAAATTAAAAGCACCTGTTCTTGATCTCTGCGGCCATAGCCATGAAAGCCTGCTCAACATTGGTGGCATTTTTTGCGCTCGTCTCAATGAAAGGGATCCCAATTTCATCCGCAAATGCCTAAATAAAGATGCAAATTCCATATTAGAACTTCCAAGACTTGTCAAATTGTAATGTGAACCAATACACTTTAACATGCAAAAGCAAAAAAGAAAGTACATTTCTAAAATTACCTTTGCTGTCTCATAGGAGACGACTTTGTTAGCTGTGAGATCACTCTTGTTTCCAACTAGAAGCTTGTTCACATTTTCACTTGCATAACAGTCAATTTCACTCAACCATTGTTTAACATTGTTGAAGCTCTCTTGATCTGTGACATCATAAACAACCTAACCAAGATGCCACAGAAATAAGACAAACCTCTCAAAGAGATGAAAAGTAAGGTATTATGTAAACAAGAGAGAGGAAGATATGAAGAGGCAAACTCACAATAATTCCATGAGCTCCACGATAGTAACTGCTTGTGATTGTCCTGAAACGCTCTTGTCCAGCTGTGTCCCACTGCACAATTGGTTAACCAGGAAGCACAATTAGTAATTGTGTATAGAAGATTGTCATGTCCAAGGAATTTAAACATTACCATCCATGCACCAATAAATAGAACAAGCAGCTTAAATAAACCATTGTGTATCAAAGATAGTTGCAACTACTGCAAACTCGAACCACCCTCCCCACCCGCAAAAAAGAAAGATAGACAAAGCTTCATACAGCCATTTAAGTTGGATACAATTTCAATCAAAACCAATACAAATGTTGAGACTGAAATCCAGAAAAATAACTCAAAATGTCATCAATATGATCTTATAACTTACAATTTGGAGTTTAATTGTTTTCCCATCCTGTTCCACAGTACGGATTTTCTACATAATACAGCAGAATTTAAAAAAAATAAATCAATCCCATAATTATATTATTGAAGTAAAAAGGAAAAGAAAAAGAAAATGCCGAGATAATAGCTTACAAAGTCCACTCCAATGGTACTGATGTAACTATCCAGATATGAACCATCCTGGTAAGAAAACATATAAAAATAATTAAGAAACCATCATCAACGGTACACAATGCAGTGGATGCAAAAATATAGACACAGAGGATTGAATGATTTATTGAGAAGAACGCATATGCAAGTACAAATCGCCGAGCTTAAAACTTCACATGTTATTTAGATGAAATTGAAACAAACTAAGAAACCATAAATATAAGAAACTTACAGCAAACCTCAGAAGTAGACATGATTTTCCAACACCAGAATCTCCAATAAGCAAAAGCTTGAACAAATAATCGCTGCAAAAAAATAAATGAAAATCACATAATTTATTTTTTTTCTTTCCATTTAGTAAAATCGTAATACAGCCTTCTCGCAATTACATATTAAAATCAAAACCATTACTTGTTAAAAAAAGAAGACATTTGTCTTCTAATAATTTTCCAATTAACATGCAAGTTGCAATCAATTCAATAACAAATTAGAAATAAAAGTCAACGGATCTGAAGTCAAAGTACATGGATCTAACTAATCAAAATCCACCATATTATCAAAACATAATCCAGCCAAAAGAATTTCAAAGACCAAACAAATAAATTTGCATTATTGCAAGTTAAAGAACCAATCAATTAACTGCATTAAGATCCGGCATAATTGCATCCCTATGTAACATAATTATATATATAAAAGATTCGAGTTTAACTAAAAGTATTTGCTGGTGATAGATTAAAAGCTTACTATTCAGGATTCATGATTTGCGTTGTTGATGGATCGATTGAATCGCGAGAGTTAAGGTTAGATACCGGAGAAAAGAGGGGTCTAGATTGCTGGTTCCGGCGAGAAATCGAACTAAAATACGAGTTGATCGCCGGAGAGGGAGAGCGAGAGCGAGAGGATAGAATCGAGGAGAAACTGGGGTTTCAGGAGAGAGCCCGAGAGGCAAATACGTGTTGTGCTCTGTTGTATCGATTTTTATTTATTTAAAACAGAAACTCAATTTTGTCGGAATTTATTTCAAGTGGTCGTGACGTACCCCTTTGGTATATTGCTTGCCACGTGCTCTACAATCTCCACCCATATTAGCGTGCTGTTATTGCCCCTTCCCTTGATTAATTGCTCGTTCGCATCAAACATAATAATTAATAATTATAAGAAGTTTTAATAATTATATTAGTGGTAGTTTCATTTAAAAAAAACATCCATTTTTTTATAAATATTTATTAGTCTGTAATCACTCAAACAATGATTTCTTTACAGCTTAAATAGTTTTTTCTCTCTCTTTGATGACAAGATTTTTTTTAATTATTCTTAATTGTACAAAACGGTTTTTTAGATTAAAAAAAAAGTATTTTTGAGTTGTAATTCTACAATACTATTATTAATAATTATAACTACAAGATAATTAATTGAGTTAGCGAGTGATCAATAAACTTTATTATGATATAATAAATAAAAATATTCAATAGTATATAGTAGGGTTACGCAATAATTACTTAAGTTAATGAGTGATAAGATAAATTATTATAATACAATAAATAAACATATTTAACAATTTATAGCTTTGACGACACTATGATTATAGTACTTTCAAATAACTATAGAAATTGTCTAGTGACATAGATTAATTTCATTTATATAAGTCCCATAAGTCTTGGGCCTACATACGTGCAACGAGATTTCTACATATTTACATGAATATTAAAAGTGCAATGTTTTCAATTAATTTATACATTCATTTTTAACATGAAAAACCTTAATATATTTTAAAAAATAAATAATTAAGCATGAAAGATAATGAAATTGTGAAAAATTTAGGATTGAATTACGATTTTCATGACCATGTGCATTTTAAACTGAAGTTTATGGGCTTGGATGTAGATTTTATTTCTAGACTTGATTGTTTCTAAAAAAAAATAAAAATAAAAATCTCCTATGGGAATAAGAGACTATTTGAATTTTCAATTAGTAAATTAGGAGAAGAAATAATATACATGAAGAGAAATAGAATGTAGATTGCAGGGAATGTAAAACCCTGGCTCAAAAATAGGTAAATTAGAGTTAAATAAATGGAAATTTTAAATTGAAAATGATAATGTAGAAAGGAATTTTTTTATGAAGTGGGATAAAACCCTTAGTGCTTTAACTTAAATTCCAAATGAAATGTATAATTAAAAATTGGTACTCAAAATGTCAATTAGTGATAAATTATCTAAATCTCAATCAGGTAAAATAAATTTTGTAAATTTTATTAAAAATAATTCTTAAAAATATTTTTGAATTCTAAATAAATTAATAAATAATTTTATATGAGAGTTATATTAATTATTAATATAAGCCCCATGAAAATAATCATGAAGTTTTTAAACTAAAAATTAATAAAGATTTAAGAGAACTTATAATTATTTATTATTTGTGAAATAAAAGATGTATGTATTTGAAAAATTGTAATGAGATGAACTAAAGCTAGATTATGATTTCACGAGTGGTTATGTTATATTAATGATGATTAATGCGTATCATGGTGAAAAAAGAATTCATTAGAGGATGATGAAAAGTGTTAGATTGAAATCTGATGTAGCCTTGACGTGTTTGTAGAAATTCATTAGATGATAGTTGTTAAACGTTAGAAATTACAACACACACACACACACATATTATTTTAAAATTAATTTTTAAAAAAATTAATTTTTTTATTTTAAATAAATAAATATTTTTAAATTATTTTGATATATTAATATCGAAAATAATTTTTAAAAATAAATAAATATTATTTTAAAATAAAAACTACTAAAATTCTATCCGTAAAATCCATCCAATTACTTTGAAGAGGCTAATTGGATAATGGAAAACAAATTAAAGGAACACTTATACTGAATACATTGGTGCATGAATTTGTGTCTTCTTGTCTCATCATAATCCGTTCACTACTTTACCAAGTTGATAATTTGTTCAGTATACTTTGGTTATAGTTTTCAAATTAAGGGTATAATTTTTTATTTCCTTTTTCACTCAACAAATTACTAAACTCACAAGGAATATCTTTTTTCTTTTTTTACATAAATTGGAACTTTATGAATTATGAAAAGTTTAATGTGGAGGTTAAGGTTAAGCAAATCCCTGTTCTTAAAAAAAAAATAACTCGTGGTTGATTAGATAAAAACAATTAATACAAAAATAATTATTAATGCGCTGTCAAACGCGTTTTCTAGCATCAGATTTCCAATATCGTTTTTTTTTTAAATAAAAATTTAATGTGTTTATTTAATAAAAAAAATTATAGATGTTAATAAATATAAAAAAAATTATTAACACTAACTAAAAATTAAGTTATGAAGCTAAAAGATTGAGTTAATTATATGAAAAGTATTATTATTATTATTTTTAATGCAAGCCAAAACCATTACAGAGGGATGTAAAAATAGAACATGTGATAAAAAATAGTGTCATGAAATTTTATTAAAAAAAATATCTAAAAATATTTAGTTAAACAAAATCAAATAATATAGCTACCAAATAAAATAAAATAAAATTAGCATGAAAGGTTGTTAAAAAAAAAAAACATTTGCTTGTATATTAAAGAGTGGATAGTATATCCTTCTATCTTTATTTTTTTAAATAATATAAATGATATATTAACTACTAACTTAATTTTTAATGATTGAAGTTTTGCTGGACAGTGAGGCCATGGATTTTTTTTTATAAATATTTTCAATTTATTACTGATAAAAAAATCTATAAAATGCCTTAAACACATTAAAAAACTTTAAATTAACATGAAATGAAAATTTGTTTTCTAGGTCAAATATACCATCTCAATGATGAGAAAAAGAAAAAACCATTGAAATGAGATTTTCATTATAAAATAAACTTGTTAACACTAAAATCAATCTTTATTATAAACAAAATTAATGTTAATTAAGATTTTTTTTAATTAGAATTCACCGATTCTTTCTCTTTTTTCCTAAACTATGAATTTAAAAATAAAAAAATAAAATTTTATATCAAAATTAAAATTTTAAAATATTAAGGAATAAAAAATTCATTTAAAAAATAGAAGGATCAAAGTAAACTTTTCACCTAAATTTTTATATCACCATCTATTTTCTTTGCTTTTTTGACTTTGGTTGTCTAACTTTAAATCATGTCATTTCTTAACAAATTTACGTAAATAGGACATCAATTAAGTCATAAAAAAATTAAAAAATATTGAGATGAAAGAAAAACAAGAGTACAGTGCTAATCTACAATGTTTGTGTGAACAATAGCGTGAGCTATAATGATTTTCTCATGCTTTTTAGTATTTTATATAATAATAAAAACATATTTTATTCCACTTTGACTAAGGATTTCTCAGTCAATACTATATGAGAACAAATAGAATATCTTTTCTAATTCACCTAGGATGATGGATCATCTCTTGATAATTTAAGTACTTTCATATAGTTCATGTCATATCCAATGTCAGCTTTTTCATTATCTCGATTAAAATAACATATAACAGGATCAGAAATTCTTTATATAAAATTACTAAGTGATCTTAAATATAAGAATCACTTATACAACCGTTATGTGAGCCTTTCCATAGATATAGGTTATGGAATTCCCAAACGAGCCAATTCAATATATATACCTTATGATAATTATCTACATATTAATTTTAGATATTTTTTATACCTTAGTTTAGGAGAAGAATTGCTTCATTTTATAAAAAAAATAAACATAATATGTATCAATTTCTACAACTCTAATAAATATTCAGTATTAAAGATAGAAATATTTTAGAAACAATGTTTTGATGTAATAGAAATCTTATAATTATAACAATTTTATAATTTTCTTTGCAAAGCATTTTTATCTCATAGACTTTATCTTTATTCTAGATTTATAAATCAAATATTAGTTTTATTAATTTATATTATATAAATATTAAAAATAAATTAAATCTTTATTAATAATAAATATATATATTCACATGAATATAATAACATTATGTATAACCAATGGATTAACTAAAAAGGCATATTAAACTAGCACGCATGAGTTGTTTATGTTACAACGTAATAGCATTACAAGCTTGAATCTTCTCCACCGCCCCATGCTTCACTGCAAGGCCTGACATGTTAAATATTGGTTTTAAGCTATCAAAAAGTCTGGATAATGATAAGGTGAAATGGGGTTAACGATAACAACATATTTAAAGGATAGCAAATCTATCACAAGGCCAATTATTACGCAAATCCAATATTATTTATTGTAATGGACCAGGAAACTTGAGATATTCCACAGAAGTACTGATATTCTGGATAATGGATCAGAAAATATTAAAGGGAACTAATGGAAGTTGTATTTCCAGGCCAAAGCATTATGCTAAAACTCCATATAAACATGAAATTGCACAAAGCTCTAGATAACGACCAAGGTAGGGCGAAAGAAGAAAATTGGAATAAGCCTCAAAAAGATATATCTATCTTCTTGTAAATCTTTCTAAATCACAATAAACTCATTGTTCAAGCAGCCCAGAAGCAGAAAACGACCAAAGCAACTAGGTGAAGCCCACCATCGTTTCCTATACCAGCCAGCTAGACCAATGGAATGCATGCTAATACAAGGGCAAGACAGAATACGAGTTCACCAGACACTTTGTAACAGCATATTATGTATGCATGAAGTCATCAACGTGATAACATCGCAATAATATTAAGCACTGAATGCTTTTTCAGAAGACATAACACATGGCATATTGGTTCCAAAGCCATGGCCAAAACCAACACCACATCCAACGCCTGCTCGAATTCTTAGCTCCCAGCTTCCACAGATGAAGAATGAGAAATGAGAGTTGGGGGATCAGAACAATTTTACTTGCCGAACCACAAGAAGAAACAGTGGTAGCATGCATTGACAGGAATAACAATTTGACTAAGGTTAGTTAAAAACGCATTTTTAATATGACATGGAAAATAAATAAACTTGAATCATAAAAACTGATCGTAAAATTATAAGAATTTTTTTTAAATGAAGAGAAGTTAATAAAATATCAAGAGTTTACTTTAAATGAAGAAATATCATCAAGATAATGAAAAGCAATTAGCTAAAAGCAACCTGTAATGATGAGTCAAACATGTGAATCCCTATTTTTATTGGTTAATTATGATAAAATCTCTCATATTTATTCATGTCTTCTTGATCTTGATCAATTATTTATTGATAGTGCCTTGAAACAACTAGGAGTATGGGCAATGCTTTGAAATCTGCAGGCTGGGGTGGGTTTTACAGGGTGTTTTGTGTAGGTGTTGCAGCCAAAAAAGAAAAAAAAAAGGCAATATTGAAACAACATATTTATAAATAAATCATCTTCTATGTATTCACAGCCAACCAATCTCTGCAACTTATAATTGTACCACTGATGAGAACGATCTTGAAATTGGAGAATTATTTCAATGTAGTTTAAAATTCAATTAATTTTTGACAATGATTAATCTATTATCTGTTAAACTAAATATAAATATATTTCGACGTATAAAATACTAATAAAATCAAAGGAAGACCATTTACAGACTATGTCTTCAATTGATTTTATTATACAACTGTCATTGATGCTGATGACAGTAGAGGTTTTTTAATTTCTGCATTCTAATTAACTTATGTCTGATCTTTTCTATTCCTTTTATGGCTTTTCAAATCTTCTGCCTGATTCACTACTTCACCCTGCAGAAACTACTTACATAGAAGTAACAACATCAACAGTTATTTTCCCCACCTCAATACTTTGTCCCAAGATTAAATTTATAAATCGAATTTGTTTAATGCTTGCAATTTTGTCAGTGGTATCTGGACTACAAGTCGCTGACAATAAACTGACTAAGGAATCCATGTATTTTATAAAGGATTTCAACAACAGAGAGTAATTTTTGCGTATCACTTTCTAAACAAGTTCAAAATCGAAGCCCACCCATCTTCTTATTCATTTACCCAAACCAAAGAACTACTCTTAATCTCTTTCCGTGCATAAAGCCATCAAGAAAAAGCTTATAATTCTCAATCATAAGCCTACATCCATCACTCCCGCAGCTTACAAATATATGAATATACATAAAAATCGCAGCACAACATAAGTACATGATCTGGAAACGAAAAAAACTTCAAAGTTGTAGATCGCAGATCACTCACCGGTAAGTTACAATTTGCAGATACAATTCTTTTCCACCCAGATTGATTGATTTTCTTCCAGGAATACAAGTAAGTGGAGATTTAGAGTTTGGAGAATAGTTAAAAGAAGAGAAAGGGTTGAACTCTGCCGATACCAGTACCACGACCAAAACCAAGGCCATTACATACTTGAAGTACTTTGAAAGTAAAGGGTTTTTTAAAGTAAAAAATAAGGAGAACTTTGCCTAAGTTAAGGAGGGAGGCTCAGGGATATTGTGAAGAGAACGATCTAGCTTTTAATTTCCTATTTGCTAGTGATTCTGATTTAGAAAAAGAAAAAGTCATGGCTGGAAATCAGACTTTAAAAGAGCTTCTTGCCCCTGATCTGTATCAACAACCCTTATGCACAATGCTCCTTGCTTTAGATGATATTGCTACTTTTGATTTAAAATCTGGATTGATACATCTATTACCCAGTTTTCATTGCCTTGTAGGTGAAGATCCTTATAAGCATATAAAGGAGTTTCATATGGTATGCACGAGAGCATGAAATCCACGAGAGTTGATTTAAGAGCAAATTAAATTAAAAGCCTTTCTATTTTCTTTGAAGGATTTATCTAAGGATTGACTCTATTATCTACCCTTGGTGTTTTAGCACATGGAACGAGATAAAAAAATTATTTTTGAAGAAATATTTCTTAGCTTGCCAATAAAAAGAAATTTGTGGTGTAACGTAGTATAATGAAGAGATCCTATATGAATACTAAGAGCATTTCAAGAAATTATAAGATGCCCTCATCATTAAACTAGTGAGAAGATACTTATCTAATATTTTTATGAGGGCCTTTTTCCCCATTGATAAGAGCATGACTGACACTCCTAACGAAAGAGCTTTGGTGAATAAAAATCTTGAGGTTGCAAAAAACTTGATTGAAATATGATAGCGAATTTTCAACAATTTGATACTAGGCTTGACCTTTCATTTAGGCACGTTAATGAGGTAAATATTTCCTCTACTAAACAACAAATTAGGATTCTATCGTTTCTTATTTGTTAAATGGCTATAAGTACTATACGAATAGTGAAGGCTTGTCAGATTTGTTAAGTAAAGGGGCATCTAGCCGACATGTGCCCAACTCTTTAAAAGGATCTCATTGAGCAAATGAATGTGGCAGGTGAAGTAAATGAATGTGGCGGGTGGTTTTCCTCAATAACAACAAAGGAAATATGATCCCTATTTGAGAATGTATAACCAGGATGAAAGGATCGCTCCAATCTTAACTATCAGAATCCACAAATAAATCAGCCCGCAACTAAAAATTACCCAAGTTACCAGGAATATAAGCAGTCATACCCCCCTAAACCCTAAGCAACAACTAGGCTAAACTTTTGATTCTGGTATGTCTTTAAAAGATATTGTTAAATCTCTTTCTACTAATACTTTGCAGTTTTTGCAAGAGACGAAACACTTTCAACAAGGGGTAAGGGCCGATCTTTAAAATTTGATAATTAGATAAGTCAAATGACAACTCCAATTAGTCATCTAAAGGTGCAAAGTTCAGGAAAATTACCTTTTAAATGGTAGTAAACAGGGGCGGAGCTAGATTCATTCTTTAGGGGAAGCCAAAACTAATATAATAATATATATATTATTAAAAAGTTTATTTATTTAAATTAAAAATATAATAAAAGATTTTAAAATGTTTTGCAGGGGCCCGGGCCCCTGCTTGCCACCCTCTAGTTCCGTCCCTCATAGTAAATTCAAGAGAAAATACAAATGTAATCATTTTGAAATTTTAGTAAAGGTAGCCCCTGCCTCATCAAAACAAGAAAAAGATAAAAAGATCTTTTGCATACAAGAACATTTCCAATGACAATGACATACCCAAGCATAAGTTTCTGCTCTTTCTAATTATAAATTAGTACATTTTTTCCTCACGCTTTAGCATAATCTAGAAAAGATAAGCAAGATAAAGATCTATATAAAACTTTTTATAAATATAATGTAAATATTCTATTTTTAGATGTTATTAAACAAGTACTCATTATGATAATTTTCTAAAAGAACCGTGTACATTTAAGAGGAAATAAAAACTTAAAAGATGTGAGAAAGAGAGAGTATAGAAGAATATTTCTGTAGGTATTCAAAGAGAACTCCTTGTGAAGTGCATAATAAAAAAGATTATGAAAAACTTATATTATATTATATATATATATATATATATATATCAAAATAAATAGAGCCTTGTAGAATTGTCTAACAAAATTACCTAAACTTAGGCTAACAGATTTATTATTCAAATTATACACTTGGTTGTTACAACAGCTGCACAGGGTGCGTTGTGTGTATGGTTTGTTACACTGATTTGTATATTGTATGTTTAGATGCACAGTGTACGTTGTGTGCATGGTTTGTTACATTAATTTGCACAGTGTACATCAATGCATGTGTGTTGCACTGATTTCTATAGTGTGCGTTAGTACATGGTTATTATCCTCCCTTAAGATGGAGCTCGGCATGAGAGACCAATCTTGTCACGGAGAAATAGAAACCAAGCTCTGAGACGTGATTTGATTAGTAGAGGATACATGAGCAACTCGTAGAGTTTCATTTTGCACTTAATCATGTTAGGTGTGGACACAAATGGTTGGTGGCAGCCATGCTTGACATGGTAAGAGTCAAATGCAACCAAAGAAAATGTTACCCACCATTATTGACCAAAGGAAGGAGATTGTCTCCCACATCAGCTATAAATAGAGAGTGTCATTGATAGCTGATCACTATGAAATAGAGAGAAACACATAAAGAGCTTTGAGAGAGAGTTGAGTTGAGTTGAGAAGTTTTTCTCCTCCTCCTTGTTTTTGTTGTTTGTATTACTTTTGAGCTTGATTAATACAAACCAGAAGTTCCATGGAGTAGGCAAGTTGCCGAACTACGTAAATTGATGTGTGTTTGAATGTCGGAATGTCCTAACAACTGGTATCAGAGCTTGTTCTTGAAAAAAAGGGTGTTTGATCCAAACCCAAAAATCAAAGTTCTCAAAACATGTTTTTGAACATACCATCATGAAGAGGACGATGAGAGGAATCCACTGGTGAAAACCCGGTGAAAATCCGACGTCCTGCATGTCCACACGCGCCTCCACCAGCACTGTCCACGCGCACCGACGCGCCTCACGCGCGTCACGCGTCTTCCTCGCCCGTTTCTTGCAACTTGACCCGCCATATCATCAACCACGCCAGCCGTTCGACACAGTCATCAGCTATGTCGCTTGCCACATCAACAGTCTGACCAGCCAACCTGCCACGTCATCGACCACGTCAGTCAAAAATCTCTGTGGAATTGCCACATCAGATTTGGTGGACCCCACATTACCTACGTATCTGACATGTCAGCTCAGCCACGTCAGCATCACTGAGTTTTGATCCGGTGTGGCGCAACGACTATTCCTCCTGCCACGTGGCTTCATCTGCAGCGTCTAGTGATCCCAAAGTTTGATTGTTTAAATCTAAGCCATCCAAAATCTAATTTGGGTGATCTCAGTGTCGTTTCCAATATTTTTGGCCATTCCGGACACATCTGTAAGGTCAGATTTTTCATCTTCGAATCCGAGAAAGAGTAAAAATGGCTGATGAAATAAAGGCTACGGGAATTGAAAAATTTAATGGAACTGATTTTGGATATTGGAAAATGCAAATTGAAGACTATCTATATGGGAAGAAACTTCATCTTCCTCTATTGGGGAGCAAACCAGAAAACATGTCAAAAGAAGATTGACAAATTCTTGATAAACAAGTCTTGGGCATTATCCGACTATCATTATCAAGAAGAGTTGCTCATAATGTTACAAAAGAGAAATCCACAGCAAGATTAATGGAAGCCTTATTTGGGATGTATGAGAAGCCATCAGCAAATAACAAAGTGCACTTGATGAAGAAGCTGTTCAATTTGAAGATGACAGAAAGCACCTTTGTTACACAGTATCTTAATAATTTCAACACCATCATAAATCAATTTTTATCTGTTGAGATTGAGTTTGATGATGAGATCCGAGCATTTATTTTGCTAGCTTCACTTCCAAGCAGTTGGGAAGGTATGAGAACAGCCGTAAACAACTCAGCCGGAAAATCCAAATTAAAATATGATGACATCCGAGACCTGATTTTAGCTGAAGAAGTACAAAGAAAAGACTCGGGTGAAAGCTCAAGTTCAGGTTCAGCTCTTAACATCAACACTCGAGGAAGGAGACAGGATAGAGGCTTATCTAGAGGCAGATTAAAATCTAGGTACAGAAGTAAAAGTAAGTTTGGACCCAGGAAGCAGGTTGAATGTTGGAATTGTGGCAAACCTAGTCATTTTATGAGGAGTTGCATAAAATCAAAGAAACCTGAAGCTGATTCTGCAAATGCCACTACAGACGAGGTATAAGATACTTTGATTCTTGTTGTACATAGTCCTATTGATGATTGGGTTCTTGATTCTGGAGCTTCATTTCACTGTACTCCACACCATGAAATGATACAAAACTATACTGCTGGAAATTATGGGGTAGTCTATCTAGCCGATGGACAACCATTGGATATTATGGGTATAGGAGATATGCAAATTAAGACAATGAATGGATCTATATGGAACTTGTAAAATGTAAGGCATGTTCCTGAACTAAAGAAGAAGTTGATCTCGGTCGGACAACTTGATGATAGTGGCCATTCAATCCTTTTTTCTGGAGGAATGTGGAAGGTATTAAAGGGAGCAATGGTTTTGGCTCATGGAAAGAAAACTGGCACCCTGTATATGACCACAAGATCAGTAGATATAATTGTCTCTACCGAAGCAGAAAATCAGGCACAACTATGGCATTGTAGACTCGGTCATATGAGTTAAAAGGAGATGAAAATACTTCAGTCAAAGGGAAAGCTGCCAGAGTTAAAAAATATTGATCTAGACATTTGTGAAAGTTGTGTTCTTGGAAAACAGAAGAAGCTCAGTTTCTTAAAGGTTGGTAGGACCTTAAGACCAAGAAAGCTAGAACTGGTACACACAGATTTATGGAGACCAGCTCCAGTAGCATCTTTTGGAGGTTCTCGGTACTATATGACTTTTATTGATGACTTCAGCAGGAAGGTATGGGTCTACTTTCTGAAAAATAAATCTGATGTGTTTGACACATTCAAGAAATGAAAGGCTATGGTTGAGACTGAATCAGGTTTAAAGTTGAAATGCTTACGATCTGATAATGGAGGAGAATACATTGATAGAGGTTTCAAGGAGTATTGCTCTGTCAATGGTATCAGAATGGAAAAGACAGTTCCAGGCACACCACAACAGAATGACATTGCTGAACGGATGAACAGGACCATCAATGAACGAGCTAGAAGCATGAGGTTGCATTCTGGGTTACCTCAAACATTCTGAGCTGATGCAGTTCATACTGCAGTTTACTTGATCAACCGTGGACCATCAGTTCCTTTGGAGTTCAGACTGCCCGAGGAAGTCTGGAGAGGAAAAGAAGTACAACTTTCTCATCTAAAGGTCTTTGGGTGTGTTTCCTATGTGCATGTAGACTCTGATGCTCACAACAAGCTGGATGCCAAATCAAAGAAATGTTTCTTTATTGGCTATGGAGATGAAGAATTTGGATTTTGGTTTTGGGATAATCAGAACAAGAAGATTATTAGAAGCAGGAACGTGATCTTCAATGAGAAAGTTTTATACAAAGATAGATCAAGTACAGAACTAGAGATAACTAATTCAGATACGAGTCCATAAAAATCTAAATTCATATGATTAGAAGGGCTTCTTGATGTTACCACTCAAGAGTCCTTACAAGAAAGTTCAAGCACATCAGTACCCACCACTACTACACAAGACAATGCAGAGCCAAGTGAACTAGCTGTTCGCAGATCTTCAAGGATTATAAAGCCTCCACAATGGTTCACACTTCTACTGAATTATATCTTACTGACAGATGGTGGTGAACCATTAACTTATGAAGAATCCTTACAAGATGGAAACTCGAGCAAGTGGGAGTTAGCCATGAAGGACGAGATGGAGTCATTGTTGAAGAACAAGACTTGGGAGTTAACCAAACTGCCTGAAGGAAAGAAGGCCTTGCAAAACAAGTGGGTTTACAGAGTAAAGACTGAGCATGATGGAAGCAAACGTTTCAAGGCAAGACTTGTTGTAAAAGGGTTTCAACAAAAGAAAGGGATCACTATTCTGAGATATTTTCTCCAGTTGTGAAGCTTACAACAATCAGAGTTGTTTTGGGGATAGTAGCTGCAGAAGATTTACATCTTGAACAATTAAATGTAAAAACAGCATTTCTTCATGGTGAATTAGAGGAAGATATATACATGCAACAACCAGAGGGGTTTGCAATACCAGGAAAGGAGAGTCAGGTTTGCAAGCTAAAGAAGAGCCTATATGGTTTGAAGCAAGCTCCAAGATAGTGGTATAAGAAGTTTGATAACTTCATGTGTAGTACGGGATACACAAAATGTCAGGCTGATCATTGTTGCTATGTCAAATATTTTTACAACTCCTATATCATTCTACTGCTATATGTGGATGATATGTTAATATCAGGATCCAGCATGGAAGAGATTGACAAGCTAAAGCAACAGTTGTTAAAACAGTTTGTAATAAAGGATCTGGGAGCTGCTAAACAAATACTTGGCATGAGAATCATCAGAGACAAAGACAAAGGCATACTAAAGCTTTCATAAACAGAGTATGTCAGGAAGGTTCTCAGCAGGTTTAGTATGGATAATGCTAAGCTAGTATGTACACCTTTGGGAAATCATTTCAAGCTCAGTAGAAACCAGTCACCAAAAACTAAGCTAGAACGTGGATACATGGACCAGATTCCATACGCCTCAGCTATCGGCTCTTTGATGTATGTTATGGTCTGTACTAGACCAGACATTGCCCATGTAGTGGGAGTTGTAAGCCGATATATGAGCAATCCTGGAAAGCAGTATTGAGAGGCAGTGAAATGGATCATGAGGTACTTAAAAGGCTCATCAGAGGCATGTCTTACTTTCACAGCTGGCGGTTTGAAACTTGAAGGCTTTGTAGATGCTGATTTAGTAGGAGATGTTGATAGCAGAAAGAGTACCACATGTTATATATACACTCTAGGAGGCACTGCTGTTTCTTGGAGTTCTACCTTGCAAAAGATAGTTGCTCTTTCAATGATAGAAGCTAAATATGTTGCAGTTTCAGAGTCTACAAAAGAGATAGTATGGCTATAGAGTTTCCTACAAGAATTGGGCAAGATGCATGGAAAAGGTACTTTATATAGTGACAATCAGAGTGCAATCTTCCTTGCCAAGAATCCAACATTTCACTCCAGAACAAAGCACATACAGATCAAATATCACTTCATCTGGCAATTGCTCGACGATGAATAACTGTTACTTGAAAAGATCTGTGGAAGCAAGAATCCAGCTGACATGTTAACCAAAGGAGTTACTCTCGATAAACTGAAGCTGTGTAAAGCTTCAGTTGGTCTTCAAGATTAAAAAAGACAAACCTAATGCTGTTTATGTCCAAGTGGGAGATTGTTAGGTGTGGACACAAATGGTTGGTGGTAGCCATGCTTGACATGGTAAGAGTCAAATGGTGGGTGCCTAACTAAAAAAAATGTTGCCCACCATTATTGACCAAAGAAAGAAGATTGTCTCCCACATCAGCTATAAATAGAGAGTGTCATTGATAGCTGATCACTATGAAATAAAGAGAAACACATAGAGATCTTTGAGAGAGAGTTGAGTTGAGTAGAGAAGTTTTTCTTCTTCTTTTTGTTTTTGTTGTTTGTATTGCTTTTGAACTTAATTAATACAAACCAGAAGCTCCGTGAAGTAGGCAAGTTGCCAAACCATATAAATTGATGTATATTTAAATGCTGGAATGTTCTAACAAATTACTCATGAAGTGAAAATTTATAACATGTTTCATCCTAGAGTGAAAAACAGGATTGGAGCACAGCTGAGTGATGCCTATATTGTCACAGTAAATGACTGGATAGGTTGGTATTGTGTAACAAACCTATATTCTGCCTCAGTTGAAGAACGTGCAACTGTTTTCTCTTTTTTTAGCTCCGTGAGATAGGATTGCGATCAAGATATATATTATATCCACCTGTAGAAGAAAAGTGATATAGGTTGCCTGCCTAATTAGCATCGAAGTAAGCACGTAAAACATGAGAAAAGGCATGCAGGGATGAAGGGGAATCACAGTAGAGTTGAAGTCCAAGATCAAGAGTACCACACAGATAATGAAGTAGATGTTTTACAAGTGCGTAGTGTTTAGTGGTTGGTTTATGCATAAACTAAAAGAGTTTATTTACTACATAGGCAATGTCAAGTCTTTTGAGGAGGAGATATTGCAAGCTTCCCATAACAAAATGAAATTTGATCAGATCAGGTAACGCATCACTAGAATGTAAGGAAAGTGTGGTGCCTGATGGAAGTGGTGTGAAGACAGATTTTACTTCATTCATGTGAGTGCGGGTAAGAAGATTAAGCAACTAATAATGCTGAGATAACAAAAATCCTTAGTGGGAAGAATTTCAATCCCAAGGAAATAAGACAATTGGCCAAGATCTTTAAGAGAGAATCGGTGAGCTAGCAAATTGATGAACCGATTTACCAATTGTATATCATCTTCAGTGATAATAAGATCATCAACATAGACTAGTAAGTAAATAAGATGTTGGCCAAGCTGAAGGACAAATAAGGATGTGTTAGCATGAGAGTTTTGGAACCCAGACTAAAGAAGAAAAGTCCTAAGTTCATGAAACCATGCACGAGAAGCCTGTTTTAAGCCATGAATAGCTTTTTGAAGTTTACACACATAGGAAGGGAAGACCTTATTAATAAAGCTTAGTGGCTGATGCATATATACATATTCAGTAAGAGTACCTTGAAGGAAAGCATTATTCACATCATGTTGCCGTAATGTCCATCCAGAACTGATGGTTATGCTAAGCACAAGTCTGATGGTGGTAGGTTTCATGACCGGACTGAAGGTATCATAATAGTTAACTCTTAGTCATTAATGAAAGCCTTTGGCTACCAAACAAGCCTTGTACCTATCAATGGAACCATTAGAATGTCTTTTAATGCGAAAAATCCATTTACAGCCCATAACATTTTGACTAGAGTTGGCAGGAATGAGTTCCCAAGTGTTATTTTGAATAAAAGCATTGAATTTATCTGACATGGCTTGGCATCATTTGGGATCTTTAAGGGCTTGTACTGAGGTTGTAGGTTTAAGATCAAAATATTGGGATAACGTGGTATAAAGATTTAATTTCTGAAGGGGTTTGTGAATGTTGTTCTTGGCTCTTATTTGCATTGGATGGTTTGGTTGAATAGTAGGGTGTCAGTTATCTGTGAGGTGAAGCGAAGGTGTGTGGGTATTGGATGTTGTAAGCAAAGAAGTTTCAAATGCCGCGGTTGGAACTGAGGGACCTTCATTGTGGAGGTGCTGGTGAGGGCAAACTGTAAATGGTGATATAAGTGATGGAGTGATAGTGTTGTGCAGGATAGGCAATGGTATCCATGTAGCAAAAGTGGAGGAGTCAAGAGGTGCATCTTGTGGAAGAGTGGATTTGAACGGGTAAATGGATTCTATAAACTTGACATGTTGTGAGACAAAAACTTTTGATGTGGATGGATCATAACAGAGATAGGCACTTTGCGTTAAAGGGTACCCAAAAAAGATGCATGGTTTAGAACAAGGTTCTAATTTATGAGAGGTATGGGGACGAAACCAGGGATAGTAGAGATAGTCGAACACCTTAAGTTTAGAGTAATTAGAACCAAAGATTTTTTCATAAAAAGAACATAGATTTAAGGTCTGTGTTGGCATCCTATTAATTAAGTAAACTGCAGCAAAAAATGTATGAGGCTTAAACCGTAAAGGAATAGAAGCATGAGAAAGGAGAGTGAGGCCTGTTTCCATAATGTAGATGTGTGTAAGTTCAGAGAAATTATTATGTTCAGATGTGTGAGGGGGGTAGTGAGGTGAGATATACCATGAAGTGTAAGAAGACTAGTTAGCATAATGTATTCTCCACCATTATCAAAATACAGTGTATGGATTTGCTAATGGAAGTGTTCCTCTGTGATAGCTTTGAAGCAAAGGAATACATCTTTTACTTGTGATTTGTGTGTTAAAGGATAAAGCTAGATATATTTAGTGAAAAGATCAACAAAGATGATATCATATTTAAATCCATCAAAAGACAAAATTAGGGTGTTTATACATCTGAAAAGATGATTTGAAGGGGGCGGGTGGATGTGATTGTGGATTTGGAAAATGAAAGTTTGTGACTCTTATTACAATGACATGCATTACAAGAAGATTGTAACATACTAGAGGATGAGAAATCAAGTGCGTTTTTAGAAATGATATGTTTTAAAATAGGAAGAGCAGTATGGCTAAAGCGGTGATGCCAATTGAATAAGGTGGTTTTGATACTGGAAAAGGCAATCAGTGATGTGGATGTGGGCCACTCATATACACCATCTTTAGCTTTACCCTTTAAAAGCGTTGCTCCTGTGTGAAGATCTTTGACAAGAAAAAGAAAAGGTAAGAATTCAATGGAAGCATTGTTTGAGATAAAGAATTTAGAAATAGAGAATAAGTTTTTAGTAATGTTTGGTACACAGAGAACATCTGTTAAGAAAAACTACTTATTGGAGTGGAGAAGAGAGGTAGAATCATTGTGTGTGATTAGAAGTCCTGTGCCATCACCAATCATAATGTCGTCTGGCCCATTATATGAAGTATGAAGGGATAAATTGTTTATATCAGAGGTAACATGATAAGATGCACCGATGTCTAACAGCCATGCATTGTTGTGAGGAGAATTGGTAGCAAAATGCGCTTTTGGTCGTCAAGGTGAGTTTAGCAATCCTGAAGTGTTGTTGTTAGGAGCTGCAACAGGTATGAATTTGTAAAAGGGACAATACTTAGTTGTATAGCCTTGGATTCTGCAGATTTGGCAAAAACCAAGGTAAGGTTTTTGAGAGGTGGGAGAATTATAAGGTCCAGGTGGGGAAGGGTTAGAAAACCGATGATTGTATGAGTTGGTCTATGTTTGCCAGAGGAATAGTTGGAGTATGGCAAGAGACGTGAACCAAAAGAGGCATAGTTGGCGAGATGGGCAGTGGTAGAAAAATAAGGTTGAGCAGTGATGTTGGTATTGTTGAGAGATGCTTCAAAGTTGAGAAGTTTTTCATATAGCTCATCAAAAGAGATTGGAGTATCTCGAGCTTAGACTGCCTTGGCCAACTCTCTGTGTTCAAAACCAAGGCCCTCAAGAATTTGTTCTGAGAGATCTTCAATGTCAATTGGTTCTCCAAGAATGGCAAGCTCATTAGCTTGGGCTTGATGATCTGTAGGAACTTAGAGACACCCATGGATCCTTTTGTGATTTGTTTGAATTGACTTTTTACTTGCTTGATTCTTCTACGAGATGGTTTACCATATGTATTAGCTAATATTGTCCACGCTTCCTTTGATGTTTGTGCTTGAGCAATGATCGACATGATTGTGGGTGAAAAAGAACCAAGGATGGCATTGAGAAGTAATTGATCCTGTTGGATCCACAGTATGTATGCTGGATTAGGTGTAGTTGTTCCTGGAATAGTTCTTACTGGGCAAGGATGTGATCTGTCAATGAATTCATTGAGATTATATTCATCATATAGGTATATATAGACAACGGAATAAGTAGAGCCTGGTAGAATTGTCTAACAGAATTGCCTAAACTTAAGCTAACATATTTGTTAAGCGAATTGTACACTTGGTTGTTACAGCAGCTACACAGTGTGCGTTGTGTGCATGGTTTGTTACAATGATTTGCACAGTGTACGTTAGTGCATGTGTGTTGCACTGATTTGCACAGTGTGCATTAATGCATGGTTATTAGTGCAAAGATTTATGTATGTTTACTATCATTTGTTCAATAGATAATGCTAGATTTGAGAAGGCCATGACAGATTTATAGGCTTTTATCGATGTCATGTCATCCTTATATATGTTTTTTGAAACTTGGGCCTTTGAATAAAACTGGTGTTGTCATTCAATTGGCTGATAGATTTATTGCATATGATCCTAAGGGTGTAGTTAAGGATGTTCTCGTGCAAGTTAATGAATTGGTTTCTCCTATTGATTTCCACGTGTTTGATATGGAGAAGGGTGATTAAAATGCTCCTATTTTAATAGAAAGATTGTTCTTACAAACATTCAAGAGTAAGATAAATGCTCGTAATGGCATACTTATCATGGAATTTAATAGTGAAATTGTTATGTATTATATTTATAATTTCATGAAATGTCCTAGTGATGATAATCTTGTTTATTCTATTGATGTGATCGATTCATTAGAGCAAGAAGTTTTCACAATATGTTGTGCGTTTTAAAGAGCTTAGTTGTTTTTTGTTGATGGCATTACATCCTTGGTGTTTTTGAAAAAATGAATATGAGTTTTGCCCGAGAACGAGCAAAAGAAGTGGAGGAATTTGATGATAATACAAAATGTTATATTTTTTTTCCCTTAATATTTTAGTCTTTTATACTTACTTATTTCTTAAAAATTTTATATTTTAATTTAGGATGCAATTGAGGGCATTAAATGAAAAACCAAGTTAATTTAGCAATTTTAGATACTTACAGCATTGCTTTGTAACATGAGAATAACTCCTTGATTCAAGCTCTGATCGAGATGATTCAAGACGTCACGTAATGCTATGAAAAAGCTACACAACTTTCATTTAAGGGTTCTGAGATATACTAGTTGTATCAAGGTCAAAATCGAGCTTGAAATTGCTGCACCTGCTTTGCTGACGTTATCGAAAGTTAATTACATTCTTTGATACCAATTAACGTAATGTAAGTGGGAGGACCTCAATCTCTAAAACTTTACCGTCCTATAAATTGTAGAGAAAGACACTAGAGTTATCATGCCCTAAGGTTATAGTCTTTATTTATATAGAAAAATCTCAAATCTTGAATAGTTTCTAAAATTTCTATACAAGCTATTTAAATACAAGGAAAACGTTTGAAATGGTAAAATCTTAATTAGATTGAAAGTCATAATTTAACTAGGAAATAGAATTAAAAAAAAAAAAAGAATTACAAAACAGATATCGTAGGTCCTAGTTTGGGTCCGAAAACAAAAATCCTAGTTTTCATTAGACAATCTACCAAAATTTCATCTTGATATAACAACTGAATTAAGAATTATGTCTATTCTTATTAAGCTGTACATTGAAGATATTCATAAATTAAGTTAAGAAGACAGTTGAGTTAATTTGGCCTAGAACCAAGAAAATCTTAGTCTGGATGAATGTCCAAACCTGTTGTTTTCAAGGCATCATATTTTCGAAGGAAGGCAAACAATGCACGAACAGCTCACACTCTCTTGCTCAAACATTAATCTCCAAAACAAGGGAAGAATTAAGGATTAAATTATAAAAACATTATGTAATTAATTTATATCAATCTTAAAATAGAGATTAACTTTGACACAACAATACATGCAATTTCATCACAGATGCACACTTCCTAATTTGAATGAAGCAGAAAGAAAAAAAGACACCCACACTGTGCTAAACCAAAGCTTACTTAAAACTCCTTTCCTTCAGGGATTGTAACTATAACGTTGATATCAGAGGAAGTATTCCCATTAGGAGATGGAATTGCTACTACAAGTCCATCAGCCACCGATCCAATCCAACAAGAAACATGAACGGGTTCGTTGCCATCGTAGAAAGCTAGTTCTTTGATCCCTGAATCATCCAAGCTCAAAGAGTTGACTTGAGTGCTCAGGTTTAGATGAGGCTTTACAAGCTCATTTTTCTTGCAATTTTGGACCCTTATAACGTTAGAAGATTCTTTCACAAACAAAGAAAACCCTGCTGACATTTCACTGCCCAGTTCGCGCTCTGCCTTCTCAATGCAAAGTGACGCAGCCCTCTTGAACAATTCGTTCTTCGCACCCTCAATCTCGGTATCGCCTGAGATCTTGAATATCTTTGTTTCCCCACTGCGTTCGCTAGGCGTGGGGATAATAGTGCTATTAGGAGATAGGCTAGTGTTTTTGAGACTGGGGAGGTAGAATGTGGGCATCTTGAGAGCACCATTGATGGAAAGTAAATTCTTTTGAATACTTGCCCACCTCATTAAGAAGTTGTCCATGATTAAAAGGTCTGCCAAAAGAAGGCTAGAGCTAATCCCAATTGAGTACCCGCCACACTGGAAGTTGGTTACCTGAAAAGGGAAAAAACACCCTTATGCTCTGCTACGCACCATTTTTCTACAAAAGCATGAAATTATGTAGATCTCTGACATCAACGCGCGTGTTTAATCAAGGTAGTTGATAAAAATTACTACTTGACTCACCTGAACATAGAGCAGTGGAGAGAATTGGGGATTCTTTTCATCAATATCCTTCCAGGTGACGAGTTCAGCTTCTAATTTTTCCCTTTCTTCCAAACCAAGAAACTCTCGCAAAGTCATTGTAATCTTTGCCTCAACAAGTCTAGCTCCGCTATCATTTGACACCATCTCTAGTTCTCCATTACCATCTTCACCTCTCCATAGCCGTCCACTAAGCATCGGTTGGTCCCTCAATGCCCTCCCTAGGGACTCCCTAAGCCATCCGGCAACTAGCCAACCGGAATCCTCCTCCCCGGCTTTATTGTAGTAAAGGACTATGTTTAGGCACCCCCGGAAAATATTTGAGCCAACAGGGTCCTTCACTGACACCAGGCATATCTCCCTTGGATCGGTCACAGAGGAGGGTGGCACTGTTTGCATAGCTTCAATTTGCACCTTACGTGCAAACTCACTAGCGACCTGGGTCATTGCCATCTTCTCTAGCACGAGGACAAGCTGAAAATCGGCGTGTAGGGAGGAGGGATATATATAAAAGTTTTCTTTACAGCCCCATTACTGAAAATTACTCTTAATCTTAATTCGTGTGTTAGTTTTAGGCGTGATCCTCCATGCCTGAGAAATTTAAAATAAATTAACAAAGTACGAGTGATTGTGATTGGCCGTTATAATTCAATTTAATAAAAAGACTGTCAACTTTCAATTGGCTGAATTGTTTAGCTTAAATCGGATTGGTGTGCTGGTATAACTATCTAACTACCTAGCTACTCTGATCAGGAGTTGTAAGTGGAAAAAGGTTTCTTGCAGTCTTTACTTGCACAGAATTTGGTAACCAAAAATAGAAACCATACTTCAATTTATTTATCAATATTCTATGATTTTGTTAAAATTAAGATTACAAAATATTAATTACATTTCAATACAATATTGCAGGGTAATAATTACATCATATTACAATTACATTTCAATAAAACTAAAACTATACACAATTTTAGTGTAGATTTTAGATATAGTTTATTTCTTTTGAGTTTCACTCTCGCAACTTATGTTGATATCATTTTATGCATACGATTTCTTTCTTTTTATATGGATTCACCCGTGTAAAGTATTAAAAAATCTTAAAATTAAATTAAAGATTAATTTTATAAAATAGAATCTGGTTTTACATTTTTGACATCTCGTACATTAATGTTGAAGCAAGTGTTTATCTTATGACACAGATTAGCAAAGCTAAATGTAGAGTCTGGTTCTCAATTATGGTTCCAGACTCAGGATGACCCATAAAAAATGATGAAGAGAATTTTATTCATGGCATAGTATCCTAGATCATCAATTGAATACTATTTTTAACGTCTTGAACGTGCTCTTTAAAATCAAATAGGTCGTTGTACTTCCTCAAATTCATCTTTATAAAGTTTTTAGGGAAATACTTTTTCAACATGTTTCAATACAATGGAGAATCTCTTATATCACTATTGTAATGGGATTCTGATAGAGAACAACATTTGGTGAGAGCTATGGCCTTCGCTTTTAATGCGTGGAGATCTTGTTTTCGTGACCCTATAGAGAAATGATCACCGTAGTAACAATACCTTTACTTGGAATAGTAGAGGTGTTATGTCTACTTTTTTCTATTTTGTTTTGCTTAGTTATTTCTCCTATAAAATAAAGCTCTTAATGCCTATAAAATAGTTGTACTCGTAATGGGATGATAGTGAGTTTTCAGCAAACTTTTCTTTTTTGTCCTTTTTAAAATGATATTGATAATTTAGTTTTTATAATTAATTATTACCAAAAAAAAATTTATTCAATTTATTTACTATTGATATTTTTTATCATATTATTAAATTTACCAAGCTATTAAACTCAATCAAATTAATAATCACAATCTTGTATTTTTCTTATTTTTTTTAATATTGATTGTTGAAAATATTATCAAATCTACTGAAGATAATATTGAACATGATCAGGAATCATTGATACTAAAAATAATTGTGATCTCTGATCATATTTATATAAGAGATTATTATTGATACTGAATATAATCATGATCAGTGATTATTCATACTAAAAATAATATCATATCTATTAAAGATAATATTGATATTGAAAATAATTATAATCAAGGATTACTATCATAATCAGTAATCTCTGATACTAAAGAGATCATGATACCACTGATACAGAAAATAATCATGATTTTTTATCATATCTGCATAAAAGATTAATGATACTGAAGATAATTGTGATTATATATGTAATAGATATTCGAGGAATTAATTATATATCTTATTATTTATTGCATTCTTAATGATAGGATTTTCGAACCAGGGATCATAATATATATATATATATATATATATATATATATATATATATATATATATATATATATAAGACCATGATGTAACAGTATTGTTTAAATAAAAAATATATATATTTCTGTAATTCTTCTTCCACACATCTTTCTCTTTTTATTCTTTTATCTTACATTGACATCACATGAACATCATTATTTTTACATTAAAAGGAAAAAAAAATGTGACGTTAACATATCTAGTTCAAATGTTTACCAGAAGTCGCAAGCTTTTACCTCAAGCAAAAGGGAGCGAAGGTAAAAATGGGACTGCAACATCAAAGATCATTGGCAAAATTCTAGTTCATTGAAGGAAGATGTAATAAAATACTACAATCAACAACTATAACCTAGCATTGAATTTGCTCTTAAGATTTTGTGTGCAACTGTGAAAAAATTGAGCGTCATCTTTGTTGTATGTGGGTGGCGTCATGGCAAAAACATTCATTCTCAAAATCTTATCTAATAAATATGGGGAAATAAGGAATTCTTGTCTTTTATTAGTGGAAAAATAAAATGGGAGTCGCCACCTAGTATTTTGGTTACTAGGAACCCTAACTGGTCTCAGAGATCGGATACGGGTATTGCTTGTGTAAAAGAAAGGTATTAGCACCCCAAATACGTCTTATTTAAGGTAGACTGTAGTGTTTTATTGTCTAATAAAATCTAAGGTCTTGTCATATTTTTTAGTTGTTGGTCCGTCTATGATTTAAGAAAAGTTCTCCTAGGTAAGGAGTTCCTTGTCTTATCAAGTAAAATCTAATCATTCCAACGTCAATAAAAAAATTTAATATACAGAATATGTCTTATGTATAAGATCGTAACCCTAGATATTAAAAAAATAATAATTTTTTTGGAATTTTTGAAATATTGGTCACTTCTTATAGCATTAATAAAGTAATTATTATAGCCAAAATGCATGCTAAAACCCTTTTTTTTTATGAAGATACAATATGATTTTTTTTAGAGAGACTTGGTTGTATGCATGAAAACAAAACATTTTATTTTATTTTATTTATTTTATTTATTATTACTCTTTTTCCTTTTTTATGAAAACTAGATATTTAATACCAGATTTGTATCTTTACAATATAAAAACACAAATCAATACAGATCAAAATACAATAAAATATTTACAGAAAATCACAGATTTCTTTAAAGAAATTTTTTAAAGAATTTTTTTATTTTTGGGCTGAGCCCAACCCGGCCTATATGGTTGGGCTGGACCCAGCCATCCGTGCATGGTCATAGGCCCAAGTCAGTGACCTATACAAACCATACACATGTAAAATTACCTTCACATCGTTCATGCTTGTTTTTGCAGATAGCAAAAACAAGCCCCTATTTCAAGTGCAGGAATTAAAACAAAAGGAATAGGATTACCTTGAATGGAGGCACTATAGTCCACGATGTTGGTGACTCACGGTGGCTTTGGTGTTGCTGCTGTTGGCTATGGTGGTAAATGCTGCTTTTTTTTCTTCTCACCTTTGTTTCGAATATATTGTCTGCTTACTCTATTTTTTTTTATCCCCTCCTATCAATGGTGTTCCTGCCTCTCTATAGTGGCTTTATGGAGGTGCTATTGGTGCTAGCGATGCCTTTAGTGGTGGCAAAAAGAAGGATGGGTCGTGGTACATGAAAGATGCTGCTTTGGTTTTTTCTGTACTTTCTTCTTCTTCCTCTTGCATTCTCTTGTGCTTCGTTCACTCCCTTCCCTCTCTTTCTCTCTTAGATTTTATTTCCTTTCCTTACTCTCCTCTCTTCTTATGTTCACATTTCCCTCTCTTTTTTCTCTTTTTTTCCTCTTTATGTTTTCCCCTTTCTTCCCCATTTTCTTTCTGCCTGTGCTCCTACTCCTCCCTCTGTCTCTTCTTCCCCTTTTCTGGTGCAGTTCCTCCTTTGGCTTTATAGCTAGAGGACATATGTGTTTCTTGGTAACAGCCGGTGTGCATCACAGTGGCATGAAACATGCCCCCCAAACTTAAACTATTTTAGCGCTCATTCACTATCAAAACCGATGTGGATGAAGAAGGGTGTCGCACGTCAAAAAATTCACGGCGCGGCGCCGGCTCCGGCAATTTTTCATTGTTATTACTTGATTTGATCTTGTTGGATTCGTTAGGAATCGCCACCTAGTATTTAATTAAAGGTTACTAGGAAACCTAGTTGTACTGGTCTTGTTAGAGATTCGCGGGTAAGGGACCAGTTATGGTTAGGGAAGGTATTAGCACCCCTAACTCACCTTACCTGAGGTAAGCTGCTTCATGGACTTGATGTGTTAAAGAAGTTTTAACAATTTTGTCTTTTCATCGGATTTTAGAAATACAACTTCCGTATAAGTCTATACTTCTACACCGTGATCCAATCAAAATATTAAATTCTTTTTTATTCTCTGCAATTTTATCATAAATAAAAAAATATATTCATAAGACAAATACAAACACACACGTATTTTTTTTTCTTTTTCTTTTTTTTCTTTTCTTTTCCTTTTTTTTTACATCTGCATTACAAATTATAAAAATCCAAAACTAAATAAAAATTACATAAATAATTTAATATTTACAAAACAGTCCCTAAAACTCCAGAAATTTCATTGAAGTCCCTTATAGGGCGGTGTAAACAGTGCCCGTGAACAGTGTCAAAGTGTGAACAGTGGCGGCGCATTTGCTCCACGCGCCGCCGCTGCCGGAGATGGCAGAACCAGTAGATCGAGGTCTTCTTTCTCTTCTCTATCTTACTGCGCCGGTGGTGGGTGTTGTGATTTGGGTTTTCAAATTGGAAGCCATGACAGATTCTGGGCAAAGCTTCCGATGACCATTACTCATCAACCGTTGAAACAATAACAAATCCCAACGGTATAATGGTAAACCGACATCTCATGCAGCATATATCCAAATATCAGCCCAAGTTAACGGTTAGATCTCCCTGGATCGGAGTTAGACCGAAACTGACCTGAGATTGGCAAGCCACTGTTGAACACGCATAACACCTTTTTGGATGATTTCATCTCATCTCCACCGTTTAGTATGTGTAATACAACCATACGCATCACATATCCAAAACTCAGATTGATCCAACGATGAATAATGGAGAAATAGGCCAGTGGCTCTAACTGTTCCGAGAATGGTTTGTCCAGAAATATTCAAATGGTAATATTTCTCTCGTGGTTTCAAATATGAATAATCGCTCCGGTCAGAATGTAGGCAATATAGGGACGCACAACATACCTAAATTTCACGTTGATCCAATAGTAGAAGAGTGAGAAATCATCCAACGATGCTGACAACTCTAAAAGGTGAGGTTGTGATAAAAGTGGTTAAAATTGTTAGGAGATAGTAATTATTGAATATGCATAAAAGAGATGAAATCTACAATTGTTACAATAAAGAATATGCATCAATGAGCTGAAGTTTGAAGTTGCTACAATAAGCTTCTTAGGTGGTTAGAGTTTTTTGTCAAATTTATTATTAAATTTGTTATTTATAACTATACTAAGTTTAGGATATAAATATTGTAACCAATTAACTAAATAAATAAGATGAAATCAATTTATATTTATATTTTTAATATGGTATCAGAGTTATCTCTCTGAGTTTAATTTTCACATCTTCATCTTCACTTTTTTCATTGTCTTTTCTGCATTTTTTCCTTTTATTTTCTAGAAATGGCTAAAGCTACCTTAGAAATGGATTCTTCCAATCCTTTCTTTTTGCATCATGGTGACAATCCTGGCTCCATGATTATTTCAAAGCAACCCAATGGTGAAAATTATAACTTATAAAAGAGGGCGATGATAATGGCTTTATCAGCCAAAAACAAGCTCAATTTTGTTAATGGCACTTGACTTAAGTCATCCAATTTGTCTAATTCTTAAGGTTTGGCATGGATTTGCTGCAACAATATGGTTCTCTCATGTTGTTAAATTCTATTTCAACAGAAATTGCTAACAGCATCGTTTATATTGTTTATGCATTTGAAATATGGAATGATCTTTAGGATAAATTTTCTCAACATAATAGACCAGACATCTTTCAGCTCCAGAAGTGCATCTCATCTCTGTCATAGGAGAATAACTCTGTCAGTTTATATTTTACTACTATGAAAGGATTATGGGATGAGTTAGGAGATCATCAACCAATTCTTACATGTATATGTGGAGCCTTGAAGACTATCCTATCTTATCATCATCAGCAGCATGTTTATCAATTCCTCATGGAATTGAATGAGAGTTATTCATATATTTAAGGATAAACTCTACTAATTGATCCACTGCCTTCTATCAACAAGGTTTTCTCACTTATAGTTCAAGAGGAGAGGGGACGCATGATTTTTTCTTCAAGTGTTTCTTTCAATCAGAACACCACTGCATTACTAACTAGGACAGCACCTCTAACTTGTTTTGCTAGTAACAGATCTTTTTTATCCTTGAAAAGATCGATCTATGTGTTCCCATTATGGTATTCATGGCCACACTGTGGAGATGTGCTATGAAATTCATCGATTTCCACTTGATTACAGGTTTAACAAGGGAAAGAATGCACCTTATAGTGTAAATCAAGCTTCTGAAAACACTACTCCTCACCTACCTAGTACATATGAACAATGTCAGCAACTCATAGCAATATTCAACACCTTAATCTCAAATCTCCAATCTTCTGTCAATTAAGTTTCTTTATCTACAACTAAAGAATCGAAAATCCCTACTCAAGGTGAAACTTCAATCAATATAAACCATGCAAGTACTCTTTCAAATATATCTCGACTTTCTAATCCAGATCCAAAACATTTTGTTTTTGCATCTGCCTTATCTTTCACTCACTCAACTCTTCTTATAAATTATGTCAAAGCTTCTTGAATAATTGTTATTGGAGTTACAGATCACATAATTTGTTCCACATCATTCTTTACACAATTACTTACGTTGCTTCCAAAATAGTACGATTATCTAATGAATAACATGCTTCAGTTACTTACATTGATAACATTAAGATTTTATAATCTTTTATTTTAATCGATGTGCTTTGTATCCCTTTCTTTTCATTCAACATGAATGTTACATGTTAGTAAATACAAGGAAAATACTGAGCTTGTATGTCTATGTTGTGATGTTGTAGGGAACTTATTTTTTAAAAAAGGTAAAAAGAAATATATGTCTTAAAAAATTTTGGCTTGTTATTTACAATGGTCTAGAAATTATTACAAATAATTATTAAATTATTTTATTAAATTCATAAACAAGGTTTTCAATTATCAATTATATTTTTTTTGTGTCAACAAAAAAAAAATGTTGTCAATGATTAAAAAGAATTTAATAACAAAAAAAAATTATTTGCCATAAAAAAAAGTAGGGTAACATAGCAAATAATGATCATAATTTATCAGGTAATGTTTGATACTATGATTGGAAAATATTAAAAAAAAAAGATTTTTTATTTTAAATTAATATATTTTTATATTATTTTGATGTATTAATATTAAAAATATTTTAAAAAAAAATATTATTTTAATATATTTTAAAATAAAAAAATATTTAAAAAAACAGATTAAGAGGGGGAGAAAAAATCATGCCATGAAAGTGGCGCCCCGACTAGCTAGTTAAGTGGTGAATTCGTTTGGTAGTGAAATTAAATGCAAAAGATCTGTGATGCCGACATTGGACATGATATGCCAAGCCGAACAACATGTCTATATATCACTCTCAATATACGTATTTATCATGAATAAGTCGAGTTAATATATTTTTGAATTCAAGAGGGATGGCAATAGCAATCAAATTGTTTTTATTTTTGGTAGGAAATGGTGGATAACTAGCTGGTAACCAAATCAGATCTTACTACCTTCCAAAACACGGCTAATTATTGCTTTTTAATATTTATTCTAATCACTTTTGGTTTTTATTAAATGAAGTACATTATTAAAAAAAACTATATTTTTTGGTTGAAAAAAATATTAATTATATAAAAATGGATTGTATTAGCAAATTATTTTGTTTCGATAGAACTTAAATTATTTCTTTTCTTAAATTTGAATTAAAAAAAAAAGAGGATTGGATAGCTCCCTGCAACATGAGATTGTACGTTTTAATTTGTATCTAATTCTCAATTTTGAGATTTGATCTTTAATTTACATTGATACTTTTTTTTCTAAATTTAATCATGTATATGATTTTTTATTTATTTTATTAAATACATGTTTCAATTTTTTGATACATAATAAAAAATAATCTCAATCTAAATAATGTATAGACATTTCTCAGTTTTTTTTGTTTAAAAATAATTTTTGATCTAATCTGCTATAAATTGTGAGGAAGTTAGCTAGTACCTATAAAGCAGCTTACTATTTCTCTTGTTTTATATGATCAGTTTTCCTTTTCTTTTTCATCTTCAATCTTTAGTTTCCAAGAAAATAAAATCATAATTTTTATTTTTATTTTTAAATCAAGTTATAACATGAGAGGACATATACCTGCATAAATAATTTATATTTTTTTTCTTATATTAAAAACGATTTCAACAATTTCAAGAAAAATTAACAGACTATTCTTCTTTGAAAATTATTGAAGCTTGTAGCAATTCACTTAGTTTTTTTTATTTAGAAATATATTAAAATAATATTTTATTTTTTAAAAATTATTTTTGGTTTTAGTATATCAAAATAATCAAAAAAATTAATTTAAAATAAAAAATAAAAAAATTAACTTTTTTAAAATCATTTTTATAACACAAAAACAAATAATAAATAAACTCCTTACAATTCACTCACATTCTACATGGAAGGCCAATCCCCAGCCACAACACCAGCTTACTTGGGTGATTTTACTGATATCTCCACTAATCTAAGATTTTATATCCATCCATAGTATTGCATATATAGAGAATAATTCGAAACAAACATGGTTTAACAACTATAATCCAATAATGCTTTCTTACATATTATTTGATTATATGTAATGATTTATATAGTGTAATGGTCTGTTATATTTTTGTGTTTAATTATGTAATTCTTAAAGTTATAATATAATAGAAAATTATAACTGTGATGACTCGTTATATATATATATATATATATATATAACGAGTCATTCCATGATTAAGAGTAATCAGATATAATTTAATTGTGAGAATTTTCTTATCATAAAAATAAAAATAAAAAAATAATTATTAAAAAAATAATTTAATCCATCAACCTAATTCATTAAATTATATTCTCAATTGCATTACATAATTAATTACATTATATCATATCTCATCAAACGTGCTTTTAATTATTTTCCTCTAGAAAACTGAAAACATACAAGTGGAGTCGACTTTTTATGTACAAGCAGCCCAAAATCAAGAGGAAGTAGAGATATGTTGCATTTCGTTGCTAGCAGGCCCATATAAGCCCACTTGGCTCACTTTATAGCCATAGCTTAAAAAGGGCTCTAAATCCAAATGAAAAATATCTTTTTTCCCGGGTAAACTCTATTTCTCCTCCACCACTTGTTTCTCTTAAAAACGTCCATCCATGGCTATAGCTTCCCCCTCTCTTCTCTCTCTCAACTCTCATATCTCATCCGCATCTTCTTTGCACCGTTCCCCTCACAGAGCTAGACCGTTTTCACGAAGAAAATCCTGGCTTCTTTTCCGAGCAAGAAATAAGAAAAACAACTCTTTGTCAGTCATTGAAGCTAAAATAAGTACCGATGATGTTAGTGAAGAAGACATAGTCATTGTGGGTGCTGGGATTGCTGGACTTGCCACTGCAGTGTCCCTACAAAGGTTATATCATCATCCAAACTGTAGAAAAACACACAAGGATGTTCTGAACTAATTGATTTTATTATTTTAGTGTTTAAAAAAAAATAGAAGGTGAATGGTTTAAATGGCTGCTAATTGACTAGCTAATTAATTTGAGACTACTATACAGGCTCGGAGTTCGGTCGTTGGTGCTTGAGCAAGCAGAATCACTAAGAACTGGTGGGACCTCACTTACCCTTTTCAAGAATGGATGGAGGGTCCTGGATGCCATTGGGGTTGGAGGTGACCTTAGGAGCCAATTTCTTGAAATTCAAGGGTATATCTTCCATTTCTGGTTCGAATTGTACATGCTAGTTGACCATCATTATTTCTGTTGTTAATCCACAAACTGTTAGAAATTGCTTGAAGGACTCGATTGTTGCATTCTCTGTTATTTACTGATCGGTAAATTCTCCTATGCGTATTCAGTTAGATATATATTAATAAATCGGACTTGTAATTTGGACTTGTCTAAGTTGCTGAGCAAAACATAAACAAAACCCCATACATGAAAAACAATATGCCACAGTCCTTTGCAAATACCACGATGGCCGAGGACGATCCTTCAGGATACATGTTTCCTAACAAAATGGGTCATTTTGGTGTTTAATTTCCTGGATGCAAACTCAAGTACATATAGTTAGGTTTGTTCTGTTATCCTTGCTATTTTTCGGAAATGGTTTTTGCACTTTGAGGCAGGTAATTTATGGTCTGCCTTGAAGGGTTGGGTTTCGAGCTTACTGTATATCCTCCCTTTTTCTACCAAAGAAGAAATAAGCCAATTCCTGACAAGAAATTTACCCAACATCGAAAACTTCTTCTATGCCTTTGTTATTCTCTTCTGAACTTGTTCTTAGCTCTACAGGATGGTGGTGAAGTCAGACGATGGAAGGGAACTGCGTTCCTTCACATTCAAAGATGAAGATGAGAGGTATTGGTTTTTTCAAAAGCATGGACTTCCCCTTTTCTTTTAGTCTCAAAAAGGAAGTAAGTTTTGGGTTTTTTCATAACATTATCGCACAGCCAAGAAGTTCGAGCGGTAGAGAGGAAAATACTTCTAGAGACTCTTGCCATTAAGCTGCCATCAGCAGCAGTCCAGTTCTCTTCAGGGCTGGCAAGGATGGAGAGAAGAGAAAATGGGAAAATGCTTCTGGAACTTGTGGACGGCACTAGGCTACTTGCAAAGGTTAATCAATTTCAATATCTTGTTAAATTTACTCTATGCGAAGCTGAGAGCTTAGTCCTGACCTAACCAAGACTTATTGGCCTTGTCAAGTGATCATGCTTCTCGTCTGCCTCTACATTTACAAATAATAAGAAACAGTTGCGATTTCACCAGAATTGAAATGAGCTCTGTACCGAATGATCAATTCCATTACTGTGCTTAGATGAGCGTTCCATGAGCTATAATCATTTCGACATAAATGCAGGAGAAAGTTATATATAGAAAATACATAAACACCAGTTTACAACATGTCAGTCTTTCTATTATCTAATCTGTGCTTACTCTATACCTTTCAACAGATTGTAATTGGCTGTGATGGCATTCGGTCTCCAGTTGCAAAGTGGATGGGGTTCTCCGAGCCTAGGTATGTAGGGCACTGTGCATTCCGAGGGCTTGGATTTTATGCCAATGGGCAGCCGTTTGAACCACGAGTGAATTATGTCTACGGGAGGGGATTGCGTGCTGGATATGTTCCAGTTTCTCGTACAAAAGTGTACTGGTTTATCTGCTTCAACAGCCCATCTCCAGGTCAGTGATCCTAATCCTGGTGATCTGCTTCTAATTCAATGAAATGCTGATTCTTCACCTAAGGAAGTTGGTAAGTTGAGATAGAAACATGATTTTTAGCCCTAGAAAATAAAGCACGCTTTTGTTTAGTGCAATCAAAGTTCCTTCTACCAGTGGTTCTTTTTTCTGAACTCTTCACTGATGTCATTTAGATGATGTGTTCATGGGGTTTCTGGTTCTACATATCACTTTAAGAACAGCATAATGCATATCCATGAAACGTAGCTTCTTTTCGTATATGATTTGACATTTTTCAACGATACTTAGGTCCAAAGACAACTGACCCATCAGTGTTGAAGAAACAGGCTAAAGAACTAGTCAAGAACTGGCCATCTGAGCTACTGAACTTAATAGATCTAACCCCAGATGAAACAATCAGTAAAACTCCTCTGGTGGATCGTTGGCTGTGGCCAGCCATAAGCCCTCCCCCATCAACCGGAACGACTGTGTTGGTTGGAGATGCTTGGCACCCAATGACTCCTAATCTGGGGCAAGGTGCTTGTTGTGCATTGGAGGATGCAGTGGTTCTAGCAAGAAAGCTTGCAAATGCAATCAACTCTGGACCAACATCTGTAGAGGATGCTATGAAGTCATATGGAATCGAAAGATGGCCTCGTGTCTTTCCTTTAACCGTACGAGCCAATCTTGTGGGGTCACTTTTGCAGTGGGAGAACCCCGTTGTCTGTTCTGTTAGGAACAATGTAGTCGTACCTAAGCTAGTTAGGCTTGGTCCAATTTTGGAACACACAAACTTTGAATGTGAACCTTCGCTAAAAAGACAAACTTCTGAAGTCCCAAAGCAACAATGATACAATAAAGAACAACAGGGAGGATTCACCATCATAGCTGCCAGCAAAATCTCTCTCTGCATTGTATAGAGACCTTTATACACTTCATTTTACAGATGAATTGCTGCCAGCAAAATCTCTCTCTGCATTGTATAGAGACCTTTATACACTTCATTTTACAGATGAATTGTCACTTTGGGTTCATAATGTTTACAGCATTTAGTGTCATCATAATATCTAGCTATGCAAAGAATCTTCTTGTGTATTTTTCCCCTTTTTTTCTGATAAGTTAGCAAGGTAATGGTGTTTGCCCATCTTATGTCTAGCTCCCTCATTTTCGAGAAGAACTCCTTGCAAGCTTGAAGGACAAATGACAGAACTTATCCCATAAGGACAGTTTAGGCATTTTGGAGGTTCTGATGGTTATCATTTCAAAATGATATCTCATATTTTATTTGTTTTTACCTTACAAAAATACTTTTTAAAAAATTAATTTTTTATTTTTTTATGTTAAATTAATTATTTTTGTGTTGCTTTTAGTTTTTACTAATATTAAAAATATTTTTAAAAAAATTATTATTTTAATATATTTTAAAATAAAAAATATTTTAAAAAAATTTCAATAACAACGAATCAACACCCAGAGTGCGGTTGCTCTTTCGGCTCTTCCTAACGCCAAGGTTAGTCTTTTCTAGTATCCACCAACAGAAATGTCGCTGTGGCCACTCCAAAATTTTCAAACTTCGACACTAATCAATGTCCACAATTAAAAATATTTTCTTGAATTTGGTCCCCTGCTAATAGAATTTTCAAATTTCCATGCTAAATTGTTTACTAATTTTTTTCAGTTCAAGTTATTTTTAATGTTTAAAAGAGACATGTAATACCTAAAAAAACTAACAACATGATTTAAGACCTAACAATGACAAAATTAGGTATTATGCTCCTTCACCTAGAAAACATAACAAAAACTTTTAAAGAAAGTAAAGCCTTTCAACATGGTTTATTTGTTTATCAGTAGAGATAAGTAAATATTTTTTATTTTAATTATAAAGTAAAATGATTCAAATAACTTTTAAGGGAAAAAAAAAAAACCAAACCTGTGTCAAGAGATTTTTTTATATTTTTATTGTAATTTTTTTGCTATAATAATTTAAGCGGGGGATGCTTTGATATTTATATAAATATAAAAAATAATAAATAATTAACACACATAACAAAAATACAAAAATATTCTTAAAATAAAATAATAATAATTTAAGTTCAAGGGGTGTTTTAAGTTTTTCACAATTTGTTTTTTATTACGAAGTTAATTTGGGGTCAATTCCATTAAAAAAATAAAACAAAAGGACGTGCTAGGCAAGAATGGCACTGAAGATTAACTTGTTGAGGGCAGATGTGGGAGTGTCATTAAGGGATGGATATTGTTAGGATATTAGTATGCAAATCTGACAAAACAAGACAAGGGAAGACAAGACAAGGAAGATAGTATCAAATTTATGCCTAACATTATTGATAAATTTGTATCTAACATTGTTGACAAACATTGTTGATTTTATTAACAATGGAAGAATGATTTCACAGATACACCAAACATTCAGTGACATAATCCAGCAGGTCGTACCCCCTAAGAAAGCTTTGAATTGGGCACGCCACAATGGAAAGTTGGAGGGAGTCAGTTTCTCTTTAATTTGCAACCAGTGGTGTTTCGATTGGAGAGAAAGGTTGGCTGTTTGGATGTTGAGAGGAAGACGTGTCGAATAAGAGGATTGTAGTCTCGTTGGAGTGGTGGAGCTCTGATACCATATAGAAGTTGCAGATAGAGTGTTTCAATGGAAATTCTCCTCATCTTGTCATTGTAATTTGGTATCTAATTTATAGAGATTGTACACAGTAATGCAGGATTTACAGTGAGCTAAATATAGAAGAATACAAGTCTGTTGGCTAGAATTCTGCAGCACAAATTATGGTGATCAGAGGTACTAGTCCTGGTAAGAATCATCATGATCGTTGGCCAGGAGTCCGGTGGATTTGCTTGAGAGTAATCTGCCTTGACACCACCTTCCTCCATAATTGTCGCCGGCACCAGGCTCCAATCCCCGCCCTTTGGAAGATTGTCTGGAGTGCCCTTCGCTTCTTTTCTTCTTTTGGCCAAGAGGAAAGCCAGCCAGCAACCTGTTCCATGAATTAACACCATTGCCGACGTTATCGATTCTCAAATCCTTGGCTCTGCCATAAAAAACAATTAAACTGCGTCATCAGAAAATGATCTAATTAAAAAATAATTGCATAATATGCGCATGCTTTAGTCAATATAATGGTTTTTATGCAGCAGTTTAAAAATTTACAGTCACTGCACTGCTCATCATCGGATAAGAGAAATCATGTACCGTTCAACGCATGGGATTCTAGTAATCACGTAACTATTCAGTATGATAAAAGATTAGGAAAAAAATAACAAATGGGTTAGCTAACAAAACAAAAGGAAAGAGAAGGAAAACAATTTCCGCATACAAATCTGTGATACAAGATAGTGTGACCTCCGTAGCATTGAGAAATCAGAAATCTGATTTTTGAAAGCCCAGGTCAGAACAGAGGATAAAAACAGGCAAAAGGGTCACTAGGAAGTTAGTATAAACACCAGGATTGACTAAGAATCAAAAAGCAAATGAAAGAAATAAAAAAAAAAGGAGTAAAATTCTGTGATCCAAAAAGTGAAAGAAACTATTGTTCGACAAATCTTCTTCCATATAATCTCATCAACCAACGAAAAGATGAAATTGTATTAACACAAATAATTTGCGATTTATTTAATTAAATGTATGTATAGATTTTTTATTTATAATTTGAATTTTTATTGTAAAAAAACACATTTGAAAATTTTACTTATTTATTTTTTAAAAAAAATAGTCGAGCAGCGGCGGCGATGGATTAGAATTAAAAAAACTAGTGTATTCCTAAAACAGTTCGTTTTATAGATTTGCTACCATTCTCAGCCTAACAGCAACCTTTAAGCTGATTAGTTAACAAGATAGCATCACTGTACAGGTAAGTACATGAATTGAATAAAAATGGTTAGATTGATTAAAGAATAAAGCTGTAAATAAAGCAATCAATCAGTCACTGTATCGTTTGAGAAAATAAACAAAAGGGAGGGTAACAAAATAGAAAGAAGAGAGGACTTGAGTACCTGGGGAGTTTGAGAAGAACCAGAGGATGATGGCACAGAGAACAAGAAGAAGAGGGATGACATGGATTGCATACTCAGCAGATCTGAGACGAGACTTTTCCTTCTTTCCAATGTGAGAAAGTGGATCATACGTGGGAAGTTCTTGTTGGTCTGTGTCTGTGCTTGCGCTATTGAACAGCTCTTCAGTCACTCTGGAACTTTTCGATGATCTCTGCATCTTGTGAATTTAGTAAGAGAGGGATGAGGGAGACAAGGAGGTTGGGAAGCACAAAGAGATGGAGATGGAAGCACGCAATTGAGTTTTTCTTTTCTTTTCTTTTCTTTTCTTTTTTTTTTGACTTACGTTGCGCTTGTAAAAGAGGGTTCCGCCTATTTGCGTTATCACATGTTTTTTCAAAACGTTTTTTCAATTATCTTTTATTTTAAAAAAATAATGATTTTTAGCTTTTTATAGGAATTATGATGAGTTGATTTTAAAAATAAAAAATATATATTATTTTAATATATTTTCAACTAAAAATTATCTTACATCACAATACAAAATACATATAAAATAAATTGAGACTTTAAAAAAAGCATTTTCAATATGAGAAAAAAACATATAAATTTGTTTTTAAATAAAATTTTAAAAAAATATATGGAAACAATTATATAAGTAAAGTATCAAAGTTCTTTAAAAAAAATATCAATATGATAATTAACTGATTTAAATATTAATTATCATATTAATATATATTAACATATGTAAATTAAAAAAGAAATCTAAACAATCTATTATGGATGGTTAGATAATTAATAGTGGATTGCAATAATTTTTTTTTATTGTTGATATTTTTAATTTAATTTTTAATATTATATTGATTTGGATATAGGATTGATAATTGATTTGTATACGACTTTTATATGATTATGAAGATTTTAGAGGTAACCCGTCGTTATATTATTGTTTGGTTTTATAATAAAAAAAATTATATTTGATTGTTTTTAAAGAATTAAAAGTGAGGAGACTAAAATGAAAAGAAATAAAAAATAGCTTTCCTTTTATTCTTATAAAAAAATGTCAAATGTAGCCCTTTTCTTCTTTTTTTTAGCCATTCTGTAATTGATTATTTTTTTTTCAATTAAATCCTTAAAATTGATAATTTATTTTGATCTATTTTTTATATGGTTATATCGATCATAAAATCTCATTTTTTCATTTTTTATTCTTGATTTTATAAAAAAAAAATCCAATTTTATTGTCTAAAAAAAATTAAAAATGAGAGGACTAACATTATACATCATGAAATATTTGAAGTCCTTATAAAAAACATTGTTACTGCCTTTGTGCCTTTTTTTGTTAAAAAAAAATCATTTTTGGTCATTTTAACTTCAAAATTATATTTTTAGATCTAAAACTTAATTTTTATTTTATTTTGATCCTTGAGCTTGAAAGATTAAAGAAATTATTGAATTACAATATTTAAAGAAAAAATTAATATACAATCATTTTTTAACAATAAAACTCGTTGTTTTTAGTATAAATGAGTTTGATTTATATAGAGATGTTCTATTTAAGTTTTCTTTTCAATTTATCTTATCCAAAATTTATCTTATCCAAAAAATATGTCAGACTTTGAAATTTTAAAGCAATTAAATGGTGATTTAATACTAAAAATGAGATTTTCCAACTCCTTCATATGTTTTCTAGTTGTTTTGAGCTAGAAAAAATAGGTTTTCAACCCTAAAATATATAGCCTGTTATATTTTTTAATAGGTGGGGGTAAAAAAAATAATAGGTCTAGATACCCCTTTGACATTTTTTTGTGTTGTTTTTTATTAGATTTTTTTAACCTTTATTTATTTTTCTTTGTGATGTTTTCCCAATATTGTCTTCAATATTTTATCTATTTTAATTTGATAATTATGAGTTTTTTTTTATTTTTATAGTATAATTAAATAAAAAAATAGTTTAAAAAAGGACAAAACAATTATACGAAGTTGAAACCATCATCAAACTCGTGTTATATATTAAAATAAAAAAATAATTTTAAAAAATAAAACATGTTAGAATCTTAGCTCCAATTCACGACTTTGATAAGTGAGGTTGTGAAACTCGGATCAATATAATATTTTATTATCTCAAAATTAAAAAATATATTATTTTTTGATTTTTTTTTTACTTCAAAAATCCTTTGATAAGTTAGATTATAAAATACAAATCAATTTAATATATCAATATTTTTATATTTTAAAAAATAAAATATTTTTTAGTCTTGGGATCGTGGTTCATTTTTTTCTAGTTAAAAATAATTTTGATTTGGGTGAACACTCTTTTTTCTTCTAAAAATTCTTGATGGGTAAGGCAACAAAACCTGGATGGAAATTTATTTTTTGTTAAAAAAATAGTGCAACTCGAGATGTAACACAAATTACTTATCTAGTACGTGCTAATATAATAAATAAAATAATAAATAATTTATTATCTTATTAATAAAGTTGTCTCCTTACATTTATTATCTTATCAAATCTTATTCAAACGATTAATAAATATTATTTAGAGAACAAAAATAATTTAATATGAAAGACATATTCTATATTTTAATATTAAATTAAAATATTATTGATAAAAAAATATTAATTACACTGAGAAATCAGTCATTGAAAAGTTAGGTCAAACCATCAATGACTTTTTTAATATTTGAAAGATTATGATATATTCTTAAATCATCCAAATAGATAAAAAAAAAATATTAACAAATTAAATTAAACAAAAAAACTAATTAAAAAGAAAAAAAATAAAAGGCATTAGTTTTTTCATTATGGATCTAATTATGCAGTCCACAGTTAAAGGCATCAGCTGAAAGAAAAGAAAAGAAAAACTAAAGGCATCAGCTGATAACTAAATAAGAAAATTAATATTAATGAACTAAATTAAATAAAAAATTATTTTAAAATAAAAAATAAAAAAAACTTATAAGAAGAAAAAAAATTAAAATTAATTGGGCTAACCTGTCAAACTTGAGATTTATGTTATCAAAATTTAATAACTAAAGTGAAAAAGATTTAACATCAATAAACTAAATAAAAAAATAATTAAAAAAAAAGTATAAGCTTTTTTACCATGGAATGTATTATACAGTTCATAATGAAAGACATAAAAAGAAAAGAAAAGAAAAGAAATAAAAAAATAAAGTCATCAGTCTTTTCATTGTGGACTGCATACAATATTAAAATATTAAAGAAAAAAAATCTAAATCAACTGGGTTAACTCGTCAAATTTGGGATTCATGTTATGAAAGTGTGATAACTAAGTAGAAAAAAATTTAATATTAATAAACTAAAAGAAAAAGATTAATTAAAAAGAAAAAAACAAAGAGAAAAAAAACTACAAGAAGGAAAAATTAATAAAAAAAATCTGAATCAACTAGGCTAACCTGTCAAAACTCGGGATCCGTGTCATAAAATTTTAATAATTAAATAAAAGAAATTTAATACCAGCAAACTAAATTAAAAAAATAAAAAAAAATGTATCAGTTTTTTCATTGTAGGCCGCACTGTGGAGTCCACAATGAAAAGCTTAAAAAAAAAGAAAAGGACATAAAAAAACAAAAACATACGCTATGGGTTGATTTTTTTTCTTTCATAAAAAATGTTAAGATCTAGAAGTGTTAGGTCATTATATAAAAATATACCCAAGAGTCTTGAATCTAGTCGCAACGCTTGACCCATGAGTAATGTTTATAATATTAATAGTAATATTATACTTACATAACCTAAATTTAAGTAACTTTGGTTACAACTCCGGCCTCAAGAGTCTTGGATATGAACCTGGTTGTAAGGTCATATCATAAAAGTGTAATAATTAAATAGATTAATTAAAAAAACCAACAAGAAGAAAAAAATATAAATTAACTAGGTTAAACTTTCAAATCAGATTAACTAGACAAATTTGGAATTTATGTCATGAAAGTTTGATAACTAAACAGAAAAATAAAATAAAATTAAGAGATGATTAAAGCTCTTTTTTTTAGCACTTGCAATCGCTGCACATGCCACCCAAAATGTACGGGTGACATCAATGTGTTGGCATGTGAACTACATCCACTAGCAGCTTTTTCAATTTAAAAATATTGTTTTAATGGTCAATTACGTAACATTTTGACCAAACTAAAAATTAACAAAACAAAACCGAGGTTGAAAAACGATAATAGTCCTGGTCTCAATAAATTGAATTTCTTGAATTTAAGGATACACATGTAATTTTATTATGTATAAAAAACACAAATACTAAAATACCCTCAAATAAACTCATAAAAAAATTTCAGCTTAACTCATTGAACTAGATCAACCCGTCAAACTCGTGAAATTTTGATAACTAAATAAAAAAATTTGTTAAAATAAAAAAAAACACAAAGAAAAAAATAAAAAAACGAGGCATAAAAAATGGAATAAATAAATAAAAATAGAAAAATATTAAAAAAATTTAAAACAACATAGGAACAAAATATAAAATATAAAAACTAAATTAAAAAATTTAACATTAATAAATTAAATTAAACAAAAAAAATCATGAAAAGCTAAAAACACAAAGAAAAAAAAAACACCTTTAAAGTCATAAAAAAAGAAGATAATTGAGCATTTTAGTGTCAGTTGTATTGTGCAGCGTATAATGAAATACTAAAGAATATATGTTATAATTGTTTTTTTGTTATAAATGAAAAGGTTAAAATATGTATTTAATAAAATAAATAAAAAAATCATATACATGATTGAATGTTAGAAAAAAAAGTATTAATATAAATTCAAGATAAAATCTCAAAATTGAGAATTAGATACAAATTAAGACATACAATCTCATGTTGTAGGGAGCAATTCAATTTTTTCTTTTATTCAAGTATACGACAATAGTTTAATTTAAGAAAAGCAATAATTCAAGTTCTTTCAAAATAAAATACTTTGTTAATATAATTCTTTTTTTATAATTAATATATTTTTCTCAACAAAAAAAAATAGTTTTTTTTAGCAATATACTTCATTTAATAAAAACCAAAAATATCCAAAAGACTTTGAATTATTTAAAATAAAACATGTATATAAAAAAAAAACCTCTCTTTAATTAAACTCCTTTTATCCTGTGTGATTATTCTTTTGGTAATTTGTTTATCAAAATATTTATTTTATGAGAAAAGATTTTAGAATTATAAAAGGAAATTTTAATAAAAAAAATAATGTTTTCATTATTATGATGAAGATGTATTAAAAATATTAGAATAATACACTAGAATATACAATAATAAATAAAATTGCATAGAAAAAACAAAACAAAATCTAAGCAAAAAATAAAAAAAATCACAAAATGCTAAAAAAATGCTATATATATCCAAAAACCATATATAAATTTAATATCATTTAATAAAATAATATTTTAAACATATTTTTAAGTTATTTATTTTAATAAAATTTAATTATGTAAAATAACAATAATAATAATAATAAAGTCATAATGGGCTTAATAAAAGGTCACATGTGTGGCCTATTTGAGATACTTCAACCAAAAAATATTTAAAATTAAATACAAAATAATAATAATAATAAAAACTTGATAACAAAAAAAACTTTGTAAAAAACTACATGGTAATAATAGGTATATAAAAAAAAAAGTTTTTAGTTACTTTAAACTAGATAGTAGTTCCCATGCAAAGAATATTTTTTATAAATTTGTTATTAAATCTAGCAAAGCTTTTAAGAATAACTTGGAGACTCGTCAACCGAGACCAAAACTTAGTGTGATTTTACAAATAATAATAATAAAATATTTATTTTAAAGCAATATTATATTAAATTGATTAAGATCAAATTGGTTTAAAATATTCAAACAATGATTTATGTTATAATCTTTATTAGGTTTAATAAACTAGAGTCCAATTTTATTTAATTAAATTGTTATAAAAAAAATATCATTAAAAAAGATAATAAATAAAATTATCAAGTAAAAATATATTTCTTAAACTTTTTTTTTTATCAATGTATATCTTAGCTATTTGATTGAAAACATGTTTTTTATTATAAATATTGTTTATTAAATAAAAATCTATCATGATCTTAAATGCAATTTTTTTGTAATAAAAGATTTCAAGACATTGTCTTAATACTTTGTATGTCATTGAAGTATAAAAAATAAATGTGATAAATGATATAAAAAATACATAATTGTTTTTTAAAAAAGTAATTTTATTCTCATTGAATACTCATGAGAAATTTTTAGCTTTTATTTTTGCATGTAGATACAAATTAATTAAAAAATAAATTTTAATCTTCCCATCAAAATTTATAATATTATTTAAGAACCATGAAATAAATAATAAAAAAAAACAGAAAAATAGGCTAAGTGCTTGGCAACGATTTAGGACCCATCTCTAGCCCTAAGCTATAGTTTATGATACTATAGAAGCTAGAAGAAACATCTCAATGACACTCTCCTAGTTAGAAAAGATAATTTGACATCAATTTTATCTTTTTGTGGTTCATATAATCTGGGCAACTAGTCTTTTTCTCTCTCGTTTATTATTCTTCAACGATTCTCACTATTCTTTTATAAATTCAAGAACTAAAAAATAAATAAATAAAATTTTAAATCAAAACATAAGAATTTAAAACTAAAGGGGCCAAATATGAAATTCTATAAGCAATTTTTTTTAAAGGCATTGGATAATCAGTGATAAAATAGAAAAAGCCCTCCTCTTTTTCCTTTTTATCAATTTTGATCTCTTCATTTTTAGTTTTCCTTGGAGAATCAAACTATTTGTTTTTTTGCAAAATTAAGCATGAATCCAAGATTGAGATTTGTTATTGCATTACAATAACCTTGTAGAAATTTAATTGAAAAAATTATTAAATTCAATTTTTTATCAACCAAATATTTAAAAATAAAATTAAAAAAAGTTTGATATTAGGATAAAAAAAGTTAAACATTGTAGGAACAATAACAAAAAAGGAAAAACCATCTTTTTTTGCCTCATGTTTTTGCCTCATTGTCAATGTTGATCTTCTTATTTTTTTATTTTTTACAAACAATCAAAATCAATTTCTGATATAGTAAAATCAAGCATCAATTTGATATTAAGTTTGTTGTTATATCATGAGAATTCAGGTAATTATTATGAATTATCAAGTTTAATATTTAATAAATACAGCGTGTAAGAATAAAATTACAAAAAAAGACTAGAAAAAGAAAAACATGGTGGGAATTAGCAGTGTTTTGGAAGATAGTAAGATCTCATTTAGCTAACACAGCTAGTCATCCACCATTTCCTACCAAAAATAAAAACAATTTGATTACTCTTGCCATTCCTCTTGAACTCAACAATATCTTATTAACTCGACTTATTCATGATAAATACGTATGTTAATGGTGACATAGAGACATGTTGTTCGGCTCGGCATATCATGTCCAATGTCGACATCACAGCTCTTTTGCATTTAATTTCACTACCAAACAAATTCACCACTTAACTAGCTAGTCTGCGCGCCACTCACGACATGATTTTTTCTCCCCTCTTAATTCTCACTCTTTTATTTTTTTGAAAATTTTATGGTCTGTATCATGTTTTATAAAAGTGTGAAAATAATTATTTTTTAAAATATTTTTTGTTTTTAAAAATTTATTTTTAATAACAGTAGATTAAAATAATCTTAAAAATTATTAATTTAAAATAAAAAATAAAAAAAATAATTTTTTAAAAGATTTTTCAACCACAATATCAAATATCACCTAATAAGTTATTAATAATTTAAGAATTATTTGTAATAATTTCTAGACCATTGTAAATAACAAGCCAATTTTTTTAAGACATATATTTCTTTTTACGTTTTAAGAAAATTAAGTGCCCCCCAGCACCACAACATAGACATACAACCTAAAAATACTTAATCTAAAATGTTATTAATTTTTTATAGCATTTTATTTTTTTCAACTTAGTTTTTAAATTTATTTAATGATTGCAATTGAATTTAGAAAAAATATTGCTAATTTTTAATCTGTATTTATTTTCTTGATGCATGTCGAATTTTAATTTTTAATTACTATAGATTTTCAAAAGAAAAAATTATTGTTACATCATTTAATTTCATAATTTCAACTTAACTGAAAAGTAACAAGTATCTACATAGCATATAATTGAAAGACCTCATCGATATGGGCTGATCGATGGTTTTCTCGCGTTTACAATCTACAAAATATGTTGAAAATTATAATTCAATTTTTGTCATCAAAAGTTTTTATCTTTTTTTTTTCCAACTTAATATCAATGTTTTAATTTTTCTCTTTTCTATTTGCGTTAGCCGCAGGGGGGGCTCGTTTTGTACACTGATTTTTTCCTCTATTACTATCTCCTAATAATTTCAACCACCCTTATCATAATATTAATCATCGATCATTACTATAATAATCAAATTATCATGTAACAATTTAATTTTTTAAAGATTTATTTAATTATTAATTTTAAAATTTATAAAAATTAATTATGATATATAAAAACTAATATAGACAATTTACATAAATAAAAAAATTATATATAATTCCAACTAACACATAATTGAGTTCCTATATTATTATTTCTATCATATATTTATCAATAATATTATTTTGTTATCACATCAACAATCAATACAATTACAGTTGATTTTTCCTTTACTTCCTTTCATTTTTTTTATTATTGCAACAACTACTAATGCCTCCACCATAATTATTGTTATTATTGTAATCACTATTAATTTACTTCTTTATAATTATTCTCATTATCATAACCTCCATCAATTTCTTTCCTGTCTTTCATTATTACAACCATCACTATTACCTTCTAACCTCACCTTCATTAATACTACTATTATATATTTTGTTGTATTGCACCAATTATTTAGAGCGTATTGGGTAGTTGTTGCTTTTTAAATAACTTTTCATGTTAAAATATATGTTAATAATTTTTTTATTTTTTAAAAATTATTTTCAATAGTAGTACATCAAAACAATCCAAAACATATAAAGTATATTATATTTTAACAAAACTAAAAAATAAAAAATTTAAATTTTTTTTAGAAACGCAGGTTCAACTACATTCCTAAACAATCCCTTATTAATCACAATTAAATAACTTTCAGTCACCAGCGTGAGAGTTATTTTCTTGTAAATCAAAGACACTTGGAGCACAACAAAGATTTTTTAGATGTTTGAAAATATGATGAAGGATTTTTTTAAAATATTTTTAATTTAAAAATATATTAAAATAATATTTTTGATATGAGCATATTAAAATAATAAAAATATTAAAAAATAATTTTAAATAAAAAATTGAAAAGATATGCTTCCAAAAAAGCCAAAACACTAAGAGATTAGAACATACAATACCATGCACAATACACTTAGCTTGCTAAATACTAGGATTTAGGATTTAACCCGATATGTCCAACTTTTTCTGCGTACAAAGAAGGCACCGATACAATATAGTTGAAAGAAAATACAAGACACTTGTCAAAAATTAAATTTTAAGTGATCTCTTGCGTGAACTTCTTCATCTTTTATTGAAAATTAAAAGCATGGATAAGATGACGCACAATTTTTTTACAACTGCACGCAAAATCTTAGAAGCAAATGCAATGAAAAGTTGTAGTTGTTGATTGTAGTATTTTATTACATCTTCCTTCAATGAACTAGAATTTTGCCAACGATCTTCGCTGTTGTAGTCCCATGTTTACCTTCGCTCCCTTCTGCTCGAGGTGAAAGCTTGCAACTTCTGGTAAACATTTGAACTAGATATGTCTGTATCACGTATTTTTTTCATTTAATGTAAAAATAATGATGTTCATGTGATGTCAATATTAAAAAAAATACAAGATTTTGATTATTAATTTGATTGAATTTAATAAGCTCGATAAATTTAATAATATAATAAAAAATATCAATAATAAATACAATGAACAGAACTTTTTAGTAATAATTAATTATAAAAAATAAATTATCGATAGCATTTTAAGAAGGACGTACAAAAAAGAAAAATTAGTTGAAAACTCACTATCATCCTGTTATGAATACAACTATTTTATAGGCATTAACAACTTTATTTTAATGAAGAACCTAAGCAAACAAAGCGGAAAAAAAGTAAACACAACGATGACCATGGTAGGGTCACCAAAACAAGATCTCCACGTATTAAAATTAAGGAAAGGCCATAGCTCTCACCAAATCTTGTTCTTTATCAGACTCTCATTACAATAGTTCATAGTTAAAAAAGTCACGTAGATATGAGGCAAAAAACATTGCACAACAACATATAAGAGACTCTCTGTTATATCAAAACATGTTGAAAACGTATCTCCCTACAAACTTTATAATTATAAAGATGAATTTGAAAAAGTACAACAACCTATTTGATTTTAAAGAGCACATCAAAAATAGTATTGAATTGGTGATCTAAGATACTATGCCATGAATAAAATTCTCTCCATCATTCTTTATGGGTGATCCTGAGCCTGAGCCTGGAATTATAATCTAGAGCCAGACTTTATACTTAGCTTTGCTGATGTGTGTCATAAGGTCATCACTCGCTTCAACATTAATATAGCAGATGTCAAATTAAAATGTAAAACTAGATTCTATTTTATAAAATTAATCTTTAATTTAATTTTAAGATTTTTTTAATACTTTACACGAGTTAATCCATATAAAAAGAAAGAAATCCTATGCATAAAATGATATCAACCTAACTTGCCACAGTGAAACTCAAAAGAAATAAACTATATCTAAAATCTACACTAAAATTGTGTATAGTTTTAGTTTTATTGAAATGTAATTGTAATATGATGTAATTATTACCCTGCAATATTGTATTGAAATGTAGGTGGTTAATTAACTCTTTTTTTGTTTACAATTAATAGGTGGTCAATTTAGAATATAATTAACAATTTTATAATCCTAATTTTAACAAAATCATAGAATATTGATAAATAAATCGAAGCATGCTTTCTATTTTTGGTTACCAAATTCTGTGCAAGTAAAGACTGGAAGAAACTTTTTCCACTTGTAACTCCTGATCAGAGTAGTTAGGCATACCAGCACACCAATCCGCTTTAAGCAAAAAAAATTCAGCCAATTGAAAGTTGACAGTCTTTTTATTAAATTGAATTACAACGGCCAATCACAATCAATCGTTCTTAATTTATTTTAAATTTCACAGACATGGAGGATCGCGCCTAAAACCAACACTCATGAATTAAGATTAAGAGTCATGTTCAGTACTGGGGCTGTAAAGAAAACTTCTATATATATCCCTACTTCCTACACACCGATTTTCAGCTTGTCCTCGTGCTACGCACAGAAGATGGCAATGACCCAGGTCGCTCGTGAGTTTGCACCTAAGGTACAAATTGAAGCTGTGCAAACAGTGTCACCCTCCTCGGTGACTGATCCAAGGGAGATATGCCTGGTGTCAGTGAAGGACCCTGTTGGCTCAAATATTTTCCGGGGGTGCCTAAACATAGTCCTTTACTACAATAAGGCCAGGGAGGAGGATTCCGGTTGGCTAGTTGCCGGATGGATTAGGGAGTCCCTAGGGAGGGCATTGAATGACCAACCGATGCTTGGTGGACGGCTATGGAGAGGTGAAGATGGTAATGGAGAACTAGAGATGGTGTCAAATGATAGCGGAGCTGGACTTGCTGAGGCAAAGATTACAATGACTTTGCGAGAGTTTCTTGGTTTGGAAGAAAGGGAAAAATTAGAAGCTGAACTCGTCATCTGGAAGGATATTGATGAAAAGAATCCCCAATTCTCTCCACTGCTCTATGTTCAGGTAAGTCGAGTAGTAATTTGTAGTCAACTATATTGATTTAACACGTTGATGTCAGAGGATATACATAATTTCATGCTTTTGTAGAAAAATGGCGCGTAGCAGAACATAAGGGTGTTTTTTTCCCTTTTCAGGTCACTAACTTCCAGTGTGGTGGGTACTCAATTGGGATTAGCTCTAGTCTTCTTTTGGCAGACCTTTTAATCATGGACAACTTCCTCATGAGGTGGGCAAGCATTCAGAAGAATTTACTGTCCATCAATGATGCTCTCAAGATGCCCATATTCTACCTCCCCGCTCTCAAACACACTAGCCTATCTCCCAATAGCACTATTATCCCCACGCCTAGCGAACGCAGTTGGGAAACAAAGATATTCAAGATCTCAGGCGATACCGAGATTGAGGGTGCGAAGAACGAATTATTCAAGAGGGCTGCGTCACTTTGCATTGAGAAGGCAGAGCACGAACTGGGCAGTGAAATGTCAGCAGGGTTTTCTTTGTTTGTGAAAGAATCTTCTAACGTTATAAGGGTCCAAAATTGCAAGAAAAATGAGCTTGTAAAGCCTCATCTAAACCTGAGCACTCAAGTCAACTCTTTGAGCTTGGATGATTCAGGGATCAAAGAACTAGCTTTCTACGATGGCAACGAACCCGTTCATGTTTCTTGTTGGATTGGATCGGTGGCTGATGGACTTGTAGTAGCAGTTCCATCTCCTAATGGGAATACTTCCTCTGATATCAACGTTATAGTTACAATCCCTGAAGGAAAGGAGTTTTAAGTAAGCTTTGGTTTAGCCCAGTGTGGGTGTCTTTTTTTCTTTCCGCTTCATTTAAATTCTGAAGTGTGCATCTGTAATGACATTGCATGTATTGTTCTGTCAAAGTTAATCTCTATTTTTAGATTGATATAAATTAATTACATAATGTTTGTATAATTTAATCCTGAATTCTTCCCTTGTTTTGGAGATTAATGTTTGATCAAGAGTGTGTGAGCTAGTCATGCATTGTTTGCCTTCCTTTGAAAACATGATGCCTTGAAAACAACAGGTTTGAACATTCATCCAGAGTGAGATTTTCTTGATTCTAGGCCAAATTAACTCAAATGTCTTTTTGAACTTGCGCACTAACTAGGCCAAATTAACTCAACTCAACTTTTTAACGTTTTTCTATTTATGAATATCTTCAATGTACAGCTAAATAAAAATAGACACAATTCTTAATCTGTATCAAGATGAAATATTTTGCTAGATTGTCTAATGAAAACCTGGATTTTTGTTTTCGGACCCAAATTAGGACCTACGATTACTGTTTTGTAATTTTTTTTATTGTTTTTTAATTCTTTTTCCTAGTTAAATTATGACTTTCAATATAATTAAGATTGTACTATTTTAAACGTGTTCCTTGTATTTAAATAGCTTGTAGGTTATTTCTCATAGAGGAATTTATGAAATATAGACTTTTTAGACACTATTCAAGATTTGAGAGTTTTCTATGTAAATAAAGACTATAACCTTAGGGCTTGATAACTCTAGTGTCTTTCTCTACAATTTATAGGACTGCAAAGTTTTAGAGATTGAGGCCCTAACACTTGCATTGCGTTAACGTCAGCAAAGCAGGTGCAACATTTTCAAGCTCGATTTCGACCTTGATACAACTACAATTTCAAGCTTGATTTCGACCTTGATACAACTAGTACATCTCAGAACTGGAAAATGAAAGTTGTGGAGCTTTTTCATAGTATTACATTACATATTTAATCATCTCGATCAGAACCTGAATCATAAAGTTATTCCTATATAATGCCCAAACTATCCAAAATTGCTAAATTAGCTTTATTTTTTTACTTAATATCTTTAATTGTATCCTAAATTAAAATACAAAAATAACAAGCACATTTAAAAAACAAGTATAAAAAACTAAAAGATTAAGAGAAAAAAATATGATATTTTGTATTCTTATTAAATTCCTCCATATTTTTTACTTGTTCTCGGGTAAAACTCAAATTCACTTTCCCAAAAACATTAGGGTTGCAAGGTCAACAAAAAAACAACTTAGCTCTTCAAAACTCATAACATATTATGAAAACTTCTTGCTCTAACAAATCAATTACATCAATAGAATAAACAAGATTATCATAATTAGGATATTTCATGAAAACATAAATATAATACTTAACAATTTTAACATCAAATTCCATGATAATTGTGCCATTATGAACATTTATCTTAGCCTTTGAATGTTTTTAAGAATTGTTTTTCTATCAAAATAGATGCATTTTGATCACCCTTCTTCATATCAAGCACATAGAAATCAGTAGGAAAAACCAATTCATTAACTTGCATGAAAACATCCTTAACTACACCTTCAGGATCGTATACAATAAATCTATCAATCAATTGAATGACAACACTGGTTTTATTCAAAGGTTCAACTTTCAAAAAAACATATATAAAGTATGACATGACTTTGATAGAAGCCTATAAATCTGCCATGGCATTTCTAAATCTAGCATTACCTATTATACAAAAGATAATAAATATATCTAGATCTTTGCACTTTATATGGAGTTCTCATTGAATAACTGCAAAAATATTTTCCCCTACGTTTACTTTCTCACATCTTTTAAGTTTTTATTTCCTTTTAGTTGTCCACAGTTCTTTTAGAAAATTATCATAATGAGGTTTAATAATATTTAAAAGTGGAATATTTACATCGTATTTATAAAAATTTTCATATAAATTTTTATCTTGTGCATTTTTTCTAGACTATGCTAAAGCATGAAGGAAAAAATGTACTAATTTATAATTAGAAAGGAGCGGAAACTTATGCTTGGGTATCACATTGTCATTGGAAATGTTCCTGTATGCAAAGATATTTTTCTCTTTTTCTTGCTTTGACGAGTCAGGGTCTACCTTTACTAGAATATCAAAACGATTACACTTGCATTTTCTCTTAGATTTACTACCATTTAAAAAGGTAATTTTTCCTCGCACCTTTAGTTGACTAATTGTAGTTTTCATTTGGCCTATCTAATTGTCAAACTTTAAATATTAACCCCTACCCCTTGTTGAAAGTGTTTCATCTCTTGCGAAAATTGCAAAGTATTGGTAGCAAGAGACTTAATAATATCATTTAAAGACATACCAGAATCAGAAGTTTGGCCTAGTTGTTGCTTAGAGGGTTATGACTACTTATATTCCTGGCAACTTAGATAATTTTTAGTTGCGGGCTGATTTATTTGTGGATTCCAATAGTTAAGATTGAAGTGATCCCTTCATCTTGAGTTTAGATGAGGTACAAGATGCTTTGATTCTTGCTGTATAAAATCCAATTGATGATTGGATTCTTGATTATGGTGCTTTATTTCACTGTACACCACACCATAAAATGATGTAAAACTATGTTGCTGGAAATCATGCTGGAAATTACGGTGTAGTCTATCTGACCGATGGACAACTAATAAATATTGTAGGCACAAGAGATGTGCAAATCAAGAAAATAAATGGATCTATATGAAACTTACAAAATACAAGACAGGTTCATGAATTAAAGAAGAAACTAACCTTCACTGGACAGCTTAACAATAGTTTTCATTTAATCTTTTTTTTCTAAAGGTACGTGGAAAGTGTCAAAGAGAACAGTAGTTTTAGCTCGTGGAAAGAAAATCAAAACCTTATATATGACCACAAGATTTGCAGGCATTATTACCTCTACTAAAATAGAAAATCAGGCAGAGCTATGGTACTGTAGATTTTGCCATATGAGTCAAAAAAGGATGAAGATACTTCAATCAAAGAGAAAGCTGTCAAAGTTAAAAAAAATATTGATTAGACATTTATGAAAGTTGTATTTTTAGAAGAAAAAAAAGCTCAATTTCTTGAAAGTTAGCAAGAATTTAAAACCAAGAAAGCTAGAACTAGTACACATAAATTTATAGGGACCTTCTCAAGCGTCATCTGTTAGAGGTTCTTAGTATGATATGACTTTCATTTATGATTTCAATAGGAACGTATAGGTCTCCTTTTAAAAAAATAAATCTGATATGTTTAAAACATTCAAAAAATGGAATGCTATAATTGAGACTAAATTAGGATTGAAGTTGAAATCCTTGAGATCTGATCATGAAGGAGAATATATTAATGAAGGTTTCAAAAAGTATTGTACTGTCAATAGTATCAAAATAGAAAAGACTGTTTTAGGCACACCATAATAGAATGAAATTGTTGAACAAATGAATAGGACCATCAATGAATGAGTTAGAAGCATAAGGTTGCATTTAGGGTTACCTCAAACATTTTAGGTTGACATAGTTCATACTGCAGTTTACTTGATCAACCATGAACTATTAGTTCCTTTGGAATTCAAATTGCCCGAGGAAGTATAAAAAGGAAAAAAAGTACAACTCCCTCATCTAAAGGTCTTTGGGTGTGTTTTCTATATTCATATATAGTCTGATACTCGCAATAAGCTAGATGTCAAATCCAAAAAATGTTTTTTCATTGGCTATGAAGATAAAGAATTTAGATTTCAATTATGGGATGATCGGAATTGAAATATTATTAGAAGTAGGAACGTGATCTTCAATGAGAAAATTTTATACAAAGATAAATCAAGTGTAAAAACAAATGTGGCTAATTCAGATACAAGTCCATAAAAATATGAATTCATAAAATTAAAAGGGCTTTCTGATGTTACCTAGCAAAACAAAAATCAAGAGCCTTTACAAAAAGATTTAAGCACATCTATACCTATTACTACACAGGAAGATACAGAGTCAAGTGAATCTATTGTTTATGTTTGCAGGTCTTCAAGGACTGTAAAGCCCCCACAACGGTTCATACTTCTATTGAATTATATTTTGCTGATAGATGGTGATGAATCGTAAATTTATAAAGAATCATTACAAGATAAAAACTTAAATAGGTAGGAGTTAGCCATAAGGATGAGATGGATTCTTTATTGAAGAATAACACGTGAAAACTAACCTACTTGAATGAAAGAAAGATTTGCAGCACAAGTGCATTTATAAAGTAAGGACTAGGCCTGATGAAAGCAAACAATTCAAGGCAAAACTTGTTGTAAAAGGGTTTTAACAAAAAAAAAGGATTGACTACCCTAAGATATTTTCTACAGTTGTGAAGCTCGCAACAATCAGAGTTGTAATAGGGATAGTAACTATAAAAAATTTACATCTTAAACAACTAAATGTAAAAATAGCATTTCTTTATGTTGACTTGGAGGAAGACATTTATATGTAACAACTAGAGAGGTTTGCAATACAAAGAAAGGAGAATCAAGTTCGTAAGTTAAAGAAAAGCCTATACGGTTTGAAGCAAACTCCAAAATAGTGGTACAAGAAGTTTGACAACTTCATGTACAGTTTGGGGTACACAAGATGCCAAGCTGATCATTTTTGCTATGTCAAATATTTTGACAATTTTACATCATTCTATTGTTACTTATAAATGATATGTTGATTGTAGGATCCAACATTGAAGAGATTGAAAAGTTGAAATAGTAGTTGTCAAAACAGTTTGAAATGAAGAATTTGGGAGCTACTAAACAAATACTTGATATGAGAATCGTTAAAGATAAAGACAAAGGCATACTAAAGCTTTTACAAATAGAGTATGTCAAGAAGGTTCTCAGCAGGTTTAATATGGATAATGTTAAACTAGTAAGTATACCTCTAGGGAATCATTTCAAGCTCAGCAAAATTGAACTAGAATGTGGACATATGGATAAGATTCCATACGACTCAACTATCGACTTTTTAATGTACCATGCTAATGGTACAAAGCTTTCCAGGATGCTCTTTTGCATTTTGGATTTGTTCACTCTGCTACAGACACTTCTTTATTCATTTATGTCTCTAATAATGTTTTATGCTATTGTCTTGTGTATGTTGATGACATTATTATCACAGGAAATGTCTCTATATTTATAGCTGCTATTATCAACAAACTCAACCGCACCTTCTTTGTCAAAGACATGAGACATCCCCATTTTTTTCTTGATATTGAAGTTATTCCTATAGCCTAAGGCCTTTTCCTTTCATAGCATAAATACATACGAGATTTACTCTCTAAAACTTCCATGGATATAACCAAAGACATTCACACTCCAATATCAACTAGCACATCATTCGTTTTAACAGATGGTTCAGCCCCTACAAACAACACAAAATATAAAAGAGTTATTGGGGCTCTACAATATCTTGGCTTAACTAGACTTGACATTGCCTTTGCAATGAATCAGCTTTCCCAATTCATGCACAAACCAACAGCGTGTCATTTGACTGTAGCTACACAAATACTCAGGTATCTCAAACAAACAATGTTTCACGGAATTCTTATTTAACAAAATAGCCCCTTCACCCTACAATCCTTTGTTAATGCGAACTGGCCTGCCAACACTGATATAAGGGTCTCCACCACTGCATTTATCACCTTTTTAGGCTCCAATCTCATTTATAGGTCTGCACGCAAACAAAAAGTGTATCACGTTCCTCTACAGAAGCTAAATTTCATGTATTAGCTGCTGCGACTTCTAAATCAGTATAGCTTCACTCCTTAATCATAGAACTTGGCTTACATCTATAAAATCCTTCCCAAGTTTTTTGTGATAACATTAATGTAACTCATTTCAGCTTAAATCCAATATAACACATTTGAATGAAACATATTGAAATCAACTTTTTTTTGTTTGTGATCTTGTCTAGAAAGGTTTTATTATTGTCAATTATGTTTACACTTTAGACCAGCTTGTAGACTTACTTATAAAACCTCTTCCACATCATTGTTTTCAAACCTTAAAATTCATGATTGGTATTATTGATGGTACCTCTCTCTATCTTGTAGAGGCATATAAGGAAATTCATTACTCTTCCACAAATTACTCATCTAACAGTATAACTCCTCCATAAAATCCTCATCCAACATAATCAACTCCTTTACGTTTAATTTAAATGTTTGACTCATGTACAACTCATAATTCATAGCTTGTAGTTGGTTATAGAATAGCATAAATTCAAGCTTAACTCAAGCTTTTCAATCCTGTATTTATACCAGCAAATGTAAATGAAAAAGGTGTGTAGAGTCATTATGTTTTATCTGCTTCTTATCTTTTTCTTTATTGAGACACCAGCAAATCATCCAAGATCTTATGGAAGATAATCAAAGGTTCATCAGATACAAGTGAAAGACCTAAAAGTACCACCCAACAAGCTTCAAGTCAGTCACTCAACTAGAAGTAATTCTCATGTTGTGATAGTTGAGTGCCGAAGAAGACAGAAAAAAGTAGATGACGATTAATATAATTTTTCAAATTCATGATCACCAAGTTCTGAATTAACACCCCTTTTAACATATTTTGATTTTTTGCACCAGTTTCAAATTACTATTTTGAATAACCATTCTCAAGAGGCAACAACTCCATACAAAGAGAGAGGATGCATGGGATTACTTAGGTAGATACAGATATCTTTGCATACAGTTCTCAAGTTGGTTAAAGATTGTCATTCAGATATTGGCTACCATTATTTAAGGCTATAGGATTCTAATTGTATGCTAATTATATAGTTGTATATATTGTTTTCATATTTAGCTAGGTTGGAGCTGTAAGCAGCCTTGTAATTAGGGATTTATTATGCTATTTGGTTTTATATAATGGAAGGAACTCTCTGTTGATCAGAGGAATTCATATAAAACCTATTATTTTCATCTTGATATTAGAGCCTAAACATTCAAATTAAGGTTGTCTCATTTTGTAGTTATTATCAAGAGGGTTAGAATTGTTGAGTGTTTACTATCAAGGTGGTTCGGGATTATTCCATTGATTTTTTTGGCTATCGGCAGATTTTATAGCTCATTTTAGTTGTCGGTACAAACTTAAAAGGTGTAGTTACCAGTATTTTTTTTATTAATAATTGAAATTTTATTAAGAAAAAGGCTACAAAGATAATAGCCTAACTTACATCAGATGAACAAGTAAAGAAAAGAAAGTATAAAAATTGTTGTATGAAATAGGGGAGAGCAACAAATGAGGGAACTGGTGGATTATATAGTCCAGATTTTTTTATCCATCTTGTGGCAGAACATTTGCTTGGATTCCAGCAAGGATGATAAAAGTGATAGTTGTTCTTGTTCAAAATGAAATAGAGGTCTGCGCCATTATAAGGACTAGAGCCAAATTTCATTACTCCATCTACCGATGTCAGCCACCAAAACAGATTTAGAGGAAGACAAAAGATATAGCATAGGGAAGGTTGTTTTAAGAGGGCAGTCACCAATCTAGTCGTCTAACCAAAAGGATGTTAAACTACCATTCCCCACCATGAATTTGCAATGATTCGTGAAGATGTAGTGAACGTTAATTTGAACAATGAACATAATATCCTTCCAGATCTTGGAGGATTGGTTGTAGAAAATTGAGATCCCATTCTTATAAGCTGGATTGTACATCGAAGAGATAATCATTTTCCATAAACTTGTACTTAGAGAAGAGAGTTTCTAAATCCATTTTAGTAGGAAGGCTCTGTTTTTTGATATAAGAAAGCCTACACCGAGACCTCCTTGGTTTTCATCGCATATCACTAGTTTCCATTGAATTTTACAGAGTTACCAGTATTTGGTGTCAAAATGGCTTGGGCTTCTTCAAGTTGTCATCTACCAAACTTTGGACTCGTTTATATATATATATATATATATATATATATATATATATATATATATATATATATATATATGGTGTCAAAGTCATAGAACAATTATGACCTGAGTTCAAGTCTACTCGGTCTAATTTTATTAATCGTGATCCCTCTCCTTTTTTAGGTATGTGTTTTGAAGAGTTACTTCGTGAAGAGCAATGTCTTGCTACACGGGCTACTTCTAGCAAGACAAATTACCACTTAATATCGTTGACTATGTTGCTCAAGTGAAAGGGAAAGAAAGACGTGTGAAAAGTTCGATGTTATAACTGCAAGGAATATGGATATATTGCCACCACCGTGTGAAGAAGTATTGTAATTACTGCAATAAGTCATAACATGTTATTAGGGACTTCCTTATCTATTCTTATAATCGTTAGGCTAATGCCTATAAGGCTACAATTAGTTCTTCATCTTGTTGCTAGTGATTCATCTGTCTTTATTTCTAAAATGGTAAATTAATGATTATTTCTGCTTTTTAAACTTTGGGACTTCAAGGTAACAGTTCCTACCATTAAAATCTTGGCTTATTGATTCTGATGCATCTAATCATGACTGGTTATGTGGACACTCCTCATAATATTCGGCAATATACGGGATCATTATAAATTACAATTACTAATGATAGTCGGTAATTACTTATTCATGATGTTGGAGATGTTAATTCCATTTTAGAAGATGTATTTGTATCTTCTAAATTTTCCACTAGTCATACATTATTAGGTCAGTTGATTGATGATAATTATGATATTTTATTTTCTTGTTATGATTGTCCTGTGTAAGATAGGTGTCAGGAAAGATCCTCACGATTGTTTTTTATGCACTTTTCCATTCCTCCAGTTATTTTTATGGTTTATACTACTGGGAACCATAAAACTGAAATATAGCTCAAACGTTGTGGCTGCAAAACAGTATTACTGTGAAATCACCCTAACATTGTTGACAAAATCAACAATGTTTGTTAACAATGTTAGGCACAAATTTGTCAACAATGTTAGGCACCAATTTGTCAACAATGTTAGGCATAAATTTGGTGCCACCTACCTTGCCCTTGTCTTTTGCATGGATGTTTGCCTATAAATAGGCAATGCATCCAAGCATTATAGACACACCACAAGAGAGAAAGAAGAGAGGGTGAGGAGAGAATAATCCCATAAAATTGTGAGGTATTTGTGAGATAGTAAGTGAGGTGTTTTTCTCCTAATAATAGAGAGATTTTGTTGTTCTCCTATTATTAGAGAGAAGTTGTATTCCTACATTACTTAATAAATTCTTCTATACTTGTCCGTGGACGTAGCCAAATTGGGTGAACCACGTAAATTCTTGTGTGTCATTTCTCATTTTATCTTGTCCCTTACCTTTTGTCTTGTCGGGTTTGCATGCCAGCATCCTAACAGTGGTATCAGAGCCTTCTGGTTGGTGTTGATTAATACACAAAAGTTATTCGTGTATACGGTTACTATTCACGTATACGGCACTATTCACCTATACGGCACTATTCATCCATACGGTACTGTTCACATACGTTGCTGTGGGCGTATATAGAAAGTCAGTGCGGTGATTAAATACAGTCTAGGAAGTTCTGTCTAAGGAGATTGGGTTTTAAGCGGGACCGTTTGTGACCCCTCCAATCTTTCCTTGGAACTTACTTAGTGAAGTATTATTCACACGATATTATTTCTATATACGTTACAGATCTGTGAAACGGTGATAGCTGAATAGATCTTGGTAAATACAATGGCAGCAAAGTACGAGATTGAGAGGTTTAATGGGAGCAATTTCTCATTGTGGAAAATGAGAATTAAGACAATCTTAAGGAAAGATAATTGCTTGGCAGCAATTGGGGATCGGCCCTCGGAGATCACTGATGATGCAAAATGGAATGAGATGGATGGCAATGTTATTGCTAACATACATTTAGCATTAGCCGATGAAGTATTATCAAGTATGGCGGAGAAGAAAACAGCTAAGGAGATATGGGAGACTCTAATAAAGCTATACGAGTCCAAGTCTTTGCACAATAAGATTTTCTTAAAGCGGAGACTTTATACCCTTCGAATGGCAGAAACCACATCGGTGACTGACCATATCAACACAATAAGAACTCTATTTTCACAACTCACTACATTGGGTCAGCAAATAGAGGAAAATGAACGTGCAGAGCTTCTACTTCAAAGTCTTCCTGATTCGTATGATCAACTCATTATCAACTTGACAAATAATATCCTCTCAGATTATCTAGTCTTCGATGATGTTGCAGCCGTTATCTTGGAAGAAGAAAATAGGCGCAAAAACAAAGGAGACAGAAACAGTTCAAACCAAGCAGAGGCATTGTTGGTGTCAAGAGGAAGATCAACGGAGCGTGGCTCTAGTGGGAGTCAAAGGCAGGGGAGGTCCAAATCAAGAAGTAAGAAGGCTGTGAAATGCTACAACTGTGGCAAAAGGGGGCACTTCAAAAAGGATTGTTGGTTTAAAAAGGGTATAGAGAATTCTGCAGAGTCATCAAAATCTCAAGGGTGTGTTACGAGCACCTCAGAAGATGGAGATGTTTTATATAGTGAAGCAGCGACAATCTCTACAGATACAGAAGAGCTCACTGAGGTCTGGCTAATGGATTCAGGAGCAACATAGCATATGACTCCTAATCGAGATTGGTTCCATACATATAAACCTATCTTTGGAGGCAAAGTGTTCATGGGTGATAATCATGCTTTAGAGATTGTTGGCATTGGCACCATCAAATTGAAGATGTATGATGGCTTAATTCGTACTATTTCAGAAGTGCGACATGTGAAAGACTTAAAGAAGAATCTTTTGTCTATAGGACAATTTGATAGTCTTGGCTGTAAGATCCGAACAGACAATGGAATTATGAAAATTATCAAAGGAGCGCTGGTGGTTTTAAAGGCAAGAAAGACAGTTGCAAATGTATTTGCATTAATGGGAGAAACACATTATGAGGCAGAAGCGTCAATCGCATCAGTCAGTCCTGCAGAAGAGAAGACGATGATGTGGCATCAAAAACTAGGTCACATGTCAGAAAAAGGTTCAAAGGTTCTCTCTGATCAAAAGTTACTCCCTGGGCTTACAAAGGTTACTTTACCTTTTTGTGAGCACTGTGTTACAAGTAAACAACACAGGTTGAAGTTTGGCACATCAACAACTAAGAGCAAATGCATCTTAGACCTGATTCACTCTGATGTATGGCAAGCACCGGTTATATCCTTGGGAGGAGCAAGATACTTTGTATCATTCATAGATGACTTCTCCAGGAGATGTTGGGTGTATCCAATTAGAAGGAAGGCAGATGTGCTTACAGTCTTTAAAACTTTCAAAGCGCGGGTGGAACTTGAATCTGAAAAGAAGATTAAGTGTTTGAGGACTGACAATGGAGGAGAATATACCAGTGATGAATTTGATAACTTCTGTCAACATGAAGGTATCAAAAGGCAGTTCACAACGGCATACACTCCACAGCAAAATGGAGTGGCAGAGCGGATGAACAGAACTCTGTTAGAAAGAACAAGAGCAATGTTGAAGACTGCAGGTCTAGGGAAGTCATTCTGGGCAGAAGCAGTCAATACCGCCTGTTATGTGATAAATCGATCTCCATCAACCGCAATTGAGCTAAAGACACCGATGGAGATGTGGACTGGAAAACCAGCTGATTATTCTCGATTGCATATATTTGGAAGTCCTGTGTACGTGATGTATAATACACAAGAAGTTAGCAAGCTGGATTCAAAATCCAGAAAATGTATATTCTTGGGATATGCTGATGGAGTGAAGGGGTATCGCTTGTGGGATCCCATTGCCCACAAGGTAGTGATCAGCAGAGATGTCATATTTGCAGAAGGTAAAATGCAAATGGAAGAACATAATAGCATTCTAAAGGAGACTACAGCAGTCCATGTGGAAAATACTCAGAATCATGCTTTTTCTGAAGCTGTACCAGAGCATGAAGAGCAAGAACAAATAGAGTCTGAAACTCCTGAAGTTCGGCGGTTGACACGACTAAAAGATTGATGTCTTCTCCCAAGTGCAGGAGTGTCGAAGTAATAAATAACCCGGCAAGACCGGGGTCGAACCACAGGGAGGTTAATTGTACAAATTATAAACAACAATTATAAAACAACAATAATAATAACAACAACAACAACAAGAATAATAATAATAATAATAATAATAATAATAATAATAATAATAATAATAATAATAATAATAATAATAGTAATACTAATAATAATAGTAGTAGTAGTAGTAGTAATAATAATAATAATAAAGAAAGAGAAGAAGAAGAAGATGATGATAACTTGGAAATGGATAATTAATGTAAGGATTAAACAATAATAATAACAAATGTCAAGGTTAGAGGTTCCACTAATGGTATATCAAACAAGTATAATATAAACTCTTATTATTGAATTGGAAACCACACACAAAGGAGGTTCCAATCAGATTATATATTGTTAACATGATTACATTAGTCATCTTATTCAATTAATGCTAATACTTGTAAATCTCGTCAAGCATTCATGATTATAACTTATGTTAACAACAAATCAAGTTCCTTTCATAGCTCAGGTGTCGGTTATACCATACATTATGGGCTATGAAAGTGCCAAGCATTTGTTGTACCAAGTGTTATACAACATAAATCAAGATTAGTCATTTAACAAGCAAAGTATTAAAGAGTGAACAAGATAGCAAATATAAAACATGTTAGTATCAAACATTAAGGTCCATATTAAGTTTACACTATACTTATTCTTCCACCATTAGTGTAACCTTTTCACCTTGACATAATTAACTTAGCTAGACATAATGAAAGAAAGGAAAACAAATAAACAAAATAAGAACATAAAAGTTAACTAAGTAAAGGAAAGGAAATGAAAAGCATAAACTTAATATTAATGAAAGTAAAGCATAAACATTACAAAAAATACAAAGAGAGAAAGGAAGAACATGATCTTGATCTGGAAACCAAGATGCCTAAATGCATGGCAAATGCCTCCTTTTATAGGCCAAAATTGGGAACTATTGATTTGATGACTAATTGAGAAGTGGGTGGCCAACTTTTGACTTGGTAACAATCCTTATCTTCTCTTGTCTGCCCAAAATGTCATTGATAACGTCAAAATTGGAGCCCGTTACATGAAATTTGTAGGCAATTGTCTCAGCTTTCTTGTGTAAAAAATTTAGCTCATTTGGACTTCTAGAACTCCAGATATGGCCAAAATACCGAACAGTGCTCGGGCTGGAAGACAGATTCGGGCTTCTTTGTTGTTGCTACAATTTGGACTTGATAATGGCCTTTTTAGATCTTGGGCTCCATATGAAAGTTGTAGGCCTATGTCTTACCTTTCCATCCATATAAATTGGACCTAAATCTGATATCTGTAGCTCCAGATATGACCCAATTACCGAACAGTGTTCCGGTTTGGATTGCACCGACATCTCTTCTCTAAGTTGGGCCATCTCTTTATCCTTACAATTTAAGTTCTTCAAGTCATCAATCAATCCTTTCATTTATGTGATAGGCCTGCATTAAAAATAGACATTTACCACAAATTATAGGTATCTTATATTATTAGATACATTATTATAAAACATGCTTTAGTTAAGGAGTTATTGATACTTCAAGTGCAAAATGATGATATAAAACCATGACAAAAATGCACTTTTAAGTACTAATCAGTGGTCGACTCGTGAAAGAAGACCACCGGCTTGGCACTCAGAATATGTTACTGAAAGTAACATTGCATACTGTCTTCTAACAGAGGATGGAGAGCCATCAACTTTCCATGAGGCTATTAAAAGCACAGATGTGTCTATGTGGATGACAGCAATGCAAGAGGAGATTGAAGCTCTGTATAAGAATAATACTTGGGATCTTGTTCCGCTACCACAAGGAAGAAAGGCCATTGGCAACAAATGGGTTTACAAGATAAAACGTGATGGCAATGATCAAGTGGAGCGGTATCGTGCAAGATTGGTGGTGAAAGGATATGCTCAGAAAGAAGGAATAGACTTCAATGAGATATTTTCTCCAGTGGTACGACTTACGACAATCAGAGTAGTCTTGGCAATGTGTGCTATATTTGATCTTCACTTGGAACAGTTAGACGTGAAAACTGCATTTCTTCATGGAGAACTTGAAGAAGAAATTTATATGCTCCAACCAGAGAGTTTTGCTGAAACAGGCAAGGAGAACTTGGTTTGCAGGTTGAACAAATCTCTATACGGTCTCAAACAGGCGCCGAGGTGTTGGTATAAGAGATTTGATTCCTTCATAATTAGTCTTGGGTACAACAGACTCAGTTCAGACCATTGTACGTATTACAAGAGGTTTCAAGAAGATTTCATCATTTTGTTGTTGTACGTGGATGACATGTTGGTGATAGGCCTCAACAAAGATCGAGTCCAAGAATTGAAGGCACAATTGGCTAGGGAATTTGATATGAAGGACTTGGGACCAGCAAACAAGATTCTAAGGATGCAAATTTACTGAGACAGAAGTAAGAGGAAGATTTGGCTTTCTCAAAAGAATTATTTGAAGAAGATCTTGCGACGCTTCAACATGCAAGATTGTAAGCCAATTTCCACCCCACTTCCTATTAACTTCAAATTATCCTCAAGTATGTCTCCTAGCAATGAAGCAGAGAGGATGGAGATGTCTCGAGTACCGTATGCATCAGCAGTGGGAAGTTTAATGTTTGCCATGATATGTACAAGACCAGACATTGCACAAGCAGTGGGAGCAGTTAGTCGATACATGGCAAATCCTGGTAGAGAGCATTGGAATACTATTAAGAGGATCTTGAGATACATCAAGGGTACCTCAGATGCTGCATTATGTTATGGAGGATCAGAATTTACTATCAGAGGTTATGTTGATTCAGATTTTGCTGGTGACCTTGAGAAAAGGAAGTCCACTACAGGCTATGTGTTCATAATTACAGGAGGAGCTGTGAGTTGGGTTTCTAAACTTCAGACTGTTGTAGCGTTATCCACAACAGAAGCTGAGTATATTGCAGCTACACAAGCTTGTAAAGAAGCAATATGGATGAAGAAACTTATGGAAGAGCTTGGGCACAAACAAGAGAATATTCTTTTGTATTGTGATAGTCAAAGTGTCTTGCATATTGCAAGGAATCCAGCGTTTCATTCAAGAACAAAACACATAGATGTTCAGTATCACTTTGTTCGCGAAGTGGTGGAAGATGGAAGTGTGGATTTTCAGAAGATTCACACAAAGAAAAACCCAGCAGATGCTTTAACAAAACCGGTTAACACTGATAAGTATATATGGTGCAGATCCTCTTACGGCCTAGCAGAAACGTAAGCAGCATGAAGATTGCAAGTATAGAAAGGATGGAAGAAGCACAGATAATCAAGTGTGAAGACTTGATTAACTCATCAAAGTCTTCAAGTAGGAGAATGTGAAATCACCCTAACATTGTTGACAAAATCAACAATGTTTGTCAACAATGTTAGGCACCAATTTGTCAACAATGTTAGGCATAAATTTGGTGCCACCTACCTTGCCCTTGTCTTTTGCATGGATGTTTGCCTATAAATAGACAATGCATCCAAGCATTATAGACACACCACAAGAGAGAAAGAAAAGAGGGTGAGGAGAGAATAATCCCACAAAATTATGAGGTATTTGTGAGATAGTAAGTGAGGTGTTTTTCTCCTAATAATAGAGAGATTTTGTTATTCTCCTATTATTAGAGAGAAGTTGTATTCCCACATTACTTAGTAAATCCTTCTATACTTGTCCGTGGACGTAGTCAAATTGGGTAAACCACATAAATTCTTGTGTGTCATTTTTCATTTTATCTTGTCCCTTACCTTTTATCTTGTCATATTTGTATGCCAGCATCCTAACAATTAATGGCAAACAATTACTGGCAGCAAAGTGAATAACTGCTGGTCAGCAAGGCCTAAACTGGACGTATGGGACCGCAAAAGCAGCTGCAGCTGCAGCTGCCAAAGCGGGTTGAAAATATCTTATACAGCTCATTTTAAGTAACACACCAAGAACAAGAAAGAGTTAATTGAGCATAAATAGAAATGCATGGTGACTTGCTGGTCACTAACAGCTGCCAGGTGTTGTTAGTGGTGATGCGACTTGTTCGGGTCACTATACTATACTGGATTTTGTGACCTGGAGATTCCATGTCAGCATGAGTTGTGGCATGGATCAGTGTTTGTATTTCTGATAAATAGCTCGAGAACATCTTCTTTCACCACATCTAAATGTAGGGTAAAAGTGATTGTTGCAATAGCGAGAGTTGATCTTTTATCAGTTTTCACAGTAAAAAAATACTGATGTTTAAAAACAGACAGATGAAAGCTGCGCTGTTTCGTGCGGTGAAGTGGGATGAAAAGGTATCATACGCTTAAGTATGTAGATTCAGGATTTCACTGTCAAGATTGACTAGCTAGCTAACCAGAATCAGTTAAGTTTGCGAGTTTCTCAAAGAATGCATGCTTTGGCATCATACCTTTTGTGGAGAAAAAGGTAAAGATAAAAAGGTTTTCATGATTCTTACTTTGAAGTGGAATCCAATGCTTATTCGTGACCTTTTTCTGTGGAACAGTATCTTTTGTGTACGTGGCATGAGATTCCAGTCTCTACTACCAAGCTGAATTTATTCTCTATTGTCCACGAATAGTGAACGAACAATAATGTCACCATGTAGAAGTAGCAGTGAAGTTCTAAGAGATGACCAAGTACCCCATTTGTTTGTTGAGCTTACCAAACTACATGAATATTACAGTTTATAGGTGATTGGTAAGTGTTGTGATTCACTTTCATTAAGCATCCATGGTTACTTATTGTGAGAGGGGAAGCATCTTAGGGATGGGAATAGAATGATTGTAACAGAAGGAATATTGAAACACAAGGAGTGAACAGAATGATGGTGCCCTGATCTCACGGTTTGTCCCTCTGTGCTATGGGGTGGTTTTGATTCGCGTCTTTGTACGTTTAATGCCATACTTGAGTGTTAAGTTTCCTGTATGCTTTCTGTTTTGTCTCAAGGTTGGTTTTTGAGGTTAAGAATGTTAAGGCACTGAAAAATCTCCTCTTCCCCCAACTTTCTCTCTACACATCCCATGTCTAACACCCCATGTGCACTTCACTTTCCCATACATGTTCATTTGCTTCAAAACAGCCCTACCACTATTCCAATTTCCCATTACTCGTAAGAAAAGTCCAAAGGACACCTTCCCATTTCCAAAAGTTACTCACCTTATCTCCCATCCACATAAATTCTACCTTACAGCTAACACCTTAACCTTTTCCTCTCCACAGCATCCCCACCACCACCAGTCACGCCTGTTCTTCACTAGCGTCCATCTACTCACATCATGCACCTACCTAACTTTTTCCCACTTTAGCACTAGTTGTAAGAGCATGTTTAATGTCATAATTGAGATCAGTTAATTAGTAAGTTTATGACATGAATGATCATTTAACTATGATTAGCACTTGGCAATATTATCTTTCTGGCTCAACATCGATTACCGGAGTATCTTTCTTGCTTGCTAGAGTAACCATATATACATTAGTTATTGCTTTCAGAATCAAACCAAATTCCTTTAAATTAAGTTCAGCTATCAATGAGTTCGAACTCTTGCAGGTAAAATAGCAATGCCAAACATGATGGGAAAGAGGCAAACATATTTCAAAGATGATCAAGAATAAGTCTTTATTCAGCTGAAGTCAGAATGCTACAGAAGAGCTTTAACACTGAATTAATTAAATCACTAAAACATCCAAATCACAAATGCAGCTCATTCAAGAGTCAACCGAAAGAAACAAGAAAAGCAAATTTAAAAGACAAAAAGAATACAGAAATAAATATTATGACCAAAATCTACATCAAGTTAAGCTCTTATATGAAATGATGTAATTAAACAAACAGAAATGCCACTCCTCCAAGCAATGCTGGCAAGGCCATGCTACTTCCATGAACAAAAGCTTCATTTCCTGGAGATGAAGTTGGTGATGACATGGACGCTGGTGCTGGAGGAGGAGACATTCCTGGTGTTGGAGACTTGGGCGCCAATGGAGGAGAAGGCGGTGGGCTGGAACTTGGGCCAGGGTTCATTGAGGGGCTTCCTGAGGGAGGTAAGGGCATCATTGGTGGAGGTGACGAGACTGGAGGGACATCTGGGGGAGGTGTCATGGCAGGTGGTGGGGTGGATGTGGTTGGTGGAGGTGCAGCACTGGTAGCTGGTGGGGTTGAGATACTTGCTGGTGGCATTGTTGGTGGTGATGATGTTGGGCCTTGAGCAATGGAGGATGCTGCGCGAGCTAGCATTAGGGTTAGCATGAGCATGGCACGTGTGAGATCCATGGCTCTGATGTGTATAGGATGTGAAATGAGTGAGGGTTTGAGCGAGCTAGAGAGTGGAGAGGCAGGAGATGTTTTATGAGCAAGGTGTTTCGAAGGAACAGTACCGACGTTGATATATAGATGCAAGGCCGGATAGTACGGAGATTACATTGATTAGATTGCTCACCTGTTGATGCATGGATATTTCATACAGCCCAGACACTGAGGTTAACACCTGTCATGTGAGAGTGATTTGTTGTCCCGTGTGTGAGAAAAACTCTCTATTTTTGTGGTTTTAAACTTGGATAAATTTAATTATAAGTCTGGACCATTTTAATAATATTTTTAATTCTCAAGGAAAAAAAACCCATAATAATTAAAAAACATACGGGTTATTACATCATTGGAGTCTATCATTAGCTCCATATATATATATATATATATATATATATATATTCTTGTTCTAATGCTTTTTTTGGGTGATATTTTAATACGTGGAGTAAAACTCGTTATGGTGCCTAAGCTTTGCTGCGGGCGTTCTTTCCTCGTGGAGCAACTTGAATGGCATGGTGTTAACGAAAGGAAAAAGAAAAGCCAACGCAGAACACAAAATGCTTATATAAGCTTGCAAGCAAAAAGCCAAGAATGCGTACCTCAAGCAAAAAGAAAATAAACATATTAAGTCTCTTTGATATAATAGGAAAATCGATAATAAAGATTAATAGAGAAGTTCAATAAGTGTCATCAGTTGTGCATCAACAGTATTGATAAGGCTATGTATAGCCAGAACAGAAGAAAACAATAGGGAAATGAACTGGGAGTGGACGTTTGAGAAGTTGATGCTAAGATGGCAACAAAGCTAGCAAGGAAATGAGTTGCGAGCTTAGTCAAAAAATGGTAATTAAATGCTTGGATAGTCCTCCTCCAGAGCTGGGGAGCTTGGTGGTTCTTGATCCTGCGAGGAAAAGCATTTGTTGAAATTAGTTGTCAAGAAATTAAGGGTAAGCAATGTAATGCAAAGGGGTTGCTGCGAGGCCAACAAATTAGAGGAAAAACAGACTTGAGTACAGGTTTGTGGAGGCCAGTGAAGCCATGAGAAAAGGTTAAGAAAATGACAGGAAGACAGCCAACTGGAAGCAGAGGCAGCTGATAATCCTATAACACAACACTTCAGGTAGATAGCATCAACTTTCACAGTGTAATAGAAGGAAAGGCCAACAAATGATTAAGAAATTGATTGTGAGTTGTGCAGAGGTGGTGAGCGTGGACAAAACTCATGGAATTGGTTGATAACAGGAAAATGCGCACCACAAAACATCATAGCTCAATGAAAACAAACATGGAAAACACAAAAAACAAAATACGTAGAGGTTGTGATAGCATGCCAAAACTAAATTTAGTGTGTGCTTGTTAGAGACATATTAGATATACACTTAGCATAATTTAAATTCAAAAGGATTAGGTTATGATTATCTTATCTAATAGTTCAAACTCTTACTTGTAATTTGTATTTATATACAAGCTAATGAATAAAGATGATGAGTTCTACTCTCCAACTTTCTCTACTTAAACATGGAATTAGAGTAAATACACATGGCAGTCTCATCTTCTGTTTCTACAACTTCTCTGCCTCCTCTTCTTTCTCATTCTACCTTATCCCCCACCATACCTAATTGTTATCGATCTTTCTCCATCCAATTATCTTACTTAGAGTACCCAGTTCACATCGCTCTTTTAACTGCTACAATCTCAACTTTTATTTTTAAGACACCAAGTCAATATTAAGAACTTCTAGAAATCAAACGCATATAAATTTATATGGTTCTAACTTGTTTATTTTATGGAATTACTAGTTTGTATTAATTAATTAAAAAAAATATCAACAAAAAAAAAAAAACTTTTTTTTACTCAACTCACACTCACTCAAGCTCTTTCTATCTTTTTCACTCTATTCTTTGCAACACACACATCTACACTGAGTATATATATATATACTAAGCTGGGAGCAAAGACTATCAATCATGCCATGATTTACGCCTTAAATTAAGCCTATGTTATGTGCTAAATAAGAGATTAGTTGTTTCCACTTGCATATGATGGAGGTGGGGCATTATTTGTCTCCACTTTACTAACAATCTCTCACTTAGAGACAAATAATGAAATTAACTTTTATCGTTGAAGACCAACCAAAGTTTTACATAACTTCAGTTTATCAAATGGAACTCCTTTGGTTAACATATCAACTAGATTCTTGCTTCCACAGACTTTTTCTAATATTAGCTACTTATCGTCTAGCAATTTTTGAATGAAGTAATATTTGATCTGAATACACTTAGTCCTAGGTTGAAATGCTGGATTCGTGGCAAGAAAGTTTGCACTCTAACTGTCGTTATACAAAGTAACTTTTCCATTCATCGTACCCAATTATTTTAGAAAACTTTATAGTCATACTATCTCTTTTATAGATTTTGAGACTGCAATATATTCAGCTTTTACTATTGAAAGAGTGGTGATTTTTTGTAAGGTAGAACTCCAGGAAACAATAGTGCCTCCTATAGAGTGTGTGTGTGTGTGTGTGTGTGTGTGTGTCCTATAGTGCTCTTTCTACTATCAACATCTCCTACTAGATCAACATCTACAAAACCTTCAAGTTCCAAACCATCAACTGTAGAGGTAAAACAAGTCTCCGAGAAACCTTTTAAGTATCTCATGATCCATTTTACCGCCTCTCAATGTTGCTTTCCAGGATTGCTCATATATCGGCTTATAACTCCCACTATATAGGTAATATCTGGTTTGGTACAAACAATAGCATATATCAAAGAGCCAATAGCTGAGGAGTATGGAATCTTATCCATGTATCCACATTCTAGCTTAGTTTTTAGCAACTGGTATTTGCTGAGCTTGAAATGATTCCCTAGAGGTATACTTACTTGTTTAGCATTATCCATATTAAATCTGCTAAGAACCTTCTTAACATACTTTGTTTATGAAAGCTTTAGCATGCCTTTATCTTTATCTCTAATAATTCTCATGCCAAGTATTTGTTTAGTAACTCCTAGTTCCTTCATTTCAAATTGTTTTGACAACTGTTGTTTCAACTTGTTAATCTCTTTAATGATGGATCCTACAATCAACATATCATTAACATATAATAGTAGAATGATATAGGAGTTGTCAAAATATTTGACATAGCAAAAATGATCAACTTGGCATCTTGTATACCCCAAATTGCACTTGTCAAACTTCTTATAACATTATCTTGGAGCTTGCTTAAAACCGTATAGGTTTTTATTTAGCCTGCGGACTTGGTTCTCCTTTTCTTGTATTGTAAACCCCTTTGGTTATTGCATATAAATGTCTTTCTCCAAGTCACCATGAAGAAATGCTATTTTTTCATCTAGTTGTTCAAAATGTAAATTTTATGAAGCTATTATCCCCAGAACAACTCTAATTGTTGTGAGCTTCACAACTAGAGAAAATATCTTAAAGTTATCAATGTTTTTTTTTTTGTTGGAACTCTTTTACAACAAGTCTTACCTTAAACCATTTGCTTCCATCATGCTCAGTCTTTACTCTGTAAACCCACTTATTTTGCAAAGCTTTCTTTCCTTTAAGTAGTGTGTTTAGCTCCTAAGTCTTGTTCTACAACAAAGAATTCATCCCATCCTTCATGGTTAACTCCCACTTGCTTGAGTTTTTATCTTGTAATGATTCTTTATAAGTTCATTGTTCACTACCATTTGTCAGCAAAATATAATTCAATAGAAATGTAAACCATTGTAGGGGTTTTACAATCCTTGAAGACCTACGAACATAAACAATAGGCTCACTTAGCTCTGTATCTTCCTATATAGTAGTAGGTACAGATGTGCTTGAATCTTCTTATAAAGGCTTTTGATTTTTGTTCTGCTTATTAACATCAGGAAGCCCTTCTAATCTTATGAATTCAAATTTTTATAAACTTATATCTGAATAAGTCATATCTGTTTCTACACTTGATCTGTCTTTATACAAAACTTTCTCATTAAATATCACATTCTTACTTCTGATAATCTTTTTATTTTGATCATCCAAGAACCGAAATCCAAACTCTTCATCTTCATAACTAATGAAGGAACATTTCTTAGATTTAGAATCTAGTTTATTGTGAGCATCAGAATCTATATGAACATAAGAAACACACCTAAAGATCTTTAGATAAGAGAGTTGTACTTTTTTCCTCTCTATACTTTCTTTGGAAACCTGAATTCCAAAGAAACTGATGGTTCATAATTAATCAAGTAAATTGTAGTATGAACTACGTCAGCCTAAAATGTTTAAGGCAACCATGAATGCAACCCTATGCTTCTAGCTCATTCATTGATGGTCTTGTTCATCCGTTCATCAATTTCATTCTATTATGGTATGCCTAAAATGATCTTTTTCATTTTAATATCATTGATAGCGCAATACTTATTGAAACCTCCATCAATGTATTCTCTTTCATTATCAGATCTCAAGCATTTTAACTTCAATCCTCACTTAGTCTCAACTATAGCCTTTCATTTCTTGAGTGTTTCAAACACATTAGATTTATTTTTTAGAAAGTAGACCCATATCTTCTTCCTAAAATCATCAATGAAGGTCACATAATACAAAAAACCTCCAAGAGATGCCACTAGAGAAGGTCCCCATAAATTGGTGTGTATCAGTTCTAACTTTCTTGGTCTTAAGGTCTTACCAACCTTTAAAAAACTAAGCTTCTTTTATTTTCCAATAATACAAATTTTATAAATGTTTAAATCAACATTGTTTAAGTCTGGCAGTTTTTTCTTTGACTGAAATATCTTTATTCGCTTTTGACTCATATAGTTGAGTCTACAGTGCCATAAATGTGCCTAATTTTCTAATTTAGTAGAGGCAATAATACCTATAAATCTTATAGTCATATATAGGGTGCTGGTTTTCTTTCCATAAGCCAAAATCATTGCTCCCTTCAATACTTTCCACATACCTCTAGAAAAAAAAAATGACCATTATCATCAAGTTGTCCAATAAAGATCAGTTTCTTCTATAATCCAAGAACATGTCTTACATTTTATAAGTTCTATATAGATCTATTCATTGTATTGATTTACACATCTCCTATTCTCAAATATCTATTGGTTATCCATCGGCTAGATAAACTATACCATGATCTTCAGCAACATAGTTTTGCATCATTTTATGGTATGGGGTACTAAAATTAAGAATCTAATCATTAATTTAATTTTGTACAACAAGAATCAAACATCTTGTATCTCATCTATGGTAGTGTTTGCAGAGTCAGCTTCAGGTTTTTTTTTGTTTTGTACAACTCCTCATGTAATGACCAGGTTTGCCATAAATTCAACATTCAACTTGCTTTCTAGGTTCAAACTTGCTTTTACTTCTATATCTTGATTTTTATCTGCCTCTACATAAACATTTATCTTATCTCCTACCTCGAGTGTTGATGTTGAGAGCTGAACCTGAACTTGAACTTGAACTTTCACCAGAGTCTTTCTTTTGTACTTCTTCAACCAAAATCAAATCTCAAATATCATCATGTTTTAGTTTGGATTTTCTAACTAAGTTACTTGCAGATGTTTTCATACCTTTCCAACTGCTTGGAAGTGAAGCTAGCAAAATGAGTGCTCAAATCTCATCATCAAAATCAATCTCAACAGATGAAAATTGATTTGTGATGGTATTGACCTTGTTAAGATGTTGTGTAACAGAGGTGCCTTATTTCATCTTCAGGTTCAACAACTTCTTCATCAAGTGCACTTTATTATTTGTTGAGGACTTCTTATACATCCTAAATAAGGCTTCCATTAATCTTGCAGTGAATTTTTCTTTTATAACATTGTGAGTAACTCTTTTTAATAAGGATAGATGGATAATGTCCAAAACTTATCTATTAAGAATTAGCCAATCTTCTTCTTGTATATTCTATAGTTTGCTCCCCAATAAAGGAAGATGAAGTTTCTTCCCATATAGATAGTTTTTGATTTGTATTTTTCAATAACCAAAATTTATCTCATCAAATTTTTCAATTCCAACAGCCTTTATTTCATCTACCATTTTCACTAACTTTAGAGTTGGAATTTGCTAAATTTGACTTCATGGTTATGTCCAGAATGGCCAGAAACATTGAAAACAACTCTAAAATCACTCAAATTTTCCTTTAGATGGCTTAGATCTGATCAATCAAATTTTCAAACCAATAGATGGTACAGATAAAGGCGTGTATTAGGTGAAATAGTATCTGCAGCATACTAGATCAAAACTCAAGATGATGATATGGCTTAATGACGTGTCAAACAAAAAAGCAAGACACCCCTCCCAACTGATGATATGGTAAAGCCATGTGGAATCTAAAATGATGTGCTGGTTACTTCGTGGGCTGATGACTTGGCAAGTGACATGGCAGATGACTATGCAGAATTGTTGTTGTGGCTAATGACATAGTGGGTCAACCCAGTTCAGTTGTAGGTATTCGAGCGAAAAAGATGTATGTGACGCGTCTATGCACGGGGCAATCTTGACATTAGCACGTACAAACATATAACATGTTGGTTCTTAGCTGGAGTTTCACCAATGATTTTTTCTTATTATCCCTTGCCTGATGGTATGTTCAAAAATATGTTTTAAGAACTTTGATTTCTAGGTTTGGATCAAACACCCTCTTTTTTAAGAAAAAGCTCTAATACCAGTTGTTGGGATTTTCATAAATCAAACACAACAGTTACTGGTTTGTATTAATCAATCAAAAAATAATAATACAAACAAAGAGAAGGAGAAAAACTCATCTCTACTCAACTCACTCTCACTCAAACTCTCTATATCTTCTTCACTCTATCTCTACAACACATACCTCTTCACTAAGTGTGTGTGTGTGTGTGTGTTTACACTCAGCTAGGAGCAAATGTCATAAATCATGTCATGATTTATACCTTAAATTAAGTTTTCATTATATGCTAAGTGGGAGATTAGTTGTTCCCACTTGCATATAGTGGAGGTGGGGCATTGTTTGTCTTTCCTTTACTAATAGTCAGCACCTTCTTCATAGGTTTTTAGTGTTGAAACCAATCAAAAAGAGCCTAATCTAAATTTTCAAACCTGATTTCATATGGACTAGATGTTGCTAAGATAGGTTTTTTCTTCCTTAATAGAAGATGTTTTTAGAATAAGAACAATTTATTATGTCTAACAAGCACTCCAACAAGCTTTTGGTTTTATCTCTAACAACAAACAACTCCAGGTTCATTTATCTTTGAAGGAGTTAACCTTAGCTGATAAAACTATGACTATGTTCTTAAAAGAAACCAAGTTAATTGATAATACTCTTGCCTCTACTGGATTACCTATGTTGTCCAATGTAGAATTTAATGTTGATATATTCATACTCGTGCCATATGGTTACCATCTCATTATTGCTGTCATTTTTACCAATAAAGATCATGTTCCATTTCATGAATTATGAGGCCAAATAATTATCTATGAAATTTTTTTGAATAGTTTTATTCATTCTCCTACTTCTACTGCTAATGTTACTCACTCTACTACCATTAACATAAAAAAATCCTACTACCAATAGCAACCCACAAGGTCATGGCTTTAAAAACTCAAAAAAGTTCAACAAGGGTCCTTGTCAATTTTATGGGGGGTGAAATCATTCAACCAAGTTTTGCAAAAGATGATATGAACGAGATGTTAATCCACCTACTACCAAATTGTCTTTAAAATATATAATTCAAATAAAAATTCATACATGTCCACGCAATTTCATTAACTAAAAGTTAATAAACCTAAAACAAATAATCTGTCCCACGTCAAATCTATTACCACTAGTAGTTTTTTTAGATACCATGTATGTAAGCAGTTGGACTAGTTTTGTATAATAGTCTTGTATACATTAAGTTAAATATGGGCTAAAAAAATTTTCGTTTCCTTCTAGGTCACTGGTCTTTATTTAGATTCTAAAGATGAATAGGTCTAAGTGGATTGGATAGAAAGATCTCTTAATCAATAACATTTTGTTTTACCTGTTGATATAATTATGTAAAGCCACACATCACAATTGCCTAACATCATCGTTCTAATTGTTCAGTAATTTCTAATAGAACTTTAGTCTTGAAAGTGTGTGACATAAATTGATGACACTAGGTTTAGCATGAACCACATAGAAAAGATAATCTTAGCTAGTTAAAACACACACACACTGATTTGATTCTAGGTTAGTGGTACTGCTAAATATTGATGTTAATTTCTTCTTTCCTTTCTTACTATCCCCTTTCCTTTTAAGAGAGAACTTATCCAAGGAGATGGAATAATCAATTCCTACATTTCCAGAAGATTAAGTGACACGACCAAAAGATTAAAGTCTTCTCCTAAGTGTAGCAGTGTCAAAATAATAAATAACCTAGCAAGACTAGGGTCGAACCACAAGGAGGTTAATTGTATAAATTATAGATAACAATAATACAACAACAAAAACAATAACAACAACAATAGTAACAATAGTAGTAGTAGTAGTAGTAGAAGAAGAAAAAAGTTGATGAGAACTTTAAGATGGAAGATTAACGTAAAGATTAAAAAATGATAACAATAAATGTCAAGATTAGAGGATCCACTAATGGTATGTCAAACAAGTATAGTATAAACTCTTATTATTCAATTGGAAACCACATAAAAAGGAGGTTACAATCATATTATAATTGTTAACAGATTACATTAGTCATCTTATTCGATTAATGATAATACTTGTAAATCTCGTCAAGCATTCATGCTTATAACTTATGTTAACAAAAAATCAAGTTCCTTTCATAGCTCAGATGTTAGTTATACCATACAGTATGGGCTGTGAAAGTGCTAAGCATTTGATGTACCAAATGTTATACAACATAAATCTAGATTAGTCATTTAACAAGCAAAGTATTAAGAGTGAACAAGATAACAAATATAAAACATATTAGTATCAAACATTAAAGTCCAAGTTAAGTTTACACTATACTTATTCTTACACCATTACTATAACCTTTTCACTTTGACATAATAAACTTAACTAAACATAATAAATAAAAGAAAAATAAATAAACAAAATAAGAACATAAATAAGATAAAAGCTAACTAAGTAAAGGAAATGAAATGAAAGGCATAGACTTGATATTAATGAAAGTAAAATATAAGCAATACAAAAAATACAAAGAGAGAAAGCAAGATCATGATCTTGATTTGGAAACCAAAATACCTAAATGCATGGCAAATACCTTTTTTTTATAGGCCAAAATTAGAAACTATTGATTTGATGAGTGGGTGGCCAACTCTTGACTTGGTGACAATCCTTATCTTCTCTTGTCTATCCAAAATATCATTAATAATGTCAGAATTGGAACCATTTGAAATAGAAAATTGTCTCAACTTTCGAGGAAAAAAAATAGAGGTCATTTGGACTTCTATAACTCTAGATATGGGTCAAACACTAAACAATGCGCGGGTTATAGGATAAATTCAGACTTCTTTGTTGTTACTACAATTTAGACTTGAAAATAACATTTTTAAACCTTGGGCTCTATATGAAAGTTATAGGCCTATGTATTATCTTTCCATCCATATAAAGTAGACCTAAATTTGAGATCTACAGCTTCAGATATGACCTAATTACCAAATAGTGTTCTAGTTTGGACTATACCAACATCTCTTTTCTAAGTTTGGCCATCTCTTTATCCTTTTAATTTCAGTTCTTAAACTCATCGATCAATCCTTTCATTTATGTAATAAGCCTGAATTTAAAATGAACATTTACTATAAATTAAAGGTATCTTATATTATTAAATATGTTATTATAAAACATGTTTTAGTTAAGAAGTTATTGATACTTCAAGTGCAAAATGATGATATAAAATCTTGATAAAAATACACTTTTAAGTACTAATCATTAAGACCTCTATCCCTAAGAAGGAATAGTTATTTAACTTTTTTACTGTCATAGATGAGAAACCCTTATCCATTTTTCTTTTGACTTTTTACTTTTCCTTAAAGCCATTAGTTTCTCAATACTTAAGATTTTTTTACACGGTTTATTTTATGCTTGCTACAACTAATATAGTTTTTTAAAAAACATTTTTTAATTGTAGTTATTTGTTTAATTTTTGCTCACTACCACTTCCGATTACTATAAATCACTAGTAAACCCATCGTTTTTTTTTTTTTTGCAAATAACGAGTAAGGCCATCCTTATAGGGATTGTTTGAAGTTTAATAAAGCATATTTGTTATATTGCAAGGTTATTTGGTCTTAAAAGATTGAATTCCTGATCAATCTTTGTATCAAGGGTTCTTTTATCAAAAAAACAATGCCAAATATAAGTTGTTTAAACAAATTCTAAAAGCATGGTACCCAAAAGAGGATGAAATATATCCTAAGAAAAAGAAGTAACCTGAGAATCAAATTGTCCTTGAGGAGTGACACGACCAAAAAATCGATATCTTATTCTAATTGCAGGAGTGTCAAATTAATAAATAAGTCGGCAAGACCGAGGTCGAACACAGGAAGATTAATTGTATAAATTATAAATAACAACAACAACAACAACAACAACAAAAAATTAATGAAAACTTTGAGATGAAAGATCAATGTAAGGATTAAATAATGATAACAACAAATGTCAAAGTTAGAGAATCTACTAATGGTATTTCAAACAAGTATAGTATAAAATCTTATTATTCAATTAGAAACCACACACAAAGGAGATTCCAATCAGATTATAAGTTGTTTACATAATTACATTAATTATCTTATTCCAATAATATTAATACTTGTAAATATTATCGGGCATTTATGATTATAACTTATGTTAACAACAAATCAAGTTCCTTTCATAGCACAGGTGTAGGTTATACCATACGATTAGGTTATGAAAGTATCAAGTATTTGTTGTACTAAGTATTATGCAACATAAATCTAAATTAACCATTTAAAAAGCAAAGTATGAAAAGTGAACAAGACAACAAATACAAAATATGTTAGTATCAAACATTAAAGTTCATGTTAAATTTACACTATACTTATTCTCATACCATTGGTGTAACCTTTTCACCTTAACATAATAAATTTAGCTAAATATAATGAAAGAGAGAAACATAAATAAAAAAGATAAAAATATAAATAAAATAAAAGTTAACTAAGTAAAGGAAAGGAAATGAAAGGCATAAACAAGATATTAATGAAAGCAAAAATTAAGCATCATAAAAATACAAAGGGAGAGAATAAAAGCATGATCTTGATCTAGAAACCAAGATGCCCAAATGTATGGCAAATGCCTCTTTTTATAAGCTAAAATTGAGAACTATTGATTTGATGACTAATTAATGAGTAGATGGTCAACTCTTGATTGGTGATAATTTTTATCCTTTCTTTTCTAAATAAAACGTAATTGATAACGTCAAAATTTAAACCAGACCTTCACATGAAAATTCTAGTAAATTGTCTCAGCTTTTTAGAGAAAAAAAAATCATTGAGGTCATTTGGACTTTTAGAATTTAAGATATAAGCTGAACATTGAACAGTATCTGGGTTGTAGAACAGATTCAGACTTCTTCATTGTTACTATAATTTGGACTTGAAAATGACCTTTTTAAATCTTAGACTCCCATGAAAGTTGTAAGCCTATTTCTTACCTTTTCATCCATATAAAGTATACCTAAATTTGAGATCTACAGCTCCAGATATGACCTAATTACAGAATAGTGTTCCAATTTGGACTGCACCAACATCTCTTTTCTAAGTTTAGCCATTTCTTTGTCCTTTCAATTTCAATACTTCAATTCATCAATCAATTCTTTTATTTATATGATAGGTCTGCATTTAGGATGAACATTTACAATAAATTAAAGGTACCTTATGGTATCAAACTTGTTATTATAAAACATGTTTTAGTTAAGGAGTTATTGATACTTTAAATGCAAAATAATGATATAAAACCTTGATAAAAATATACTTTTAAGTATTAATCAAGGAATCCATCCAACTATGTGGAAGCAAAGGATTTCCAAGAAATAAAATCATTAACATCTTTGGCCTGCAAATTGTAATAAACAGTTAAAAAGAGTTGAAAAACAACTACTAGAATCCAAGAAATAATCAAAACCAAAAGAGTTAAGAAATCCATATACAATGAGATCCTAGCTAATATGGAGACTCTTTACATCTCATATGATTTGATCTTCTCAAAAAGTACATCCTTCTCTCCTAAATCCTTGTCAATTTCTTTAAAAGTATTAACGTATTTGGAATTCACTTACTCAAGGTATCACTCCAAAATGGGTAAATTTAAGTCCAGAGAACAAACCTTTTGCATCAATATTTTGATAATAGAATCCTCAGGCATCCTGCCAACTTGTTAATGCCGAACTTCTTCAACTGGATGTTGATATTAATTTGTTAGGGCTGAGACTTGAGATTATGAGAATTTGAGATTTAGGGAAAGGAGAAAGGGGAAAAGGGTGGGTGGAGACGTGGAGTGTCATGCATAATGAAATTAGGAGCGGTGGCGTTTGTGTTAAGAAGTTGCATCTGCATTTTGCTTAAAACACAGATGCAACATGTTTGGTAAAGGAAAAAACACAATTCATTGTTTATAGGTTCCTTAATGTTTTTTAGTCCGAAATGCAGAGAAAAGGAAAGCAACCAATTGTTGCTTTTTATGGGCACTATTCACCTTCAGATGTGTTTGATATTGTGGTAACTATTATGGTTATGGTTTGAAAAAAAATATTTTATAAAAAATATTTTTAGTTGAGGTTGGTTTGGAAAAATATATGTTTGGTTAAAATTATGGTTGAAATTGAGGTTGAACGAAAAGTAGTTTAATGTGTTTAATTAAAGAATGTTTTTCAAATTGAGATTATAAACTAATTATATATATATATTGATAGTTTTTAATTAAAATATTATCTATTTAATTACCGTTATTACATCATAAAATAAATAATACTTTATATAAAGTATTTTTTATTGTTGCATTAAATTATGTGCAATTTCATTACGTATGAAATCTATAAAGACTATAGTTTCCATGATTTCTTGAGCGTACAACAACATCATGTAAAAAATCATCAGGAATAAAATTAGAATTGTGATCAAATTTTATAAATATTACGTCGTCATATAATCTCCTTAAAATGTATTTATGTTGTGCCATTAAATCATGTTAAACATTAGTTTTTCAAATAGAACACAATATATGAGAAACTTTTTTATATTTTTTTTATTTTACTAAGTCATACCCGGTTCAATATATTTAGATTTGAGATGGACTCAGTCCTACCCATTAACAATAAAACTATTATCTATTATTCACGTAGCAGAACAGTAAAGATATAGAAGTGCAAAAAAAGAAAGAGAAAGAGAATGGGAAGAGCAGGCAGCCCCAGGAGGAGGTGAGGGAGTTGCTCTCCGTTGTTCTTCACATAGCACAACAGTGGAGACATGCAAGTGCAAAAGAAGAAGAAAAAGGTGGAGAAAAAAGAAAAGAGCTAGCGGCTCAAAACGGTGATGAGGGAGTTGCTCTCCACTATTCTTCAACATGAACAGTGGAGTCTCCACTATTCACGTTGAAGAATAGTGGAGACATGGAAGTGTAGAAGAAAGAAAAGGGGAAGGGGAAGAGCTAGTCAACTTCCATTTTCTCTCTTTCTGCTCTTCTTCTTGTGCATCTTTAGTTATTATGTTGTAACGCAGTTTGCAACAAAAGCAATAACAAGCTGCTTCTTCTCACCCTGCGTTGCAAACGCAGTAAACAATGGGGCTTATAAACAATAAATCATGTTTTTGTTTTACCAAACATGTTGCTTCACGTTTTACTTAAAACACAAACATTATCTCATAAACAAACAATCTCTTAATAGAACCAAGAGAAATTTCAGAGCTAATTCCTCCCACATGCAATCATGATTTACCAAATTTTAATTTATCATTTGAGACTTTCTTTCTTATTATACTATTAGCATCACTATCCTTTTATATGGGCTATAATTCTTCTATATTGACTCATTAATTACACAAACGAATTTAGAGAAAACTAAAGATTGGATGAAATAGCCTATAAAAGAAATAAGAAACAATGACATAAGAATTGGTTTATAGCGTGATTGATCATGGCTTTAAAGTTTAAAGCTTCACTTTCATTGTGTTTCTTTTCCAATAAAGAAAACAAAAGAGGAGATTTATTGAATTTCCTTTTCTGAACCCAGTAAGACAGACCTGATGAGATAAATGCAAGATAGGATTATTTATAATTCCAAGACTCATGATTCAGGTTGGTGGGTATGTCTCGGTGCTTTCGAAAAAGACGTGCTTGCATGTCTTGCTAGTTATTGCAAGTATAAACTTGCTCTCGTATTTCACAGGAATGTACCTTAAAATATATGTTCAACGTTACACTAATTAACAGGATGCTCTGTATAAATGGAAACTATTTACAAACAGTGGATTCCATCTTCTGTCAGTTTACACTCAGGGTCCTTCAAACCAAAATAGACAGACCAGGCTTATACTTCATTAGTAGTATTCATCTTGCAGAAAAAAGAGCACTACTAACCATATCCATATCTATCAAGATTTTACAGAAACACATCTTCGAGCCCATTATTTAAGACACATAATTGAGTATTCTAATAAGCCTGTCTTCTAACTTAGTTCTTGATTAACTCGTGTTGTAAGAGCTTCATGAGGTTATACCTGATTTTCATCTTTGATCACCTAGAAGTGGTTGAGATGGAGGAGCTGCAAAACAAATGGAGAGCACAGATTATTTAGACTTGATGTACTTGTATAGAAGAAACCATTATACCATGACATAAGTGGATCGAGGCAGGAAATTCAGTTCTGCCACTGAAAGAATTGAAATGATTAGCAGTGACCAAATAAGAATCATGGAAGCAATGTGAAAATAATATATCACTTTTAGTTTAGTTTTAACTTCTACTCATTCCCAAACTAGTTGGAGTCAAACTACAAAAGTAAATACCTGCATACAAAAGTAAACTAGCAGGCATCATCATATATTCTAACCCTCCCACCACCTACCCTTTCTTATTCCTACCACTTCAAATCGTTAGCTCTTCTTCACAGGACCATCAATAGGCTTGTGGATGCTGTGAACCACGTATAAAAATACAGAATATTTTCGTCCAGTTCAGGATTCCATGGAAGTTGTATTGCCATACAAGGTTTACTGGCCTATAACTTGAGATTAATGCGGATTTCAGAATCTCTCTCAGGATAGCTAACCCATAGATAGATATGAAAGGAAAACTGTTTCCTGACCTTTTCAAACTCTTGATTGCTTGAAACTTCATATAAAGGGTGCGGGGCTTAAGACAAGACGTGGAAAAAAAAAAACCAATATTGAGTTCTTTAACTGAAAGGAAATGAGGTTTAATCCTATCTTGTAGGTGATAGAAGGAGAACGAAATTCAAAGAAACCATGCATTAACATATTTAGAACCTCAGTTGACCTTATTCATTTTTGGCCGATTTATCACATCAGAAATTTCCTCAAGAATGAGTTTTCTATTATTATTATTTTTCTTGTTTTTTCATTCTCATGTACCATGGGTTATGCTAGGTAAGTAGTATTTAACTCAAATAAACCTTACGGACTCAGATAAAAAGTTATATAACTGTACTCTGTCTGTGTCAGTGTGTGTTGTGAGGCGGATGATCTCAGTCAGTGTATTGCATTACCTTCAGAACTTTGCTGTCCACTGGATGAACGCATTGATTTACATGTTTTCTCATTAATTTCAACCACAACCTGACGTGATAAGAGAAGCCCCGCAATAAGAGCACCGAGCATCAGCATCACAAAAACTGTATCCCATCCTTTTGTTGAAAGGAACCCAGTGAGAAGAGGACCAAGAGCTGCACCAATTGATCCAGTACCATCAATTATGGCAGTCACTGTTGCCAGGGCTCGAGAATCCCCTCTAAGAGAACTGTGCGTGCCAAGGTCAGCTGATACTGCAGTTGTGATAAGTGCATATGGCCCATTTATGAATAAGCCAGCAATCATCATGAGTACAATGTTCACAGTCCGTGATAGATTCCCATATAAGCGGTATAAAAGCATAGAAGGAATTGCAGCATACATGAAACTGGCTGCTGTGATAGCCCGAGCTCTAAGTTTATCAGATATATGGCCAGCAAGAATTCCACCAACAATGCCCCCCACATCAAACAGGGTTGAGAGATTTCCAGCTGACTTCACAGACATATATTCTCCACCAATTTCTGCAGTTTTAAAAACTTGGACTCTTAAGTGTACAAAACAGGATAATCTTGTAAAGATTTCTGACAGCTTGCAAAAACTTATTTTGAAAATTGTATGTGTTCGCAAGAAAACATCCAATTACTGTGAATGCTCTATTCCAGTGACAATATCCTTTTGCAGATTATATGCTTGATTTGATATATAAGGATTTCAGTGATGAGTTTCATCTACGTCTCTCAAGCCTAGTTAACCTCATGTTCTACTTCTCATTATTAGTAACAGGTGGCAAAGCAGCTCTATAGTGAGGCTACATGACCATCCTCAAAACCCCTGCATGGCTGAACTAGGAATTTTTATTAGTCAAGCAATTGTACCGCAATCTATTACTATTTCAAACTTGCAACTGGAAGTTTGAAACTGCTTTTTATAATGGTCCCCTAAAGCCAAAGCCTAGCCCCCCAAAAAGCTATGTGCATCATGATGTAACAAGATTTAACAGTTTGCGACAAGTCCTCAAAATTAACTGATAAGCATGTCAACAGATATAGTAAAGTGAAACTGGTACGAAAGCAGATGACAAGTTAGAATTTAAAATGTCAACAAGAAATTGCAGAATACAACACATTTTTAATTTAAACTTTAAAGTCAAAATTTTAGTTAAATGAAGATAAAATGATGACCATAACTCTTACATAATGCTCCAATAAGAATTGATCAAGGACTAATCAAAACTTAATTTTCAACATATGATAAGTGTGATGTCACAGTTGCAGAGAACGAATTAAACACGAGTCACAAATTGTTCACGTGATCCATCAAACTGCATTGTTTCAAACAGGCCACAACCTACTGTCAAAAACATGTTCCAGGCTTCCGGAATTGTTCTGACAGCCTCCAATAGTAAAATAAACCCCACCCCCTCCCCCCACTTTTTTTTTTGCTTTATTTGATAAATCATTTCAAGTGAAAGCTGCAGATTGAGGAAATCTCATTTGAGCAAAAAACAAAAAATCAAACACTCAACAGATTGAGTGATGAAATAGGTGCTCCCTGCTGAGTAAAATCATTAAGTTCACCAACGAGATCTTAGCCCCTAAGAGCCCTTCATGCTACCTTGATGCTTGATTGATTGCAGTGAATTAGTGAATCCCTGCAACTTGCAATCCTTTCTGTATTGCTAGTCAAAATCCAAGAACAATATAGCACAAACCAGCAAACAAAATCTTATTCAAGAAACAAGGTTAGCAACCAATGAAATACAAAATTCTAATAGCGGAAATTGGATGCCAGATAATACCTGTCTGGCTCAAATAAAACGGCAACCAATACAAAAATGTGTAAGCCACGAGCTTGGAGAAGAACAGGCAAAATGCAAATGGTATCACTCCTGGTATCAAGCAAGCTTCAAGAAGCCCAACACTTCTCCTAGCCCCAGATCTGTCTCGGATGGGAGTACTCTTCCCCTCTTCCACAGTACCTTCATTCTGTGTCTGAGCTTCTACATCGCAAGGCACTGCCTCTGCCCTTGCTGCTGGGCCATTTGGGCAAGGAAATCCAATATCCTCAGGATAAGCAGCTAAAAACAAGAAAACCAATATCCCTGCTATTGCAATAAATGTGCCCGGAGCAATAAAAGACCATCCCCAACCGTACTCCAAAACACTTGCAGCAATAAGAGAGCCAGTAATATTCCCAACTGAAGTATGTGCATTCCAAATACCCATTATTAACCCTCTCTTCCTTTTCCCAAACCAATTACCAATCACAGCCACAACAGAAGGCCAACCTGTGGCTTGAAACAACCCAGCAACCATTTGCATAACCAAATAAAACCCGAAAACATGAATGTTCCAAAAGTATCCCATACCAAATAACCCCACAAAAATTCCACTACCAATCATCCCAGAAGTCAAAAACAACCTCAAATCCAATGTATCACCTAAATGGCCAGCACCAAACATTCCCAAAGAATAACAAGCAAGAAATGCAACATCAATCAAACCCAATTTCTCTGTCCCATCTTTCCCATTAAATGGTTCCCAACCTTTATATCCAAACTTACCCTTGTTTTCACTCAAGAATTCATCTTTAACAAAGACATTTCCAATTGGCCAAGGGTACACATTTGTGGTCTTGTTGGGTTCAGGATCCAATGCACTCTTGACTATGCTACTGGGTTTTCTTGATGCATGGTAACTAGTATATGCAATGAAAGTAACCAACAAAACCATGTATCTATGTGTCTTAAGACTATAGTCTTTGCCTCTTATTTTCCTTATAAGCCAAATCCCAGGTGGGATTTTCCTCATTGCATCTAAATTATTAGCCATCTCTAAATTCACAAACAGGATTATCCAATCACTAAACCAAGACAGAACATACTAGATACTACCACATTCTTCGGGAAAGAAAACAGATATTGCCATGAATAAAAGCAATAGCAAGTATAATACGAGAAACAGAATCAAATTCTCAAGAAAATCACCTACTAGCAAGAAACAAATAAGATTTTGTTTTGATAGCAACAAATGGTCGAGAGGGAAGAGCCAAAACAAATTCAAGAAATTTCAGCTTCCAGCGCGTATCAATCTGTAGTTGTTGAATTCATTAAGTTCGAGATTCAAGAGAGCGTGTAGGGATGAGGGTTTCCTCAAGTTCTGGTGTTGGAGCGAGAGAGGGGTTATGTTATGTGAGAGATGAGAGGAAGGGAGAGAATGGCGGGAGAGGAAAGAGAGAGCAAGGAGGGCGGATCAGGGCAGAAGGAAACGGAGGGCACGTGGCGAGAGGTGGGAATTCGAAACTGGAATCATACGCTTTTTGGTGCCACGCAGATGCAGTCAACCGCGATGAAATAACTCCTAGAAAGCAGTTAATATGCTTACGCAGGACCTTTCTTATTTCCGAGTGGCATGTGCCTCTCCCCTAAAATAGGATTTGTCACTTTAGAGCACACACCCCTTTGGCATTGATGTTTCTTCTCTCAAAAAACATATAATTAGATACGATAAAAATACGTACATGAATATCATTATAAAAAAAATTAGTATCAATTTTATTTTTATATAAGATTTAAGGTTATTTATTTCAATATATTGAATACTTTCTGCTGCTGGAGCCAAGGCCACCAGCATTTCAATTTAAGAGGAAACCACTAGATGCTTCAATAACATTTCTCCTTCACCTAGCATGAAAAGAAAACTGATAAAATCTTGAAAAACATAGCTGAAAGATATAATTAAATTGATTAGATTTTAAATATAATTTTTTAAATTATTAATTTAATTTTTTAAAATTTTAAAATTATTAAAAAATTATATATTTATTAATTTTAAAATTTATAAAATTAATTAAGATACACAAAAACAACCACTAAAAAAAACTCATAAATTGATTGCTCCGGAACCTAGTAATACATGTCAATTTATTGGCCCAAGGGAGCTTTAGGTTCGGCCCATAGATGAAATCTGGACATTATAGTAATATAAAGCCCAATAAACCAAATAACTAAAACACGTCACGCGTTTGCAAGGGATAGAACAATCTGATACATCCTCCCTCCCTCCCTCCCTCTTCATCTTCTTATTCAACGGATAAGGCGTTCCTCCTCCCACCTAAACCAAGAAGGCAAGAACATGCCCTCTCTTTAATTTTCCTCTCCCTTCCATATTATTATAGTTTTTTCCTCTCCAAACATGGGCACTAAAATTCTCCCTCAGGTACTCCCTCTCCTCTACCTATGCACAAAAACATTTCGATATCTATACAATTTTCTTTTACTGTTTTTTTTTTTTTTTGTGTCTGTTTGCAGGCACTTGCTGTTATACCCAGGAGTCCTACTCAATTGCCTGTCCCAAAGAAATTAGGTTTTTCTTCAACAATCAATCGCAGCTCTTATCTTTCCAACTCAGCTTCTTCTAGTAGATTTTCAGTCTCTAGGGTTTCTTCAACCCCATTCAGTTCGAATCTTGAAGCATTTTTTAAGGAATTTTCGAGGCAGAGTTTTGTAACGAGAGCCGAGTCGGAGTCTGGAGGTGGAGAAGTTGTGGAAGAAACTGAGAATGTTGAGGAGGAAGTAGTTGTAGAAGGGAGTGAGGAAGAGGAAGTTCAAGCGGAAGCTGAAGTTGAAGGAGCTGTGAAAGAACCCAGAAAGCCTCGAGTTAAGCTTGGAGATATAATTGGGGTACTTACTTTTATCTGTTCTGGGTTTGCTTCTATAGTAATTATGTTAAGAACAATCACCTTTTAAGTTTTTAATTTCTTGTTCATTGATTTATTTGAGTAGATTTTGAATAAGAGAGCCGTGGAGGCTTCAGAGATGGAAAGGCCGATTCCCGATATAAGGACAGGGGATATAGTGGAAATCAAATTGGTAATTGTTTTCTATTGTTGTTCTTATTCGCATTAGCTTGTTGATGTTTGGTTTGTGGTGAAATAGAATTCTTTTGAGATGTGATTTTATGTGGTTGATTTACAGGAAGTTCCTGAAAATAGGCGTAGACTGTCCATTTACAAAGGCATTGTCATATCTAAGCAGAATGCTGGTATCCACACAACTATTAGAATTCGGAGGATTATTGCTGGTATAGGAGTTGAGATCGTATTCCCACTGTGAGTACTCCTTTTGCCTTGTCTTACAGTTTTATGTTGGCTATTCATTTGGTTTGCGTAGATGATCTTATTAGTTGAATAACTTCTGTGTAACTCCTAGATGAAACCTGTGATTACACTACTACTGTCTTTCATTTGGATGAGAGCACTGATTTTTACAATGTCTGCTGACTATTATTCAGTATTCTGTGTATAATACCATTTATTTTTGTTTGAAATGCTATATGAATCTAAGAATATTTGACTCTGTAAAAGTTGGAAGTAAATTTTTTTATCTTTTTTTCATAGTTAAGGTTTTAATGAGCTTGTTATGTGATCTGCAATAAAATAAACATTACTGGAGGATTTAGTACATATTCACTCGGGATTTCTATTCATAAAATCACAATCATTGAGCTTTTAAAACAGTAGTGGCACTAAGCTAGAAGCTCCCCTGCTTTTGTTTTGTGGCACATTCCACATCCAGCCTGTTGATGCCAAGAGATAAGCCAATGCCAAGCATGTAGATCCATGATCATGATCAAGATGCTTCTAACAAATTTCCTTGTTCTCATAACACCAAAATCTTGAAGTTTTCTTTTGAGTGTGTTTATCTAATTTTACTTCATAATTTTCCTGGTTCAATAATTAGCGGCTGTGACATGATTAATGGGTTCTTTTACTACCACAGCTACTCGCCAAACATCAAGGAGATAAAAGTAATTAAGCACAGGAAGGTTAGGAGGGCAAGATTGTATTATCTGAGGGACAAGCTTCCCAGACTCTCCACTTTTAAATGAGAAAACATGGATACTGTCATTCTCTGGTCCTTTTCTTCTCCAAATGTGTACCATGACTGCAGAGAATTGTAAGAACTGAATTTCTCTCACTTTGTGAAAATTTGTGCATGCCACATTTGATATGCTAGAATGAGACTACAATGTTTCAGTTTTTGTACCAATTATTTCAGGCTATAGCATTTTCTGATGCCCTGGCTGCAATTTTGTCCTGCCAGGGCATGGGATTACAGAATGTGCTTCGATCTATATTTTTGCATCCTTAATTGGTATGATGAATTTTATCTTCAAATATACGCGCGTCAACATTAGCTGCTGCTGTTTTTTATTTTATTTTTAAAGCGTTGGAAGAGAGTGATAATATAAGATGCTATATGCTATTAGGATTGTGGGTAAACTCTTTATGTGGGATCAACCTCCAGTGTTCCTCGTTATTGTCCACTGTTCTTTAGAGAGATTGCTGTAATCCAGCCGTTTGGATTGGTCATTTTAGGCTGACTAGGTGCTACTTTCAATTTTTATCCTTTATTTTATTTGTTTGATTATAGAAGGCCACCTTGGAGGTTGAAAGAATTCTGATCCTTCTAATTGATGGATATCTATTTTATCATCCATAAGGCCGATTGGTCTTTGGTTTTTACTACCTTATGGACGAAATATTATTGGCGATAAGAACATGTTTTTTATGGTACTGAAATATATATGATCAGTTAAATGCATTAGACATGACACCTCCGAATAGACATAACAAAAATTTATTCCACAACGGTATGTTACTTATCTGATGCATAAACAAGTATTTGTTCGGTTATTCATGTTTTCCTTTCCCAAATGAGGATCGACTAAAGAATTAAATGGTTAACTAGAGGCATCAAGCAAAAGAAGTGATGACAGAAGCTTGAGTGAGAGGTTCAGACAAAGCATTGTGGAGCTGCTGCACCCGGTGAAACTGTCCTGCTAATGGTGGTGCTTATCCTAACACCCATCTGATCATGCCTGTCCTAGCTGTATGGTTTTGAAGAATAGGTTTACTTGATCTCAAAACTTTCGTAACAAAAGGAAGGTTAGGTGTTTAATCCCCACTTGAAGAGAAAAAAAAAAGGGTACTGGTTCAAGCACTTTGTCTCAAAACTTCGTTTTTTTAAATCCTTTTTTTATAACCTTAAGTTTTTTCTTTTCATTTCAGTCCTTTTACATTTATTGTTTTTGAGAATTGATTTTATAGTTTCCTTTTGTTAGCTTATTATCAGGTTTTCATTTTTCTAGAGTAGGAAAACATCTTGACTCAACGTTGAGTTGATGTTGAAATTGCAAAAATTATTTCAGATTTTTTGTTTAACAAATAATTGGAAATAAAAGGACTAGAATTGAGCATGAGTCAAGAAAAAAAATCCTTTTTTGGTAATGAAAAGGAAACCAGATGCAAGATGCAAAAGTCGAGAAAAAGAAACGAGAAAAAAAAAAAAAAAAAAAGAGGAAAAGAGAGGAGGAATTAGTTGTCGGAGGAGATGGATACACCGGAGGTGTGCCGCATACACACACCACCTTCCAAGAAAGCTTGTACCCCAATGATTCCAATAACTAGTTAGGTGATTTTCTTAGGTTGGAGGAGCTTTTACGCGCCACCACATTGTCTCAATAACTAGTTATTTAGAACCTTTACCTATTTTCAACAGAATAAGTGAAAATTAATAATTAAAATATAACGTACCCAGGAAAAAAAAAAGAAGAAGAAGGAACTCTTGATGTATGTCGAAATAACTACCATTGTCTCGTTAACATCATCGTTGTTGTCACCATTAACACTTGTAATCAATGAAATTATTCAAGCCTCGTAATCATTATTACAACTGCTATTTAACTGTTGTCACTGATACTTTTATCATTGCTAACACCAGTGTTCTACCAATATAATTATTATTAGAACAACATTCACTAAAATTGCATTTGTCATCATCATCATTAATAACATATCTCACCTTAAAGCATTTATTTTTGCATTTTTACTATTGAAAGGCGTGAATGAAATATTATAAGGTTGTAAATAAACATCTAATCCGATTCATATGTCTTGGGGAAATTTTCAACAATGTAAACGAATTGGAGATTGGTTGAACTAGTTCTTGATACATTTTCATTGTTTTGTCATGTAATATTTATCTTAGTCTAAGGCTTACAATATGATATTTAATTTGGTTTAAAAAAAAGATAATTAACAACATATATATATATATATATATATATATATATATATATTGTGAGAAATAAGATTTTGGTTGAAAAATAAATATACTAAATTCTTTAAAAATTAAAATTAAATACAATATCTTTTCATTTAAATATTAAAACTAGCCTTAGTTTTCGCGCTTCAACAAACTATTTTTTTTTACTGTTAGTCGGGTTGATCCTTCCAACCAATGACTTGAACCTTGTATTGAGTCGACTCCCGAGTCAGATTTTAAAATTATAATAATAACTATTTTTATCCATATACTGACTCGAATCAACTCATGCTGACCCTCTCAACTTAAGACCTAGATCTTGCTCCTATTGACCTCTAAGTTAGGTTTTAGAATCATGATAATAAGAATTTTTGTCATTATATTAACTAAAGTCAACCTAGATTAATCATCATAATTTATGACTCGGGCTTTCTCTCAAGCTAACCTTGAATCATGTTTTAAAACTTTGATAATAATCACCTTTTTATTTTATAATGACATGGATCAACCCCTAAATCAAGTTTTAAAACTATAATAATAACTACTTTTATCTTTACATTAACTTAAGTTAACGCTCAACCCCACTTGTGACCCGAGACGTGCCTCGAGTTGACTCACAAATCATGCTTAAAACTATAATAATAATTATTTTTATTCTTATGTTAACTCAGGTCAACGACTTGTGACTCGGGCTTTGCCCTAAATCGACCATCGAGTTAGGTTTTAAAAATATGATAATAACCATTTTTATCCTTACATGTTTTAGTTGAATAATTTTAAAATTAAGAGTTTTTTATAATAATAGTTTAAAAATAAAAATAATAAATATTTTCTCTAAATACATGTTTTTTTTATTGCTTCAAAAATATACAATTTCACTCTAAAATTATTTCAGAAGCAATTTATTTTTTTATATATTTATTTTGATCTCTTCAAACAAAAATATTTTTATCTCTGTTATGTTTATTCTTCCTATTTCAGGACTGTAACCAAATGCGTTGGAGGTTCAAAGGTTCAAAGTCTTTCCAATGGCTGTTATAATTATAAATAGGGAAATAAATATGCCACGAGATTTGAAATCTCAATTTTATGAATGGGCGATGAAAAAATCACCTACCATAATACGAACTCACTATTGACAACTAAATAGCTTTTGATATTGTGATTTTGTTCCCATTTAAGATAATTTTGAGCATAAAAAAATAATTATTTTTTTGGTTTTTTTAAATAATCAAACCTATTTTTTTTATTTTTTAAATTAAAATTTGAGATCAAACCAAAAACTAGGAATAATTTTTTGATATTTTTGCTCATCTTTTATAAAAGATTTTGGATTTGATGACGTCATGGATATTAAAGAATATTTGAAAATATAGTAAAAATTATTTTTTAAAGTATTTTTATTTTAAAATATATTAAAATATTTTTGACATTACCTTATCAAAACAATTCAAAAATAATAAAAATAAAATAAAAATAAATAAATTTTAATAAAAAACAAGTTGGATCAAACCCTAAACGGCATCTTAATATTGGAATGCAAACCTGAGCTACAAAATTGAACGTGAGAATTTGAACAGAACCTGCAAAACAGACCCCTCCCAAATCTGACTCTGCAGCCTGCAATGCCTAAATTAGTCCAAAAGAATTGATACCGTTAAATTGCATAAAGAGGATAATTCAGATAGTATTTCTTTGGAAATGAGTGTTCAAGTTGATTGCAGCTACTGAGGTGAAAATCATATCATTTAATGATATGTTTATGAAGTAGATAATTTATTGCAGCAACTGAGGTGAAAATCATGCCTATTATTATCTAATAAACTAAAACTGCTCAGTCTGGACTGCACAGTGCAAATTATATGTTTCCAGGATGACTCCTATGCTTGAATAGTTCCGCAGACCCCAGTACACACATATAATGGAAGGCTAAAAATATAGGTCCCCAGTTAACAATTACTAGCTATTTGACTGGCCGTTTGCTGCTGGTCTAATATTTTTTTTCAGTTAAAAATTATAAATATACATATTTTTTTCAACATGTTTTTAAATATATAAAAAAATTTATTCATAAGTTAAAAGGATTATAAAATAAATTGAAAATTATTTATACTAATAAATATAAAAAAAAATATAATCTTTAGTGATAATTAATAACTAAACTAAAAAATTTAAAAATAGATATAGATTATGAAATTTGATCTCGTAAAATAAATCATGACCTAGTTATATTTAATAATTTTATTTTTAATATATTTTTTATTTAATCAAATAATTATATGTGCCAATAAAACATAAAAAACCAAGTTGTTAACGACAATGAAAAATTCAACTGGAAAAATCAAGAAATAGATGCAAGTTAAAATATAAAGTGTATGTTTGGAAATATGATAGTGGTTGTTTTTTATAAATATTTTTTATTTAAAAATATATTAAAAAATATTTTTAAAAAATTATTTTTGACATCTGCACATCAAAACGATCTAAAAATATAAAAAATTAAGATAAAAAAATTCAATATTTTATGGAACGCGGTTTACACTGCATTCCAAAACAGGATTTTAATCTTGCAATATGGGTCATGCACTCAAATATGTTCATTAAAATATTTTTTTATTAAATTAAACAATGATATAAAAGAAACTCACATGAAAGCAATTAAATACCAAATAAAAAAAAAGATTATGTAATGTTGCTCATATTCTAAAAATATTTTATAATTTTATGTTTCTAAATGATATTTTACCAAAGACAAAATTGGAAAAAAAACTAAGTAAAAATTAAATCATGTTTTATTAAAAAAAAATATCATAGAAAGATGTTAAGAATCTATTAAAATTGAAAAAAAAAACACAACAATTAAATGATAAGATTGTAAGGGAAAAATAAAAAAAAAACAAAAAATAGCAAAAATAAGACTCGAATATTCAAGCTTAGACTATGTTGTCTAACATGTTTAGGCTTTAAAAAAACTCAAGCGTGTGGCCTTTTAGTATAGCTGTACTTCTTATTTTTTATTTTTGAAAAATTAAAAAAATATAAATGATATGTTGTTTTTCGTAGTAGATAACGCATTGCTTGGTCACTAGAAAATTAGACCACAAGTTTTTTGGCTAAAAAACTTGATTTTTAAACCTTTTAACCTAAAACACCTAGAAAACACTCTACATGTCTTGTTAAAAAACACATAGAAAACACCCTACACATCTTGTTAAACTCATTCATAATCTCAAATAAACCCAAAATAACCAAAATTAACTTGAAATCATAAAGTTTTCCGAACTCATATCTAGAATAACTGGTAAGGTGAAGGATAAAGAACATCTAATATAAACTCTCCATGTCAAATGGAACTTGTTAACATTAAAATCAGCATTTTTTCACGGTTGATATTATTGTCAATTTTTCTCTTTATTATTGGAATCCAACCACTTTCTCTCTCATCTTTCAAACTAACTAGAAAAACAAGGAAAATAAAGTTTTGAATCAAAATTAATTTTTCAAAAATACAGGGGTCGAAAATTTATAATTTTAAAAGTTGAAAATCAAAGTGAATGTTTTAATCTAATTTTAAGATAAGTTGTGCTTTTCATATTCTAATTAATATCAATATGAGTTATGCTTTTCACGTTGTAAGTTGCTGAAATAAAAGTGATACTTATAATTAGTCAAGCCACTATTGAACTTATATATCATGATAGGATGCATAAAAAATAAGATATTTATCAAATATATCATATGATTATAATAAAAAAAATATAATTTGATGTATGGGTATAATTTGTCCAGTCATCAAACCAAACCTCAAGTAGGTTTCCCTATAAAAAAACTTACAATACGAGTAACATGCATAGTGATTCAAAATGCCATAAATAATTATAATATTTTAGAATTAATAAATATTAGATGATGAGTTTTATGTATAAAACCTTTAATATATGTATGTATGTATTATGTTGGCTTATTGATATGGGAAGGTTGAGATGTTGTTTATATACTTTATAATCTTAATGAAAATAACAAGTGATACATTTATATCTTGTTGATTCACTATTTACTAATTATAATTAAAAACTTTGAAAAAATATTAATTTTTAATGATATCATGGTGGAGAATAAAGTCACTCGATTAAGAGATAGTTATACCCATCCAGTAGACAATGTAAATATAGATAATCAGATTTGCTTATATACTATCAATGTATTCTGTTATATTGTTTTATTAATTATAAATTTGTAATTAATTTTAGTATTTTTAATATTTATTTTGTATTACCCAGGGTTTTAAAAAACATATTAAAAACATTAAAATTATTTTCAAATTTATAATTAATAAAATAACACAGTATAAAATTCATAATCAACACACACACACATACATACATACATACATACATACATATATATATATATTAGAGTACTGGAATATTTGGAGTAGAAATCAAAATTTTAAAGTTCATAATATATATAAAGATAATATGATTGTTTATTGAGTTTTGTTAAGTTTTTGGTTTCATAGGTCTCATAAACCAAATAATTGTAAGATTAACAAATCAAATAATTATTAAACATGTGTCATAAACTAAAAAATAGTAGTTATTCTGCAATTTGTCCTAAATTCAAATGGAATTTTAGTTATAAAATGCTTGATAAAAAATTAATTATAAAAAACGAAAACTGGAAAAAAATTGTAGTTATTATGCATTTCATTGAAAATCCCTTGTTTTTTTTTTTATCAAAAACTACTCTAAAACCACACAAATTATATATAAAAAAAGAAACGTTGCAAAAAATATGGTTTTTATGCCATGTTTAATTTTATAAAAAAAAAACCTAATCTAAACAGTGTGGTGTTAATAATATCTAATTTCACATGAAAAACTAATTTAATAATTTAGCCTTAAAATTTTGAGGTTAGTATTTTTTTAGCCTTAAAATTTTGAGGTTAGTATTTTTTTTTTTACTTAGATTAAGATTAGTTTTTTTTAGTTAAAGATAGGTTAGTGATCAATTAGGGTTAGGGTTTGGTATTTAAATTATTGTTTATGCTTCATGTTTAAACTAAACTTAGTATTTAATGCTTATATTAATATTAGTTTTTAATGTTTAAATAACTTGCAATTATAGATAATATTATGGGTGGTGTTATGATTTGGGTTTAAGATTTGGATTATAATTAATGGATGTTTAGACTTTTAGTTTGAATTAAGTTATTTAAGTTATTTTTTTTATTATTTATAGACTAGCGATCATTAAGATTTAGGTCCTAGTTAAGGTTAAAGATTAGATAGAGTAAATAATTTGAATATTGACTAGAGTATATTATTTAAAGGTACCCTATAGTTAGATAGATATTGTAGTTTAAAAATACATGTGTCAAATGTCACATTTCATAATCAAAATATTTATTAAATATTATATTTTTCAACTATAATTTTTTTATTTATCATGTTTTGCAACCATGACGGGTAAACAATGATGTTCCGGGCACTTATGTTATACTAAATTTAAAAGTTTTTAATGTTAATAAACAAAATTAGCCTATTAAAATGACTCCTGCCTGAAAATAAAATAAAATAAATTGTTTAATTCGGATTTGCACCACAAAAGCAATAAATAAGTAAATAATTAAAAAGTTTTTAGAAGAGGTACGTCATAGCCCATAGGTACCCGATTCCAGTGTGGGGAACGGGGATATCCCAAAAAAAAAAAAACTTTTGCACAGAACCTCCCTCGATTATTTAGTATATACACGTGTCAGTTCCATCACACACCCTCTCTCTCTCTCTCTCTCTCTCTCTCACTGATATTGAAGAAGAAAGAAAGCTCTGCCATTCTGGTTCCAGGCTACACGAAAACCCCAAGCGACCATCCCTCTCGGTGTAATTCTCTCTCCTTTTTAACAGAGAGATTCTTTGCTTCTCTCTGTAAACGGAGCGCATAAGGAAGAACGGGCCACCTGAACCGATAAAAAAAAGCCGAAATTGGCGCCTGAAAGTTCGATCCATCCATTCACTCGCTGCTTTTAACTAATCCTCCACACTCGTTTAACCACGCACATGTTAGTTTTCTTTACTATTAATGTCACTCCCTCTTTCGCTCTCTTTAACCTATCACAACTTTTTTACATCAATTTCTTCGATTGATTTGGGCATTTCAATTTTTTTAAAGGTTATTTTTGTGTTCATTTGATTGTTTTGATTTGGATTTTTTTTAGTGGAAGATTTGGTGATATTGGTTGGGACGGGGGATATGACAACCGGTGGTGATAAGCCGTTTATCTCTGTACATCCAGATGACCTCAAGTTCATTTGTAAACTTCTCTCCCTATATAAAATCTGCATGACATATATTTATTTTCTGTTTTTATTTTTCTTTCGTTAATTTAACTTTCTTCGTTGCATCTTTCTTTCTTCCTTTTGTAAATAACGATTTTAATTTATTGATTTATGTGCTATATTTGCTATTTAATTTCTTGCATCGGGTTCTCATTTATGGCAAGGAGATTAAAATTCGTCACGCTTAATTCTACTAATCCATGCATTAATTGGGAGAATTGGAGCAGATTTAAGGTTGCGTGCGTTGCATAGTATCTCAACTAGACAGTGAATCGTTATTTAATTTACTTTGATAATCCATTAGGCTGCTCTTGATCTGGAACTAATTGGGATTGTCTATTTAATAATGTCCTTGTTCTTAAATGGAATACGAGTTTTCTGGCAGTCCAAGGTGTTCCCTAACCCTTCCATGAAAGTTATGAAGACATTCAAAAGGATTTTTTTTTTTTTTTTGTGAAATTCCACTGGGATTTTCTACAACTACTGCAGCTTATAGAGGTTCAGGGCAGTTTTATAGCCTCTTGTCAAATTTTCCATGGCAGGGAGAACTGAAGTAGGTCCCCTGCAACCAAGTGTGGTAATTTTCAAGTATTGGTGATATTTTCATGGACTTGCTTCAGATATGTAATAAACTAGACAAGTGATGTAAATGGCACTATAACCCTACCCGGCTACCCCAACTTATATTCTAGCTCTCTCTGAGTATGGTGGGTAGTAAAAACTCCCTTTTGCAAATCACAGTCTCTGGTTTTAGGTACATATCAATCACATTTATTCTTTATAAATCCATTTATAAAGAAAAGCAACAAGCTTTTGTTTTAACACCTCTGTGTCAAGTGGCTGCTCCCAGGTCTCAAACCTGCGTGCAAAATTAAGATTTCTAGCCTAATATTTGACTACTGTACCAGGTGGCATTCTCAACTTCTAACATGCTATCAAATGTTTTTTAAGTCATCTGCATCAATGAGATAGATGCCTAGTATTCAAGTGAATTCTCTCACAACACAGTAAAGATGATTAGTTGTTCAAAGAGGTAGGATGGGGATTTAAAGAAGATCAAATTGATGGAGCGCAATTTAATTAAAAACCAAGCTGGATCTGATCCGCTTTTCTTGATACTTGAAAACTTTGCAGGCATAGAAGCTTCAGCTATTAGAGCCCAAACTGATTGGCTGAAGTAAGGAGATGTGCTTGATCAAAAATAAAAGAATATTAAAAGATAGAAATTAAATTATTTTGCAAACAGATCCATGGCAAATATCTGCTGGCATCAAGCATGGATAATTGATGCAAATCTTAATGCTAATCTTGAATATTATAAGTTGTATTCTTGAAAATGTTGATACCTTCTAAAAGTGTTGATATTGATGTGTGTTATAAAACTTTCAGATTTGATTTTGTCAATAGAGTTCATTTGGACTTATGATTATGTTATATATGTAATCAGTTGAGCTGGAAAAGCAAAGCTTTTGCGATCTTAAAGTTGCGAACAACACAGAGCACCATGTTGCTTTTAAGGTGCTCTCTCAACTATTGTATTAAAACCGTAATGATGTGCATTGTTGGCCTTTGATGGATTCATTTTTGTCATTACTTTTTTCCAGGTTAAAACCACTTCACCTAAGAAGTACTTTGTGAGGCCCAACACTGGTGTCATACAGCCTTGGGACTCTTTTGTCATTAAAGGTGCCACTTGTTACCCAGTCACTATCTTTTTGTAGGACTTTCTTGACCTTTTAAACTATGAATTATTTATTCAAATGTGAATTTATGTTTGATGTCCGCTAAAGGTTACAATTCTCTCACATCAGAGTTGTGGGTAGAGTGGTAACCAGCCATTTGTGAGATGTTTATTAGGTTATCATTTAATAGCTTTGGATTGTTTTTTCCTTGATAACCTATTAAAATGAAAGAAGAACCAAGCATCATAATTTTATCCTTGACCAGAATATATGGAATTTGTTTGTGCCATGTGCCAGCCAACACATAATTGTTGTAAAGTTCTTAATTGGTTAGAATATATTTGATGTTTACAAACTACTGGATTTTCAGTTACTCTTCAGGCTCAGCGAGAATATCCTCCAGGTATGCAATGCAAGGATAAGTTTCTCTTACAGAGTACCATTGTGCATCCACATGCTAATGTTGATGAGCTCCCACCAGATACTGTAAGGGTGTTAACTTGAAGAAGAAAAGTTATTCATGTTTCATTAGCTTGACTTTGCAAAATGATATTATATTTGAACAATGATTGATTTTATTGCCAGTTTAATAAGGATAGTGATGGCAAGGTGATACAGGAGATGAAGCTTAGAGTTGTATACATGCCCACCTCTTCAACTCAAGGAAACTTGGAAGATGAAGTGTTGTTGAAGGGCTCCAAAACAAGTCCTGATGCTACCTCTGTGAGTTTTATTGTATTTGGTGTGTGCTAATTTTAGCTAACAGCATGGACTTCTGTGTAATTGAAGACAATTAGTATTCTCTGGAAATCAGTTTATTGACTTCATTCAAAATAGTTGGTACAGGGTTCTTAATTAAAGGAGAATACAAGGCATGAAATCAGGAACCAAAACAAATTATCTATCCTAATTAGGATGACACCTAATTTATAGGAGTTGATTAATACCAAATATATTTTCTAATTTATAGACAACCTAATATAGAATCTTTTATTTTACAACACTCCTCAAGAGCTTAAAGATATCTTCCATTGCCAGCTTGTCGATCAAGTAGTCAAATTGTTTCTTGTAAAGTCCCTTTGTAAGTACATCAGCAACTTGCTCAATGGTTGATATATATGGCATGCAGATCATTCTTTGATTAAGTGTTTATCAACTTGCACGTTCTTTGTTCTATCATATGGAACTGGATTATGAGCAATTGAGATAGTTGCCTTATTGTCACGGTACACCTTCATGGGCAAGGAGTTAAGAATCTTCAAGTCTTCTAAAAGCATTTTAATCTACGCAACTTCACAAATCCCATGTGCAATTCTCTACACTCGACTTTTGAGCTACTCCTTGCTACAACATGTTTTTTGCTTCGCTAAGTAACTAAATTCCCTCCAACATAGGTACAATAACCAAAAGTTGATCTTCTATCAGTTATACTTTCAACCCAATTTGCATCGGTGTAGACTTCAACATGTAAATGTCCATGTTTCTTAAACAACAGACCTCTTCCATGAGTTCCTTTCAAGTACCTCAATTTTTTTACTTTATTTAAAATAGTCTGTAGAAGAGAAGGTTCCTATTTAAATGAGAATACAAGGTATGAAATCTAGAACCAAATCAAATCATGTATCCTAATTAGGAGTGGAGTTGATTAATATCAAATCTGTTTCTTAATCTATAGACAACCTAATATAGAATCTTATATTTTACAATAACACAATCAAATCATATATCCTAATTAGGAGTGGAGTTGATTGATATCAAATCTATTTCTTAATCATTAGACAACTTAATATAGAATCTTATATTTTACAATAGCACTCATAACTCTGGAGTTTGACTGACTTCATTCAAGCTGGTGTTGCATATTAACAGAATCATTACAAAGGCAACTAAAGGCTCCTTAAAGAAAGTACTAGATGGATAAAAAATGTCATATTGACCTCTATCACAAGGGTTTAATAGTGAAGTGTACTGATGAGAAAAATTCTTGATCCCAAACTGATAGTTGAACAAGCTTAGACACAATGCTCCTGAGCAAAAAATGAGAATGGTTATGGATGCTCCAAGAGTTGTTTGAAAATGATGACAGAATAAAACTTGACAGAACATGTTAACCACCTATTATTTGCATTTAAATAATTATCATGACAAAAACAAAAATGTGATGATTTTGCAGTTGTGAGTGTCATAGTGAGCATGTTTCCCCTCTTTTATCGAGAAAGAAGTGGGCTATTTCTTTACAGAATTGTGCTCAATTTCATGTAAGGGAGTTCTGCCAAGACCTCTTTGTTAGTTGGGGGCATAATCCGCATGAAATCAGATTTTTTGAAGAACATATGGAGAGAGAATTGGATTTGGATTTGGCTAGATAATGTATGGTTGGTAAACAAGGATCGATTTTATAGCAAGGTGTGGAATATATTGTCAATTATATGATTCCACAAGATAGAGGAAGTTAACTGTATAAAGATGCTGCAGTTTTGATTGGTCTGCTTCTAGTATGTGACTGCTGCTATTGCTTTACACTTGAATATGCTAGAATTGGGCTTCTTCTTGGATTCTCCAAGATTGTGAATAACGGTAATGGATTGTCAGTTTTAACTACTCAAAGGAAACACATCTATATATGCACATTGTGTCATTCAACATGCACTATGCAACTTGATCTTGTTTACAACTGTCACAATCTTGTAAATTTGCTCTGTACCATGCCTTTTTGCAGGAAAAGCATATAAGCATATCCTTGAATTAATTTCTAGACAGGTTTTTTATTATACACGTGCATGCACCCATATACACACATGCACATAAGTTTTTCAAGTACACTGTTTTATGTTTGAATCAGGCTGTACAGCTTCTGGAGGATGAAAGGGATGCAGCTGTTCGACAAACCCAGCTACTGCAGCAGGAACTGGTTAGTCACTTTGTGCTTCAGCCTGGTTATTTGATTATTATTTGTTTTCTTTTTCTGTTGAGTTGAGAATATGGAGCCAGTTTTCCTCCTACCATTTTGGCATTTAAATGTTTGTTCTCGAGAAATACAATTACGAGACTTTATCACTTCACAAGTACTTGGCATCTCAGATATTGCTCACCTAAATATTTCTTTAGTTGGTATGCTAATATTGTTGGTAAATTTCTGTTTTTTGTGCAAACAGCTGATTTCCTCGTAACCATTCAGAAATTACTTATGATCCCCCCCCACCCTCCAGTCTCAAATAACTACTATGGAAAGTCTAGTTGAAACTTGCTTAGTTCATATGGATTCCACCATCCCTAAGGGTTAAAAATGCTGGTAAAGAAACAATGGGGGGAAAGAACAGGAACAAGATGAAAAGCAACAAATAGAAAACATGAGGCGTGTTACAAACGCTGTCCTTAAAGATACTTCCTCTACAAAAACCTATCCTCCAGGTTTCATCAGGTTCCTCCTCTAGAATTGAGGGAAGTAGAAACAGCAAGGCAAAGCAAAAGAAAAAAGTTGGGCAACCTAAAATGAATTATATATTCCTCTTAAAAAGTGAAGGTGTTTATATATAGGCCTAGAGTTTGTAACATCCAAGAAGAAATTAAATAGAGAATTAAATAGTGCAACCAGCCTTTAAAAAATAGTTGTTAGAGAAAATAAAATAGCCACGAGAAAATAAATAGCTGTTGGAAAAAAATATAGTTATGAAAATAAATTGTAAGACCTTCAAAAACTGTGGTTTCAGTTTAAAGGCTAAAAAATAAATTATTACTGGAGACAAGAGGCTTAGAAAGTATCGGCGTCGCCTCACATGTTGGGAGGGAAACGTAGGTTTTCCTCTTGCTTAGCCCAACTTTATACGCACAAGCCTATCACCTTTCTAGTTGGTTAGCAGCTCATGTCATAGTTCACTATATAAATACTAGAAAAAAAGTCTTGTTTTTTCAATGTAGGAATATAAGCAGTTTAAAAACTTCAACTTAAAAACTTCAACTTAAAAAGGTAAAAGTTGCTGTCTTTTCAATGTGGGATAGAGATGTTTTGAAATAACTTCTTAAATAATATTAAATTATATTATTTACAACAAAAAATCCTTCAATGGACATTTGCAGGCAATGCTTGATCAAATGTGATAGTGCAATTGAAATGAAGCAGAGCAGGAACTTTTTAACTAGATGACTTGTACGCATGGAATTTGTTTATCAGATGGCTGCTATGAGATCTTGAAAAGGATATGCGAACAGTAAAAAGCACTGGGAATATTTTAGATGTTTTCTGTTTGAGAGCAAATGTATTCGAATGAATTATATCTAATGCTGAGAAACAGCGTTATGATACCAAATTTCCCATGTGTTAGAACCCCAACACCCCACCACACGTACGAAGAGGTTTTTGTGTGCTAGCTAATGTGTGTCTACTGCCATTTGTAGCATAACACAGGAAACCTTTCCAACAATTTATCCAAGCTTTTTCTTTCCTACAGGATTTGCTGAGGAGACGAAGATATCGAAAGACTGACCCAGGCTTCTCCCTCATGTTTGCGTTCGTGGTTGGACTTGTTGGAATTATGATCGGCTTCCTCTTGAACCTTTCATTGTCATCACCGTCTGCGGAATGACCTGACACTGCCAAGGACCTTAGGAGAGAATTTTTTCTGTCTATTTTACTATATAATCTCGAGGATTCTGTTGGATGGAAAGGACAACGATATATTTCCTCCACACACACACACACACACACACACACACACATATTTGTTGTTGCGTCAGCTGGCCAAGGATATTTTCGTTTCATTGATATGTTACTGTTAGTGTGACTTGATAAATATTCTGTTGTAGTTTATGAAATCTTTCTTCCCTTGGTTTTGAAATTTGCATTTCAAATTTACGCTTAATCTTTCTCGAACGCTTTAGCTGGATGTTGTAGCTAGGTGTTGAACAAAAAGGGCTTGAGAAAAAACTGCAGATAATTTCTCGCATTTGAGAGAATTTTTTTTTATTTAATCGTTAAAATATCGAAGTTTATTTAAGAAATAAACTAATTAAATCTATTAGTATAAGATTTCAATAAATAAGTAGAGTTAATATAGAATTAATCTAAAATTACTATTAATAGCGAAAAAAATTAACTTAAAAAAAAAAAAAGAGTAAAAGCCTAGAAAGTTCTTGCATTGGTTTTCTTGGGTTGCAAAGCAATTTGTCTTCGAGTTGAAATTATTCTTGCCCGCTCTTTCTGATACGTGTGTTCCATATATATATATATCACCAATAAAATATCCTTGTTTGAGCCTGTAATTTCACCGGAAAAAAATCATTAGTGGATTTACTAATAGAAACTTATCATTAGTACTTAGTACATTTGTTAGGGATTTCAAGTTCATTGATAAGTCCTCCAATTATTTATTTTCTGACAGAAAAACTGATAGATGTTAGTGCCTAAAACAATTGGTGTCGGCTATTGGCTATTATTTTGTTGGTCAATCCATTTATAAAATGTTATTGATGGAGCACGATAGACTAACCATATACAATAGATATGTATCATTAATAAATTAACTTATAAAATTATTGACATGTTAGTGAATTCACCAATCTATATTAGAATATTTCATAATTCTGTGTAATTCTTCAAGAAAAATAGATTTATTTTATTAATAGAATTACCAATATAATTTTTATGATTGTTTGTGATTATATCGGTATTTAAGTAATTGTTTTTTAATGCATATTTATTTGGATCAATTATTTTGACATTAAACAATTAAATTAAGTTTATTAACTCATTTTAAATTATTAATTTTATTGTAAAATAAAATATAAATCTCTGTATATATTAAAAAGAAGTTGGAGCTACATGTAATGTAATGATGGAGGGGGATGAAAATATTATAAAAGTCTATAAAAAGAGGAAATTGAGTCAACATGTATGTCATATGCTTTCATTACTTTCTACTTCGTTTTTCATATTACATTTCCAATTCAACTTTTGGATTGGTCATAACAACAATTATTTTCATTGAACCAACTCCTGAATAGTTGTTAATGGTTGACTTAGATTAGATTGTAGAATTCCTACATTCAATATACTACGACTCACTTTTATATCTTGGGCTATAGTCATAAAGATATTATAAACTTAATTTCTATTTAGTTTACCGGTAGTCATAGGTAGTCATAGAAACATTATAAATTTAATTTCTATTTGGTTTACTGATTGCTCTAACCTATAATAGTAACTCCATATAGTATTTCGAATAGGTTGAAGGATCTTCTCCATATTTGATATGTATGTCAGCATTATATATTTCTTACATAAAAAATAAGTCAAAGATACTGACATAAAAAATTTTATTTAAAAAAATATTCAAAATATTTTAAAGTTTACTTACAATTAAATAAACATTTAAGTTCTGTTATCCATAAACAATTGCACCATTTTCTGTTTATCCTCTTTTTAAATATATGTTTTTATATACAACTTCGTTAGAGTTAGATCACACCCAAGTTGTATAGCCTATAAAATAAATCATTAATTTGCAAATGTAACAAATACTCAATAACATTTAAAGAAAAATACTTAAAATAAAGCAGATTCTTGTAAGACATTTTGCATGTTTAATAAAGGAAAATGATTTGTGGGTATACTTGCTGGTGGATCCATGTGTCTCGTTGTTTCTATTTGAAGACCTATTTTGTGTCGGCTTCTAAAACCATCTAACATAAAGAACTCTAGATATCTCTTATAATTACTCTAAATGATACGAGGAGGCCTAAATTTTTTTTACATCTCAAAGTCATTTGACTTGGCATAACTCTTTGTGTAAATGTGCATGTCATACTGAAAATCATGCAATCTAATTTAGGAATTTGTTAAATGCAAAAAAATTATAGATTTACAAATATATACTTCGCAAATTAAAACTTACTTGGTTATGTTGTGATTTTCCTGGAAATTTCTTGGCACCTTAGAGTTTGTCTCATCTTACAAAAAAAAAAATTCTTGTAATCATTTTCTTAAAATAATTAGTTTATAAATTTAAAAAAAATTATATCAACTAAAAATATGTATGTGTCAAACTTTCCCTACCAACCCTTAATAACGGGCATCCATTCAAGATGCTCTTTAAGTTGGCTTTATTGAAACAAATGTGTTTCCATCAATGTTTTTATTATTGATATTATCATGCATGTAACTTCTATATTTATGAACCTAAAATCAATTATTGAATAAAAAATATATAAACACTTAATCAATTTGTTAATGTTATTTTCAAGAAAATAGATTTTATTACATGTTTAAATCCAACTTACATTCCACTGTTAATTTGTCAAAATAAGAATTTTTGGCAGATGGGACACCAAATCTACAATCCATATTTGATAAACATGTGTTGGTAATGTGTGCAACAATTATCTCTTCATAATCGACATATAAATGCACCACAATCTCAAGAACATTATTGATTGAAGAAGTAGAGCTATTTTTTCTTGACATTGAGTTTTTTCTTGGTATTTTAATTACTAACTAAAACATAATACAAAAGAAAATAAATAAAGTAAGCATATTCAATTAAATTCAAAATCCATGGTTTATGGGTTTTTGTATTGGTGCATTAATCTATTTTTAACAATATTTTAGTAGCACTTTCCTCTAATGAAACCTTACCTAATTATTTTTCAAAACTACAAAAAAGCACATTCTCAAACCATCTATTATACATAATATATACTGGACATCAATATTCAATATCATTTATCCAATTTTTTACATGTACATCATTATATTAAGCATATATTTGTATAGATTTATAATTCACATGGCTTAATTTGTCATACCACATATCACAAGATTCAAACATACAAGAAGAAAAGGTATTATTACTACTCTTCTCATCCATGATTAAAATGGTCACTACACTCATTTCGAAGATAACATTATTAAGACACTTTTTTCTTATCAACAATTTATGTTTAGAAGGTATAAATTTATCACTCTTAAATATCAATTTAAAACTATTTTTTTCAACAATGAACCAAATATTAAGTCTCAAATATCAATTTAAAACTATTTTTTTCAAGAATGAACCATATATTAAGTCCATCTTAATATCAGGAATATAAAGTGTACTATTAAGGGTTAGAAGCTTTTTGAAAGTCATCTTCAGTATGGCATTTCCAACATCTAGTATTTTGTAGATTGATAAATTCTCCTTGTACGAGTTTTCACCAACCACTTTTTTACAAGTGGATACAATTTTATTTTCAATGCATACATGTTTAGTTGCATCAGTTACAACACATCATTGCTCATAATTTTTTATCAAGTTGACTTAGAAAACAATAACGATAATGTTCATTTTCAAAACTTAATCAATGAGGTGATCAACCTTATTGATATTTGTTTTAACAATCATTTCCTTTCTTGGATTACTTTATTGAGCCCTATTTATGTAACTTTTAGCCAGGTGTCCTATCTTGTTACAGAAAAATATTTGCCATTAAACTTTTGGCAATACTTATCCTTTTTATATATGATTTTTTCTTTGGGATTATATTATAAGAGATAGTTCTTCTTTCGAACAACTTATTGTCCTCTTTTATCTTTAACCTCAAAATAAGGTCTTTAACTTCTATTTTCTTGCTTTTATGCTTAAAAGCAATTCTTGAATTTTTTTCAAGATAATGATAATTTTTCAATAATTATAACCACTTAGAAGGATTCATTTATAACCATATCTTTACCTTAACTATCATATAAGGTAAGTTGAAACTCATAAAAAAATGAATTGAGCCTAACAGTCATGCCAGATCCAAATGTTTTGGGTCTACCAGCCATTTCAAACCCAAGCGAATTGGATTTGATATGTTGTCAGACCCAATTTATTTTGATACGAGAGGTTACAAAGAATAACAATAAAAATAATAATAACAATAACAATAACAACAACATTAACTAACTAACAATAACAATGACAACAATAAAAATAATAAGAATAATTATAATCATAACAACAACAATAATAATAACAATTATGCCAAACCCAAGCACCTTGAGCCTGAGAAACCATGCCATTTCGATGATATTTGGGTTTGGTAACCATGCATGACCCCACTTTACTCAGGTCTAACAACATCAAGACCCGCGTTACTTAAGTCTAACAAACATGCCTTACTCAAGTTTATTTAGATAATAATAATAATATAATAGTAATAGTTAGTTAATAGTAACTATGATTGTAATGATGATGATGATGATGATGATATAATAATAGTTAATAGTAATTGTGGTTGTGATAATGATGATGATGATAATAATAATAAGAAGAAGAAGAAGAAAAATAACAATAAGAATAAAAAGTATAAGCAAAATAAGAATAATAACACTAAAAATAATAATAACAATAATAATCATACTAATAATAATAACAATAAATAATAATAATAATAATAATAATAATAATAATAATGTAAACATAATTGTCAGACCTAAACACTTTGGGTCTGATACACTTTGGGTCTAATAATATATATCAGACTCAAGCAAACAACAAACAAAAAGATAACAATTGTTCATTTTAGTTGTTAAAAAAGATAAAAAAAAAAAAACACAAATAATCAATCATCAGCAACAATCCAACCATGATATGTCTACATACGTCGCTCCATATTGAAGAGAACATGGATGCACATCTAGTTATATAATGGATTACTCAATTTGGCCTCTGAAAAGCGTCTCACACTCTTTTTTAATGGCGCAAGCATCGCCCACTCTTTTGGGCTTTTGAAACACATGCCAACAACTTTTTAATTAAAAATAAAAAATATAATGTGAAAAATACTAAAACGCTCTCATGGTCCTTTTAATTACACAAAATATCTCTAAAAGCAAAGTTTCTTTATTATTTTTTCTAAGGCCAAAAGTGTTATTTGCTTGTACTTAAAAATTTAAAAAACTTGATTATTCTTGTGGAAGAAAGCCAAAGAAACATCCACTTGCAAAAAAAATAAAAAATTAAAAGTAAAACTACCATTATAATCTATAGTAAAATATCTTTTAATTTACAATGATTTCCTCTAGCTTTATTTACTTGTACTTGAAAAATAAAAAAACTTGATTACCTTTTTGAAAGAAAGCCAAAAAAACATTTAGTCATTCACGAAAAGATGAAAAATTAAAAATAAAACTATTATTACAATTCACAATAAAATATTTCTTGATTTACAATAATTTTCTTATACCATTAAATTTTTTTTTTATGATTTGAAGATTTTAAAAAATATGCAAACATGTTTTACTGTTTATTTCAACAGTAAAATATTATACAGTAAAAATATCTGAAAATAGGATTTAGGAAAGGATAATTTCCATTTTATATCTAATGCAGTAATGATACCGAGTTAAAAGTTTGGTTTGAGGAGGAGGTAATATAAAGTTTACTTATTTGTTTCCTTTGTTGAAAAGTGTTTCCGTAAAATTTTAATTTTTTATTTTAAATTATTATTTTTTAAATATTTTTATATTGGTTTGATATGTTTATATTAAAAAAATTAATAAATATATTTTTAAGAATGAAGTGGAGATTATTTTTTAAAATACTTTTTACTTAAAAATATATGAAAATAATATTTTTCATTTTTAAAAAATATTTTTAATATCATCATATTAAAATAATTTTAAAATATATATAAAAAATAAATATAAAAAAAATTAAATTTTAGCCCTGTCGCTTACGACACAATACCTAGTATAGCCTAAATAATTGGACCGGGGTTGCTTTGACAGTGATGTTAAATATAATTGAAATTGTATTTTGTTCATATTATTATTTTAAAAATATCTAATTAATTAACACATCTTATTTTGGTTTGATTTTCTTGCTCTTCACTTGAAAGCCCAACCCATCCCTCGTGTCTCGCTTTCACTCGATCTGTCCGCCATTCGATCCATCTGGTTTACAAAACCAAACAGATTCTTCTTGCTTTGCTCATATTTTTTTCGGATCTTCTTCTTCTTCCGAACACGAGTAGTACTTTGTTTTGTTTGACGGGAAGATGAGCACGGGAGAGCTCCTCGGCATCGAACCTCTTGAGCTCAAATTTCCTTGTAAGTCACCGATGCATGAAGTCCTTCACTCCTTTATCTTTCTTTATATCTGCTTTTGCTTTGTAAATTTATGTCTTCGTTTTTTGGGATTAGTTGAATTGAAGAAGCAGATCTCTTGTTCTCTTCAACTGTCTAATAAAACTGATAATTATGTCGCTTTCAAGGTAAATTAATATTTCCTCTCCATTTCTTTCTCTCTGTTTTGTTTTTGTATTCAATTGGATCAAAAGGGTTCTTGTCAGGGGATGAATTATTAAATTTTGTGCGATATGATAGCCTCCCAATAACAAAAACAGTATGTAACTCGAATCTGGAATTTTACAATGTATATTGTTGTGGGATATTCAAAATCTCTGATTATATTTGATGCTTAGGTCAAAACAACAAATCCCAAGAAGTACTGTGTCCGACCAAATTCTGGGATTGTGTTGCCTCGCTCCACATGTGATGTTATAGGTGCCCATTTCGTTCATTTTGTTATCATGGTTTTTAAAATCGAATTTGTGGTTTAATTTTTAGTGCTGCGTTGTAATTTTTGGCATTGATTTGATTTAGTTACGATGCAAGCACAAAAGGAAGCTCCTCTTGACATGCAATGCAAGGACAAGTTTTTGCTTCAAAGTGTTAAAGCTAATGATGGTGTCGTTGCAAAGGATATTAATGCAGAAATGGTAAGTAACTTGCATGTAATTTGTTTATTTTGCAAGTGGGGTTAGTTATGGACTGTAGGGGTTATGGTGGCGTGTCTGGTAATTTTGGCTGTGCAGTTCAGTAAGGAGGCAGGGCATGTTGTCGAGGAGTGCAAATTGAGAGTGCTTTATGTTTCTCCCCCTCGACCACCTTCTCCTGTTCTAGAAGGGTCCGAGGAAGGGTCACCCCCCAGGGGTTCTGTGTCAGACAATGGGAACGTTAATGGCACCGATTTATCTACTGTGAGTTCATGAAGCAATCTTTTATTGATGTTGTCATTTTAACTTCCCATTAGCCTAAAGATATTGATGGCTTGCTTTATGTTGGTGAATTTAGGGAACAAGGGCATTTGTTGAGCATCTTGATCCTCAAGACAAAACTTCGGAGGTAAAACTCTGCTGCATTTGTTTACCTGATCATGATTACATGCTTTGTTAGATAGGAGCTTCTAAATAGAACCCTCCACTCAGCTTCTGTTTAACTAATGGTTTCTAAAGAAGTTAATCATCCATGTGATTTTAATGAGGCCACTGCCAACTCGCTGACTGCTAATACATTATACATCTATGCTGGAATGATTATGGAGTTCTATCCCATAACTCACAAGCAAGCTTCTAAGTTCTAATGACATATAGCTTGGTGTTTCAATTATATGGGTGTTGATGTCTAGCTTTGTAATTTTAATTGAGCTTATTGAGACAGGGAAAAGAATTGGGTGTAACTTCAGTCTGGTCAGGATTGCAGCTATGCAACTGTCTATTCTTTCTTTATTTATGACTGCGGAATATCCATCAAACTGGTATTTTCTATCTTGTGATAGGAAAACTTGTCAATTTTCTGGTAGAATCTTTATCTAGCGTTAACTCTACTTTAATTTTGTCTCATTGTAATCCTTCTCTGGAGTCATATTTGCTCTCTATTTCTTTCAGCAAATCATCCTAGATGGATATAATGAACTCCCTTTCATTTTCTTCTGTAAAATTAGATTCTGATTCTATCAATTGCAATTTGAGGTTTATTGTTGATACTTATCAAGTGATTCATTTGTGAGGAAGCATAAACATAATAATATATTAGATTCTGATTCTATCAGTTGTAGTTCTCTCTCTCTCTCTCTCTCTCTCTCAACACGCACACACACTCACATTTACTTGTATGTTGTAATGTGCTTTAACTTGGCTTTGAGTACTTGTATTTGCTACTATGCTACAGTGGACTTGCTATTGGCCATTTTTTTTATATGAATTGGGTGTCTTGATATCAAGGTTGTGATAAATTACCACCTAGAATAAACACTTGGCCTAATTGCAGGCAGGAGCTCTCATTTCAAAGCTGACTGATGAAAGGAATAATGCAATTCAACAAAATAACAAGCTTCGTCGAGAATTGGTGAGTCATTAACAAGTTTATCATTTGACCATTCTCTTTTAAGTTCAAATTTTATGGAGATTCAATGTGCTTTGCAAATAAGTCTTGATCTCTCTGTGTTGTGGGATGGTTTTATCTACTTGCCCCTCATTTTCTATATTCGTGTAGAACATTTGGTTTGTCATGGAAAGTCATAGAAATGGAAAAAACAAGACTATGCAATCTGTCTCTTCTGTCTTTCATTGTTATGAAATTCAACCAGAGGTGCTTAATCTCTGAAATCTGAACATTAGTAACTCTCTAAAATTATATGCATTACAAGGCATATAGACTTGTAGGTTCTCCAAATCTGTAATGTCCCTGTTACATTTCCAGCAAAAACCTACATCAGTATTCAGTAGCTTAATGTTTTTTGGTATTTTTTTAACAATCAGACAGTATCTCCAATGCATTTGTTTTCCTTTTTGCTTAATTATTTGACTTCCTGCTATTTTTAGTGAAATCAACTGATATGACCAGATGTGGGATGAAAATGATACTTTTAGAACTTGTTTGGTTGTACTCATGAGCTGCATCTGGTCCATCATATTTTGTTTGTAAACTTGGTACAAAATTCAGGCTGACTCTACTGAATCTTTTGCTATGTATTCTCTTTTCTTTGTCCATCCCTGTAATGACTGCTTTGTTACACGAATTTATGATGTGAGGTTAATCTTTCATAATATGGGTGCCTTTTCATCCAAATATTAAGATAAATTGAAAAGGAAAGTTAAAACAGGATGTGATGGTGCCTTTTGGGCTTCATGGCTCTATCAGAATGTGTTCAAGTTTGAAACAGCAAGTTGATGCCTGTTAGCATGTGATTAATATAACTATCATCACAAAACCGATTTAAGTAGAAGCACAGTTATGCATCTGGATACTTGGATGGGATATGCTTGGTTTGTCATCAGGCTTGATTTCTGTAACTTCTGCGGTACTTCTATCCATTATACTTTCCACTATAATCTCTGCTATCTCACCTTTCTCGTATATTTTAGCTTTTTGTTGATTACCCTGTTGTCAGCTTACATCGTGAGTTTATTAGCTTCAAGTTTGTATGACCTGTTGCTTTAGGACTGCTTTTTCCTTGGCTCTTTAGATCTCTTTAAGTCAAAAAGTTCATATTGTAAGAATGAGAATTTTGAAGCTTCTTATTGTGATAGTTGATGTGCTCTAATATGCCTTTCGTTGATTCCTAGCATCTTCAGACATTGGTAATTGCTTAATGACACATTACCATGCAGGAGCTCCTGAGATGCCAAGGCAACAAAAATCGCTCTGGTGCATCATTGATGTTTGTCATCATTGTTGGCTTGCTTGGCATATTGTTGGGGTATCTCATGAAGAAGACGTAAGCAGCTATGCCTCATATATCTCGGGCATAAGTTTTTCCATTTTCCCTGTTCCTCACCGGTCAAAGAATGATGATGAAGGGAAAAGAAACTAATGAACAGACTATGGTGGATTTCTTATTTTTCTGGAACTAGCGAAATTGTTCATATCAGGTGATATGTTGTAGCTGCTTAACTGCCATGCGGGGTGACCTGTGCTTTTATTGACCTTCACATAGATTCTTTTTGTAAAGCTTAGGAGGATGAACTTCTCCTTTTGGCCCCCCTTTTCCCTCATCCTTTCTTTTGTGCTTCAGTTTAAGAGATTTTGGTAATGGGATGCTGAAGACTTAATAATCTGCCCAATTTCGGCATGCTGGAAAAACCAGTGAGGGAGTATCATGTTTTTATCAATGCTTGTCTTGTCTGCCGATTGTAGCCAGAGAGGAAGTCGGTGGATTCTCTCATCTTTTCCCATGCAAATTTGCTGACCTTAGATGATTTCTTTTTTATTTTTTGGCTTCTCACAATAATCAATTGTAAACACAGGGAAGTTAATAATTGTAAATTAATGTACTTTAGATGTAATATCCATCTTCATTTGCACACTCTTAAAAGAGAATCGATCAAATATAACCTTGAGAATATACACAAATACTACGCTCTGTGAGCTGATTCTATTAATTTTAATAACCTATCTACACGCAAAATCTGAAAAATCATGATAAGTGGAATATTGTCAAACAAAAACCCTAAGAACAATGAAATCCAGAATTCCATTTAGGAGAGGTTTTTTAGGGGTGTTTTTGTTTTTTAAAGTATTTTTTATTTTAAAATATATTTTTTAAAAAATATTATTTTTAATATTAATATATTAAAATAATAAAAATATTTCTTTTACAATTCATCCAACATTGTTTTACTTTCTTATGCGACTATGGTATAATTTTTATTTTTAGATATATTTTTTAAAATATTTGTTTTAAAAAATATAAAATTAATAATTTTTTAATATTGTTATGTGGTTATAATTTTGATATGTTAATATTAAAAAAATTAATATATTTTCAAATAAAAAAACTATTTTAAAAAACACTTACATTATAATATCAAACATCCCCTTGAACTCTAACACCAAAACAAGCAACACATCTCCAGTCCAATACAAAACAAAATGACACCGTCTAGTGCTCCAAGAGCCATAGCTTCTCATCCACTTTCACTTATTTATATTTATGGTTTAAAAATATTTAATATTTTTAATTATTTTAATATGATGATGTCAAAAATATTTTTTTTAAAAAAATATATTTTTAAATAAAAAATACTTTAAAAATATAACTATAATTATATTTTCAAACATTCTTAAAAGATCACCTCTGTTTTTGTTTTTCCTTTTCTTTAATACTATCAATTTTTAGTCACCAACATTGAACTGACTATGGTAAAAGTGATTAGCTTGATCACTATAGGGCTACGAGCTCTTCTAGCTGTAGCCCTGTTCTTTGAGTCCATGCAACTCTAAGTTATAAAACCATTTAATTAAATTTACCTAATTGATAAAAAATGAATTGCTAGAGAAAAATAAATAAGAGATTAACTATTAGTATATTAGTATAATTAGATGGAATACAAGTAGAGATGAGTTATTGGTATAATTAGTGAAAAATGAGTTGTTAGTATATATTCCTTTATAATTTATGGTCTTTTATTTCTTTATTCTTGCCTATAAATAAATAATGCATCAAAATATTAAATATTAAAATAGAGGAAAGAAAAAAAATAAAAAGAAAATAATTACATAAAGTTATGAAGTATTCATTTAATAATAGAAACATTCTTGATTATTCTTTTATTGTTATAAGAAAGTTATAATTACCATGCTATTTTATAATTTTTTTTTATATTTACCTATAAGTATAGCTTCAATATGAATTATGTACATTTTTATATATTTTATTTTTTATTATATTTTTGTTTTTTATTGGATGACAATATCCTAATACGTATGAACTTCATCCTCGTCATTTATAAATTTGATCTCAGAACCATGTGACAAAAAGTTACAGGCAATCAAACTTTTCAACAGTTGACTGAAGCACTTGATCAATAATTGTAGAGTAAAACTCTACCAAGCCAGGAAATTCCTGGGCGAGAGTGTGATTTGATCAAAGTAATACTTTCCGATTAAACCCCGAGATCATAAAAAAATATTAATTAATTAATTAAAATATTATTTGTTTGATAAATTAATAATTTATTAATCTATATATTAGTTAATAAAAGACTAATCTATTAATTAATCTATCAATTTATTTTCAAAGCATTTCTTTTATAATTTAAATAGAACTAACTTATTAATTTTGATCAAGATTATAATTAATGTCTTTTATTTTCTTTATTTATCTGAAATGTGCTTACAACACCTGCACTATTGTTACCTTTTTCTTATTATTTATTTGATACCTTCTTTTAATAAGTCTTTTTTAAATAGTTTTTATTTATGTTTCAATTAATGTCCCTTCTTTATAATTTGTTATTTTTTTTATTATAGACTTATTTAAAATTATTATTTTTATTTATAACTTTTAAAGATATTATTCTGATTCATCTATAATTTTTTTATGTTTTATATTAATAAAATTTATTTTTAAAGTAATTTTTTATTTTTAAATAATATTTCAAAGATATACAGCCTTATAAAATATGTTTTTATTTTATTTAAGTAATTTTATTTACATATCTATTTCTATTATTGCTTGAATGAATAAAACATATTTTTAATAATAATTTCAGTAATCATAACTGATTAAATACCTTATTTTTATGAGATAAATATTTTAATTTACATATATTTTTATTTTATTTTTAGTTATTATTAATAATTTATTTATTTATTTATATAGTTCATAATTTATTTAATTTGATGATTATATTAATTTTTAAATTTACGTTTCTAAATTTTTAATAACAAAAAATACATCATAAAAAACCCTTCTATTTTAAAAATGTATAACCCGAGATAAATCACATGGCAAATAGCGATTGTGGGCAATAATCCTTTCCAAAATCCAAACCCGTGAGGATAAAATTGGCGGGAAACTATTGCAAAATCTAAAAACATCAAAACTCCCAAATCCGCGCCTCTCTCTCCACCTTTCTGCAAATCCATTTATGTCCAAACCCTAAAACACTCTCTCTCTCGCTCACCACTCAGACTCGCTATGCAAACTCAGCTCTCCAATACGCAAGTCGCCCTCATCGACTCCCTCACCACCACCACCGAATCCGATTTACAAGAGAAGGCATGGCACATCCTCGCACTCCTACTCTCAATCGGCAACCCAACTCCAGCTCCAGACCTCGCATCTCACTGTACTCTTTTCAATGCTTCACCGGATCTCATCGAATCTCTCTGCTCAATCTCTAACTCACCAATCACTTTGACTTCCAGCTATGACAATAGTAGCGACAACTTCCTGGTCACCATTTCTCCACTTGGTCTTTTCGCTTTGAATCAATTCCTATCCAATTTCAACTTGATTGAAGCGTTTGCGACTCGGATCTGGCATGCAATTTGCGGCCTCGAGGTTCCTTTGGAGGATCTCGTGAGGATGTATTTTAGGAAACGGAAGCGAATTGGATTTGATTATGCAGATGGTAAATTTCTATTTTATTTTTGCCTTTTCGATCAATGACTTGTTAGATTATTGAATTTATGGTGGTGTTATTATGCAGTGTACGATAAAGATCAAGAAGTTTGTCCTTTTCCGAAAAGAATTCGAAATGATTGCTGGAAGGTAACTCTTGAGTGGTTTACTTAATTATGATTTTTAGCAATTTGCTCGCACCTTTTTTTTGGAGTTAAAGCTAAAATCTACAATTTCATTGTGATTGCTTCACTTTAGCAAATTTAAAATGGGCTTTACAGAACCTGGAAATGGTTTCGGTCTTTTTCTTTGACCCTTGTATTTGCAAAGCAAGTATATGAGAAGTTTATTAGGAACTTGTGAAAGACTGTCTTAGTAGTTTCTGTTCATAAAGAAAATCGATGAAATAATTTTTCTGGAGCTAAGTAACACGGTCCTTGTAATACAACCCTGCAAAATACATTTTTTATGACATGTGTTATTTGTAAATCATGCAGCTACCTTTTCACTTAACCGGGGATGTCAGCAGCAGCATTAATGTTGAACCAAGTTACATGCTAACCCAGCCAAATAATTTTATTCTTTCACCTGACATTTTTGTTAAAACCTTAGCCAGCGAATTAGGTTGTAAATTAAGGAATGTTGAACATGTAGAAGATGAGATGAATAAAGGGGCTATTGTGGAAAGCAAGGAGGATAAGAGAATGATGGCATGTGAGCTTGATGAAGATTTTGCTCTTCCCATTGCAATGTTGGATAACGAAGCTGTATTCCAAGAGGCTAAAGTAGATGAGATAGATATTGAAAGTAGAATAGACATCAATGCCACATGTTGCTTGGCTGATGTCAAATGGAGCAAAACATTTTCGTTGGAGTTTACGAGTATTAATGGTGCTTGTAATGGTACAAATGACTGTGATATTGAAACTGTAAGAACTGGTGCAAATGACTGTCATATTGAAACTGTAAGAACTGAAACCAACGAAGAACTGTTAATTGATCATGGTAAAATGGAAGGGGAAGG